>JAQPZY010001335.1:392500-1592500 GCA_029931535.1 Margaritifera margaritifera | reverse complement strand
ATTTTCGGTTACTGGTATGGACCAGTCTCTGAATTGATTGATTTTACAAATATTTGATTATTATAGTTGCAGAAGAAGCACAAAATAGTTATGCATTACATTTACTTCTTGGAAAATTTGACAATATTTTGATAACTATTCTTTTTCCAAGTCCTAATTTTGATAATGGGAGATAGGTACAGAAACATAGTACAATCCAGTGTATAATACATTTTAAATATTGATGCTTGATTTGAAATTGGTTGAAATGGACTTGTAACGTACTCCTGGAGCATAAGATTCAAGTTGTGATTGATATCCTGTCTGGGTTGATTTTTAATAGCAAGAATGGAAAAAATGGCTTCAATCTTGTATTTGTTCACTATTTATATTTTCACTTGGGCCAGACCAATGATATCTAAATATATAAAATTTGGCTTTTTCTACATTGATTCATATTATTGGTTTCCATTATATTCTAAAAGTGAAAATTTCCATTTGTCAAAAATCTGAGGAATGTAAATCTATGGTCAGATAATCAAAGATACATTCATGGAAACTTGTCGAAAGCACAACATTTTAGGAACAATATAAAATCAGATTTGTGATTACATTGGATAAAGATAAAGTTTACAGTAAAGTGCTAAAGTGCATAAATGTCAACATCTTGTTACTTTGGTTCTGATAAGACAGTTGGATAATTACTGTATTGATCTGATAAGACAGTTGGTTAATTACTGTATTGATTTGAAATTAATAAGATTGGCTAACTATTTGGTCAGTGAATTTTGTACTCGAATTGCACAAATGACAATATTCTTTAACTTTGACGTACTACAGATTCAGAGTTCATGTGCATATGAAATTTGAGATTTTGAAGCTCAAGTATCAGGCTGGTACTGTGATTTTTAGAAAATAGGACAAAATGAAACTGTTGGGGGTTATATCAGCTTCTTTTTTAGGGGGATGGAGGAGATTTTGATGACCTTTTCAGTCCATTTTTTTTTTATCAAAATAGACAATATTTAATAGTTGTTGTATATAGTAAAATTTTGACAACTCCATCATCGATCACTTGAATAAGCTGCATGACTCATATAACTAGCTCAGTCCTGATGTAATACACTCGAATGTCAGTGGCATTGGGAAAGCAGAAACTACGGTTAACTTCAACCTAAACTTTGGTTCTTGTGCAGATTCAGTTTTGAAGTTTGACTATATTATTATATTAATAATAATTTATTATTATATTATAAATGCCTTTTTGAAGGGTACTGTAAGCACATTAGTTTTGGCAAACTTATTAAATGGTGATACATGCCATATGTTTGGCCTATTTTCCACATTTAACTTTGGTCATATATTTCTAAATTTTCTGAGAATTTGGTGAAAATTCCATTAAAAAGTCCACAAAAGCAACTGAAGTTGCATTAGTTGAAGAAAAAGTTTGATCATCCTACAATAAATTCACCATTGAGACAATGCCAGCCTGTCTGTTGTCCTTTCTATGAAAATGGTTTTCAAACTCTCCTAACTCAAAAGTGTGGGTACAGAATAGACAAATGAAATGCTTTAAAATCTATGTGCAGGGCAAGCAGAAAGTGGATTGGTTGAACATGTATGGATGGAGCTATTTTTTCTCTTATGTTTTCCCTATTTAAAATCCATGTCTTGTTTGTGGTACACTGCAGACAAGACAAAAATAATTCAGATAGGATTCAATACATACTATGACACTCAAGCTCAAGGAATTCACTTCAAAGCCTCCAAACCAGTCAGTTAAGAAAATAAGTTCTATTGAGAAAATATAGCTATATTAGATGAGCTCTAGATTTACAAAGATGTCTTTCAATATAGTATATTTTTGATCTTGCAAACACATGAATATGGATTTTCAAAAATTGTAATACAAAATTGGGTCAGATTATCACTGTTACTGGTATAATCCAGTCTCAAATTTTATTGATTTTACAAATGTTCAGTTATTATATTTACATAAGGAGCAAAAAGTAGGTATGCATTACACTGGCTTCTTGGAAAATTTTACTATATTTTGACAGTATCCTCTTTTCACAGTCCATATTTCAACCTAATTTTGTAATTTGAGAGAGGTTTAGAATCAAGTGTACAATACATTTTAAATTTTGATATTTGATTTGAAATTGGTTGAAATGGGCTTGTAACATAGTCCTTGAGCATAAGATTTAAGTTGTGATTGATATCCTGTCTGGGTTGATTTTTAATAGCAAGAATGGAAAAAATGACTTCAGTCTTGTATTTGTTTACTAGAGGTATTTTCACTTGGGCCAGACCAATGATATTTGAATGTATACAAATTTGACTTTTTCACATTAGTTTCTATTAATGACATCCATCATATTCTAAAAGTGAACATTTCCAGTTTGTTATCAAAAATCTGAGGAATGCAAATCTATGGTCAGATAATAAAAGATACATTCATGGAAACTTGTCGAAAGCACAACACTTTAATAACAATATAAAATCAGATTTGTGATTACATTGGATAAAGATAAAGTTCACAATAAAGTGGTAAGCTGCATAAATGTCAACATCTTGTTACTTTGGTTCTGATAAGACAGTTGGATAATTACTGTATTGATCTGATAAGACAGTTGGTTAATTACTGTATTGATTTGAAATTAATAAGATTGGCTAACTATTTGGTCAGTGAATTTTGTACTCGAATTGCGCAAATGACAATATTCTTTAACTTTGACGTACTACAGATTCAAAGTTCATGTGCATATGAAATTTGAGATTTTGAAGCTCAAGTATCAGGCTGGTACTGTGATTTTTAGAAAATAGGACAAAATGAAACTGTTGGGGGTTATATCAGCTTCTTTTTTAGGGGGATGGAGGAGATTTTGATGACCTTTTCAGTCCAATTTTCTTAAAATCAAAATAGATAATATTTAATAGTTGTTGTATATAATACAATTTTGACAACTCCAACATCGATCACTTGAATAAACTGCATGACTCGTATAACTAGCTCAGTCTTGATGTAATACACTCAAATGTCAGTGGCATTGGGAAAGCAGAAACTACAGTTAACTTCAATCTAAACTTTGGTTCTGGTGCAGATTCAGTTGTGAAGTTTGACTATATTATTATATTAAAAATAATTTATTATTATAATATAAATGCATTATTGAAGGATACTGTATGCACATTAGTTTTAGCAAACTTATTAAATGGTGATACATGCCATATGTTTGGTCTATTTTCCACATTTAACTTTGGTCAGATATTTCTAAATTTTCTGAGAATTTGGTGAAAATGCCATTAAAAAGCCCACAAAAGCAACTGAAGTTCTGCATTAGTAGGAGCTACAATAAATCCACCAGTGAGACAATGCCAGCCTGTCTGTTGTCCTTTCTATGAAAATGGTTTTCAAACTCTCTTAACTCAAGAGTTTGAGTACAGAATAGACAAATGAAATGCTCTAAAATCTATGTGTAGGGCTAGCGAAAAGTAAATTAGTTGAACAGGTATGGATGGAGCTGGTTTTTCTCTTGTTTTTTCTCTATTAAAAATCCATGTCTTGTTTGTGGTACACTGCAGACAAGACAAAAATAATTCAGATATGATTTTTATACATACCTGATTCAAAATTCATAATGATTGGGTAAGAATATTTGGTCAGTGAATTTTGTACTCAAATTGCGCAAATGTAAATATTTTCATAACTTTGATGCACTACAGATTTAAAGTTCATGTGCATATGAAATTTGAGATTTTGAAGCTTATGTATCAGGCGGGTACTATGTGATTGTTTTTAAAAACTTGACAACATGAAACTGTTGGGGCTTATAGCAGCTTCCTTTTAAGGGTATGAAGGATATTTTGATGACCTTTTCAATCCAATCTTTTGTAAAAATAGAGAATGTTTAATAGTTGGTGTTTATTTTAAAAGTTCGACAACTCCAACATCAATAACTCGAATACACTGCATAACTCGAATAACTAGCTAGCGAGTCCTGATGTAATACACTCTGATATCAGCGACATTGTAAAAACACAAACTGTTGTAAACTCAATCCAAAAATTTGGTTCTGGTGCAGAGTGAGTTTTTAAGTTTGTGTATTATTATATTAAAAATAATTTATTATAATATAAATGCCTTATTGAAGGATACTTTATGCACATTAGTTTTGGCAAATTGATTAAATGATGATTAGGCTATATATAGATCAGGCTTCCTAAAATCCCTGTATTTGCTGGACGTGACTGCCAGTTTAAAGGTTTTGACCAGCACATACACTGAGCAACCGGACAGCAGTCATAGGATATCCCAAAAATCATGATATCAAATTGCATTTGATTTGTTTATCTATTGAACTGTAAAATAAACACTTTAGTGAAGTAAAATTCAAAGGTCACTGTGTCTGGTTTACAGATTGTTTCTTTGTTGGACAATCAATAAAGGTGTTGCCAACTAAACTTGATTCAAAGGTTACTAGGTCTAGTTTACACGTTGTTTCTTTGTCAGATAATCAAAACTAAGTTTGTTACAGCTTAACTGCCAGAAAGCTATAATGCTTACAGTTAGCTGGTTAAATGGGGTAGAGAAGTGAAACTTAATCCTTTAGTGAACAATTGTGTGGTAAATTTCAAAGATTGGCTTTGTGGTAAAGATGCATGTTATTCTAAAGTTGTCTTTATTAATTGGTAGGCTTATATATGCCTAGATGAGACAATAATAAGTATCAGTTTTACTGCTTAAAAGGGTAATACTAACCATGTCAAAGGATGAGCATGGTACGGATGAAAACTGTAACCTATAGCTAGTGTTTGCAGATAAGAGATTTGCTGTGCAATACCATGAAGCAACATGTTGATGAATTTTTGACATCACTTGAAGCTGTGCATCTTAGAGGTACACCACATTTTAGACTTCTCTGCAATGAGTTTCTTACAGACACGTGCGACAGCGGTCATTTCAGAGGGGTAGAACTGGAGTGTTTGTCACATGACATTGACTAATCCCAGCAAAAGCAGTAAAGTGTATACAGGTTATTCATACAAGGCATGAGCATAATAAGAGATTTGCTGTGCATAACAGTGAAGAAACATGTTGATGGATTTTCAACATCACTGGAAGCTCTGCATCTTGAAGATACACCACATTTTAGGCTTCTCTGCAATGAGTTTCTTACAGACAGACACATGCAACAGTGGTCATTTCAAAGGGGTAGAACTGAAGTGTTTCTCACATGACAATGACTTCCCAGACAAAGCAGTACAGTGTATTCAGATTATTCATGGAAACGTACATGATTCCTGGACCATGTGATTTTGAAAGCATTCTTTGTGTTTGAGCCTAACACTATTCCTGCAAATGTTAGTGTACATGCTACAGCTTGATTATGATCATGTGGACACTCTGATAGCTGATAACATTCAACCAAGAGAGAAGAGTGATGCAGTCATCAGTGCCAATGAAGTAATGTAAATGAGTGGGGAATTTTCAAATACATTGTGTAAAACAATTATAGAGGACAGCCAGCAGCTGAATTACTGACAAAACTATTTCCAATGAAAGGACAGTACCCGAATATGATCAGTTTGATAGAAATTTCACAGGTACTTAAGTTGTCAAGCATGGAGTGTGAGTGCAGATTTTCGCACCTGAATTTATCAAAACAAAGCTGCAGTGCAGGCCGAGCGTTGACCTCTTGACGAATACATGAGAATATATGTTGATGAATTTTCAACATCACTGGAAGCTGTGCATTTTAGAGATAACCCCATTTTAGGCTTCTCTGCAATGAGCTTCTTGCAGACACATGTGACAACTGTCATTTCAGAGGGGTAGAACTGAAGTGTTTGTCACGTGACATTGACTAATCCCTGCCAAAGCAGTACAGTATGCACAGATTATTCATACAAAGCATGAACATGATAAGGATGAAAACTGTAACCTACAGACAGTGTTTGCAGATAAGAGATTTGGTGTACATAACAATCAAGCAACATGTTGATGGATTTTCATTACTGGAAGCTGTGCATTTTGGAGATACACCCCATTTTAGGCTTCTCTGCAATGAGTTTCTTACAGACACATGCAACAGCGGTCATTTCAAAGGGATAGAACTGAAGTGTTGGTCGTGTGACATTGACTAATCCCAGCCAAAGCAGTACAGTGTATACAGATTATTCATACAAATGTACATGGTAGATTCCTGGACTATGTGATTTTGAATGCATTCTCCATGTTTGAGCCTAACACTATTCCTGCAAATGTTAGTGACATGCCACAGTTTGATTATGATCATGTGGACACTTTAATTACTCATCATGGTCAACCAAGAGAGAACAGTGATGCAGTCATTAGTGCCAATGAAGTAATGTAAATGAGTGGGGAATTTTCAAATATATTGCGTAAAACAATTATAGAAGACAGCCAGCAGCTGAATTACTGACAATATTTCCAGTGAAAGAACAGTACCTGAATGTGATCTGTTTGAATTTCACAGGTACTTACGTTGTCAAGCATGGAGTGTGAGTGCAGATTTTCGCACCTGAATTTATCAAAACAAAGCTGCAATACAGGTTGAGTTTTGACCTCTTGATGAATCCATGAGAATAAATCTTGTTGGTGTTGATATAAAAGACTTTGAGCCAATGTCAGCAGTCTGGAAGTGGAAGTGAAATCGAAACAAACATCTGTATCAACAAAACAAAGATAATGATTTTTGCCAAAGTGATGATCATTGAGAGGATTTACCATAGTGCAAATGTGGCAACATTATGATTACTGACAGGAACACTGTAAATACATTTTGCTAAAAACAAAAACAAATTTTTAAAAAAAAAAGTTGTGTGGAAATCCGTAGCAATTTAGGAATAAACTTATGGTTTGCTACTACTAACTGATGAGACCTATTGAGGGGTCGAATTTTTTTTTTAATGAATATATATTACAAACAAGCAGATTTGTGTGTGTCCTTGAAGTCTGTCAAAATGTCCGGTTGAACTTGGGATAAAATTTAAGGTTCCCTGAAATATGTATGTATATGTATGGCAATCAACTTTTCCACTTTTAATCAGGTCAGAAATCCAGTTTTCATTTTGGTCAGATGTATAAAGATTATCTGAGAAGTCAACAAAAATGCCAGGAGACATGCCATATTTTTGGCATAGTTTCCACATTTAACTTTGGTCACAGATTTCCAAATTGTCTGAAAATTGGTGAAAATGCCATAAAATTAGGCCACAAAAGCAACTGAAGTTCTGCATTAGTAGGTGAAAAGATTAGGTCATCCTACAGTAAATTTACCAATGAGACTATGCTAGCCTGTCTCTTGTCCGTTCTATGAAAATGGTTTTAAAACTCTCTTAACTAAAAAAGTTTGAGCACAGAATAGACCAATTAAATGCTTTAAATCTGTGTAGTGCAAGCCGATTGGTTGAACATGTCTGGATGGAGCTATTTTGTCTCTTGTGTTTTCCGTTTTAAAAATCCATGTCTTGTTTGTGGTACACTGCAGACAAGACAAATATAATTCAGATAGAATTCAATACATACTTTGACCTTTAAGCTCAAGGAATTCACTTCAAAGCCTCCAAACCAGCCAGCTTGAAACAAAAAGTTTTATAATGAAAAAATAACCTTCTTAGATGAGCTCTAGATTTATCAGGTTGTCTTTCAAGAGGATATATTTATGCTCTTAAAAACATATGAATGTGTGAATTTTCAAGATTGTGTACAAAATTTTGGTAAGATTATCAGTTACAGCTAGGTTTGGACCAGTCACTAGATAGATTGATTTTACAAATGTTTGGTTATTAAAATTTCCATTAAGAGCACAAAGTTGCTACACCTTAAATGTGCTTCTTAAATTGTTTTACAATATCTTGACATATTTCCCATTCTGTCTTTAAGCCTAATTTTGTAATGTGAGATAGGTTTAGAAACATACATGTGACAGAACCAGGACATCATACCACTTGAGTTACAAATTTTGATCAGTTGATTGACTTATAAACCAGTAGATTTTTTATCTACATAAATTTTATGTGATTTAAGGGAATTGAAAAGAAATCAAGTACATTTTTGCCATAATATATATTCTCTTCATAATATAATAAAACAGCAAGTTTTGAACATGAATCAGATTCTGATGGAAAATGTTACAAGAAAAATTAATATGAGACAGTGTATTGTGAATGAAATGAAAAAGGAAGAGTTGTATATCTATCTCATAGTTCACTGTAAAGATTTTTTAAAACTAAAATCCACAAGTATTTTTAATTTTCTTCACTAGATCACTGACTGGTGACTACTGATGACATTCATTTTGATAAATAAGTTTCACACTTAACAGGCTCTCTGTAGTTTTCAGGCCCAGATTTCGCAGTGAATCACTTTGTATTTTGCAAAGAATAGAAAAAGCTCTCTGCATCAGCATTAGAAGTGGCAATGACAAAACAACCATGTTCCGATTGGAAGAAGTTAAAACTTCAGTTTTCCTGTGGCTGGGTTTTTAAGGCTGCTGATTGCTCTCCAGTACTCCTCCAAGCTAGTTCATCCCAAGGAAGAAGTTTCCGAGTTGGACCTGAGATGTATTCCAGAGCCTCATATTTCTTAAAGGGTGTTTTTATGGCATTGGGAGAAAGTGCATGTTTTGGCATTTTGACATGAATTGAACTAAAAAGTATATGAGTGCCTTTAAATATTCTTCTAAAAACATCTTGAACAATGCAATAACAATTAAACAATTTAAAAAATTAAAATATATATTCATGTTTTCCTCTTGAAATAACTTTTTGGTTGGTCTTTCCTTTTTATCTCACCATTATTCAAAGACTCAAAAACTATCATGTACCATCTTTAATCTCTTACTTATAACACCTCATAAAATATCCTGCATTTGGCCTTAAACTCTCCAGATTACAACAGCAATCTAGTCAATTGAGAACTTGTTGTGTATACACGTTAGGCTTCTTAATCTGATTATTCTGCAGCCAAGCATCGTTGCACTGATCATTGTGCTGTAACATTTCTTGTCCCCAGTAGACTGCTTTACACTGGTTTCAGTAATGTGGGGGCAGAACATATATAAAATACTTTTTTTGTTGTCCTTTTTTAAAAAAAAAAAGAATCTTTCATTTTTCAAAAGTGGTGATTTCAGCTATAAAATGGTATGTGTGGGTGACGGCCTTTACAATGTCATTTTTGTCCCATCTCTGGTAGAAACACATGTATGGTAGAAATATATTAGAATCAAATGTTTACTAAATTTTAAGTGTTATTGCTGGATTTGAAATTTGAAACTCGTGCTTTTTCAAGAAATGTATGTCTTATACCAAAGTGGGAAATATCATGATCAGTATACTAAAAGAAACAGTTTCATTGGAAAACATTCTAAACTTTGCAAAGTTGGCATGTATTCTCAAAGTCATAAGGGTAACAGTAACCATGCATGAGTGTACAGTATATGCCATATAATAAGCCCAGAGCAGTCATGAATTTCCTTTTTTGTGAAAGAAAAATGAGTGGGGTTGTTATCTGACAAAAGAGCTGTAGTAAAAGTTTGCCTATATTTTGTGAAAGGGGGGAGTGGACTAATTAATAAGGATGCACGTGCTGTCTTGGAACAATTCTGCTTTGCTTAGTTAGGCATGGGGAGATAATCCATAATTTATCTGGCAAGTACACGGGGAAAAAAATATTTGGGAGGGGGGTTGTAAGCTAAGCCTATGGCAGCACAAGAGAAGATTTGTCATTATCGGTACAGGTAAACCCAGAATTTACACTTGCATGATGATGACACCACTAGTACATGCCACTGGAAATAGTCTCCAGTTGTTACTTGCTCGTTTAGTTGAGACACAAGTAGCTGGATGCAGGAGCAAGAAGGTTATAGTGGTTATTATGTTTTTCACCATCAGTGAAATGTGTGGCTTTTGCAAGTTGCATGTACACCACCATTATCAAGGAGTTTGACACAAATAGCTTCCAATTATAAAATTATCTGCTAGTTATCAATAGTATATTTGTCATCAGTGCTTAATAATCAACTTTGAAAAAGAAGATACTTTGAACAAAATTAAAAATCGGGATATAATGGAAGATTTAAGAACTTTTGCATTGATATAATGGGTATGCTTTAATTTTAAGCAAAAATATGTTTTTAATTTTGACAACCCATGGTAGTATTGTACGAGATGTCTGCAACATTAAACAATTCCTTTATGAAAACATTAGCAGTTGGATAGCCTTCCCACATGGTGATCATGAGGAACTTGATCACTAAGAAATAATGCAATATCTGACCCTTCAACTTTGTACCTAGCAATTTGGTCGTACGTTTTGAGTGTAATAGGGATAGGGAATTTTGATGAATATAGGCAGTAAAGAACATAACCAAACTTTAAATACAGTGAAACCCCGCTATAACGCACCCCGCTATAACACGAATTTAATTTTTTTTTTCAAAGTACCAGAAAAAGTGTATACAATGTGTATATTACAGTATTATTTTGGGGAAGAGATCGCGTATGAATTCGAGTATAATACATTTGTGGCGTGGTTCCTTAAATTTTATATACATGTATTTTTTCGTACACGGAAATAATTTTTTTTTTAAGTACGAGAAATAGTGTATTAAAAGTTTATTATCATTTTGGGGAAGAGATCACGTATGAATTCGATCGTGGCGTGGCTTCTGAAATTTAACAATGTCACCAATTTCTTGAAGTGTTATGCCAAAATAAACATTATCGGAAATGTTACTTATTAGTGATCCACTAGTGAAGCTAGTAAGTCTTCTTTGTGTTTGTCTTCAATTAATTCTGTATACAATCATTGCTCAAACTATAGCCGACATGTGTTTCTTCTTTAACTTCATACACAACCAAGCACCAGACAATGCGGTGGTTGATCAAATATTATCACGATTTAATAAACATAAAAAAAACGTAAGCCGCCAGCACGTGCGCTGGACTTAAATTCATTCTGTATACAATCATTGCGCAAACAATAGCCGACTTAATGTTTCTTCTTTAACTGCATACACAACCAAACACCAGACAATGCGGTGGTTGATCAAAGATTGTCATATGTGGGTGCTTATGTAGGGACAGAGATTGGGCGGCAAGATCAAAGATTGTCATATGTGGGTGCTTATGTAGGGACTGAGCTTGGGCGGCAAGATCACAGGGAGTTCAAATAACCACTCTCTGTTACTTGGCACTGAACAAGTATCAAACTCGTGGCTCAATCAAACGGTTGTCATGTGGGAAAGCAAAGACAGATCGATATCAGATAGTAAATGGTGTTGATACCCTATTTATGCTATACTTTAGATGTGTATACATTGTTCTCTGAATAAAGTAAAATATAGTAAAACCCCGAAATAACGCGACCCCGCTTTTTCCGCGATAGAATTTTATGGACCCAAATTATCGCGTTATTGCGGGGTTTCACTGTATGTACCTAAAATATATTAGGTAACCTAAAAGCACCTATCAAACAAATCTCCACCACTAGATTCTCCATGTAGCAGATGTAATAGCTCCTCAAGTGTTGTAACTGCTTGGTTGGGTGAGTCACAAGAGGGAGAGGGTTTAACTTTTAGACATTTATTTACACCAGATACCTGCTAGTACTATATGGACTCCCCTGCACTTTGGTTGACTGTAGCTTATCAATGAAGCGAGCAGACCTCATAGAAAGCATTATTTTTAGGAATCATCCAAGACTTTGATGCTGAGCTTAACTTTTGTAAGATTCTGTAAACTGCAGATATTTATATGACTCCAGTATATAAGGCAAAATGCAGCAAGCCCAATTCTATAACCAAATTCTAGTCATACATCCAGTCTCCATACACTCATTTTTGTAACATTTTATTTGTAGTCGATTTTCCAAAGGTTATGTTGTAAAATATTTCCCAAAATCCTATGTAATTCAAAATTACACTTAAACTGTTCAACTTTATCTTGACCACTTTACACATACTGAAAGAACTACAAGTTCCAAAGCAAATGGTCACCAAGATGTCTGTTTGGCTATTAAGGATAAATTGCTATTAATTATTGTGCCAGCTTTCATGTACAGTATTCCTGCCAGTAATGTGTTTCTTTGTTTTATTGGGCGTCAGCAGCTAATTGTAACATCCCCCACTGTGAAGTAAGGATAACACCACATTTATCAGAAGCCACAGTTAAAACCATTAAGAGTAAATACAAATGTACCCATCTATCGCAGCTATATGAAATACAACATGAAATAGCCAAATTTGGCACTTTACTCGTCTACTCTTACTGCTAAGGTTAGACCTAATTTATGTAGCAGTTTGGTATTTATCTTTGTGGTAAAACAATGAAAATATTTATTTTTTTTAAACTCAGAAGAACATTGAATCCTTTTCAAGAGAAAGTGACCATAACTTCATGTGGGCTACTACTTACAGTACATGTAGGTCCAGATCTTGTATAGTGGCATATCCTGGCTACTGATATCATTAATCAATTTACATGTGCTTTGTTGCATGTTAGAAATTTATTCAAACTTTAAAAAGACTGTTTTAACATAATATATGTTGCATATTTTACTGTTTTACAATCCTCGTCCCCCCACCCTATGAATGTTATTTCTTTATTAAGGAGGAAATGTTACTGTTGGTATTTGTTAGTTCCAGAGATAATCAAATTTTGCATAGGAACTGTTTAAGAACAGTCTAGAATCACTCATGTTTATAAACTTTGTTCATCAATAGTTCATGAATAATACATGTATCTGAAATAAATTTCCTGCGAGAAAGCAATGAATAATGACAATATGTATACCACCTGTTGTTTATATGATGTGTGCTATATACACCCCAGTGGATAGCACAAGGTAAACCATGAAAACTTGCCTGTCTTTTCTTTTTGTAGTAAAGTAAGATATTCAGTTGTTACACCTTTGAAATTCTCCTTTATTTAAGGTGCATATTGCAAACACGCACACATACTAACACTGCAAATCACAGGAACTAATATTAAAATACAGCAAGAAAAAAAACCCAGATTTGGTGTTTAGGCAATAATTAAGGGAAGGAATGTGTAATTTCTACTATGTTAGGGTTTGTTGCAACTTGCATGTAACCAGTTATATTTTTTATATAAAATATAAGGGTACCCCAACACCTTGGTAACAGTGGTAACCTATGTCATCCCTTCAAGAACAATATTCTGATAAAGGGGAAGGGTTACCAGCACTGAAAGTAAGTATGGACATGGAATAAATGTAACAGAGATATTCAATTTAGTGGAATGAAAGATCGTAATAAGGTATATGACTATCAACAGTCAGTTTTTCTCTGGTCACATCATGCATATGTCTATTAACATGGCATCTTTGAAAAGATAACTGGTCTGCACATGGGCTTGTAAGGTACACAAGTGGACCGTGTCCTAATGACAATTCTCCACTCTATGGGAGGATGTATTAACATTAAACGGACAAGGGTTTTTCATCACGAGAAAGAGTAAGCTGCACAATAGCAATGGGTTACATGTTGCTGCTATTAAACCTATGACAAAAAATAATATGCCAAGAAGATCACAAACACTTATTTGTTTTTTCTTTTCTTTCATAATGGAGCATGTGCAAAACATCGAAAGATAATAGCAGAGACTACATGCACTTCCTGTCCCCCAGTTTTCCAACTGCTAGAGGTGTAGTTTTAACCTATCTTGTTTTGCATGTACACATTTTCTAAAACATGCTCAAATTTCACTTGCTGTTAATCAAGCAGTTTCACTGGCAACATCTCAAGTCTATGAATAAATCAAAGGAAACATAGTGGAAGGAATAAATATAAATTCAAAATTGTCGGAAACAGTATTTGTCATATTTGCTTTAAACGGTATTTATCAAAGTTGAACATTCTTTCATACAGTTGTGTAAACTATTAGATGTTTACAGTAGTTTCTATCATAACATTTAGAAGGTTATTAAAATGAAATCTCTCACTAGAGTACCATGATGTACTGATATGCTGTTCAGTTTGTTTTATAATAGCAAATCATGCACAAAATATATTTCATTGTCTGTTACATTATCTTTTTTTCAAATTAAACTTGCTGCTTTCCTTGCAAAATAGTTGCACATACAGCAAATAAAGAAGTCTTTGTAGGGTATATGATCTGGATCACATGCAATGAATTATTATTGAAAGATTCCAGAAATCCAGGCAAGTGCACAGAAAGGCAAGCTTTTAAGTACAAGGAATTTATCGCAGCCATTTTCTGCAACATGAAGGAAAATCTTCAAATTTTTTTCCTTATGACTTGAGATACTTTTTACTTCAATTCAGCAGTGAATCCGGATTGGGGGTGGGGGTGGATGTTGTCAGACAGGTTGTGCCCCACCCCACCCAGATCTGTTAAAATCGTACACTTTTAGGTGAAATGAAAGAATGTTAGCCATTGAAGTACAATGAACCACCACTTAGAACAAAACCTCAGAAAAATCCTGCATTATCCCTGCTTCTTGTATGATTCAAATACCATCGACTGAAAATAGATTAAAACATATACTGTGTATATTGGAGGTAAATTTGACTATCAACATGTCTGGAAAAACTGTTTACATTTAAGCATTTAATTTTTTTGTTCAACATTCCAAAATCAA
Source organism: Margaritifera margaritifera (assembly GCA_029931535.1). NCBI lineage: Eukaryota > Metazoa > Mollusca > Bivalvia > Unionida > Margaritiferidae > Margaritifera > Margaritifera margaritifera. The sequence continues at coordinate 1,577,871 of JAQPZY010001335.1, read as the reverse complement.
TTTATAATTTTAGAAATGTATCTTAAGTGTTATTCATGACCATCCTTTTTTAAAGACATCATTTAAATTTGAGTTTTACCTTTTATTTTGGAAGTGCTGTAACATCATATCTGTCAAACATTATATACTTTACACAGAATTCCCACACTACCAGGAAATCAGAGAAAAAGTTGGGAGAAATAATAGATTTGTTCCCTACCGGGAAAAGCCAGTGAATTTTGCAAATATTGATCAGTCTGGGGAAAAACGGGGAATTTTCAGCAGCCACATGATCACCAAACAAGATGTAATTGAGTCGTAACTGAACAGATTGGGAGTTAAATTGATTTCTTACCAAAATGTTTGGAGGTTGCGGAACTCTTCAGTCAGTTGAGATACAGTGGCTGTATGGATCATTTGAGTGCTTGCCCTACACATGTTTGTATAGTTAATCCAAGTGCTTAGGTAAATGGATGGGTCAGGTAGACTCATTACTTCTTAGTTTGTGCCATATGGGTATATATATATATATATATATTTTAATGTAGAAGTCATGAAGACCAGTCTAGTGACACAATGGGTCAATACAGCTTTGACATGTAATCATTGTGAGTGTAAGAGAAAAAAAATAAAGCTTGTCTTCCCCAGTTCCCCTTTTGATATGCAAAGTTAATGAAAATGTTTTGTGATAAACCGTTGCTTATTACTTGGTAGTTTGCACTGGGAACACTCTGTTGAAGCGTTATCATCAACATTAACCTTTGCCTCCCCCAACTCGTCTTTGCAGTGAATTTTGCTCTCAGACCTTGCTAAATACTTCAGGGATAATTCCAACAATACAATTTTGGAGACCCCATCCTTTGAATGTGGAGTTTTTATCACAAAACAAATATTTTGGGGAATTTTTAGATCATTTTGGGGAATTTTAACAGATGGTCTTGTGGTTTCTTACCTCCTAATCCTTCATCACTCATCATTTTTGTTTCAGATTATTTTCAGATGTTCCTTTTATAGCAGATTCAAAAATTAATATTATAGGGGTTTGTGTATAGTGTATACCAAAATTAGTTGCCTTCTTAAATAGCAGTGGTATTAGTTGTTGTGTTATTGGCATAAAAATAGCTTCTTTTTTTTTCTAACAAGTTCTTAATATGAAACAAATTTAATCTGTATAATTCATCTATATAAATTTGGGCTATATAAATTGACTACAGAACATAAAACTTCCATTTCTATATTTCCACCTAGTTCTTTGAAGGGAAAATTGACAAAAAGTCTACATTTTACTTTGATTATTAATGAATTGTATTGAAATAAAAGCGGGTGGGGGGAATGTCTTGAAATCAATACAAGATGAAGTACATTTCACTTTTTGGGCCTGCTTAGGAGAAATGACAGACTCTAAGTCGATTATTTTGCCTGAATCACCGTCTAGCATGGAAACTGTAAATATTCAGATTCTCCAAAATACGTGCATTGTTGAAAAACTGACCAGCTAGCAGACAGTTCATCCATTTTCACAGTGAGAGATATGTGCTCCTTTCTTAATAAAATTTTTTTTTGACTAGCTATTTTGATAGTTGATGATACATATTGATAATGATCGATACACACATTTTGTGTTTGGATTACTTAAATTCAACACATAGCCTGAGATTTGTTTGCAAAGATGTGCTTGGAGTCGTGTGGTCTAGCATGAAACGCTAAATGACTCTTTCCACTTCTTTACACTGAATGAACCAAATTATGTCTTTTATAACATTCGTTTTCATGCTTTATATATAGTTTTTAACAGTGTTCATTATTCTAGTTCGTTGACTTGTGTCTATTTGGTATATATGCTGCAAAGATTCCTATGCTTTAAAACACCGAACTTTAATTCAATGTGAAACTAACTAATAGTGTCATATGATCACAGGGCACTTTATTCCAATAACACCTGTAAGTAACAAACAGAATGACTATAATGCAGCCAAAATGTATATATTGAGGACATAAATGTTATTTTTAAAAAAAATCTGTATGTATCAAGAAGAAAACAACAACAGCAACTTCTACTGCCACTACTATTTACAAAGGCAACTTCTCTTCAAAACAAGACCAAATTATATAACTAATTTTATGGGATGGTCTGTTGTCCATCGTTTGTCAAGTTTATTATCGCTACTCATCCTAAACTACTTGGAGGATTGCCATGAAAATTTACACACACATTCATCCCATAGTAAAATCTAATTGGTCCTAAATGAAAATGGTGCCACTTGAAAATCTTGTTATCACTATTCCTCTTGAATGGATGCTCATATCAACATGGAGTTTTCGCTAAATGACTTTTTATGATGTCTTGTTGGTCTTAATTGAAAATGGTGCCAATCTGATGTCCAATATGGCCACCACAGTGGCCATCTTGAAATTTTTTTTATTGCTACTCCTTCGGAATAGAAAATCATGTTGACATGGGGTTTTCACTAAAAGACATCTTGTGATGTCTAGTTGGTCCAAAATGAAAATGGTGCTGATCTGATATCCAATATGGCCACCACAGTAGCCATCTTGAAAATCTTGTAATTTCTACTTCTCCTTAACTAAATGTAATATTTGCCATGGGTTTTCACCAGAAGACTTCTTGTGTGTCTAGTTGGTCCTAATGAAAATGGTGCTAAAAAGTGTTGTCCAATATGGCTGCCACAGTGGCCATCTTGAAACTCTTGTTATTGCTAATCCTCTTGAATGAAAAGTAATATTGCCATGGGGATTCACCAGAGGACTTATATTTGGTCCAGAATAAAAATGGTGCTGATCTGATGTCCAATAGGCTACAACAGCAGCCATCTTGAAAATATTGTTATCACTACACCTCCTGAATGGATGGTCGTATCAACATGGGGTCTTTACTCTTTACTAAACAACGTCTTGTGATGTCTAGTTGGTCCTAAATGAAAATGGTACCATTCAGACATTCAATATGCCTACCAGAGTGACCATCTTGAAAATCTTATCACTATTTTTCCTGAATGAATGGTCATATCAGCATGAGGTTTTCACTGAAATTCTTCTTACAGTGTCTAGTTGGTTGTAAATGAAATGGTACTGATCTGACTTCTAATACAACTTCCACAATGGCCATCTTCAAAATCTTATCACTTCTTTTCCTAGATGACTGGTCATATTGACATTGTGCTTTCACCAAAAGACTTCTTATGATGTCTGGTTGGTACTAAATAGAAATGGTGCCTCTCTGATATCGAATCTGGCCACCATGACATTCATCTTGAAAATCTTGTATCATTGCTCTTTCAAAATGGAAAGTAATAGCAACATAGGTTTTTTACCAGAAGACTTCTTATGATGTCTTGTTGGTCCTCAATCAAAATGGTGCCAAGTTGACATCCAGTATGTCCACCACAGCAGTTATTTGAAAATATTATTATCCCTGACAAATATAAAAGACGGTTTCAACACTCCACAGTTAAAAGGAAGAAATGGTCTTATCTTGAGTTCCTGGAAATTCTTTTCAGCCAGTAGAGCATCACTTCATTCGAGAGAATCTTGTTTTATCTGCTACAAAGGATTATCTGAAAATAAATTGCAACAAAAATTACAATTGATGTGGTTTAAGAGGTTAGAAACCGTAAACCTATGTTTTACAAATTTCCAAAAATACTTGTTTTGCAATTTAAAATTACCAATTCTAGGGATGGGGTCTGCACAATTTAATCGTTGGAATCATCCCTGCTATAACATATATCTCAGGATTTGTTTCAAAATTGCTGTAAGAAATATGTCCATCTTCCCGGTTTGACCTGCATTTTTTTAGAACACTACATCTATTGATATCAAACTCACCCTTTTTTGTCTATCTTGGGATGGGATAGATGTGCGTGGCTCACCAACACTGGGTCACAATGACCTACAATTTAGTACCAAAAAGTGATGACAACTATTTTTTGGCTCCAATTCCAATACTTCTTCACCTATTGCTATAAAAACACGAAGAATGCATCTTAAATTTAAAGCATTTCACACATATCCAGGATTCTGAACACTGCTTAAATATGGTGCCTGTGCTGACATTATAACATCTTTTAACCTCTTACTACCAAACATGCATGTCAAGTGCATATGGGGAATCAGTTACATTGCATACCAAAACTGGGATGTTGAGATCTACATTCTGTGGTTAGTTGGCCATTCTCAAAGATTCTGACTGATGTCACAGAGGTTTCAGAGATTATCTTGTGAGCTCCTGCTCACTAACAACTCTAGTTCACTAGTTCAGCTCTATTTTTTTCGAGTAAGACATGAAGATAGTCTGAGGAGGTGTAGCAGGTGCATTGCACCAGTATAATTTTACCTGATTCAATTTGTAAAAAAGATAGAGAAAAAAATCTAAACAATTCGTTTTATTGATGCCAAAAAGGGTAACTTTTCTTTTACTATACATTCATCATAATTAAAATAAATGAAAACCCTTTGTTAGAACTGTTGCACTATCTTTGCAATAATATTATCAAAATATGTTGAATATATATCTATCAGCCCTCAATCCGTCTCTACCATCAAATAAACAGAAAAAAAGGCTCATCCACATATTTTTTTATGAGAGAAAGAGAGAGCAAGAGATGTTGCAATGTAAACTTTAACTCTGAGATAACTGCCATGATCCTCTTACACAAGAAATGGCATTCTCTATTGCTCTACAACTGTGTATAAAAAGAGCCTTACTGCTAGGGGAATAAACACATTTCATTCCAATCTAAAGCATTCCACAACAATGTTCTTTGGAGTTGGAATGTGCAGAGTACCAAATAGATGCCATGTGCATGAATATGCCTTGATGACCATGGAATGGAACAAACTTGAAAAAACACTAGCAATCCATGTCATGGTCACAAAGGAATCTTCATGTAGATGGGGTGTCTTCGGTACTGTGCACATCTTATCTGCAATGAACATTGTTGCTGAATCCTTGAGTTTCAGGAGCTTGTGTCATTTCATGTTTATTTCAATGAATGATATTAGAATGTTAACAGTAAGTGAATGAATATTTTTGAGAAAGGCTAGACTTGTGCACAAAGTTTCAAACAATATGGCCCCATTATATCTCGAGGAACTATTTCATGCTAAAAAACAAGGCAACACTCCCAATTTAAGATCAATTTCAGCTAACCACCTTTGCATTCCAAAACCAAATAAAGAACTGTTTCAGAAAAGTTGTAACTATTCGTGGTCACCAATTTGAAGCAAATACCAAAGGAAATTAGAGAAAGTACAAATATAAATGCATTTAATTATAATCTAATTCAATGGATGAAAAGTGGAACCCATTTGATTTGACAAATACATTACAAATTAAAGTATAAATTCTCAAACCTTCCATTTTGTTGTCTCACTATTTTTGAACTGTATATTCACAATGTACCTAGTTGGATCATGTTCTTACAAAATTTTCTGTTTACTATGTCCATATATACATGTAGCTTATTATCAATGCTTTTTATAATTATTAGTAGTAGTAGTATTATTATTCCTTTCCAGGTTCAGGAAGGCCTGTGCATGTAGATGGGACCTGTACTGTAGTGTGCACATATTGTCTGCAATGTTCTGTATTGCACATCTTCTGTGCAGAGGACATTGTTGATTGTTGTGGAATTGTTCTTATTGGATCACTTCTGTTGTTTCATATTATTTCCATTGGATGGAGAGGATGGCATATTCATGGCGCTTTTTCAGTAGTATGCACATCTTCTCTGGAATGAACATTGATGGGGAATGCTTTGAATTGGATTGCTTGTCTTGTTTGATGTTTGTTCTATTCCATGACCATGAAGGCATGTTGATGTAGATGGAGTCTTTTCGGTACTGTGCACATGTTTCCTGCAATGGACATTGTTGTGGAAAGCTTCAGATTGGATTACTTGTTGTTTGATGTTTATTCCATTCCTTATACAGGAAGGCATATTGATGTAGATGGGGCCTGGTTTGTAATGGCCGCATCTTCTCAGCAATGGACATTGTTGTGGAATCCTTCCGATTGGATCACTTGTGTTGTTTCATGTTCTGTTCCATGGTGTGGAAGGCATATTCATTTGGATGGGGCCCAATCTGCATGCATATGTGTTCTTGACCTTGGAATGCAAGAAACATGAAACAACACAAGCAATCCAAACTGAAGGATTCTGTAGCAATGTCCATTGTGAAGAAGACATGCGCACTAGCAAATAGACACTCGTCTACATGAATATGCCTTCCTGACAATGGAATGGAACAAACATGAAACAGTATGATTGATCCAATCTAAAGCATTCCACAACAATGTTCTTTGGAGTTAGAATGTGCAGAGTACCGAATAGATGCCATGTGCATGAATATGCCTTGATGACCATGGAATGGAACAAACTTGAAACAACACGAGGAATCAATGCCTTGGTCACAAAGGCATCTTGATGTAGATGGGGTGTCTTCTGTGGTGTGCACATCTTATCTGCAATGGACATTGTTGCTGAATCCTTGAGTTTCAGGTGCTTGTGTCGTTTCATATTTATTTCAATGAATGATATTAGAATGTAAACAGTAAGTGAATGAATATTTTTGAGAAAGGCTAGACTTGTGCACAAAGTTTCAAACAATATGGCCCCATTATATCTCAAGAAACTATTTCATGCTAGAAAACAAGGCAACACTCCCAATTTAAGATCAATTTCAGCTAACCACCTTTGCATTCCAAAACCAAATAAAGAACTGTTTGAGAAAAGTTGTAACTATTCGTGGTCACCAATTTGGAACCAAATACCAAAGGAAATTAGAGAAAGTACAAATATAAATGCATTTAATTATAATCTAATTCAATGGATGAAAAGTGGAACCCATTTGATTTGACAAATACATTACAACTTAAAGTATAAATTCTCAAATCTTCCATTTTGTTGTCTCACTATGTTTGTACTGTACATACATAATGTACCTAGCTGGATCATGTTCTTAGAAAATTGTCTGTTTATTATGTCCATATATACATGTAGCTTATTATCAATGCTTTTTATTATTGTTATTATTATTATTATTCCGTTCCAGGTTCAGGAAGACCTGTGCATGTAGATGGGACCTGTACTGTAGTGTTCACACATTGTCTGTAATGTTCTGTATTGCACATCTTCTGTGCAGTGGACATTGTCGATTGTTGTGGAATTGTTCTTGTTGGATCACTTCTTTTGTTTCATATTATTTCCATTGGATGGAGAGGATGGCATATTCATGGCGCTTCTTCAGTAGTATGCACATCTTCTCTGGAATGAACATTGTTGTGGAATGCTTTGGATTGGATCTTTTGTCTTGTTTGATGTTTGTTCTATTCCATGACCATGAAGGCATGATGATGTAGATGGAGTCTTTTCGGTACTGTGCACATGTTTCCTGCAATGGACATTGTTGTGGAATGCTTCAGATTGGATTATTTGTGTTGTTTGATGTTTATTCCATTCCTTATACAGGAAGGCATATTGATGTAGATGGGGCCTGGTTTGTATTGGCCGCATCTTCTCAGCAATGGACATTGTTGTGGAATCCTTCCAATTGGATCACTTGTGTTGTTTCATGTTCTGTTCCATGGTGTGGAAGGCATATTCATTTGGATGGGGCCCAATCTGCATGCATATGTGTTCTTGACCTTGGAATGCAAGTAACATGAAACAACATAAGCAATCCAAACTGAAGGATTCTGTAGCAATGTCCATTGCGGAGTAGACGTGCACACTAGCAAATAGACACCCGTCTACATGAATATGCCTTCCTGACAATGGAACGGAACAAACATGAAACAGTATGAGTGATCCAATCTAAAGCATTCCACAACAATGTTCTTTGGAGTTAAAATGTGCAGAGTACTGAATAGATGCCATGTGCATGAATATGCCTTGATGACCATGGAATGGAACAAACTTGAAACAACACGAGCAATCCATGCCATGGTCACAAAGGCGTCATGATGTGGATGGGGTGTCTTCTGTAGTGTGTACATCTTATCTGCAATGGACATTGTTGCTGAATCTTCGAGTTTCAGGTGCTTGTTTCGTTTCATGTTTATTTCAATGAATGATATTAGAATGTAAACAGTAAGTGAATGAATATTTTTGAGAAAGGCTAGACTTGTGCACAAAGTTTCAAACAATATGGCCCCATTATATCTCAAGGGACTATTTCATGCTAGAAGACAAGGCAACACTCTCAATTTAAGATCAATTTCAGCTAACCACCTTTGCATTCCAAAACCAAATAAAGAACTGTTTGAGAAAAGTTGTAACTAGTCGTGGTCACCAATTTGGAACCGAATCCCAAAGGAAATTAGAGAAAGTACAAATATAAATGCATTTAATTATAATCTAATTCAATGGATGAAAAGTGGAACCCATTTGATTTGACAAATACATTACAACTTAAAGTATAAATTCTCAAACCTTCCATTTTGTTGTCTCACTATTTTTGTACTGTATATACATAATGTACCTAGCTGGATCATGTTCTTACAAAATTTTCTGTTTATTATCTCCATATATACATGTAGCTTATTATCAATGCTTTTTATTATTGTTGTTATTATTATTATTATTATTGTTATTATTCCTTTCCAGGTTAAGGAAGACCTGTGCATGTAGATGGGACATGTACTGTAGTGTGCATATATTGTCTGTAATATTCCGTATTGCACATCTTCCGTGCAGTGGACATTGTTGATTGTTGTGGAATTGTTCTTATTGGATCACTTCTGTTGTTTCATATTATTTCCATTAGACGGACAGGATGGCATATTCATGGCGCTTCTTCAGTATTATGCACATCTTCTCTGGAATGAACATTGTTGTGGAATGCTTTGGATTGGATCTTTTGTCTTGTTTGATGTTTGTTCTATTCCATGACCATGAAGGCATGTTGATGTAGATGGAGTCTTTTCGGTACTGTGCATGTTTCCTGCAATGGTCATTGTTGTGGAAAGCTTCAGATTGGATTACTTGTGTTGTTTGATGTTTATTCCATTCCTTATACAGGAAGGCATATTGATATAGATGGGGCCTGGTCGGTAATGGCCGCATCTTCTCAGCAATGGACATTGTTGTGGAATCCTTCCAATTGGATCACTTGTGTTGTTTCATGTTCTGTTCCATGGTGTGGAAGGCATATTCATTTGGATGGGGCCCAATCTGCATGCATATGTGTTCTTGACCTTGGAATGGAAGAAACATGAAACAACACAAGCAATCCAAACTGAAGGATTCTGTAGCAATGTCCATTGTGAAGAAGACATGCGCACTAGCAAATAGACACCTGTCTACATGAATATGCCATCCTGACAATGGAACGGAACAAACATGAAACAGTATGATTGATCCAATCTAAAGCATTCCACAACAATGTTCTTTGGAGTTGGAATGTGCAGAGTACCGAATAGATGCCATGTGCATGAATATGCCTTGATGACCATGGAATGGAACAAACTTGAAACAACATGAGGAATCAATGCCTTGGTCACAAAGGCATCTTGATGTAGATGGGGTGTCTTCTGCAGTGTGCACATCTTATCTGCAATGTATATTGTTGCTGAATCCTTGAGTTTCAGGTGCTTGTGTCGTTCCATATTTATTTCAGTGAATGATATTAGAATGTAAACAGTAAGTGAATGAATATTTATGAGAAAGGCTAGACTTGTGCACAAAGTTTCAAACAATATGGCCCCATTATATCTCAAGGGACTATTTCATGCTAGAAGACAAGGCAACACTCTCAATTTAAGATCAATTTCAGCTAACCACCTTTGCATTCCAAAACCAAATAAAGAACTGTTTGAGAAAAGTTGTAACTAGTCATGGTCACCAATTTGGAACCAAATACCAAAGGAAATTAGAGAAAGTACAAATATAAATGCATTTAATTATAATCTAATTCAATGGATAAAAAGTGGAACCCATTTGATTTGACAAATACATTACAACTTAAAGTATAAATTCTCAAACCTTCCATTTTGTTGTCTCACTATTTTTGTACTGTATACACATAATATTCCTAGCTGGATCATGTTCTTACAAAATTGTCTGTTTATTATGTCCATATATACATGTAGCTTATTATCAATGCTTTTTATTATTGTTATTATTATTATTATTATTCTGTTCCAGGTTCAGGAAGGCCTGTGTATGTAGATGGGACCTGTACTGTAGTGTGCACATATTGTCTGTAATGTTCTGTATTGGACATCTTCCGTGCAGTGGACATTGTTGATTGTTGTGGAATTGTTCTTATTGGATCACTTCTGTTGTTTCATATTATTTCCATTAGACGGAGAGGATAGCATATTCATGGCGCTTCTTCAGTAGTATGCACATCTTCTCTGGAATGAACATTGTTGTGGAATGCTTTGGATTGGATCTTTTGTCTTGTTTGATGTTTGTTCTTTTCCATGACCATGAAGGCATGTTGATGTAGATGGAGTCTTTTCGGTACTGTGCATGTTTCCTGCAATGGACATTGTTGTGGAAAGCTTCAGATTGGATTACTTGTGTTGTTTGATGTTTATTCCATTCCTTATACAGGAAGGCATATTGATGTAGATGGGGCCTGGTCGGTAATGGCCGCATCTTCTCAGCAATGGACATTGTTGTGGAATCCTTCCAATTGGATCACTTGTGTTGTTTCATGTTCTGTTCCATGGTGTGGAAGGCATATTCCTGTAGATGGGGCCCAATCTGCATGCATATGTGTTCTTGACCTTGGAATGCAAGAAACATGAAACAACACAAGCAATCCAAACTGAAGGATTCTGTAGCAATGTCCATTGTGAAGAAGACATGCGCACTAGCAAATAGACACCTGTCTACATGAATATGCCATCCTGACAATGGAACGGAACAAACATGAAACAGTATGATTGATCCAATCTAAAGCATTCCACAACAATGTTCTTTGGAGTTGGAATGTGCAGAGTACCGAATAGATGCCATGTGCATGAATATGCCTTGATGACCATGGAATGGAACAAACTTGAAACAACATGAGGAATCAATGCCTTGGTCACAAAGGCATCTTGATGTAGATGGGGTGTCTTCTGCAGTGTGCACATCTTATCTGCAATGTATATTGTTGCTGAATCCTTGAGTTTCAGGTGCTTGTGTCGTTCCATATTTATTTCAGTGAATGATATTAGAATGTAAACAGTAAGTGAATGAATATTTATGAGAAAGGCTAGACTTGTGCACAAAGTTTCAAACAATATGGCCCCATTATATCTCAAGGGACTATTTCATGCTAGAAGACAAGGCAACACTCTCAATTTAAGATCAATTTCAGCTAACCACCTTTGCATTCCAAAACCAAATAAAGAACTGTTTGAGAAAAGTTGTAACTAGTCATGGTCACCAATTTGGAACCAAATACCAAAGGAAATTAGAGAAAGTACAAATATAAATGCATTTAATTATAATCTAATTCAATGGATAAAAAGTGGAACCCATTTGATTTGACAAATACATTACAACTTAAAGTATAAATTCTCAAACCTTCCATTTTGTTGTCTCACTATTTTTGTACTGTATACACATAATATTCCTAGCTGGATCATGTTCTTACAAAATTGTCTGTTTATTATGTCCATATATACATGTAGCTTATTATCAATGCTTTTTATTATTGTTATTATTATTATTATTATTCTGTTCCAGGTTCAGGAAGGCCTGTGTATGTAGATGGGACCTGTACTGTAGTGTGCACATATTGTCTGTAATGTTCTGTATTGGACATCTTCCGTGCAGTGGACATTGTTGATTGTTGTGGAATTGTTCTTATTGGATCACTTCTGTTGTTTCATATTATTTCCATTAGACGGAGAGGATAGCATATTCATGGCGCTTCTTCAGTAGTATGCACATCTTCTCTGGAATGAACATTGTTGTGGAATGCTTTGGATTGGATCTTTTGTCTTGTTTGATGTTTGTTCTATTCCATGACCATGAAGGCATGTTGATGTAGATGGAGTCTTTTCGGTACTGTGCATGTTTCCTGCAATGGACATTGTTGTGGAAAGCTTCAGATTGGATTACTTGTGTTGTTTGATGTTTATTCCATTCCTTATACAGGAAGGCATATTGATGTAGATGGGGCCTGGTCGGTAATGGCCGCATCTTCTCAGCAATGGACATTGTTGTGGAATCCTTCCAATTGGATCACTTGTGTTGTTTCATGTTCTGTTCCATGGTGTGGAAGGCATATTCCTGTAGATGGGGCCCAATCTGCATGCATATGTGTTCTTGACCTTGGAATGCAAGAAACATGAAACAACACAAGCAATCCAAACTGAAGGATTCTGTAGCAATGTCCATTGTGAAGAAGACATGCGCACTAGCAAATAGACACCTGTCTACATGAATATGCCATCCTGACAATGGAACGGAACAAACATGAAACAGTATGATTGATCCAATCTAAAGCATTCCACAGCAATGTTCTTTGGAGCTAGAATGTGCAGAGTACCGAATAGATGCCATGTGCATGAATATGCCTTGATGACCATGGAATGGAACAAACTTGAAACAACACGAGGAATCAATGCCTTGGTCACAAAGGCATCTTGATGTAGATGGGGTGTCTTCTGTGGTGTGCACATCTTACCTGCAATGGACATTGTTGCTGAATCCTTGAGTTTCACGTGCTTGTGTCGTTTCATATTTATTTCAATGAATGATATTAGAATGTAAACAGTAAGTGAATGAATATTTTTGAGAAAGGCTAGACTTGTGCACAAAGTTTCAAACAATATGGTCCCATTATATCTCAAGAAACTATTTCATGCTAGAAAACAAGGCAACACTCCCAATTTAAGATCAATTTCAGCTAACCACCTTTGCATTCCAAAACCAAATAAAGAACTGTTTGAGAAAAGTTGTAACTATTCGTGGTCACCAATTTGGAACCAAATACCAAAGGAAATTAGAGAAAGTACAAATATAAATGCATTTAATTATAATCTAATTCAATGGATGAAAAGTGGAACCCATTTGATTTGACAAATACATTACAACTTAAAGTATAAATTCTCAAATCTTCCATTTTGTTGTCTCACTATGTTTGTACTGTACATACATAATGTACCTAGCTGGATCATGTTCTTAGAAAATTGTCTGTTTATTATGTCCATATATACATGTAGCTTATTATCAATGCTTTTTATTATTGTTATTATTATTATTATTATTATTGTTATTATTATTATTCCGTTCCAGGTTCAGGAAGGCCTGTGCATGTAGATGAGACCTGTACTGTAGTGTGCATATATTGTCTGTAATGTTCTGTATTGCACATCTTCTGTGCAGTGGACATTGTCGATTGTTGTGGAATTGTTCTTGTTGGATCACTTCTGTTGTTTCATATTATTTCCATTGGATGGAGAGGATGGCATATTCATGGCGCTTCTTCAGTAGTATGCACATCTTCTCTGGAATGAACATTGTTGTGGAATGCTTTGGATTGGATCTTTTGTCTTGTTTGATGTTTGTTCTATTCCATGACCATGAAGGCATGTTGATGTAGATGGAGTCTTTTCGGTACTGTGCACATGTTTCCTGCAATGGACATTGTTGTGGAATGCTTCAGATTGGATTATTTGTGTTGTTTGATGTTTATTCCATTCCTTATACAGGAAGGCATATTGATGTAGATGGGGCCTGGTTTGTAATGGCCGCATCTTCTCAGCAATGGACATTGTTGTGGAATCCTTCCAATTGGATCACTTGTGTTGTTTCATGTTCTGTTCCATGGTGTGGAAGGCATATTCATTTGGATGGGGCCCAATCTGCATGCATATGTGTTCTTGACCTTGGAATGCAAGAAACATGAAACAACATAAGCAATCCAAACTGAAGGATTCTGTAGCAATGTCCATTGCGGAGTAGACGTGCACACTAGCAAATAGACACCCGTCTACATGAATATGCCTTCCTGACAATGGAACGGAACAAACATGAAACAGTATGAGTGATCCAATCTAAAGCATTCCACAACAATGTTCTTTTGAGTTAAAATTTCCAGAGTACTGAATAGGTGCCATGTGCAAGAATATGCCTTGATGACCATGGAATGGAACAAACTTGAAACAACACGAGCAATCCATGCCATGGTCACAAAGGCGTCATGATGTGGATGGGGTGTCTTCTGTAGTGTGTACATCTTATCTGCAATGGACATTGTTGCTGAATCTTCGAGTTTCAGGTGCTTGTTTCGTTTCATGTTTATTTCAATGAATGATATTAGAATGTAAACAGTAAGTGAATGAATATTTTTGAGAAAGGCTAGACTTGTGCACAAAGTTTCAAACAATATGGCCCCATTATATCTCAAGGGACTATTTCATGCTAGAAGACAAGGCAACACTCTCAATTTAAGATCAATTTCAGCTAACCACCTTTGCATTCCAAAACCAAATAAAGAACTGTTTGAGAAAAGTTGTAACTAGTCGTGGTCACCAATTTGGAACCGAATCCCAAAGGAAATTAGAGAAAGTACAAATATAAATGCATTTAATTATAATCTAATTCAATGGATGAAAAGTGGAACCCATTTGATTTGACAAATACATTACAACTTAAAGTATAAATTCTCAAACCTTCCATTTTGTTGTCTCACTATTTTTGTACTGTATATACATAATGTACCTAGCTGGATCATGTTCTTACAAAATTTTCTGTTTATTATCTCCATATATACATGTAGCTTATTATCAATGCTTTTTATTATTGTTGTTATTATTATTATTATTATTGTTATTATTCCTTTCCAGGTTAAGGAAGACCTGTGCATGTAGATGGGACATGTACTGTAGCGTGCACACATTGTCTGTAATATTCTGTATTGCACATCTTCCGTGCAGTGGACATTGTCGATGGTTGTGGAATTGTTCTTATTGGATCACTTCTGTTGTTTCATATTATTTCCATTAGATGGAGAGGATGGCATATTCATGGCGCTTCTTCAGTAGTATGCACATCTTCTCTGGAATGAACATTGTTGTGGAATGCTTTGGATTGGATCTTTTGTCTTGTTTGATGTTTGTTCTATTCCATGACCATGAAGGCATGTTGATGTAGATGGAGTCTTTTCGGTACTGTGCATGTTTCCTGCAATGGACATTGTTGTGGAAAGCTTCAGATTGGATTACTTGTGTTGTTTGATGTTTATTCCATTCCTTATACAGGAAGGCATGTTGATGTAGATGGGGCCTGGTCGGTAATGGCCGCATCTTCTCAGCAATGGACATTGTTGTGGAATCCTTCCAATTGGATCACTTGTGTTGTTTCATGTTCTGTTCCATGGTGTGGAAGGCATATTCCTGTAGATGGGGCCCAATCTGCATGCATATGTGTTCTTGACCTTGGAATGGAAGAAACATGAAACAACACAAGCAATCCAAACTGAAGGATTCTGTAGCAATGTCCATTGTGAAGAAGACATGCGCACTAGCAAATAGACACCTGTCTACATGAATATGCCATCCTGACAATGGAACGGAACAAACATGAAACAGTATGATTGATCCAATCTAAAGCATTCCACAACAATGTTCTTTGGAGTTGGAATGTGCAGAGTACCGAATAGATGCCATGTGCATGAATATGCCTTGATGACCATGGAATGGAACAAACTTGAAACAACACGAGGAATCAATGCCTTGGTCACAAAGGCATCTTGATGTAGATGGGGTGTCTTCTGCAGTGTGCACATCTTATCTGCAATGTATATTGTTGCTGAATCCTTGAGTTTCAGGTGCTTGTGTCGTTTCATGTTTATTTCAGTGAATGATATTAGAATGTAAACAGTAAGTGAATGCATATTTATGAGAAAGGCTAGACTTGTGCACAAAGTTTCAAACAATATGGCCCCATTATATCTCAAGGGACTATTTCATGCTAGAAGACAAGGCAACACTCTCAATTTAAGATCAATTTCAGCTAACCACCTTTGCATTCCAAAACCAAATAAAGAACTGTTTGAGAAAAGTTGTAACTAGTCGTGGTCACCAATTTGGAACCAAATACCAAAGGAAATTAGAGAAAGTACAAATATAAATGCATTTAATTATAATCTAATTCAATGGATAAAAAGTGGAACCCATTTGATTTGACAAATACATTACAACTTAAAGTATAAATTCTCAAACCTTCCATTTTGTTGTCTCACTATTTTTGTACTGTATACACATAATATTCCTAGCTGGATCATGTTCTTACAAAATTGTCTGTTTATTATGTCCTTATATACATGTAGCTTATTATCAATGCTTTTTATTATTGTTATTATTATTATTATTATTATTATTCCGTTCCAGGTTCAGGAAGGCCTGTGCATGTAGATGGGACCTGTACTGTAGTGTGCACATATTGTCTGTAATGTTCTGTATTGGACATCTTCCGTGCAGTGGACATTGTTGATTGTTGTTGAATTGTTCTTATTGGATCACTTCTGTTGTTTCATATTATTTCCATTAGACGGAGAGGATAGCATATTCATGGCGCTTCTTCAGTAGTATGCACATCTTCTCTGGAATGAACATTGTTGTGGAATGCTTTGGATTGGATCTTTTGTCTTGTTTGATGTTTGTTCTATTCCATGACCATGAAGGCATGTTGATGTAGATGGAGTCTTTTCGGTACTGTGCATGTTTCCTGCAATGGACATTGTTGTGGAAAGCTTCAGATTGGATTACTTGTGTTGTTTGATGTTTATTCCATTCCTTATACAGGAAGGCATATTGATGTAGATGGGGCCTGGTCGGTAATGGCCGCATCTTCTCAGCAATGGACATTGTTGTGGAATCCTTCCAATTGGATCACTTGTGTTGTTTCATGTTCTGTTCCATGGTGTGGAAGGCATATTCCTGTAGATGGGGCCCAATCTGCATGCATATGTGTTCTTGACCTTGGAATGCAAGAAACATGAAACAACACAAGCAATCCAAACTGAAGGATTCTGTAGCAATGTCCATTGTGAAGAAGACATGCGCACTAGCAAATAGACACCTGTCTACATGAATATGCCATCCTGACAATGGAACGGAACAAACATGAAACAGTATGATTGATCCAATCTAAAGCATTCCACAACAATGTTCTTTGGAGTTAGAATGTGCAGAGTACCGAATAGATGCCATGTGCATGAATATGCCTTGATGACCATGGAATGGAACAAACTTGAAACAACACGAGGAATCAATGCCTTGGTCACAAAGGCATCTTGATGTAGATGGGGTGTCTTCTGTGGTGTGCACATCTTACCTGCAATGGACATTGTTGCTGAATCCTTGAGTTTCAGGTGCTTGTGTCGTTTCATATTTATTTCAATGAATGATATTAGAATGTAAACAGTAAGTGAATGAATATTTTTGAGAAAGGCTAGACTTGTGCACAAAGTTTCAAACAATATGGCCCCATTATATCTCAAGAAACTATTTCATGCTAGAAAACAAGGCAACACTCCCAATTTAAGATCAATTTCAGCTAACCACCTTTGCATTCCAAAACCAAATAAAGAACTGTTTGAGAAAAGTTGTAACTAGTCGTGGTCACCAATTTGGAACCAAATACCAAAGGAAATTAGAGAAAGTAAAAATATAAATGCATTTAATTATAATCTAATTCAATGGATAAAAAGTGGAACCCATTTCATTTGACAAATACATTACAACTTAAAGTATAAATTCTCAAATCTTCCATTTTGTTGTCTCACTATGTTTGTACTGTACATACATAATGTACCTAGCTGGATCATGTTCTTAGAAAATTGTCTGTTTATTATGTCCATATATACATGTAGCTTATTATCAATGCTTTTTATTATTGTTATTATTATTATTATTCCGTTCCAGGTTCAGGAAGACCTGTGCATGTAGATGGGACCTGTACTGTAGTGTTCACACATTGTCTGTAATGTTCTGTATTGCACATCTTCTGTGCAGTGGACATTGTCGATTGTTGTGGAATTGTTCTTGTTGGATCACTTCTTTTGTTTCATATTATTTCCATTGGATGGAGAGGATGGCATATTCATGGCGCTTCTTCAGTAGTATGCACATCTTCTCTGGAATGAACATTGTTGTGGAATGCTTTGGATTGGATCTTTTGTCTTGTTTGATGTTTGTTCTATTCCATGACCATGAAGGCATGTTGATGTAGATGGAGTCTTTTCGGTACTGTGCACATGTTTCCTGCAATGGACATTGTTGTGGAATGCTTCAGATTGGATTATTTGTGTTGTTTGATGTTTATTCCATTCCTTATACAGGAAGGCATATTGATGTAGATGGGGCCTGGTTTGTATTGGCCGCATCTTCTCAGCAATGGACATTGTTGTGGAATCCTTCCAATTGGATCACTTGTGTTGTTTCATGTTCTGTTCCATGGTGTGGAAGGCATATTCATTTGGATGGGGCCCAATCTGCATGCATATGTGTTCTTGACCTTGGAATGCAAGAAACATGAAACAACATAAGCAATCCAAACTGAAGGATTCTGTAGCAATGTCCATTGCAGAGTAGACGTGCACACTAGCAAATAGACACCCATCTACATGAATATGCCTTCCTGACAATGGAACGGAACAAACATGAAACAGTATGAGTGATCCAATCTAAAGCATTCCACAACAATGTTCTTTGGAGTTAAAATGTGCAGAGTACCGAATAGATGCCATGTGCATGAATATGCCTTGTGGAATGGAACAAACTTGAAACAACACGAGCAATCCATGCCATGGTCACAAAGGCGTCATGATGTGGATGGGGTGTCTTCTGTAGTGTGTACATCTTATCTGCAATGGACATTGTTGCTGAATCTTCGAGTTTCAGGTGCTTGTTTCGTTTCATGTTTATTTCAATGAATGATATTAGACTGTAAACAGTAAGTGAATGAATATTTTTGAGAAAGGCTAGACTTGTGCACAAAGTTTCAAACAATATGGCCCCATTATATCTCAAGGGACTATTTCATGCTAGAAGACAAGGCAACACTCTCAATTTAAGATCAATTTCAGCTAACCACCTTTGCATTCCAAAACCAAATAAAGAACTGTTTGAGAAAAGTTGTAACTAGTCGTGGTCACCAATTTGGAACCGAATCCCAAAGGAAATTAGAGAAAGTACAAATATAAATGCATTTAATTATAATCTAATTCAATGGATGAAAAGTGGAACCCATTTGATTTGACAAATACATTACAACTTAAAGTATAAATTCTCAAACCTTCCATTTTGTTGTCTCACTATTTTTGTACTGTATATACATAATGTACCTAGCTGGATCATGTTCTTACAAAATTTTCTGTTTATTATCTCCATATATACATGTGGCTTATTATCAATGCTTTTTATTATTGTTGTTATTATTATTATTATTATTGTTATTATTCCTTTCCAGGTTAAGGAAGACCTGTGCATGTAGATGGGACATGTACTGTAGCGTGCACACATTGTCTGTAATATTCTGTATTGCACATCTTCCGTGCAGTGGACATTGTCGATGGTTGTGGAATTGTTCTTATTGGATCACTTCTGTTGTTTCATATTATTTCCATTAGATGGAGAGGATGGCATATTCATGGCGCTTCTTCAGTAGTATGCACATCTTCTCTGGAATGAACATTGTTGTGGAATGCTTTGGATTGGATCTTTTGTCTTGTTTGATGTTTGTTCTATTCCATGACCATGAAGGCATGTTGATGTAGATGGAGTCTTTTCGTTACTGTGCACATGTTTCCTGCAATGGACATTGTTGTGAAAAGCTTCAGATTGGATTATTTGTGTTGTTTGATGTTTATTCCATTCCTTATACAGGAAGGCATATTGATGTAGATGGGGCCTGGTCGGTAATGGCCGCATCTTCTCAGCAATGGACATTGTTGTGGAATCCTTCCAATTGGATCACTTGTGTTGTTTCATGTTCTGTTCCATGGTGTGGAAGGCATATTCCTGTAGATGGGGCCCAGTCTGCATGCATATGTGTTCTTGACCTTGGAATGGAAGAAACATGAAACAACACAAGCAATCCAAACTGAAGGATTCTGTAGCAATGTCCATTGTGAAGAAGACATGCGCACTAGCAAATAGACACCTGTCTTCATGAATATGCCTTCCTGACAATGGAACAGAACAAACATGAAACAGTATGAGTGATCCAATCTAAAGCATTTCACAACAATGTTCTTTGGAGTTGGAATGTGCAGAGTACCGAATAGATGCCATGTGCATGAATATGCCTTGATGACCATGGAATGGAACAAACTTGAAACAACACGAGGAATCAATGCCTTGGTCACAAAGGCATCTTGATGTAGATGGGGTGTCTTCTGCAGTGTGCACATCTTATCTGCAATGGACATTGTTGCTGAATCCTTGAGTTGCAGGTGCTTGTGTCGTTTCATGTTTATTTCAGTGAATGATATTAGAATGTAAACAGTAGGTGAATGAATATTTTTGAGAAAGGCTAGACTTGTGCACAAAGTTTCAAACAATATGGCCCCATAATATCTCAAGGAACTAATTTCATGCTAGAAAACAAGGCAACACTCCCAATTTAAGATCAATTTCAGCTAACCACCTTTGCATTCCAAAACCAAATAAAGAACTGTTTCAGAAAAGTTGTAACTATTCGTGGTCACCAATTTGGAACCGAATCCCAAAGGAAATTAGAGAAAGTACAAATATAAATGCATTTAATTATAATCTAATTCAATGGATGAAAAGTGGAACCCATTTGATTTGATAAATACATTGCAACTTAAAGTATAAATTCTCAAACCTTCCATTTTGTTGTCTCACTATTTTTGTACTGTACATACATAATGTACCTAGCTGGATCTTGTTCTTACAAAATTTTCTTTTTATTTTGTCCATATATTCATGTAGCTTATTATTAATGCTTTTTATTATTATTATTAGTAGTAGTAGTATTCCGTTCCATGTTCAGGAAGGCCTGGGACCTCTACTGTAGTGTGCACATATTGTCTGCATGTTCTGTATTGCACATCGTCTGTGCAGTGGACATTGTTGATTGTTGTGGAATTGTTCTTATTGAATCACTTCTGTTGATTCATGTTATTTCCATTAGACAGAGAGGATTGCATATTCATGGTGCTTCTTCAGTAGTATGCACATCTTGTCTGGAATGAACATTGTCGTGGAATGATTTGGATTGGATCGCTTATCTTGTTTGATGTTTGTTCTATTCCATGACCATGAAGGCATGTTGATGTAGATGGAGTCTTTTCGGTACTGTGCACATGTTTCCTGCAATGGACATTCTTGTGGAAAGCTTCAGATTGGATTACTTGTGTTGTTTGATGTTTATTCCGTTCCTTGTACAGGAAGGAACATTGATGTAGATGGGGCCTGTTGGGTAGTAGGCACATCTTCTCAACAGTGGACATTGTTATGGAATCCTTCCAATTGGATCACTTGTGTTGTTTCATGTTGCTTCTGTTCCATGGTGAGGAAGGCATATTCATTTGGATGGGGCCCAATCTGCATGCATATGTGTTCTTGACCTTGGAATGGAAGAAACATGAAACAACACAAGCAATCCAAACTGAAGGATTCTGTAGCAATGTCCATTGTGAAGAAGACATGCGCACTAGCAAATAGACACCAGTCTTCATGAATATGCCTTCCTGACAATGGAACAGAACAAACATGAAACAGTATGAGTGATCCAATCTAAAGCATTCCACAACAATGTTCTTTGGAGTTGGAATGTGCAGAGTACCGAATAGATGCCATGTGCATGAATATGCCTTGATGACCATGGAATGGAACAAACTTGAAACAACACGAGGAATCAATGCCTTGGTCACAAAGGCATCTTGATGTAGATGGGGTGTCTTCTGCAGTGTGCACATCTTATCTGCAATGGACATTGTTGCTGAATCCTTGAGTTGCAGGTGCTTGTGTTGTTTCATGTTTATTTCAGTGAATGATATTAGAATGTAAACAGTAGGTGAATGAATATTTTTGAGAAAGGCTAGACTTGTGCACAAAGTTTCAAACAATATGGCCCCATTATATCTCAAGGAACTAATTTCATGCTAGAAAACAAGGCAACACTCCCAATTTAAGATCAATTTCAGCTAACCACCTTTGCATTCCAAAACCAAATAAAGAACTGTTTCAGAAAAGTTGTAACTATTCGTGGTCACCAATTTGGAACCGAATCCCAAAGGAAATTAGAGAAAGTACAAATATAAATGCATTTAATTATAATCTAATTCAATGGATGAAAAGTGGAACCCATTTGATTTGATAAATACATTGCAACTTAAAGTATAAATTCTCAAACCTTCCATTTTTTTGTCTCACTATTTTTGTACTGTACATACATAATGTACCTAGCTGGATCTTGTTCTTACAAAATTTTCTTTTTATTTTGTCCATATATTCATGTAGCTTATTATTAATGCTTTTTATTATTATTATTAGTAGTAGTAGTATTCCGTTCCATGTTCAGGAAGGCCTGGGACCTCTACTGTAGTGTGCACATATTGTCTGCATGTTCTGTATTGCACATCGTCTGTGCAGTGGACATTGTTGATTGTTGTGGAATTGTTCTTATTGAATCACTTCTGTTGATTCATGTTATTTCCATTAGACAGAGAGGATTGCATATTCATGGTGCTTCTTCAGTAGTATGCACATCTTGTCTGGAATGAACATTGTCGTGGAATGATTTGGATTGGATCGCTTATCTTGTTTGATGTTTGTTCTATTCCATGACCATGAAGGCATGTTGATGTAGATGGAGTCTTTTCGGTACTGTGCACATGTTTCCTGCAATGGACATTCTTGTGGAAAGCTTCAGATTGGATTACTTGTGTTGTTTGATGTTTATTCCGTTCCTTGTACAGGAAGGAACATTGATGTAGATGGGGCCTGTTGGGTAGTGGGCACATCTTCTCAACAGTGGACATTGTTATGGAATCCTTCCAATTGGATTACTTGTGTTGTTTCATGTTGCTTCTGTTCCATGGTGAGGAAGGCATATTCATTTGGATGGGGCCCAATCTGCATGCATATGTGTTCTTGACCTTGGAATGGAAGAAACATGAAACAACACAAGCAATCCAAACTGAAGGATTCTGTAGCAATGTCCATTGTGAAGAAGACATGCGCACTAGCAAATAGACACCAGTCTTCATGAATATGCCTTCCTGACAATGGAACAGAACAAACATGAAACAGTATGAGTGATCCAATCTAAAGCATTCCACAACAATGTTCTTTGGAGTTGGAATGTGCAGAGTACCGAATAGATGCCATGTGCATGAATATGCCTTGATGACCATGGAATGGAACAAACTTGAAACAACACGAGGAATCAATGCCTTGGTCACAAAGGCATCTTGATGTAGATGGGGTGTCTTCTGCAGTGTGCACATCTTATCTGCAATGGACATTGTTGCTGAATCCTTGAGTTTCAGGTGCTTGTGTCGTTTCATGTTTATTTCAGTGAATGATATTAGAATGTAAACAGTAGGTGAATGAATATTTTTGAGAAAGGCTAGACTTGTGCACAAAGTTTCAAACAATATGGCCCCATTATATCTCAAGGAACTAATTTCATGCTAGAAAACAAGGCAACACTCCCAATTTAAGATCAATTTCAGCTAACCACCTTTGCATTCCAAAACCAAATAAAGAACTGTTTCAGAAAAGTTGTAACTATTCGTGGTCACCAATTTGGAACCGAATCCCAAAGGAAATTAGAGAAAGTACAAATATAAATGCATTTAATTATAATCTAATTCAATGGATGAAAAGTGGAACCCATTTGATTTGATAAATACATTGCAACTTAAAGTATAAATTCTCAAACCTTCCATTTTTTTGTCTCACTATTTTTGTACTGTACATACATAATGTACCTAGCTGGATCTTGTTCTTACAAAATTTTCTTTTTATTTTGTCCATATATTCATGTAGCTTATTATTAATGCTTTTTATTATTATTATTAGTAGTAGTAGTATTCCGTTCCATGTTCAGGAAGGCCTGGGACCTCTACTGTAGTGTGCACATATTGTCTGCATGTTCTGTATTGCACATCGTCTGTGCAGTGGACATTGTTGATTGTTGTGGAATTGTTCTTATTGAATCACTTCTGTTGATTCATGTTATTTCCATTAGACAGAGAGGATTGCATATTCATGGTGCTTCTTCAGTAGTATGCACATCTTGTCTGGAATGAACATTGTCGTGGAATGATTTGGATTGGATCGCTTATCTTGTTTGATGTTTGTTCTATTCCATGACCATGAAGGCATGTTGATGTAGATGGAGTCTTTTCGGTACTGTGCACATGTTTCCTGCAATGGACATTCTTGTGGAAAGCTTCAGATTGGATTACTTGTGTTGTTTGATGTTTATTCCGTTCCTTGTACAGGAAGGAACATTGATGTAGATGGGGCCTGTTGGGTAGTAGGCACATCTTCTCAACAGTGGACATTGTTATGGAATCCTTCCAATTGGATTACTTGTGTTGTTTCATGTTGCTTCTGTTCCATGGTGAGGAAGGCATATTCATTTGGATGGGGCCCAATCTGCATGCATATGTGTTCTTGACCTTGGAATGCAAGAAACATGAAACAACACAAGCAATCCAAACTGAAGGATTCTGTAGCAATGTCCATTGTCGAGAAGACGTGCACTAGCGAATAGACACCCGTCTACATGAATATGTCTTCCTGAAAATGGAAGGGAACAAACATGAAACAGTATGAGTGATCCAATGTAAAGCATTCCAAAACAATGTTCTTTGGAGTTGGAATGTGCAGAGTACCGAATAGATGCCATGTGCATGAATATGCCTTGATGACCATGGAATGAAACAAACTTGAAACAACACGAGCAATCTATGCCATGGTCACAAAGGCGTCTTGATGTACATGGGATGTCTTCGGTACTGTGCACATCTTATCTGCAATGAACATTGTTTCTGAAACCTTGAGTTTCAAGTGCTTATGTCATTTCTTGTTTATTTAAGTGAATGACATTAGAATGTTAACTGTAAGTTAATTAATATTTTTGAGAAAGGCTAGACTTGTGCACAAAGTTTCAAGCGATATGACCCCATTATATCTCAAGGAACTATTTCATGCTAGAAGACAAGGCAACATTCTCAATTTAAGATCAATTTCAGCTAACCACCTTTGCATTCCAAAACCAAATAAAGAACTGTTTGAGAAAAGTTGTAACTAGTCGTGGTCACCAATTTGGAACCGAATCCCAAAGGAAATTAGAGAAAGTACAAATATAAATGCATTTAATTATAATCTAATTCAATGGATGAAAAGTGGAACCCATTTGATTTGACAAATACATTACATCTTAAAGTATAAATTCTCAAACCTTCCATTTTGTTGTCTCACTATTTTTGTACTGTATATACACAAAGTACCTGGTTGGATCATGTTCTTACAAAGTTTTCTGTTTATTGTGTCCATATATACACGTACCTTATTATCAATTCTTTTTATTATTGTTATTATTATTATTCTGTTCTAGGTTCAGGAAGACCTGTGCATGTAGATGGTACCTGTTCTGTAGTGTGCACTTATTGTCTGTAATGTTCTGTATTGCACATCTTCTGTGCAGTGGACATTGTCGATTGTTGTGGAATTGTTGTTATTGGATCACTTCTGTTGTTTCATATTATTTCCGTTGAACAGAGAGGATGGCATATTCATGGATTACTTATGTTGTTTGAAGTCTATTCCATTCCTTTAACAGGAAGGCATATTGATGTAGATGGGGCCTGTTTGGTAGTGGGCACATGTTCTCTACAATGGACATTGTTATGGAATCGATCTGATTGGATCGCTTGTGTTGTTTCATGTTGCTTCTGTTCCATGGTGAGGAAGGCATATTCATGGCGCTTCTTCAGTAGTATGCACATCTTCTCTGGAATGAACATTGTTGTGGAATGCTTTGGATTGGATCTTTTGTCTTGTTTGATGTTTGTTCTATTCCATGACCATGAAGGCATGTTGATATAGATGGAGTCTTTTCGGTACTGTGCACATGTTTCCTGCAAAAGACATTGTTGTGGAAAGCTTCAGATTGGATTACTTGTGTTGTTTGATGTTTATTCCGTTCCTTGTACAGGAAGGCATATTGATGTAGATGGGGCCTGTTTGGTAGTGGGCACATCTTCTCAACAATGGACATTGTTATGGAATCCTTCCAATTGGATCCCTTGTGTTGTTTCATGTTGCTTCTGTTCCATGGTGAGGAAGGCATATTCATTTGGATGGGGCCCAATCTGCATGCATATGTGTTCTTGACCCTGGAACGCAAGAAACATGAAACAACACAAGCAATCCAAACTGAAGGATTCTGTAGCAATGTCCATTGTCGAGAAGACATGTGCACTAGCGAAACAACAGCTGTTAACATGAATATGCCTTCCTGACAATGGAATGGAATAAATATGAAACAGTACGGGTTATCCAATCTAAAGCATTCCACATGGAATGGAACATACTTGAAACAACATGAGCAATCCATACCAAGGTCACAAAGGCATCTTTATGTAGATGGGATGTCTTTGGTACTGTGCACATCTTATCTGCAATGAACATTGTAGCTGCAACCTTGAGTTTCAAGTGCTTGTGTCATTTCTTGTTTATTTCAAGGAATGATTTTAGAATGTTAACTCTAAGTGAATGAATATTTTTGGGAAAGGCTAGACTTTTGCACAAAGTTTCAAACAATATGGCCCCATTATATCTCAAGAAACTATTTCATGCTAGAAAACAAGGCAACACTCCCAATTTAAGATCAATTTCAGCTAACCACCTTTGCATTCCAAAACCAAATAAAGAACTGTTTCAGAAAAGTTGTAACTATTCGTGGTCACCAATTTGGAACCGAATCCCAAAGGAAATTAGAGAAAGTACAAATATAAATGCATTTAATTATAATCTAATTCAATGGATGAAAAGTGGAACCCATTTGATTTGACAAATACATTGCAACTTAAAGTATAAATTCTCAAACCTTCCATTTTGTTGTCTCACTATTTTTGTACTGTACTTACATAATGTACCTAGCTGGATCATGTTCTTACAAAATTTTCTGTTTATTATGTCCATATATACATGTACCTTATTATCAATGCTTTTTATTATTGATATTATTATTATTATTATTATTATTATTCCGTTCCAGGTTCAGGAAGACCTGTGCATGTAGATGGGACCTGTACTGTAGTGTTCACACATTGTCTGTAATGTTCTGTATTGCACATCTTCTGTGCAGTGGACATTGTCGATTGTTGTGGAATTGTTCTTGTTGGATCACTTCTGTTGTTTCATATGGCATATTCATGGCGCTTCTTCAGTAGTATGCACATCTTCTCTGGAATGAACATTGTTGTGGAATGCTTTAGATTGGATCTTTTGTCTTGTTTGATGTTCGTTCTATTCCATGACCATGAAGGCATGTTGATGTAGATAGAGTCTTTTCGGTACTGTGCACATGTTTCCTGCAATGGACATTGTTGTGGAGAGCTTCAGATTGGATTATTTGTGTTGTTTGTTGTTTATTCCATTCCTTATACAGGAAGGCATATTGATGTAGATGGGGCTTGGTCAGTAATGGCCGCATCTTCTCAGCAATGGACATTGTTGTGGAATCCTTCCAATTGGATCACTTGTGTTGTTTCATGTTCTGTTCCATGGTGTGGAAGGCATATTCATTTGGATGGGGCCCAATCTGCATGCATATGTGTTCTTGACCTTGGAATGCAAGAAACATGAAACAACATAAGCAATCCAAACTGAAGGATTCTGTAGCAATGTCCATTGCGGAGTAGACGTGCACACTAGCAAATAGACACCCATCTACATGAATATGCCTTCCTGACAATGGAACGGAACAAACATGAAACAGTATGAGTGATCCAATCTAAAGCATTCCACAACAATGTTCTTTGGAGTTAAAATGTGCAGAGTACTGAATAGATGCCATGTGCATGAATATGCCTTGATAACCATGGAATGGAACAAACTTGAAACAACACAAGCAATCCATGCCATGGTCACAAAGGCGTCATGATGTAGATGGGGTGTCTTCTGTAGTGTGTACATCTTATCTGCAATGGACATTGTTGCTGAATCTTCGAGTTTCAGGTGCTTGTTTCGTTTCATGTTTATTTCAATGAATGATATTAGAATGTAAACAGTAAGTGAATGAATATTTTTGAGAAAGGCTAGACTTGTGCACAAAGTTTCAAACAATATGGCCCCATTATATCTCAAGGGACTATTTCATGCTAGAAGACAAGGCAACACTCTCAATTTAAGATCAATTTCAGCTAACCACCTTTGCATTCCAAAACCAAATAAAGAACTGTTTGAGAAAAGTTGTAACTAGTCGTGGTCACCAATTTGGAACCGAATCCCAAAGGAAATTAGAGAAAGTACAAATATAAATGCATTTAATTATAATCTAATTCAATGGATGAAAAGTGGAACCCATTTGATTTGACAAATACATTACAACTTAAAGTATAAATTCTCAAACCTTCCATTTTGTTGTCTCACTATTTTTGTACTGTATATACATAATGTACCTAGCTGGATCATGTTCTTACAAAATTTTCTGTTTATTATCTCCATATATACATGTAGCTTATTATCAATGCTTTTTATTATTGTTGTTATTATTATTATTATTATTGTTATTATTCCTTTCCAGGTTAAGGAAGACCTGTGCATGTAGATGGGACATGTACTGTAGCGTGCATATATTGTCTGTAATATTCTGTATTGCACATCTTCCGTGCAGTGGACATTGTCGATGGTTGTGGAATTGTTCTTATTGGATCACTTCTGTTGTTTCATATTATTTCCATTAGACGGAGAGGATGGCATATTCATGGCGCTTCTTCAGTAGTATGCACATCTTCTCTGGAATGAACATTGTTGTGGAATGTTTGTTCTATTCCATGACCATGAAGGCATGTTGATGTAGATAGAGTCTTTTCGGTACTGTGCATGTTTCCTGCAATGGACATTGTTGTGGAAAGCTTCAGATTGGATTACTTGTGTTGTTTGATGTTTATTCCATTCCTTATACAGGAAGGCATATTGATGTAGATGGGGCCTGGTCGGTAATGGCCGCATCTTCTCAGCAATGGACATTGTTGTGGAATCCTTCCAATTGGATCACTTGTGTTGTTTCATGTTCTGTTCCATGGTGAGGAAGGCATATTCATTTGGATGGGGCCCAATCTGCATGCATATGTGTTCTTGACCTTGGAATGCAAGAAACATGAAACAACACAAGCAATCCAAACTGAAGGATTCTGTAGCAATGTCCATTGTGAAGAAGACATGCGCACTAGCAAATAGACACCTGTCTACATGAATATGCCATCCTGACAATGGAACGGAACAAACATGAAACAGTATGATTGATCCAATCTAAAGCATTCCACAACAATGTTCTTTGGAGTTGGAATGTGCAGAGTACCGAATAGATGCCATGTGCATGAATATGCCTTGATGACCATGGAATGGAACAAACTTGAAACAACACGAGGAATCAATGCCTTGGTCACAAAGGCATCTTGATGTAGATGGGGTGTCTTCTGCAGTGTGCACATCTTATCTGCAATGGACATTGTTGCTGAATCCTTGAGTTGCAGGTGCTTGTGTCGTTTCATGTTTATTTCAGTGAATGATATTAGAATGTAAACAGTAGGTGAATGAATATTTTTGAGAAAGGCTAGACTTGTGCACAAAGTTTCAAACAATATGGCCCCATTATATCTCAAGGAACTAATTTCATGCTAGAAAACAAGGCAACACTCCCAATTTAAGATCAATTTCAGCTAACCACCTTTGCATTCCAAAACCAAATAAAGAACTGTTTCAGAAAAGTTGTAACTATTCGTGGTCACCAATTTGGAACCGAATCCCAAAGGAAATTAGAGAAAGTAAAAATATAAATGCATTTAATTATAATCTAATTCAATGGATGAAAAGTGGAACCCATTTGATTTGATAAATACATTGCAACTTAAAGTATAAATTCTCACACCTTCCATTTTGTTGTCTCACTATTTTTGAACTGTATATACACAATGTACCTAGCTGGATCTTGTTCTTACAAAATTTTCTTTTTATTTTGTCCATATATACATGTAGCTTATTATCAATTTTTTTTATTATTGTTATTATTATTATTCTGTTCTAGGTTCAGGAAGGCCTGTGCATGTAGATGGTACCTGTTCTGTAGTGTGCACTTATTGTCTGTAATGTTCTGTATTGCACATCTTCCATGCAGTGGACATTGTCGATTGTTGTGGAATTGTTCTTATTGGATCACTTCTGTTGTTTCATATTATTTCCATTGGACAGAGAGGATGACATATTCATGGATTACTTATGTTGTTTGATGTCTATTACATTCCTTTAACAGGAAGGCATATTGATGTAGATGGGGCCTGTTTGGTAGTGGGCACATGTTCTCTACAATGGACATTGTTATGGAATCGTTCCGATTGGATCGCTTGTGTTGTTTCATGTTGCTTCTGTTCCATGGTGAGGAAGGCATATTCATGGCGCTTCTTCAGTAGTATGCACATCTTCTCTGGAATGAACATTGTTGTGGAATGCTTTAGATTGGATCTTTTGTCTTGTTTGATGTTTGTTCTATTCCATGACCATGAAGGCATGTTGATATAGATGGAGTCTTTTCGGTACTGTGCACATGTTTCCTGCAAAAGACATTGTTGTGGAAAGCTTCAGATTGGATTACTTGTGTTGTTTGATGTTTATTCCGTTCCTTGTACAGGAAGGCATATTGATGTAGATGGGGCCTGTTTGGTAGTGGGCACATCTTCTCAACAGTGGACATTGTTATGGAATCCTTCCAATTGGATCCCTTGTGTTGTTTCATGTTGCTTCTGTTCCATGGTGAGGAAGGCATATTCATTTGGATGGGGCCCAATCTGCATGCATATGTGTTCTTGACCCTGGAATGCAAAAAACATGAAACAACACAAGCAATCCAAACTGAAGGATTCTGTAGCAATGTCCATTGTCAAGAAGACATGTGCACTAGCGAAATGACCGCTGTTAACA
Source organism: Margaritifera margaritifera (assembly GCA_029931535.1). NCBI lineage: Eukaryota > Metazoa > Mollusca > Bivalvia > Unionida > Margaritiferidae > Margaritifera > Margaritifera margaritifera. The sequence continues at coordinate 1,546,730 of JAQPZY010001335.1, read as the reverse complement.
TGAATATGCCTTCCTGACAATGGAATGGAACAAATATGAAACAGTACGGGTTATCCAATCTAAAGCATTCCACGTGGAATGGAACATACTTGAAACAACATGAGCAATCCATACCAAGGTCACAAAGGCATCTTTATGTAGATGGGATGTCTTTGGTACTGTGCACATCTTATCTGCAATGAACATTGTTGCTGAAACCTTGAGTTTCAAGTGCTTGTGTCATTTCTTGTTTATTTCAATGAATGATTTTAGAATGTTAACTCTAAGTGAATGAATATTTTTGGGAAAGGCTAGACTTTTGCACAAAGTTTCAAACAATATGGCCCCATTATATCTCAAGAAACTATTTCATGCTAGAAAACAAGGCAAAACTCTCAATTTAAGATCAATTTCAGCTAACCACCTTTGCATTCCAAAACCAAATAAAGAACTGTTTGAGAAAAGTTGTAACTATTCGTGGTCACCAATTTGGAACCGAATCCCAAAGGAAATTAGAGAAAGTACAAATATAAATGCATTTAATTATAATCTAATTCAATGGATGAAAAATGGAACCCATTTGATTTGACAAATACATTACAACTTAAAGTATAAATTCTCAAACCTTCCATTTTGTTGTCTCACTATTTTTGTACTGTATATACATAGTGTACCTAGCTGGATCATGTTCTTAGAAAATTGTCTGTTTATTATGTCCATATATACATGTAGCTTATTATCAATGCTTTTTATTATTGTTATTATTATTATTATTATTATTATTATTATTATTATTATTATTATTATTCCATTCCAGGTTCAGGAAGACCTGTCCATGTAGATGGGACATGTACTGTAGTGTGCACATATTGTCTGTAATATTCTGTATTGCACATCTTCCGTGCAGTGGACATTGTTGATTGTTGTGGAATTGTTCTTATTGGATCACTTCTGTTGTTTCATATTATTTCCATTAGATGGAGAGGATGGCATATTCATGGTACTTCTTCAGTAGTATGCACATCTTCTCTGGAATGAACATTGTTGTGGAATGCTTTGGATTGGATTGCTCGTCTTGTTTGATGTTCGTTCTATTCCATGACCATGAAGGCATGTTGATGCAGATGGAGTCTTTTCGGTACTGTGCACATGTTTCCTGCAAAAGACATTGTTGTGGAAAGCTTCAGATTGGATTATTTGTGTTGTTTTGATGTTTATTCCATTCATTGTACAGGATGGCATATTGATGTAGATGGGGCCTGTTTGGTAGTGGGCACATCTTCTCAGCAATGGACATTGTTGTGGAATCCTTCCAATTGGATCACTTGTGTTGTTTCATGTTCTGTTCCATGGTGTGGAAGGCATATTCATTTGGAGGGGGCCCAATTTGTATGCATATGTGTTCTTGACCTTGGAATGCAAGAAACATGAAACAACACAAGCAATCCAAACTGAATGATTCTGTAGCAATTTCCATTGCGGAGTAGACGTGCGCACTAGGAAATAGCAAATATGCCTTCCTTACAATGGAACACAACAAATATGAAACAGTACGAGTGATCCAATCTAAAGCATTCCACATGGAATGGAACATACTTGAAACAACATGAGCAATCCATGCCAAGGTCACAAAGGCATCTTTATGTAGATGGGATGTTTTTGGTACTGTGCACATCTTATCTGCAATGAACATTGTTGCTGAATCCTTGAGTTTCAGGTGCTTGTGTCATTTTTTATGTTTATTTCAGTGAATGATATTAGAATGTTAACACTGTGGTGTTTTTTACTTTTTGTGATTAGTTATGTATTTTCTATATGTTGCCATGATATTTATTTAGTTAAGTTTTTAAAATTTATTATGGAACGTCAGCTCACTCTCCAATGAAATTTATAACTAATATAAACACTAGCCTACATCACTACTGCAATTAAAACATACTCATAGGTTATCTGTTTAGCATAATGTTTGTAAAAATCACTATATTTATGTTGCCTAGGTATTACTAAAGTGGCACTAACGTCTGTATAAGTACAAGCATATAAAGCAAAATCTTGTTCTAAATTATTTAAATAATGAGTAACCAAACTTTGCTTTCTTAATTGTTCATTATGTGATCAAGTGTCTTTATTCTGCATTCAAGGAATTGTTAGTTTCTTTCTGCATATTGATAAGTGCTTGATTATTTTGTTTGTTTTTTATTTTTTATTTCTGCATTAGATCAACTAGAATCAAATAAGTTAAGGTGAACAGTACTTACTGTGAATTCTAAAGCATTAGCCATTTCTCCACCTATCATTACTGCTGCTCCTGACATTTATCCACTAATTGAAACAAATAAACGTCTTGTTGCCTGCTAAATAATGTGTTTTTGATTCTTTTATTACAAGTTCTTCACCTGCTGCTACTGGGATAGAAATATTTAAATTATTATTTGTCAGTAATCCAATGTAAAATTAAAAATTATGCAAGCAATTGAGGTTTTGGTTGAAATTTTGTTTATATAAATTGGGTGTATAAATTCTAAAAACATAAAAATCTTCAATTCCAAAAGCATGTATAGGATCTTCCTCTATTCTGTGTAACCTGTCATAGGCAAAAGATGATGGGTTATGTCTAAAATTAATTCCATGGTAGTTGGCTAATTCCATTTAACGACTTTATTCTTTTGCTAGCACTGTTTATTTTATTATATTGGGTTGTAGGATATTTTATGCTTTTAGATAGTCAAACAGAATGACGTAAAGAAATTTGAATCGTTGATTTTACTGCTTCTTTGATATCCATGTTACTTGGGAAATCTATTTTAAAATAAATTAATGTCTTCAAAAGCACACTGTAATTGACTGCAAGAGCTGTGTTTAATGATGCATGGTAGACATTGTTAATGATGTTGTTCGTTTCGCTTGCCATTTATTAATATAAATTTCATGAAATTTAGTAATGTCATTAATTAATCTATTAAATAGCTAGTTAGTCTCTTAATCTAAAGCATTTCTCAAAATGAACTTTACTCGAGTTCTGTTTTGTTCGTTCCATAGCATGATTAACCGTATGGTCATTAGAATTTCCTGGTCCTTCTTTTTAATTTGTTCCTTTTGTTCATAAATATATAACATATATTCCTGTAACAAGAACACTAGTTGTTAAGTAATAAATGTTGTAGCATATTTTAGCACCATGTGAGTCCCGTCCGTTCTGTCCTGCTACCTTTAGTAGTTATAATATGTCTTTACTTTCTCTGCTTTGGCATGTTATAATCCTTGTGAACGTTTTCCAAGTTGTATTCCATGTTCAGCTCTATGAGGATCTTGTATCCTTTGTGAAGTTACCTTCTCTGGGGATTTATGGGTTTTTTTTCACCACCTTCCATTTATTATGCAACGAAATTAAAGATTTCCTAAGAAGATATTAAACTTATTTTAAAGTTATCTTCAGTTTTTACTTTGCTGTTAATCCAAGTTATTGACTTTATAACATAACTAGCTCCTGGTTCTCTAGAACTTTTCCAAAACAGTCCTGACTTCCCGTCCAATTTGCTCTCTTTCCTGTTTAAAATTAACATGCCTAAAAGTTATCAATGTAGCACTTAATGCTGATATTGGCAACCCAAACCTAAAAGACAAAAACCCAGTAAAGTATCTAATTTCGTTTGTTGTTAAGAAGTCCTCTTTCTGTAATTCATTTAAGTTATCAGTTGGAAGAAATGTACTCATCAAAGATGTCAGTCCTTGTATTATTACATCTGACAAAGACTTTGGTTTTGTATCAGATCTAACATGTAAAAACAATTCACAAGTTTTCTTGCTTTGTTTTAAAAATATTTTATCCAACTCTTTTATAAGTTAAGTGTTTCCATTTATTACCTTGTATGTTCCATTTAATTTTTAGTTCCTGTTTGTAGTCGGCAGTTATTTCTTCATTTGAGAACTAGTCGTCTCGTTCCGTTATATCTTGTTCAGATTCTAAAAATCTAATTTTTTCAATCTGATTTTGATATATCTAAATAGCATAAAATGGTCAAAGGTGGCTTTGTTAAAATAATTTAAATTCTGTTTATGGCGAAGATTTTGATGAATATTTTGAAGAGCATATTTTGCATGTAGAACATGCTTAGATCAACAAAATGTTTCCTGCTCGTGAAAATTTAACTAATTATGGATTTTGAACCATTGATCACACAAGTAGCTGATAACTACATGGAAGTTATCATGCATATATTATATATAGATGAAAAACAATACATGATGCTTAAACCTAATGTAGCGAAATCAAAATAAAACACTGATTACAAAGGCGTGGGTGGAACTTGTATTCGACTTTCTCATAAGAAGAAACCAGAAAAATTATCAATTGGCTATACACGTAGTACTAAAATAAGTGTAGGTGACTTAACAGATACATTGGGTTAGAAAAGAAAAGATAATAGATGGTATTATCAAAAAAGACAATCTTACAGGAATACAACCACCGCCAGGGCCAGAAGTTACAGTTCCTGAGGAAATAAAAAATTGCACAAAATTAATACAAACTAAATATTTGACGAGCAATGTTAAAGTAGCAGCAACTATGATAGATGAACAGTTCGAAAATATTGATAGTGATGAGCCATCTAGATTATTTACTCTATAAGAAGAAAGAGAGCTAAGAGGTTGTGGATTTGCAGTGGAAGTAGTTATTTCAAAAATTACATCAATGATAACAGACCTTGAACTGCGTCACATAAAGGTAGAAGATACAAATGAGATTATTAAAGAAAAAGATCCAGATAAAAAAAGCTACATGGAAAAAACTCTTTTAAAAAAAATTAAATCATAAGAGCTCCAGTAGTTGGGCATATAAGAGATCTTGTAAATAACTTTAAAAAAGTATCAACCTAATAAATCTTAAAGTTGTAGGAAAATACCATTTGGTGAAAAGATTAGACGACTGTTCAAAAAGAAAAAAGGCGCAATAAGGGCTAGTACGTTTCCATCTATTAGTATTATGCTAACAACTGTTTTTGGTCTAACCATAGCAAACTTTGCAAAAGGATTAACATGAGGCACGAAGCAGCATGGTGATGGTGGTGACAGTGATGGCAGCAACGAGAGCAAATTAGTTGAAAGATTTAAGAAAGGTATGAAAACTATTGGTGAATATTTGGTTAACTTGGGTAAATAAGCGCAGCAGCATTACCTGATATCATTGGTAGTGTAATAAGCCGGATTTTAACATCATACAGAAAAAAAATTCTTTAATATCTTAAAATACCATTGTGTTAATTCTTGCATTAATTACTTTTTTATTTACAATTGTGCTAAAAGGTTTATTTGTAGTAACAAAAAGGATTAAAGATTAACAAATCTATTTCAAAAAGTAAATTACGACGGCTCCTGCAATCATAAACAGATAAACAGGTTAATAAATGCTTGTTTATTTGTTTCATGTTCTATATAAATCTGTTGGTCCTGAGTCTTGTCTATATGGTCCTTTTTTATCCTTATCATCATTATTGTCTTTTAATCTTTTATGTTTTTTAGTTCTTTTTTTTTAGAATTACTTGCTAGTAAATTAGTATTATAACAGTCTATGCTATCCATTTTTATCACCATACCATTAGACATTTAAAATACTCCTTCACCATCTACTGCATAGTATAGCCTGACTTTTGATTCTATGATATATATTTGAAATCTTGTAAGGTTTTAATCTGATTCATAATTTTTTTCATACAATTATTTTTTTTCAAATAACTTTCTTATTGTGTCTTGAACAGTAGAAACAGACTGTGTATACTTGTTCTGTTTTGTACTTGGTCTCTAAAATAGATGTACATATGATCTAATAGTCTGATTTAATTGTGCTATTCCTTTATCTGTTAATCCTTTGCTAACTTGTTGAAAGAAAAAAGTCCATGCTATTTCTTCTTCTGATGTGTTTCTGAGTTATATTGCTCAGGACAGTATTGTATCCACTAGTGGTGAAACGATACACCTGTGCCGCGTATCGATACGATTCACGATACACAGCCTACGATACGATACATTATCGATTCTCAGTTTAAAGAATAAGAAGGCAAACGACTAATAATTATTCATGACCGCTGAAGATTAAACTAACCTATATATGGTAGATATCGTTTTGTATCGATTCTTCACCTTTTGTATCGATACGGTTATCGATATGGCAAAAGTATCGATGAATCGTTTCACCCCTAGTATCCACCATCCTATTTCACCATTTATCTACTTCATATCTTTCCTTCCTTAATATCTTATCTTCAGCCATATCCCTCTCTCATTTGTAATAGGTTTGAGTACTACTAACAACAGTTCAATTCTTCCCTTTCAGATATCTACAATACTTCTTTGGATAAATATTAAAATTATTATAAATTAAGTTAAATTGTTTTATATCTATGTTGTTATTTGTTGGATTAAATGCTTGATCATATGGTAATGGTATTGAGCATTCAGACAGAAGTTTTCTTATCTCAAAGTACATGTGAAATATGTATATTGATGTTTCTAACCCAGCCGTGACTCCAATATATAAATTCCCATAACTTATTAAAAATCCTGCTATTGCACACCATACTGCCCCGTTTGACTGATTTTGCCAAAATGTGATGTCACACGGTGCCCTATATCTATTCAGTGAATCATCAGTATCAAATTTTAAAGTCTTGCTAATGGTTCCGAACATAATTTATAGTAAAATATTTAATAAGTGATATAGTTCCTTGCTTTAGCCCGAAGTAATTAATCGGTCATTCATAAAGTGGCATGAATGAAATTCCTCGCAAACTGATATGGCGAGGAGCCAATACTGTATTTACTTGAACTTCAATCTGAATGGTATAGCAATTATGTATGATTTCCAAAATACCTCCAAGAAGTATTGTCTAGTAACTTTAAATTGTAATTTTTAGTATTCTCGTATCCCCTATACGAGAACATTAAAAAGTAAGAAACGATTGGTTCAGGTCTGCCAGATCTATCGTATTCATTGGCATCATTGCTTTCAGAATCCATTATATCTTGTCTAAGCTTCTGCATGTTTTTCTCACTTTGACCAAGGACTGAGTAATTAGTTCATGATTTTTCTCTGCTAAAATTGTTTCTTAGTTAGAGTTATGTTTGTTTGTTTATGAAGGAGAGGTCTGCGTGAGACCAAACCACTGTACCGGACAATTTCTAGCGCACCCCACGATCAAAAACCAGGAGTTGTTGGCTTTGCCACGCAGTCTACATTTTAAGAGTTAATAAGTCCTAATGAGTTTTAGGTACAACAGATTAGTATAGCACTTCTGAGTTCCTGGTGAAGTCGCGAGTTTTTCATTGAATCATTTCTTTTTTATTTGTGTCATTCGGGAGTAGTAAGTGATCAATAACTATTTATTGTGATTTGTGTTGCATTTAAACAAGTGTAACGCTATAGCAAGTATTTCACAAGTGTAATTAGCCTATGGTAAGTGCATTTTTTTCACAAATAAAATGTGCTCATTTTTTTCATTTCGTGAGTAGTAAATGATCAATGGTTATTTATTGTGATTTTTGACGCGGTTGAACAATTGTAACGCGGCAGGATATTCAGAAAATTGCAATTAGCCTGTAGTAACTACATTTTTTAACAATAAAAATAAATTATTATAAAAAGAATTAATAAACAACAATGACTATATAAAAACTGTCCAGTTCTATAGTTCTTGAAACGGTGCCTGAGTAATTGAGGTAATTGCAAAATCTTAAAAGTAATGATTGAAGCTTGATAGGTAGGTGATTCTTATTTACTTTTGCGTATGATTAGTCCTATTTCTCAAAATGAATAAACTCATCAAGCTTCATGACTGCATATGAGATAAATGTGATGAATGCATGAACTCGGTGTTATGAAGGGACAGTGAAAGGAGGTTCCTTTTATTTCCTTTTTCTACCGATCAGTAACACTCCCAAGATAAATGAGTCTGCCAAGTTTTATAACCACATATGCAACTCAGAGAAATAACTTGTTCAACAAAATGAACAACTATTCCATATTTAATTGAAATAAGGAACGCATCATCACTTCATGGTTTATAGCCACTCGTGTAAAAAGTTTTGGATAGTACCGTGTCTTTGTAGAAAAAGGTCATAACGTAGCACGGAAAAAGAATATATGTCGGAATGTGTCTCGTAGCTTTGAGAAGGAAGATTTCATTTTCTTTAAGAAATTTTCTCATGACTAAAATAACAAGACGAGAGTTTCAAATATTTCGTCATTAAGCGTATGTTAAAATAAAATACGTTCATTTTACTTCTATTTTGAACTTGTCGTTTTTAAATATCTTTAATTTTCAACGAGAATTAACATTAGACTGATATGCGAAAAGCGACAAGAATTCTTTCATTTGTATATGTGATGATGATTATTTCTTTATTTAGAAATGTCGCATTTCAGATCTCTGTGCTCCTAAATCATGCTGCGGCACATATTATAAATACTTTGCTTGCTTAAAATATGTCAGCTGATCAAGATACCTTGTCCTAACAATTTTTCCTTCTTTTTTTAAAACTTTATTATTGCTCGAGTTTGGTAACTGGAGTTAGTATGAACTTTCCGATATAAATAAAAAGAAGTTATGTGTGTTACCCTCCCCCACCTTCCTAGTGAGAACACATATAGAAAGGCGCGCGCACAGACAGACACTCACAACGTGACCCTTTGGCCTTAAAGATTACATTATGCATGTGGTATGTAAAATACCGCCACTGCTATTAAAGCTAAGAATTTAAAACACGTCTCCCGTTGTTTTTTTCTTGTTGATAATACATGTAAGTGTGAACAGTATCATTCCTACACCTGAAAGCTCTACGGTATCATATAATAGATACATGAGGATGACGGACGGACGCAAGAACAGGAATTGAACGGCGGAAAACCCTGAGTTTCCATTCTTTACATCCGATGAGAAGGGTTGACATCGAAACAATAGCTTTTGGTAAATATTTAATCTTAATGGTTGATCTCGTGTTCAATACTGATGTTCAATTCTTCTTTCGATATCGCACACCCAGGTTGCAGCTGTTTAAGTGTTTTTATGATGAAGTGTGGACGAGAGGATAGCAAGAAATCTAGGTAGAATTTATGTGAGCAATACGATGTTTATAACATTAATATTTTGCGAAATTTAGGTTCAGGACAGCAAGAAGGAAGGAAAAAATATCAGCATAGGAAATAACACTGGAAAACGATTTGTTGATGAAGGCCACACAGGTGACATTTATAGTGAAAGCAATATTATGTTAATACGATATCAAATAATTAAAGTTGTTTACGAAATGACTTTTCTAGAATATGTGATATAACTTCATAGTTGAAATTCCATAGGAAATTATACCTGACAAATTAGTAGCCGACTAGACTTTACCAACATATCCCGGACCTGAATGTAAATCTTTTACCTTGAAAACCCAAACAATCCGTTTGAGAGCTGAGACCACCTTAACACAGGAACCCTTCCTAGGAAAAATCAAGTTGTACATATAACCACGTTGACATGTTTCAATACACAAACTCATTTTGTTTTTAAAAAAATTATACATATTTCAATATTTTTCACACTGTATAGCAAACAATAATGGAAAGCGTTAAAGAATGGTAATTAACAGGTACAAAACCGCATTCACGTTTTCTTCCTAGTCCAGGATAGAACTCCGAAACAAAATATGTATGCAGTTTTGTGTATCTTTTAACAATTAATAAAGTATTGAGGATATTAAAATTTTCAATTTAAAAGCATTGTTTTTTTTGTTTTTTGTTATATATCGGCTTCTGTATAAAATTAATATAAAACGTTACTATTTGGATTGGATTGATTCAACTTCGTGACATGTAGTGAAGATTTTGCTCAACACTTTTACTCAATCTCACAATTAGAATGTAGCTGTTTATATAGAATTTAGCAGATATTCTTACATTATTCCTATACATGAGTAGTACAGAACGTGCCAGGAAATTATGGTTATGCATGCATAAATTTATTTTACAGTTGTTTAAGTTCTTTGGTTTATCATTGAATGTGCATTATTGACGATAAAGACCACATTAAAAATATTCTTGGGAATACATTTTCTTGGGAATGTAAAGGTACTTCTGGAAAAACTGCCTTCAAAATTTTAAATGCAAGCAAAGCAAATTTGACCGACAACGATACGGTAAATGCCCCTTCATTTCTTATGACAGGCTGGAGTGGTGGTGGTGCAATTGCCCAGGGGCCCGGCGATTTCCAGGGACCTGCCGTCAACTCAGTTATAAAATATAAATTATTCTTTGCAGTAAATATGAAAATTTCTACGTTGCAAGAGTCTAAGTTATGGTAGGTTTTATATGCAAAACTATACACTGGTTTTTATATTAAAAAAATTAAACTAGTTTTGGGGCCCATTACTGTTCTGCCCAGGGGCCCGGAATTTCTGTCGGCTGGCCTGATGACAGGAGTTTATAATAAAGTTTACGAAGGACACGGTTGAAATAAACATTGTTCTAGTTTACCTTTTTATTGATTTATTTATTTTATAAAATTAGACCGATCAACCCATATCATCTGAGAATTTATCAGTATATTTTTAATTAATAATAGAAAATGAGAAATAAAAAATATGAAAACTTAGGGCAATCCAATCAAATGTTTATTCACCACTGACAATGATATGTGTAAAAACATTGCACTGAGTGCCTTATCAGCTCAACATGTAGTTGTTTCCCTTTACTTTACAGGCCAGATCCACCACTTTCTTTGATAGTCACCGATTTCCCCAAGTTTGTTGTTATGTTGCTTCTGTACAAGTATATTCATCCTCATTTACCTGTCACTTCTTTTAGCTCTTAATTATTCATTTTTAATTTGAATAACTCTTGAAATTTTCATAGAGCATACATTAACAAAAGAGAAAGAAAGAAGTATTTACGTATGAACAGAAGAGCTAAAAGTGTGAGAATATAAATATGGATGAGAGAGTTGCTATCGACCAATCAAATACAGTTAGGTCAAGGCTTACAATCTCCAGCCAATAAAAACTTACAAACATTTGTTGGGGGCACTTGCTTACATACGATGGCGTCTGGTGGCGTAAGTAGATTATTACACTTGAGTAATCTATACTAATTCGATAACATATTTCATAATTGATGTGAAAGTACTAACTAGATTTGTGTATTTGCTCTTAGCAATTGTGACAAACAGTTGTCACCATAAATATTTCATAAGCTGACTTAAACAATCCCTGTTTCAGAACATTTTTGGCCACTGTGATAACTTGGCAAAGTTTGTGTAATGAATAGGGCATCCCTATCCAGGGCTGTGATACATATGTCAACCGTTGACAGCACGCATCTAACATTCCAATAGTGACTAAATCAATTGCTAAATATACTGTTGATACATACATGCAATCGTTGTGTTTGAAAATTTTATAATGACGGCTACCGTCGTCTGAATTCAAAACAGGCTCCAAACATCGGGCTACATTCGTTAGGGGTTATCTCAAAGGATATAGATTTAAAAATCTGATTATTTACAGGGTTGATATGTAGTTCATGCTATTAATCGTTTTCAGATACAAAATAAGAGAAAAAGTTCATTTTGTTATTGTTGCCTTGAAAAATACTTGTCTTGCGATATCTATATTTCATGTTTTAGAACTTTGAGAAACAAGTTGCCAATTAACTTGTTTTTGTATATATTCCTCTTTTGACTCTCCCCGCCAGAGATGAGGTCATCTGAGGTAAAGCACGCTCTGGGTCGGATAAAACTTGCCCCATCTGTTGTAGATCGTTGGTAATAAGAAGTTAAAAGAGACACATGTCTAAACGAATTACAAGTGGGTAGCTAGTGTCAGGGAAGGAATTCAAAACTGAAGGAAAATTTTCTTCTTTTTTTCTTTCTGTCTCGAGTTGCCCAGATTAAGCAAACACATTACATGATAAAGTTTGCGCAGGTTATGATACAATCCATCATTTTGTGTTCATGCCGCAGACGAAATCTGACCAATCTTTTTTTTCTTCAGTGTTTTATTTGTTTATAACGGATCATATTTTGTTTTAGTATTATCTAATTTTTCTTCGTTATGACTTTTAAAAGCATCAAAGGCAGATGCTACAAATGAAAATAGTCATTTTCAACTAGATTGTAGTTATGATTACAGTACATACAAATCATTATACTACTGATTTATATCAAATACTGACCATGCAATAAGATTTTTTCTATTTTAGACAGCATATAAATGTCTTTGCAGAATTAGTGAGTCTAAAATTAGTACAAGCAGGGGTAGATATAAGATATTTTCTATGGGAGTTCTGTTTTGAGAAAACTTAACCAAGACTGGTTCTTTTGGTTCAAATTGGCAAACCTTTTCCATTTCTTTTACCAAAAAGTGCACTAAAGTAAATTGAAAAAATGGTGGCTTGTTGACTAAACTCTCCAGAATTTCATCTGGATCTGTCATTGTAACAGATTGCATATTCTACACTCACAAGCTCACAGGTTTATTTACCATATATACTCGCATATAATCAGGGTCCAAATGTAAACAACATAGACCCTGATCTGCCGTAACATGTGCCGGCAGATCAGGGTCTATGTTGTTTGTTCTACTGATTAGTCCTTACAAACTGCATAGACCCAGATCTGCCTGCTCATTATGCAACAGCAGATCTGGGTCTATGCAGTTTGCAGTTGGTATTGGCCTATACGCGAGTATATACAGTAGATAATATTATGGGCAACATTGATAGTTGAAAAAGAAATAATTTTGCACTGAACTCGTATGGTTTCTAACTTTTCTTTTAATGCAGTTTTTATTCCTAATTGCGTAACTCTTCTCCAGCAAATACATCATCTTGCTTCAGATAAGTATCACCATTTCCATGCGCAAAAATTTAAATTTGATTGGTCTTGTTTAGTCATGTTTATTTTTAGCTACATATAGTTTTGTATCAGAAGTTATCAGCTATATAGTCTTGTCGGGTTGGGTGGCCAAGATTTTAAATTGGGCCAAAAATCAGCCATTTAGTTGTAAGGATTGTACATGTACTTTCCGTAACTTCACAAAGTTCTCGGTAGTGAGATTTGCTTCCAGAACCTTCAGTTTCTGGTCCTAGACAGTAAATTTTTTAAAATTTGTCTTCTGTTTTCTATATACTGGATACCAAGTTTTTGAAGAACCGGGTCATAAACTTCCATTTTCTAAATTCCACAGAGAGCTGATCTGTGTTTTATGCAGTATTGGGTGGACAAATTTCTGTCCTTACTGAAGAAAATTCAAGAAACTTGTAACTCAGTATTCGGGCTCAAAAAAACCCAAAAAAAACACTAATAAATCCTGGCTGCCACTCTCTACCCCACAGCATGAAATACATGAATATATTCTATAGTCAGTGCCTTCCACATTGGGGTTCATAATGGCGGAACATTTATGTAAAGTGCTCTCTGTATAGGTGTACCTGCAATGTGAAAGATGCATGTTGAGTTACCTAGTAATATATTGCATTCATTATATCAGTGTTTATATCATCACTACTTGTTCTATGGTTACATGCATTCTTGTGTGGAATAACAGCTCAGAACTGTTTCAAGTACCCTTATTTTAAGAAAGATGACTGTATTGTATTATATTATTTGTACTGCATTATTTAATGTTGAATTGTATTATATTATTTGTACTGCATTATTTAATATTGAATTGCATTTAATTGTTTTAGATACAACAGAAATTTTACAATTATACAAAAAATAATAATGAAACATTTGTCCAGATATATATGAGAAATCAGCTTGTAAATAAAAAAACATTTGCATGAATAAGAGAGCACAAATATAGATTTGGCTGATATACATTAATATCTGCCTTTCATATATAATGATATCATAAGCGGTATTAATAACAGCACACCAGACACCATAAGCCAGTAAAATATATCCTTATTGTCGTATCTTCTGACTTAATAATTATTTTTAATGAAAGTTTTTCTAAGCTGAAATTTTCTTTTAAATGAGACAGATCCAAAATTTTTTAATTATTGATTATTTGGCTCAGGGAGTGGTTCATCCAATGTGTGACAATTCCAATTTTGACCTGTTAACCTAGCAAGGTTAATGCAGGAAAGTGGTCTTAAAATTCAAATTTTTGTTCTTTTAGCAATGTAAACATTGGGATACTTGCATGGAGTTTCAATTCCCCACCAATGTTTTTTAGTTGTCTGGGCTAGATGGGCTGGGGAATTGTTGTGCCCTGTTCATCTCAAGGCTGATATGTGTAAAATATTTAAAATAGTTATAGAAATTTTGAAAAATTTATAATTAGTAAAATGAAAAGAGTTTTTACCCATGATTATTGAGATGTTACATATTGCTCCGTTCATCAATTCACAAATGCAGCATTAGACTAGATCTATCTCAGTCTCAACATTTTAATAAATCCTATCTCGGTCTTCAGTCAGAGCTTCCTCTTGCTTGTCTCTTGCGCTAGGAGTATATTGAGACCAAGACTCAGAGTGTAAAGCCACTGCCTGACTAAAATGCAACACAAAGAACATGGTGAAACATGAAATGCTGCTCTCATACATTTTAATGTATTAAATTTGAAATGGTCATCCATTTAGTTATTCGTCTGTTGAAAGTTTTCTTTCTCTTTGTTTCTTTTTTTAATAATTGTGTTGGATGTGAATTTGTCCACTTGTTCTATATATATATATATATATATATATATATATATATATATATATATATATATATATATATATAGAGAGAGAGAGAGAGAGAGAGAGAGAGAGAGAGAGAGAGAGAGAGAGAGAGAGAAATATATATATATATATCCCTAGTTTTTAGGTCACCACCACAACATCGCACCACCACTGCAAGCTGTACAAGTCATTGTATCGATTAAGATATTTATTTATTTTGTTATTTATTTTTCCGACTTAAATTTAATTTAAATGAAGGATATGCAATGAGTATTATGCACTGCATATTTTACGTCTTTTATGAATATATGTATACGATTACTTTGCACAACAGTCAATGAAGGGGGAGAGCATGTCCACATCTGGGACCGCATAAATATATTGCCAGTCACAAAGATGATGTTTGCTCTGTTTTCATCATGATTCATGAGGCAATCACTTTTCCTTTCAATTAATTTATTTCTTCTTTATTTGTTCTTTACACCACACTAATTGATGCATATTCTTCCCTAAAGAATTCATAGAAAATCTCAGTTTCTCGCAGCAAACAGTGTTGATTTTTTTAGCTCTACTGGTCTTAGACCAAAAGAGCTTATGGGATGGTCTGTTGTATGTCGTCCAGCATCCATCTGTCCATTAGCACAAGTTTGTTATCACTACTCCTCCTAAACTACTTGGAGGATCGCCTTGAAACTTTACACATACATTTCCAGCATCCATCTGTCCATTAGCACAAGTTTGTTATCACTACTCCTCCTAAACTACTTGGAGGATCGCCTTGAAACTTTACACATACATTTATCTCATGGTCTAGTTGGTCTTAAATGAAAATGGTACTGCTTGGACATCCAATATGGCCACCAGGGCAGCCATCTTGAGAATCTTGTTATTGCTACTCCTCCTGAATAGATGGTCATATCAACATGGTATTTTCACTTCTTATGATGTCTAGTTGGTCCTAAATAAAAATGGTGCTGATCTGACATCCAATATGGCTGCCTTGGGAGTCATCTTGAAAATCTCTTTATTACTACACCTCCTACATGGATGGTAATATCAACATGGTATTTTCATTAAAAGACCTCTTATGATGTCTAGCTGGTCCTAAATAAAAATGATGCCAACAGACTTCCAATA
This sequence comes from Margaritifera margaritifera, assembly GCA_029931535.1. Classification (NCBI taxonomy): domain Eukaryota; kingdom Metazoa; phylum Mollusca; class Bivalvia; order Unionida; family Margaritiferidae; genus Margaritifera; species Margaritifera margaritifera. Next base: position 1,530,910 of record JAQPZY010001335.1, on the reverse strand, counting down.
TGGCTGCCATGGCAGCCATCTTAACAATCTTGTTATCACAACTTCGCTTAAACAGAAAGTCATATTGATGTGGGGTTTTCACCAGAAGACTTCTTATGATATCCAGTTGGTCTTAAATGAAAATGGTGCCAATCTGATATCCAGTATGGCTACCACAGCAGCCATCTTGAAAATCTTGCTGAATGGATGGTCATATCTTGAAAATATTGTTGTAGGTGTACTCCTTGCCAAACGGATGGCTATATCAACATGGGGTTTTCACCAATAGACTTCTTATGATACGTAGTTGGTCCTAAATGAAAATGGTGTCAGTCGTACATCAATTATGGCGCCATGACGACTGTCTTCAAATCTTGTTGTGACTACTCCCCCTGTATGGATGATCATTATGACATGGGGTTTTCACCAAAAGACTTCTAATAATGTTCACTTTGTCCTAAATGATAATGGTGCCAAGTTGACATCCAATATGTGTACCACAGCAGATGAATTGAAAATCTTGCTATTGCTGAAGAATATAAGAGGTGGTTTCAACACTCATCAGTTAAAAGGAAGAAATTGTCTTATCTTGAATTCCAGGAAATTCTTTTTAGCCAGTGGAGCATCAGTCTCTTTGAGGGACTCTTGTTTAAAACTGTATTCCCATGTCCTCATTTACTAATAATGATGAAAGTTACAGTGAGGAAATAATTTACAGTGATTATCAAATTTAGCTGTGGTAGCTCAGTTGGTAGAGCATGGACTCGTAATCCAAGGGTCGCAGGCTGATACAAGCTCAGGTCAAACCATGTTGACTGCCTTGGTGTGTCCTTGGGAAAGGCACTTTGCTTCCATTTCCGCTGCATGATATAGCCAATAATGTGTTATAAGTGTTGTAAAAACCAACAAAAACAAAAACTAATGTAATTAGCAACACTGAAAGGTTTTTACAGATAATTTAATTTTGTGAAATCCAAATGACTTGCACATTTATTTTAATGATTCATGAAGTTTTTCTCTTTATGCACATTTGTGCATCACAGATGCACGTCCAAAAATTTGATGCACACTTTTTGTTGCCATGCATTTTTCTTGATGTAATTTGACTCCCAGTTCTGACACCAAGTTTTTTTTTTACTATCAATCTTACAGTCCTAGGGGAAACGGTGCATGTCACACTCACTTGAGTTGTTGGCCTAGGTGATTGGTTCAAGAGTATATGTAGCTGTTCCAATATATTTATCCTCAGAACTTTTTTTAAATTATTTTTATTTTTCATTTATTATTAAAGGCTTTCTGATAAACTATGATCATTAATATTCAATAACAGAGTTAGTAGGCTGTTCAGCAAGAATAATCCAACTTTGTCTTTAGTACATATACATGAGGCATATACCTTAAGTCTCACTTTCATTAACTAAAATAATGCGATACCTTGGATTACCAGCTGTTATGAAACTCATTTATTCTATTTGTGAATACATGTATTAACTTTTCTTCATTTATTCGAAGGACTATGAATATATAGAAGAGTATTTTTGAGGAGACACACAGACAGACACACATGCACACAGACAACAGCCATAATACTTGCCATATATACTCGCATATAATGTAATACCAACTGCAAACTGCATATACCCAGATCTGCCATCGCATAATGCGCCGGCAGATCTGGGTCTATGCAGTTTATAAGGACTAATCAGTAGGACAAACAACATAGACCCTGAGCTGCCAGCGCATTATGGGCCAGCAGATCAGGGTCTGTGTTGTTTGCATTTGAACTCCACATATATGCTAGTATATACGGTAAGTATATATAGTATTTTTACAATTTCTTGTTTGCTTAGCTTAGGGGACCAATGTCCAAGATTGTTTGATTAACAGATGTGTCATAGAAATTTGCCCCATCTTATTTAAAAGTATAGAATGTACTTATCACCAACATCATTGGCATGTCGTATAGTACATGTATATATAAATGTAATCATGAAATAATTAGCAACAGTTGAAAAGTTAATATTGTAACATTGTATCTCTTTTGGCAAAATATGTTTAAGTGGAAGAGGTGTGGTCAATCTCTCAATGATGATTATGCCAAATTTCACAGGCAAAATAGAGAAAAAAATAAAAGGCAAAGATTAAAGTGAGATGAATGGGTGTTCAACATAAACAATAGTAAATACTCAGAAATTATATTATTATTATTATTATTATTATACTCAGAAATTATATTATTATTATTATTATTATTATACTCAGAAATTATATTATTATTATTATTATTATTATTATTATACTCAGAAATTATATTATTATCTCCAAAGTTATTTGTACATAGTAATTTTACACAGAAATACATTTTTGAATGAATGATGTCTTGATATTAACATTTATGCAGAAATGTACACATTGTAAATTTATGTGAATTCATGATTTTGGAAAAATTTTGCATGTTTATTTTTTTAATTTTGGCACTTGATGGCTCCAAGTGTTTTACTCCCTAAATTTCAGAGGTTTAAGTTTCAAAGTGTTTGCTTAGATCACAAAAGCTGCAAAAACAAGATTTCCTCATATATGGCATCTGTTTCAGAATGAAATTAAATTTGCATGTAAATTAAACAGACAAAAGTCTAACCTTTCGAAAAGAATGTTCAAAACTGAAGGCTTGGGGCAACATCACTGTAAACAAAAAATAAGACCTGGAAATCTAGTATAAAAAACCAAAATGTAACTTATGAAAGCTAAATATCAGGGCAGGGCTGTAATTCGGGACATGCACTGTGAAAATTTTTTTTTTTAAATTGTAAAATAATACTATTTGTATGATTTTCATAATTATTTCACTATATTTTAAAGAATGTGTGAACTGTGAGTAAAGAAAATGTTATGTTATATTGTTGTTGTACTTGTAGATATTTACCATATTTTATTTTCAGTATTTGTGCCAATATATTTATGTCTTTATTGATATAGATAGCCCATGGTTGTTGCCAGTATATTTATGTCTTTTTTTTATATAGATAGCCCATGGTTGTTGCCTATATATTTATGTCATTATTTGATATAGATAGCCCATGGTTGTTGCCTATATATTTATGTCTTTATTGATATAGATAGCCCATGGTTGTTGCCATTATATTTATGTCTTTATTGATATAGATAGCTCATGGTTGTTGCCAATATATTTATGTTCATTTGTTTTCTGTTCAACTATTTACGTATTTGGCAATCCTAGAATAGAGTGAAGTAATTGAGAACTCTTAAATTCCAAGAGAATAAATTGGCTTGAAACTTGTTAATTTGTTAACAAATGTTGCTGAAAATTTGTGAAAGGACTAATTCAAGCGAGTCAGATAGAATGTGTAAATTTCAGCCAGTTACAAACCTATGAAAAATACAGATTTTACAGCTTTAAAATAGTGAATATTATTTTGCAGTTAGATACATTTAAAGTGTAGTAATCAGGAACACAAACATGGTAATCATGGAATCGAGCTAAACAAAATGTACACCAACAATTGCATTACATGCTCATTTAAAATTTTAATAAAAACAGCTAATCAAATATCCCAAGACAGAGGGGAAAAACAGATACTTTACTGCTCAGTTTATTAATGTGGAAATCTGTATTCTTGTGCAGGAATATTAGGGTTTATACCTTAGTTTAAAAACAACATGAGTTTGTATAGCTGCAGGGTTCCTAACTACCTTGTCCAAGTAAATTTTTGCTATACGAATATTGTTTATTTTTGTTTTGCTTGCCAATGACCTGCATCCTCTCCTGAAACTGAGTGATTTAATAAAATCTCGAGGGTATGAGAGCTTGCTGTGCACACATTTTCTCAAAGAAAAGTCGAACAGTATCCAGAATGATTGACCTTGATGAAACTCAAATTTATCCTACATTTATGGACATTGAAAGTAAAGCTCAAAATACCAAAATGTAATGATTCAGATATGATGTCGATTCCTTTCCGGACATAGTTCAGGCTCCAGAATCAGGAAACTGAGTTCAGAAATTGAACTCAGACTTGAGATGCCCAAACCAGGGTCAACTTAAGACAGATTGTTCTATTGGCCAGCAGGATAAGCTCACATAAAAATCAACTGACCATGCAGAAAATCAGCTGGCCCTCCCAATCAAATAATGACTGGAAATTTAAATGGACTGCAGGCCTGGCAACTGTCAGTATTAACTGGCCCTTAAAACCCACAGGCTGCAAGCCAGCAGCTAAATCGACCCCAGCCAGATTAGACACCATTCTTAGCAATCACCTGACAACCTTGAAATTTAGTATAGACAATATTAAGCTAAATATGAAATTTTGATAGTTAAATCTTTATTTGTTGTAAAGTTATTTGCAGTAAAAATTCTTTGAATTTGAGTTTCAATTATAATTTTGTGCTCAATACATTTTGTGACTACGTATGGGCCCATATTTCTGACAGAGTTCTGATATGAAACATACATGTATGTGGAAATAACCCCACCCCAAAACTAATCATTGCCCTTTCTTGAATGATAACTCCTTTTTTAGTAACAGTCTAGTTCTTGTGTGCTTGAAACTTAAACAAACTTTTAACCATGGCTCAGTAGATCCATATACCAAGACATGGCACAGAACATATACATGTATATACCAAGACATGGATCAGAACATATACATGTATATACCAAGACATGGCATCACAATAATGTATCACCAGACCACGACCCATATTATTATTCACTCAAATTTGAAGTTACAGCTCTTTGTATCTGTTAAAATGTTTTAAAATGAACCATACATATTTAACAGACATCTGTAATGAAATGTATAGTTACTTTAAAATCTCTTGTCTTTGAATGAGTTTCTTAATTGTAAGCTATCAAAATGTGAGCTGGAGTGTGCACTCAAGTTGAGTTTCATGAATACAGGATCAGGCTTAGATCATTATGTTGACATCTTGATCTGTGCAAGATTGAACAGTTTTTATGCTGATCTTCTAGTAATTCATTATGTTGACAGATCTTGATCTGTGCTAGATTGAACAGTGTTGGTGCTGATTTTCTAGTAATTCATTATGTTGACATATCTGGGTTTGTGCTAGATTGAACAGTCTTGATGCTGATCTTGCAGTTCATTATGTTGACAGATCTTGATCTGTGCTAGATTGAACAGTTTTGGTGCTGATCTTCTTGCAATTCACTATATTGACAGATCTTGATCTGTGCTAGATTGAACAGTCTTGATGCTGATCTTCTAGTAATTCATTATGTTGACAGATCTTGGTCTGTTCTAGACGGAACAGTCTTGATGCCGATCTTGTAATTCATTATAATGACAGATCTTGATCTGTGCTAGATTGAACATTCACGATGCTGATCTTCTAGTAATTCATATTGTTGACAAATCTTGATCTGTGCTAGATTGAACAATTTTGATGCTGATTTTCTAGTAATTCATTATGTTGATAGATCTTGATTTGTGCTAGACTGAACAGTCTTGATGCTGATCTTCTTGTAATTCATAATGTTGACAGATCTTGGTCTGTGCTAGACTGAACAGTCTTGATGCTGATCTTCTAGTAATTCATTATGTTGACAGATCTTGATCTGTGCTAGACTGAACAGTTTTGATGCTGATCTTCTAGTAATTCATTATGTTGACAGATGTTGATCTGTGCTATACTGAACAGTCTTGATGCTGATCTTCTAGTAATACATAATGTTGACAGAAGATCTTGATCTGTGCTAGACTGAACAGTTTTGATGCTGATCTTCTAGTAATTCATTATGTTGACATATCTTGGTCTGTGCTAGACTGAACAGTCTTGATGCTGATCTTCTGATAATTCATTATGTTGACAGATCTGGGTTTGTGCTGATTGCATTTGAGTGTGTGTCACATGTATACACAACCAAATATTGAGTACAGTATATGTCTCTCCATGCTGGTACATGATGTAATCTTGCAAAAGTATGAACATGGTATATGTGGGACCATTTGTCTCTCCATGCTGGTGCATGATGTAATCTTGCACAAATATGACATTATCTTACAAACAAATGGATCACTTGAGCCCACTGTTCACAATTGCATGAAATTTTTTACTGATTATATTTCAGTCCTAATTGTTTGACATTATCAGTCAGAATGGCAGTTCATGTAATTTATTTTTCCGTTTGAATTTTAATTAGCAATGAAAGTCATGCAGTATATTCTAATTTCACAGTTGCTGATTTCAGTTTACACACTTGCAGACCTTATTCTATATCACAAAATCAAGCATATTATTTACATGCCATTTGTAAATTTTAAACATGAATTTCCAAAAATTTTTTTCATTTAAATAAAAAACAGCATTCGTGTCCAAACAAATCTCTGTTGAAGAATTTTACATCAATTTTCATGCACTGAATGTCGGGTTTCCTCCAAAGTTCAGAGAGTGTAATTTCATCTCTGTATTTTCATCTCAAGTATTTGGCCCCCTGACTAGATGTTCCATATTGAGCCAGGTATATAAATACAGTGCCTGTGCAGTAATGAAAAAAGTGTAGAAGTCTTGCTAAATCAATGGAAAACTTTCCCCATAAAAAAAAACACATGAAATTTAATTCCTAGGAGTTGTATCAACCAAGTTTATCTGGAACTCTAGCATTTGAACTTGTGTTAATTTCATATCATTGAATTAGCTCTGAAGTAGTGATAATTTTTTCTCATTTCAGTCATTAAAGGTAAAATACAGAGTTTTCTGTTTGAACTTGTTTTAAAATCTTCCATACTTGAAAAAAATCCATAACCATTGTTCTCCGTAGCACATTTTCAAATTATTGCATTTTAAAAGTGTGACCGACTCAAAAGTTGGTGCAGGTATTACCAGACCACGATATGTATACAGAAGTGATGTATCGCTAGAACAAAGAGCGCGTTAATGTAGCGATTATAGTGTTGGAAAATCAATGGTTGTCCCTGGACAACCAGCTTTGAAAATCTGGTTGCCAAGCAGATGTTTCTAGTTGCCCAGTATATTACTGCAGTTGCCCAGAAGATTGCTGCAATCAAAATTATTCAACAACTTTTGTCATATATATATATAGCTAGGCCTAATTGCACACAATACTTGCGACTTACCATCAGTCCTGCTCATGGAAAATATCACACAAGTGTACACACTTACAGAATCTATTTGAGATCAGCAAATAAAAGATAAACAAACCATTTCCTTTCTTGACGTTGTCTTGATTCCCATCTGATTTCTAATAGTTAGCCACCTCTTACCAGAAACTTATCCATATTTTAAACTTGCCATATTCCTGTGGCTAAAGCTAGCTAATGGAAGCAACTGTCACATCCTCTACAGCAAGTGCCTTTTTCTTCAACAGACCAATGAGAAAGCATAATACTACCAGTAGATCATAGGCATTCAGTGTATGTGTTAAGCCAAAGATAAAATATACTGCTACCATATGTTGGTTTGTTGTCAAAAGACAAACATTTGTTAGTCTTGCTTAATTAAGGGTTAACCCAGAGGGGCTGGTAGAATGGACTGTGAGTAGATCATCACATAAGGAGTAGCTGATACATGAGAATTAGTGTGGCCTCTTTACCAAAAGCATTTTAGCCAACGCTCAACTACGTGATTATATGGAGATAATTTGGGCACTGGGTACCTAGAGGGACAATTTAATAATCAAATGTTAGTCACTGGAAAAAATATAAAATATCATAATAATTTTTAACATGATCATTTTTTAATAATATTTTTCGGTTGCCGGACTGGGCTTTTACAGCAGAAAAAATGGTTGCCTGGCATTAATTGTGCATTCCATTGCAGTAGCGCAGTCTCTGCTCTTTGGGTGTCTTATTAGACCTTTGTAAGTCACAAAGAGAAAATACATACAATCTCTATCTTTAGTCAATATTAATAGCAAAAACTCTTTGAAGATAAACTGCAGTTCTTTGAGATGGTAAGTGGGTAAACCCCCTCCCCCTTTTAAATGTCACCCCTTATCTCCTTAACATGATCGTGCACCATGTTCTGCTCGATATTTACTGCTCATAATTCTCCTTCATTAATTGATAAAGTAAAGGTTAAAATGAAGATGTGTTTTCAATTTAAAGGTACCATGTGAAAAGGAAGACATCTTTTTCAATATTCTTCATCTATCTCTCCTCCTCCAGATGATTGCCTAAATTATATGTATCTAAATCTTTTTTCAGTGTTTTTAATAAATTGTGATGATTTGATTGCTTGTAATGTGCTTGTTGAAAGAAAGTTTGGAGCTAGCAGTACTCACAAAGCTCGTTAACTGTACTTACATGTAGTTGTACATGATATAATTGATAAATCCATTTTTCTGTCTCTTTCTTCCTTTTGAAATTAAACAAAGAAACCAGTTGCCCTTTTTTCTGTTATTGTGAAGCCGACATTACTTGGAAGCAAGACATGGCAGTCACTTCTCAACAATTTGTTTAGGTTTTGTTCAAAGTTTTTCATGTGCTTGTGTTTCTTAAACACCTTGATTTTCTTCATACTTGGGACGTATTATGCTGAAGCTAAGACAATTAATTCTGTGACATGCATGCTTGTCCCTTTGACCTTGAGGTTAAGGTCACATTGAAAATTTGTGTTATAGTTTTCATTAAATATTTACATAAGGATGTTTTTATAGATGATGAAAATTCCTTAGTAACTTAATTACAAAACTCTAATAAGGTATCGTGCAAGGGTGAACTTAAATACAATGAATGTTTGGGAGCATTGAAACAAATGAAAAATGGAAAAAAAAGTCCCAAATTAGATTGTTATACAGCTGAATTTTACAAATTTTGATGGAATGACATTAGTCTTATTCTTCTGAGATTGCTTAATCAGGCCTACAGGCAAGAAAAACTATCCATTACACAAAGATAAGGAATTGTTACTTGCATACCAAAAGATGGGAGAGACAAACCTTTTTTAAGTAATTGGTGGGCAATATCCTTGCTTAATGTGGACTATAAAATTGCATCATCTTCTATTTCGAATCATATTAAACTGATTTAAAAAACTTCAGTTAGTGAAACATTAAGCAGATTCCAATCAGACAGGCATTCTGGTGATTGTACAAGACTTGTATACGACATCTTACACAAAGTAGAAGAGGATGACATTGGAAGTCTTCTTTTATTAATTAATTTTGGAGAAGCATTCATTATTTCTTGTATGTTATGCAGTTTCTCCTCTGTCAACTTTGTCAGTGTCCGGCTACTGTAGGCTATCACCTACTCTGTGCCATTCTGCGTTAGCTGCTAAAATGTACTGGGTGATGCATAGTGAATGCTGTCTTTGGCTTGTTGTCTTCTGATACTTCTATTTGGCAATAGCCATTCATCAAATCCAATGTAGAGTACGCATGGTCCAGTGCCTTGATCACTGAGCAACCTCCATTGGTTGGGCATCTGAATGGTTTCTAAGTTAGATCTCCAGGAGTGGGTCTCCAGAGGGGTAAGGACAGATCCAGGAATCCATGCTGACTGCATGAATTAACTCCCCTTGTAATGCCAAGTACCTGTGATTGTATCGACTTTAAGGGTGGGGCTGTGAACAGTTTCTAAGTTATGAAACTAGGCCTAGTTCCCAGGGGCAGGGAGAGATCCAGCTGACAAGGCTGGTCATATGAATGACTTGGCCTTTTTATGCCAAGAAAATGATCTTTTGTATATATATGGTTTAGGAAAGAAGATAAACGACACCAACATTAATTTGCAATGTAGCAAGTGTGTGCTCCAAGTTTTTCTTTCCCTTCTGCAATTTCAATACATGTGTGAATTTGCATTCACAAGCTGACATGTTAACTACTGAAGTGTGCAATATCTGCTTTTTTTCACATCTGCAAAATGCTTTAAAAATGTACTTATTGAAGATTTTTTCTATATTTGACCATTAATATAAATTCTCATTTACTTAACTACTGTAAATTATATAATTTTAGTGTCTTAAAATTGTTTGTAAATACAGTAAAATGAGTGCGTTTTTGACATAACTGTTTTTTGTGAGTAACTGATCGTCAACCCTAGATCATATTTTTGCAAATATAGTCTATGTGGCAAATTGGCTAAAATGTTGTGATTTAATGACAGTAATTTGGAAGAAATTTTATTGAATTTTTTAGATGCATATAGGTTTTTTTAATGAGAACAGACCACATACTTATTGTTGTTTTACTCCTTGAGATAAGACTTATTGTTGTTTTACTCCCTGAGATAAGACTTTGGAATCTTTTGTTTGGTAAAGAAGTAAGAGGATCCAGTTTTTTTTACCATTTTAAAAAACTGATCAACCATATTTTCTTCTCTTTTTTTGCTAGGACCCTGCCCACTCCAAGCGGCTCCACGTGAAAACGGAGCGAATGCAGGAATTCATTCGCCAAAAGGGAGAAGCTCAAAGTCCCCACAAACGTATGAAGTGCCCAGAGCAAGGCTGTGATAAGTTTTTTACTAGCATCCCAGGTCTTAAATACCATGCAAGAAAACATGACACATCAGACACTTCAACATTTTCTTGCAGTCGATGCCAAAAAAGATTCCAAAGGTATCATATAAATTAAATTACATGAACTGTGTGGAGGAACTTCAATTATGATGTATTATGTGCATCAGACATTATTAATAAACACAATTGTTTATAGCTCTGTTTTTGCCCAGCCACAACCTTTTAAGTTGATGTCAACAAGGACATAACATCAAGATATTATAGAATTAGTGGTGTGTCTGGACTTAAATTGGAAAATGTATACTGTATCATTTAAAGAACTACTCTGCACTGTATCAGATATATACACCCAGAGCTCCAGATAAGGATTTTTCATCTTGATTGCAGCTATCCCCCATTATAATGCAGCAGTCAGGGTCCATAACCGCTGATCGCATTATGTACCGAACAGTGGTATAGCAAAAATGATCAAAAATTATATGAATGAGTGTTCGTGTGTGTGTGTGGGGGGGGGGGAACAAAATGCCATTCAAACATATAGTAATAATGTCAGTTAATGTAAATTAGGTGGTTTTTTTTGTTTTTGTTTTTTTCACTACATGGTATATATGTTTTATATTTTCTTCAATAATAATGTTTTAAAAAGGAAATAAATATATAATACCAAGCTTCAGGTTGTTTTCTTGCATGTTGTCGTACATTTGATAGATCAGATCATATCAATAATGTTAAAACAATGATGTAAACCCCCCATTTTAATAAATATACTTGCCAATTGTAATTTCTATCTACAGCTGCATTGTCATCAAGTTTAAATTGATTTAAATTGATGAAAACATATTGGCACTTGTGAAAAAAAATAATGATTAAATTTGGGTTGCACTTGAGGCCAATGCATCCTGACGTTAAGCTTTATTCTTTTTTTAATTAAGAGCACACAGAGACATATTTAACGCTTCTAAACACATTTTGCAATTAAATACATCAACATCTATTTGTAAAAAAAAGGGCAATGAGTAAAGTCAAGTTTTTTTTGTCAATAAAATATCTCTTCTTCAATTCAAAACACCAGTTACATATCCTGATTAATGACTCAATGACATCACACCATGTGCAGTATGCTTTTAGCAATTATAAAACACAGAAAAACAGAAATAACAAAATAACAAACTTACATGTATGTAATCCATTTAAAATCCAGTGATTTCCAAAACAAACACATTTGTTCACAAAAAGTACTAATCCAAATAGAATAAGCACTGTTCACTTGCATGATGTGTATTCCCTACTTGAAGTATTTTGTGATTTTATGTTGTTTGAGACCTGATTGTTCTTGTTTTTTTGCAAAGTCTGTGATATTTCACAGCTGCATAATCTTCAAGGGCTCAATGTCCTGGCTTTCTAGCCACATCAGTCCCTTCAAAAATGCAAATATGGCTTTAGAAACGGCATGGGGTGCTTCCAGCAGGTCCTCCTTGTCACTATCAGTAGTAGATCCTACTTCGTGTTGATCAGGATGTGTTTTCTCTTTTGGCGCCTTAGAAAAAAAACTGGACGATTTCAGTATCAGTCTTACATTCATCTGTGGGGCAGACCGCATCAATGTTGATCCAGTGCTGAGCATCATCAAATGATTTAAAATGTCTTCATAGTACAGCTTCAGCCTGTTCAACATCCTCCTCCGTGGATCCCTCAAAATCACAATTCTACTCTTGCTCTTTTGCATCATGGAAAGCTCCCGTCAGTCCCTTTTCCTAGCATCTCTCTTTGCACTTGAGAGTCACACTGTCTCATGCTTTCCCCCCAAGATACATCACATCCTAACTTCTTCATTGCATCTTTTAATTAATTTTCGCCACAGATTTTAGTTCTCTTCTATGGCTCTTAAATGTTGCAATAGTCCTTTGATCAAGCGGCTGTATCTTGGAGGTCATATTTTTCAGCAAAAGAACAGCTTTAATTTTTCCATCGCTTCTTACAAGGCTTTCAGCAGGTGGGTAGGCGGGGAAATTATCAAGTAACAGAATCACCTTCTAATCTAGTCCTTTACTTCTTAAATATTGCCTCACTTGCAGTATGAATTCCTTGAAAAACCAGTTTTCAAATATTGTGGCTGTCATCCATGCACTTTTTCTATGATCATACAAAAACGGCTGTGTTTTCATGTTTATGTGATGAAAGCAGTGTGGAGATTTAAATCTTCCAATAGCTAGGGGCACACTTTGTGGTTTCCTGTTTTGTTTGTGCATGCATTAGGACTGTTATTCTGTCTTTATTTTTTTTAAATCCCTGTTTCTTCTGCTCATCGGATCGCATGGCTAGGGTTTTGTTGGGCAAGAGTTTATGACACAGTCCACTTTTGTCACAGTTATAGAGCTGTTCTTCACAATATCCTCCCTCTTGGATAATCTGCCTCAGTTTCTGTGGATAAACCTCTGCAGCAGAACTGTCAGCTGACCGAATTTTCTCCACATGTTGTGCTTATCACGTGACGAGATTGGAAGTGATATAGCCAACCGGTGCTGGCTTTACATCCGAATCTTGCATGTTTCAATCTCTATCAAACATCTCTGCCTGTGCCTTCAGTATTGCAGCTGAAATGGGCACCCCCTGTGACCTTTCCTGAACAAACCAAGTGTACAGATCACTATCCAGGTCTAAGTCCTTTGCTAATCTAGCTTCTTTGCGTTTTAGTCCAGCATCTGCATCTAAACCAGTCAGCATATTGTTACGTTTTTTTTCCTCATCTTTTTCGATCCACGCAAAGTTATCTCGGGCATACCTAACTCCTTTGCTACTTTACTTTGCATTTCACCAGATTTAATTCTCTTTAAAACATCCATCTTATCCTTCACAGATGAAGCTTTCATTTTCCTGAACGTCTCCATTGAGAGATTAAATGTCTCAATTCACTATTTATATCAGTTATTTAAGTTAACAGTGTTCTGTCCTAATTCACTCGTAAATACTGATAATACTGAACTCACTTTTAAATCTTAACTGATTTCACAAGAAAGTGACATTTAATTGTTTTAATGGACCTTATTTGTAGCTACATTATGCAAATGAGAATCTCTCAGTGACTGTCACTTTCTCTCTGGTGATTGGATATTGCATTCTGGGCTGCACTGCAGCAGATCATAGAAAGCAGCGGCAAGTACAAAAGACATATTGCTGCTAATCCTTTCTGTGATCTGTTGCCATCCTGGTGTCATTAAACAATGACCGACAAGAAGCTGGTCTTTTGTATGATCGGCGAGCTGTGTTTACAGAGATTAAGTCACTTGATCTGCTGGTGTGGCTTTAGTGCTAAAGGAAAATTTGACAGTTCTGTGTGCTGTAACCAAATACAATAGTTGACACGGCCTGTTAGGAATACAATATCTGACAGTGACTGTACAAACAAATTCTGGTGATGTCCAAATTAAGTGCAGTAGTTTTGATGTAAAGTTTTCAGCTGATAGATGTTGAAAATTTTATTTTTTAAAAAATGTAAAAATAATTTTCATAGTTTTGGTTATGTGTTCCATAGCATTACAACGTTATATCTGGAATCGCATTATAGTGTTACAACATTATATCTGGAATCACATTATAGTGTTACAACGTTATATCTGGAATCACATTATAGTGATGCATGTTATAACAGTTGAAAGCTGTATTTACTCGTTACTTCAAAATTCAGTGCATACAAATTATTAGGAAATGCTTAAATAGAACACTGGTATGGTTTTGTCTCTAAAATTATGTGGAGAAAATACACAGGTGGATTCAGAAAGAGGTTTTATTATGTCTGTTTCTCTTACAAACGTGAAGAAGTTTCATATTTTCAATATCTTACTTGGACTTAGTTTCTGCTTTCAAGTTTTCATATATGTGACTGTCATTCTATACTGGTTTTTTGTACAATTGGTGATCTTTGATTACTGAAATGCTGTTGACATTTGCATCCATGCAAATTTTGCATTTCATTCACAGATTGATTCCGCTGCCCTCTAAAGTCAAACATGGAAATTTTTGTTTCCAGGATTTTATTGTTTTCTTAGTAACTTTATTACCATCATACTTCTAGACTGCCCTATCTTTATCCACCATGTCTACGCACAAATTTAGAACATTGTTGAAAAGACTTTTGATTATATGCTCTCATTTTTCTTCCTCTTCCAATTATTGAAGTATTTAAATAAATTAAGGGTATTATTTGATTCCTGTGGTCTTTTTCACTGTCCCAGTTTCGACATTCTTGAATGCTGTCTGCAACGGTAATGTCTGCTACACCTGTTAAGTCTTGGTATGTACTTCCGAGTGAGGAGAGCTCAATTCAGCTAATATGCCTTGGATTACAGCATAATATTGTATCCAACTTGAACAATACATCATATTTACAACATAATATTGTATTCAACTTGAACAATACATCATATTTACAAAGCATTTTGAGAAAAAATACTTTTTGGGGGTAGTTTTTGTACATATTTTTGCAGATATGCAGCTTATCTGGAGCTTTGTATACTACTGTATCATGTATATATAGAGGATATTTGCTTGAAACGACCGAATAATGGATATATTTCATCGAGTGGGTGAAAATACTTGAGTTTTTCACCCACGAGAAATATATCCGTTCACTCTGAACAAGCAAATTTTCTTTTTATTTATGCTCAAACATATTAATTGGCTAGAAGTATGTATAATAGATTGTTGTAGCAGATTTCTTAATCTATCCCACGCGATTATGTCAGCAGTTTACCATTTATATTCTGTTGTGTTTTGTGTATATTCGCACAGAAAATATAAGTAGCAACATAATTCTCCTTCCTAATTCAAGGTAAAACAGCACATTAAAAAAAAAAAAAAAAAAAAAAGTATATGCACATTGTGGGATAAGAACTTGATTTGTTTTCATGTGAGGTGGCCATGCATACCACTTGACCAAGCAGGCATCTAAAATTATCTGATATTTCTTGGCCACAATGTTATCGACGTCTGTTGATGGGACAGTGAAAAAATATTTCTGGTATATATGTATGTATATATATATATATATAATATGACACAAAAATAGATAACGGCCAGTTTCCCAGCATTTCGAGCTAAACAAGCTCTTCATCAGGGGAAGGGAAATAAACAATTTATACATATGTATGTGTGTGTGTGTATATATATATATATATATATATATATATATATATATATATATATATATATACCGTAGCATTTAAAAAACTACCTTGCGCTAGATCAGATGTTTATACCATAGCATCATAAGAAATACCTTGCACTGTTGCACTATATCTAATAGCTATACTGTAGCATGTTAAGAACTACATTGCACTACATCAGATATGTGTACTGTAGCATGTTAAGAACTACCTTGCACTACATCAGATATGTGTACTTAAGCATGTAAAGAACTACTTTGCACTACATCAGATATGTGTACTATAGCATGTAAGGAACTACTTTGCACTAGATCAGATATGTGTACTGTAGCATGTTAGAAACTGCCTTGCACGATATCTGATAGCTGTACTGTGGCATGTTAGAAACTACCTTGCACTATATCTGATAGCTGTACTGCAGCATGTTAAGAACTAATTTGCACTACATTAGATATGTGTACTGTAGCATGTTAAGAACTACTTTGCACTACATCAGATGTATATACTAAAGCATTTCAAGAACTACCTTGCACTATATCTGATAGTTGTACTGTAGCATGTTAACAACTATTTTGCACTACATCAGATATTCATCAAAAGATCTACCTTGCACTATATCTGATATTTTGTTTTGATAGTAAAACACAAGCATAATGTGTTTCATTATTGAAGCAAAAAATGAAAGACTGATTGTGTTTTTCAGTGTATCAGGTTAAAAACATTAAATATTTTTGCCAGTATAATTTCTTTTGTCACCCATAACAAATATATCTGAATCCTTTGCCTCAGGATGTGACAAGAGAGTGTAACAGGGTGTGAATATTCTATCACCGAATTTTAGGATGTAATAATTTTACTTAACTTATTAAAGTGACTGAATTTTGAATGCCGTCAGTTGCTTTCTTCATTTTGGGGGAGAGGACGGCCACGGCAAAATGTTTTCTCCTTCCTTTCTGTATTGTAATTGTTTCCTTTTGAAATCTGCCATTATTTTTAATTAGAAAGGATTGAGCAAGTATAAACAAGGGCAAACAATAAATTAAAAACACTGTTTTTGCAAAGAAAACTATGTTTCATTTAATTGATAATCAGTAGGAAATTGTTATTAGTTAAAAAAGGGTTTATCAAATACATAGAATACATGTTAATTTGTTAATATTTTTCATTGTATTTGAAATGTTAATTTCTGTTTTTGTAAACGCTACTTGTAATTATGTAATCAAATATTTTTTTTGCACTCCATGATCCATCCTACTAAAAATTTCTAGTCAATTTTCTTTCAAATTTCAGTGGTAATGGACTCAAGTACCACTTAGAAAAAACAAAATGTGAGGACCTACATTGTGCCAAACACAATACATCTCCAATTAACCAAGTTGAGGGGCCGCAAACAGGGGACACATTTGGAGCCAAGAGAAAGCTGGACATGAGAATGAAGGAAGAGAATGTTAATTTGAAAGGTAAGCATCCACAGCATGTAGAGCAAACATTCCAATTAATGAGTCATTTGTTTTTTAACATTGAGATCACTTCAATTAACTCAGGGAAATTATAAATAGTTACATGACAGGAGTCACCAATATTCAGATAGCTCATGTTGAATAACTGTTACTGGATGGACTGAGGTGAACCATTGGGTTATAATTGCATCATGAAAGAGTTAATGCTTGAATTGCATTGCATCAATAGTTCTTTAATTGCTTACAGTGTGCAAATTTGTCCTTGAAGGAAGTGAAGATTTGTCTATGTTTATCTTTGCATCACCTGAGACAAAATTTTGCATTTTTAATTGGTTGGTTTGAGTAACATGATTGGCTCTGAAATAAACAGCATCATATAGCTGCTTCTGCTTAATTATGCAAAGGCTTTTAAAAAAATGGAACAGAAAAAAATGTTAGATATACAAATATACAAATATAAGTTGTAAATGCATGTATATTATCTGATATAAAATATTTTTCCAATATTATTTAAAACATTAAGATATAATAAATAAAATAATAAGATATTTCAGAAGTAATGTAATATGTCAAAATATTTGATCAAGCTTGTATTAAAAATAAATCAGTATCTTCTCTTTCAATGGTTTGGATGTTGCATTGATTACAACAAAACTTTCTCTAATAAACAGTTTTAGTATTTATAACTGAAAAGGTTGCTTCCTTGCTCTGGATAATTCATGATTACTAGGAATTTCCCTTACTCGGAGCATAAATATGTTAGAGTTAGAAATTTTCGTTTTTGTTATGTTGGTCAACGACAAAGACACTTATCAGAAATTAAGCAGAGACCCTACAACATCAGTAAAAAAAAAACTGATTAATGTGTTAAAACAAGGGAAGAGAGACCAAATTATATCGGACACATTGTACCACCGTCTCTACCCTATGGCTGAAAACATCCGGAAGCTGTATGGGTTGCCTAAAATCCACAAGAAGGATGCCCCACTCCGACCTATAGTATCTAGTTCGGGCATTGTACTGTATGCTTTAGCCAAATCTCTAACTTCAATCATAGGACCTCTAGTGGGCAAAACAGAACACCATATCATTAACAGTGTACACTTTGTCCAAAAGATCAGTGATCTAGAGGTACTGCCAGGTAGAAAACTGGTCTCTTATGACGTATCAGCACTTTTCACCACTATTCCAGTGGACAAAGCTATGAGTGTAATCAGAGAGAGATTAGAGACAGACATTACTCTGAAATCCAGATGTGACCTCCCTATTGAACATGTCTGCACCTTATTGAGACTGTGTTTGGACAGCACATTTTTTATCTATAATGGGCAGTTTTACAAACAGAAACAGGGAGCAGCAATGGGTTCCCCAATCTCACCAATAGTTGCCAATTTATATATGGAGTTTTTTGAGAAGAAGGCCTTGGAATCAGTGATGAACCCACCATCTATGTGGTTCAGATATGTGGATGATACCTTGACTGAACTCTACATGAGTACCATGTGCAGGAGTTCTCCGATCATCTCAACTCCATTGACCCACATATTCAGTTTGCCTCAGAACAAGAAGAAGATGGCAAATTACCATTCTTAGACAGGTGTACACTTAAACGATGATATATCAACCAAAGTCACTGTGTATAGAAAAAAAAACTACACTGACCAGTACCTTAACTTTTCTTCCAATCATCATCTGGAACACAAGAGGTCAGTAGTGAGATCTTTACTTCACCGAGCTAACTCCGTAGTCACTGATAAGACAGATCGGACTAAAGAAGTAGATCACTACGAGCAAATGGCTACCCAGAGTGGATTTTCAAACTTCCAAAGAAGGAGAAGAGAACACCTAACAAAACCAGTCGTTGTCCAAATAGAACCAACATTGGTATGCCTTACATCCGTGGCACATCAGAAGCCCTAGCTAGAGTATTCAAACAACATGGGGTTAATATATACCACAAACCATACAATTCTTTAAGACAACAACTTACACATGTGAAGGACAAAACAGAAAATTTGAAGAAATGTGGTGTGGTTTATCATATCAAATGTAGTGATTGTGAGAATGACTATATTGGTGAAACAGGCAGAGTGTTAGAAACAAGGATTAAAGAACACATCAGTAGAGAGTCATCTGTAATACATGAACATTGCAGCAGTATGGGACATTTCATCATTCCCAATCAGACCAATGTCATCACATCTGAAGACAACCTATGGAAAAGGAAGGTGAAGGAGGCAATTGAAATACGAAAGTGGAGGCCAACACTAAATAGGGACGAGGGGCTTGAACTACCACCTATCTACACCAATCTCATCGTATCACGTGACCATTGTAAGTTACGTGATCAACAGTAGTCGCTGATGAAGGCAGTGTGATATTTATAGTTTTGATACAACATTGTACCTTGTTGCGATATTCTTATTGATACAACATTGTACCTTATTGAGATATTCTTATACAACATTGTACCTTGTTGAGATATTCTTATTGATACAACATTGTACCTTATTGAGATATTCTTATACAACATTGTACCTTGTTGAGATATTCTTATACAACATTCTACCTTGTTGGGATATTCTTATACAAAATTGTACCTTGTTGCGATATTCTTATTGATACAACATTGTACCTTATTCAGATATTCTTATACAACATTGTACCTTGTTGAGATATTCTTATACTTATACTGAGGTAATTGAATTCAGAAATTAGGGTCTTTGGTGACATTCATTTGTTATTTGGAACCTCCACCTCATAAAAATCCAACTTACCCCATAAAATTCCATATTGAAACGGTAAAAAGTTAAAGAAACTATTTTGAGGATATTTGCTTGAAATAAGTGAATAACGGATATATTTCATCGAGTGGGTGAAAATACTTAAGTTTTTCACCCACGAGATGAAATATATCCATTATTCACTCAGAGCAAGCAAATATTCTTTTTATTTTATGCTCAAGCATATTGTCTTGCAATTTATATAACACACTGAAGTAGCTGATTTCTTACTGTATCCCGCACGATAATGTCAGCAGTTTACCGTTTATGTTCTGCTCTTTTTTTTGTGTATATTTGCACATAAAATATCAGTAGTTACATAATGCTTCTTCCCAATTCAAGGCAAAACAGCAGATAAAAAGAAAATGAAAAAAAATATTTGCCCATTGCTGGCTTTGAACCCGGTTCACCTGGATGCAAAGCAGCCATCTTTACCTTTACACCACTCAAGTGTCTTACAAAAAGTTTGAAATTTCTTACCTATAATGTTATCGATGTCTATTGACGGCCAGTGAAAAATATCATATATTTTCACTGCAGTGAAATATCACAATTATTTCACTCAGAAAATGCAATAATTCACTGCCTAGAATAAAATAAAATATAATTATGTAGATAAGTAGGCAACCATTTAGCTTTTTCAACTTGTTTTCTCATTCTATGCAGAGGAACCAGAGTCTATCCTGTCCAGAAGGTCTATGGTGCCCCCACCCCTATCCCTTGGTGGCAGTCTGGAGATTGAATCTGGAGTGGGCAGTGTGGATAAACTGACAGAACTTGCCATTATCGCAACTGGACCACAGAGTCCACTCCTGCAGAACTCACCATACATGTTGAAAATGGACATCAAAACAGGGTAAGAGTTGTATGGGAGTTATGTACAGCAGAGCATGTGTAGTCCAGCCCATGCTGTGGACAAAATATTTCATCTGGATTGTTCAGGAAGTCAGTGTTAATAGGATAAAGGCTTAACGAGTCAATGAGTTGCTAATACAACTGAGTTTGTTATGGTTTTCATTGCATGAAGCAGTCGAGAGTGTATGACTTTCCTGGTTGGGAAGCCAGCTTAATGTTGGTAAACCACCCAGCAGAAACTAGAAACCATACACACTTGGGTCAACTGGAACAATCAAGGTTAAGTGCCATTCTCAATGGCTCACAGCAGTGACTACAATGGGATTTGAACTTGTGAACCCTCAATGTTGAGTCCGCTGTGACAGCCATTAGCTAGCCACATTGCCTATAGTAAGCCAGCTTACTCGGTGTCAAATTCATTGTAAGGAGGCTATGAGGGACTAAAAATTGCAGCCCCAGTTAGCAGGGATCTGGTGTACTTAGGTGGGAGGGTAAAACAGATGCAACAGTATTAAGTTTACTACTTCTTTTTTTCTAAAAGTCTCAACAATGGTCTATCATTCAGTATCTATCTTTCTTTGTTGTTTTATTGTCCATCATCACTTACTTGTCTATGTCATCAAAGTTTGTGGTAGTCTTGCATTTTTTGTCATGTCATAGAACACCTTTCCATTGAAGTTATGGACATGCATCAGTAGTCTGGATCTGATCCATTCTGAGCAGTACTCCATGTTCTATCTTGGAAATAACTTACCTGGCACAAGTAAAATTTTGTTCAGAATGATTGAATTCATTCAGACTTTACCAAGGTTTAAACTATAATTTCTTCCATCTGCAAAAACAGCCTTAACTCAGAAAAAGTCAAAGTACATGGCATGCAGAGCGTTAACCCTGTGTCATTTTTTTCGGGGAGCCAGTGTAGCCTGATGAACATGATGAGGTACAAGTAAAAAAAGTTGTCTGCACATACTGTATTAATTTATCACCTCCTTCGCAAAAGATAGAAAGCTATTTGAGAGAATATAATATAATGACAATAATAATTAAGATAGAAGGCAAGTATGAAAGCATGTGATATACTGATAATAAAATTAAATTATAACAAAAAGTAGTGAGTATTCAAATTGTATTGGCGTTCAAATGTCCTTGCCTGAGAGTTACTTTGAAAACAGTGATTACAGAATGACTGTTCACTCAGAAAATTATATAATAATAACACAATTCAACAACTAAGGACAATTTGATGTATGGAGTAATTATACAAATTGATTCAGTGCACGAAAATATAAAAAACATTTGACATATATTATAAATATACTTTAAATCACACAGACTTGATTCTTATGTTAACATAAAAGGAAACAATGGTGACATTAATTAACAATCTGACAGGCAACATCATTGATATCCAATTAATTATGAATCAACAAGATTTACTTTAAAAATTAAACTGTTTTAATATGAGTACATACAAAAAAAGAAATCAGAAGTAAATTGTAGCTGAAGAAAATGGATGAATGGGATGGATTTTCAAAATTACTTGATGAACTCTCAGGCTTGACTCAACTTTTCAAACTTTGCTAATTGCAGGTGTGTATGATATTATATATTGACCAGATATGCGAGAGTTTTAACCAATCCAAACACAAGATGTTATTTGCTTCCAGTAAATTTCACAGTCACTGATATAGCATGAAGCACAACTGATGAGCGAAACTAATGTTATTATTCACTCGGGTCACTAATGATGTATGTGTGTGTGTGTGTATATATATATGCTTGAGTGTCAGCACTTAATTTTGTATTTTGATATCCTTGATATATCGCTTGTTTTATCATCGAAAATTGCAGTTATTGACCCAAAATTTAGAATCAACATCATGAAATTTGCAAGTTTTAATAAGAAATCACATAACTTGTTAGATTTTCTTGGAAAAAATATTTTCTCAATGCATTGTAAATAGCAATATACGGCAAAATAGCAACCAATGAAAAATGGTGATCAATGCTTAAAGGTGGCAACACTGTAAGAAATAAACACTAATTAAAGATGATTTGTTAGGTCAAAAGCATGTTTTAATCTTTTAATTCTGTTTCAGTGTAATCAGTATAATCGTGGTATGTTTTCTTCTATTCAAACATGAAAAGAGTTAGTTGACCATCACATTAATACACGCGAGCACTTCTATGAGAACCTAATTAAGTGCCAGCTGTGTTTTGATCTACAACTTGAGGAAGTGCTTGTTGCATTGTAACAATCGATTAAAATAGACCTGCTTTGTTTTATCACATTAATTGTTGTTTACCCTTGGGTGTTTACTAGTAAATATATTGCTTCCATTTTCGTGCAAGTCAGAGCAACCCATATTTGCATTATACTTTGTGTTTTGCAGTATAAACACTGTTTGTGTTTGATGCAATAAAAGTTGTGATTTGATTTATATTTGCCTTTGAAGAGACATCTAATTCCTGAGTAATATTTCCAAAGTTATCTGCCAGTGCAAAGCCCTTAGTTTGTAAAGGCAGCAGTCACTTTGTTTTTCCAGTTGACATTTCTTTGATCAAGCCATGAATTTGATACTTGTTCATTGCCAGTTAGAGTCCTACAACTCCCTGTGTGTCTGACCTTAATCCCTTAGCTTTTGATGGCAGTACCCTCTTTGTTTTCCAGTTGACAATCTTTTGATCAAGGTGCAGATTCGATACTTGTTCATTGCCAAGTAAAATCCTATATTCACTTAACAGAGTTTATTTGAACTCCATGTGATCATGCTGCACAATTGACACCTGTTCATTTGCAGCATATCCTTTAATAGATTTCACAATGTATGCACAAAGTGTCCAAGCTCAGTCTCCACATAAGCAGATGAGGAATCAGAGTCCGACAATGTTTACGATGACCAGGATGAATTCTTGGGCTTTGTACCAGATGACATTCAAAAGTGACATTTATAGGATACTGTGAGTCACAAAAGTGTGGACTTTACTTCCATTGTTTATTTGTAAGACATATGGAATTAACATATTATGGGATATTGTGAATTGGATTATTCTGGACTACTATTTTTATACCGGTATGTGACCTAAAATAGAATTCATGGATTTATCATAATAAACATGGGTTTAAAATGTCAAGCAGTATGGATTTATATGGATTTTATCATGCAAAGATGGACAAAGTGTAAGTTGTTTATTTATTTGTGACATTCCACTCAATAATATAACTATTTTACACTGGTTTTGTCTTTATTTTCTTTATCTATCTTACCATCCAGTCTGGCTTGTTTATTTTTCCAAAGTGCAACTCCGACTCACTGATGACACATCACCCCATACAGATGGATTTGATTTGCAAACTCACAGAAGGCTCAAAGAGAAATTAGCTTTTTGCAGCCCTAAAAGGGAGGGAGGGTCAACTTACAGTCAAGTCGACTTATAATCAGATATATACAGTATCTGTCTATCTATATAGTGATAGAACAAAAAATCGAAAACAACACAAGTTTCAACATTGTTTCTCGAAATTATTTTCTACCTTTTTGAAAAAAAGAAATCTAGTTTAATTTTGAATTAAAAATAACTTTAGAATGTATCCAATTCGACAAAAGAAAGCAGTGTTGTAATACAATGTGTTCAGTGGCACACATGTGAAGTGTACTGAAACCTATTGGAATATTGTTTTTAACGATCTTTTCAAGATTATTTAAAGGTAATTTATAAAGAAAAATGAACAGCTCCATTATAAAAGCTATTTATTTACAATTATTCTCAACACAATTTTAAAACGAGTATTCAACAATGTAACCTGTTCCCACCCCCCACCCCACTCGCTCTACTTTGCCTCTGTCTGTTGATCTCCATCCATTTCTTAATTTTTCAAAGGTCCCTTGGTAACTTGTGCACTTATATCACGGTCTATATTTTTGGACCCCGTTGTGCATGACTTATCGAGGGAGAGGTGTTGTATTATTATTAATATTATTATTATTTCGGAAGTAAGAAATGGAAATCAGAATATGCATGTAGAATCTAAGCAGTATTTAAAAACATTGATGAATAATAATAAAATGAAAAATAAAAATAAAAATAAATTAAATACAGAAATAATATTTAAATAATATCTTACATATTTTTATGTTTCAAAATAAAATGTTTTAAAATTAGAATAATTTATTTCAGATTTCAAATAATTAATTTTATTCTTTTGACCAGTAATAATGAGAATAAATTGGAATATCTATAGTTATTTTCAGTTTCACTTGAATGACTTTGTTGCTATTTTACCTAGGGACACAGAGATATCTGAGCTGCAACATACAGACGGGAGCTACAGATCCAAGAAAAGTGACCCTGATCAAATGGCTCCTTTGTCTAACATTCAAACATCTGCTGGTTACCACACAAAGGAAAATATCCACTACTTTTCTGACACAAATGGGTAAAATTGTACTTCCTTTGATTTGATTACTCCTCATAGATGGCAGTTCTTTCATATCTCTCATTTGTGAACAGCAGCCTGTCTTTCTTAGTTTCAAGCTAGTGATAATAAAGGAAAATCCTACTTACTGCCTTTCCCCCCACCCCATCCAGAATAGTTTGTGTTTGGGGAATTCTAGAATGAGCTTGTTTGTCCATCCATTCGTATGTCTTTTATGGGGATCATGCTCAATTGAGACAAAATAGTCACCCTCATCCAGCAAATTTCACTTCAGCATGCCAGGAAAGTGACATTGATTTTGCCTTGCCATGAATCGGTGCCTGAATACCCCACATACCCCTATTCTGCCTAAGATGGTGAATTTTGTTTTTAGTTCTACAGCTTATGTTTATAGGCTTAAAACAGTATAAATATACTTTAAAATCAACTTTTTGTACATTTATTGACATCTGGTTACAGCAGATATTTTCCAGTCAACCGTACAAATGTGAAACTCAAGACTTGAGGGAGTGATGTTCCAAGCTTTTTAACCCAGAAACCAAATACTGTATCCCATTCCAAGAACTCAGTCTTCCTCCCCCTCCCCATGGAACCATGGATGTCCCTCCCTTGGTTTCAAGGTAGGGAGGACATGACAGGCCATGAACCTGCTCCATCCTCTCCAGTCTGTGACAACAAAAAGGAGAGGGCTGCTGCTCACCCTCTAGAGGATCTAGAAGAGATGAGCGTTCTCATTTGCCAAGGAGGTCCACTAGTAGGGTTAGTCCCATCACCCCCTTTGAGCGGCTTTGTGATGATGGCAACCCCATTTTGATGTCTTCCTCTCTGGTGAGAGATACTAGGAGGGACAGTCCTGTCTTGCCTTGGGAGCAGGCACAGGGCGATAATGTTATTTCCATCATGGTGGACTCGAATGAGTTCTCAGAGGAACTAGTAGCGACAGTCCCCCCTCCATTGGGGTCATGAGATCCTTCTCACCTGTCATGCCAGGTATTGGAGGAGGAGGAAGTTTGGACAGTCAAGGTGGTGAACAAAGCCTTCTGGCACTGAGGACAAAAGATTAAAGTCTGGAGAGGCTCTCGGGCAGGGGGCAGCATCTCGTCCAGACCTTCTGTTGCTTCCGTATTCCATGATGGTCCAGGAGCTTACACATAAGTTTTCCTGGTGAACAAGAGTTTGGCAATTAGCAGAAGGGGTGGTCTGTGCCATCTTCTACACTTTGGCTGCTGGTTTCTGCCACCAGCTATCGAGTCTAAAAGCCAGCTTGGTCCCTTAAGCCCCCCACTGTCTCTGGGATGTCACAAGTGGGGATATTGGCTGGGGCCTGGGCTTACCTCAGTTAAAACCTTGGAGGCCTTGAAGCTTAAGGCATGTACTCTTGTGACGATTGCCTCACACTGCGATCTCTTTTTGGTGGCCTTCTTTAGTCTCTTGAAGGAGGAATCATTGTCTATAGTGGTGCTTCAGTGTTTGCTGGAGGCTGTAGTGAATATGTCGCATCATGCACTCTCCTTGTCAGTGGCACTTTCTGCATAGCTTCTTCACCTCTGCAGGGATGTGGTCTTGGAGACATCAAAGGTCTTTCTGGACCACAGCAGGAACCTTTGAAAGTCTGCACCTCTAGAGGTGGAGATGCTATTCCGAGACCTCATCTCCTCCATGGTGCCACAGGATTTGAGGAACCAACAACACAGGTCCCTTGCAGCAGCTCTGGGCCCTTCGAAACAGGCCAAGAAATGCGTCCACCATGACAACTCATAGGGACCTTTTCTCCAAGGTCTTCAAGCAGGCGCTGCCTCAACAGTCTCACAATTGGCATCAATTCAAAGCTCCCCCTCGCACGTCATTTGCTAGATGAGGTGGTCGGAAATGCCAAGGGAGAAGGTATTGGGACACCTCCCCCTTCCCCTGGGATGGAGGAGGTTAGCCCTAGCTAGTTGCTCCCTCTCCTGCCATGTCATCATCTTCCCAGTGTCCTGGTAGGGGCTCATCTAGCCCTTTTTGTGGGGTTTGCTTGGGTATCACAAACAATGTGCAAGTCCATTCCACCTTAAAGGATGGCTACCAGCTTCATTTCCAGGAACATTTTCCCCTATCATTGACTTCCATCTTCTTTCACCAGGCTAAACTGGCTCAATTAACGGAAGAGGTACACAGAAGTGCACAGTCAAGAGTGTGGAAAATGACCGGACTCAGGCTTTCTATTCCCAGATCTTTCTGGTGTCAAAAAAACATGGAAAGTTTGGGCTCATAATCAACCTTTCTGCCTTAAACAGATTTATTTGAGAAGAACGCTTCAAGATGGAGATTACCACCTCAGTCAGGAATGTCATAAGGCCCTGCGACTAGGTGGTCTCCATCGATCTTCCGAATGCATACCTTCACATCCCTATCTTCTCTCCACACTGAAAATACCTCCAGTTTTGTGTTGACCAGGAGGTATTTCAATTTTTCGAGCTCTTCCATTCAGCCTTGCCTCGACCCCCGAGCTTTTACCAGGGTCATAGGGATAGTCACAGCCCACTTGATGTCGTTACGGATCCCCATCCTCCAGTATTTCGATGAATGGTTGATGCACAGCATCCTCAGAGATTCATTTCTGAAGGACCTGTCCTTTTTATGGTTGATGAGGACCCGTCTCAGTCTTATCCCAAACCTAGAGAAGTCAGATCTCATCCCTTCTCAGTAGTTTGTATATGTGGGGATGAATTTCCTCACCAGCCTAGGAAGAGTTTATGTTCCTCTGGTGGAGAATCATCTGTGATTGGTGCAGTAGGAAATGTGTTGACCCTAGTTGTCACCCTTTGTGCACAGTTGCAGATTTTCTTCTCTTCCTTTTTGAGGAAACATAATATTTGGTGTCCACTATCAAGACTATAGAGCAGCCCTTTCCAACACTCTCAAGTTCTCTAGTGTCTCTATCATTAGGTCAGGCCCTGATCTTTCTGATCTCATCAGGTATTTTGAGCTTCAAAGACAGGTATCTTGCTCACTAATACTTAGACGGAACATCTTCATGTTTTCCTTAGGGGTTGTTGAAACCTTCTTATGAACCCTTGAGTGAAGCTTCGTTCAAAAACCTTACCCAGACTGTTTTCCTGCTCTCCTTTGCATCAGCGAGAAGGAGCGAGCTTCATGCCTTGTGAGTGGAAATGGATTGTTTATGGTTCAATGGTAATTATTAGAGGTGAATGGTATTACCAATTTACTGCAGTATTTTTTCCTTGTGGTACGTTCCACGGTACTTTTTCACTGTACTGGTACTGTGGTAGTTTTCGTCAGTGAAGAATGTATGGAAATTCCCGAGTAATCATGTTACGAATTTAATGATAATAAAAGAGATGTTTTCATTTTTCATGACAAAATATTTCCAAAAAGTCTTAATTTGTTTTTACAAAATAGCTGTATTTGTCGCAAATGAATTTTGAATATTACAGTGGTCCTCTCTTCTAAGGTCACCCCTTCTGCAGCAAGAAAGTGGCCTTTTAAGAGGGGTGGCCTTTCTAGAGGGGGATCACACAGTTGTGAGTAATAACTACATATAAAGTATCCCCACAGGAAACACTGCAGTTTTGCCAGCAGCAGTAGGTTTTTCAGTTTCAAGCTCTGCAGTTCAGCCTAACCTCCACCCTCAGAGCTTTTACCAGGTCAATGGGCAATGGGTGTAGTTGTAGCCCACCTAAGGTCTCTAGGGATCCCAATCCTCCAGTACTTTGATGACTGGTTGATGCACAATGCCCTCAGAGAATCCCTCCTGCAGATCTGTCCCTCTCTTGGTCGAAAGTTTGACTAGGGGTTATTCCAAACCTTGAAAAATTGGATCTGATCCATTCTCAGGACTTGGGGATGAGCTTCCTCAGCAGCATCAGGTGAGTTTGTGTTCCACTGGACAGGGTAAACAGAGTTCTGTTTCTTTTGTTGGCGGTCCAAGCTAAGTCCTTTTAGTCTCACATATATCTTTCACTCCTGAGACCTTGAACTCCACGACGAACCTGGTTCCCCTAGGAGGACTTCACTTGCACCCTATCCAGTTACTCCTTCAGGCAAATTAGAGACCGCACAAGGATCTCTTATCAGCTTGGATTTGTCTCCTGTCTGATTTTCATCACCACTTGAGTTTGTGTTCCAGTCGGGACCAGTTTCTGACTGGAGTCCCAATACAACCCCCCCCCCCCCAAAAACCCAACTCCTATCTGTACACTGACATGTCAGATTTGAGTTGAGGCATTCACCTCAGGGCTTTCAGGGATCCAGGCTTCTGTGTCAAATACGTGTGAATATCTCACAGGATGCACCTTTTCTCTGTGTAAATTAATGTGTCCCCGTGATGCACCTCATTTTGCCCCATGACACTCCACTTTTTTTATTTTTGGTCAGCCATGGCCGATCTACGGAATAGCTAATGGGTAGACAGGCATGAAGCCAGTGTGACTAATTAACATTTAAGCCCTCTCTGATGTGATGACTTCAAAGAAACTGATGTTCTGTTCAATGTGTATGTAAGTACCTATGATTGTTTGGCAAATAAACGATGCCTTTTGTTTTAACAGTGTTTAAATTGGTGACAACACGTATATAAATCATGAAAGTTATCAAAGCTTTCTCAGAATATGAGTTGGACAATAATGTCATATCATTAATATGCCATAATAATAATAATAACTGCTACTTAAGCACTTGTAATTTAACTAGGACACCACCGTATAAGTAGACACTATTTAAAATAGTACAGAAAAGTACTTTTGACTCATAAAAATAATGAGTCAGTAAAATCAGTTTAAATTTTTTGGAAAATGAACTTGCGATGAAAATTACACTAAAGCTTATAAAAGGCAAATACATTGATGAAAGTGAGAGCACAAGTGAAGACAACAAAGAGAACTCAAACTCGGAATCTGTATTTAATGCTGACTCTGTCTTGACTGTGGTGTAGGATTCTGATAAATGTGAATACTTAGAGACCTGAGTGTGAAAAGCAGTTCTCATGGTTGACAAAGGTGGAATCAGATGGTACATTAAAAGCAATTTGTGAGTGGTGTAAGATTGCTGGAAAGCAAAATCCTTCACTTGAAATGGAAATACTAACTTGCAGCTATCAGCCTTTGGCAGTCACAAATTTAACCTGGATCATTTAATTGTTATTGAGTCTGCCGTGCTATGCAAAAAAAGAGAGACAATCCCATATGCTGTTGAGAAAACTCTCGAAATTAGTGTGAAAAATTATGACTGCAAAGCAGCACATTTCTGTACAATGAAACAGTGAATAAATTAATCAGAATAATAAAGAGAGTCCTGTACTTGAAGACTTTGATAACCAGAATGCCATAAATACATTTGTTAAGTCCAAGAATAGGAAAAAGTAAGAAACTAACTCATTTGAAAAACTAGTTTGCAGATGGTGGAGTGCAGTATGATATAAAGTTTTTTGGACAATTACTGAAAAATAGTTTATCTCTAATGTGATCTTATGAAGCTGAAAATGTAATCCATATATGTAATACAATAATGATCATGTACTTTTTCATTTTCCTTTCTACCCTTCTGAAAGTGAGGAACTCACAAGTTTATGCCAGGGACTCTCAGAAATAGGCTGGGGACTCCTGAGTTCCATGAGTGAAGAGTCCAGGAGGTCTAATCCTGAAACTCGATTGAGAGCCCTGCACCTGGAGCTAGAAGGGGTACTTCTTCAGGGCTTGTGGTCTTGGGAAGAAGCTACCCTCCACATTAACAACTTGGAAATGCAACCACTATTTTTAGCCCTAGATGGGTACATCAATCAATAAGGGGTCATTGTGTGGTGGTCTCCTCCAACAGCATGTTGGTAGTAGCATACCTCAGGCAACAAGGAGGTATGCATGCTCCTTTGTGTGGAGGTTTGGAACCTCCTCCATTGGGCAGCCTTGGAGGAGATCACTTTCTGTGTCTGCCATATTCTGGCGCAAGAAAAATATTCTAGTGGACAGTCTGTCCAGAGGGGGCACCAGTCTGTAGCAGAGTCCCTGTTCGGGCTGTGGGGAAGACCATGTGTGGATTGTTTGAGACAAGGCTGAACATGCTCCCCTTTTATGTCTCTCCAGTCCCAGATCAGGGGGCCTGGGCAGTGGACACCTTTATTCGATGAGTGAAGCTTATCAGTCCCTCACTGAGAGGCACCTTTCTTTCATGAGAATTAAAGTCCATGTAGTTGAGGCTATTGCGACTTCCTGGGCCTATCTTAATCATTCTTCCTTGGAGTATGTTATGAGAGCTGCATTTTGGCAGTCGCACACTACTTTCTCCTCCTTTTACCTTCAGTCTTTGGCACACCAGAGTGTAGGTATTTTCTCATTGGGCCCTATAGTAACAGCTCAAAAAGTGTCCCAACCTTCTGCCAGATTACAGTAGTGAACACTCCTACCATAAGAGGAAGTACATCAGTTCATACATGTACCAGTTTTTTTTAGGCCTTCAGCCTCTCTCTGAACTGGCAAATTCAACAAGGCAATTGTGTCAGATAATGTATTACTGACATTAAAATGTAGTTTGTTTTTTTTTTGTGGGGGGTAAACTAATTTTAATAATACACTTACCTGTCACTTTTGCAAGATTCCCTCCGCCCACCCCACTTCAATGGCCCAATTGTAGTCTGGGCCCAAGTCAGAGAGAAAGAGTATCCTGCATGAGTCGATGACATAGTAGCCAGACTGGTGCTGGATTCTCTATGTTCTAGATTTCTAAAACATTCCATATAATGGGAGGTTGGAATTATGGGCTTGGACAAGGGGACTTAGCATCCCGCACAGTGAATAAGCAATAGTTTACTGGGCCCCCCCTCAACCCCCCATGACATTTATATCATAATAAATTACATGTTCTGCCATCGATGCTTCTGCTGGGAAACAAGTGGGAATGATTGTGTGTATGTCCAGTAGTGGGTAAGGATTGTGTGCATTTCCAGTAGTGGGTAAGGATTGTGTATATGTCCAGTAGTGGGTAAGGATTGTATGCATGTCCAGTAGTCGGTAAGGATTGTGTATATGTCCAGTAGTGGGTAAGGATTGTGTATATGTCCAGTAGTGGGTTAGGATTATATGCATGCCCAGTAGTCGGTAATGATTGTGTATATGTCAGGCAACAAGGAGGTATGCATGCTCCTTTGTGTGGAGGTTTGGAACCTCCTCCATTGGGCAGCCTTGGAGGAGATCACTTTCTGTGTCTGCCATATTCTGGCGCAAGAAAAATATTCTAGTGGACAGTCTGTCCAGAGGGGGCACCAGTCTGTAGCAGAGTCCCTGTTCGGGCTGTGGGGAAGACCATGTGTGGATTGTTTGAGACAAGGCTGAACATGCTCCCCTTTTATGTCTCTCCAGTCCCAGATCAGGGGGCCTGGGCAGTGGACACCTTTATTCGATGAGTGAAGCTTATCAGTCCCTCACTGAGAGGCACCTTTCTTTCATGAGAATTAAAGTCCATGTAGTTGAGGCTATTGCGACTTCCTGGGCCTATCTTAATCATTCTTCCTTGGAGTATGTTATGAGAGCTGCATTTTGGCAGTCGCACACTACTTTCTCCTCCTTTTACCTTCAGTCTTTGGCACACCAGAGTGTAGGTATTTTCTCATTGGGCCCTATAGTAACAGCTCAAAAAGTGTCCCAACCTTCTGCCAGATTACAGTAGTGAACACTCCTACCATAAGAGGAAGTACATCAGTTCATACATGTACCAGTTTTTTTTAGGCCTTCAGCCTCTCTCTGAACTGGCAAATTCAACAAGGCAATTGTGTCAGATAATGTATTACTGACATTAAAATGTATTTTTTGGGGGTTTTTTTGTGGGGGGGTAAACTAATTTTAATAATACACTTATCTGTCACTTTTGCAAGATTCCCTCCGCCCACCCCACTTCAATGGCCCAATTGTAGTCTGGGCCCAAGTCAGAGAGAAAGAGTATCCTGCATAAGTCGATGACATAGTAGCCAGACTGGTGCTGGATTCTCTATGTTTTAGATTTCTAAAACATTCCATATAATGGGAGGTTGGAATTATGGGCTTGGACAAGGGGACTATGCATCCCGCACAGTGAATAAGCAATAGTTTACTGGGGCCCCCCCCACCCCCCATGACATTTATATCATAATAAATTACATGTTCTGCCATCGATGTTTCTGCTGGGAAACAAATGGGAATGATTGTGTGTATGTCCAGTAGTGGGTAAGGATTGTGTGCATTTCCAGTAGTGGGTAAGGATTGTGTATATGTCCAGTAGTGGGTAAGGATTGTATGCATGTCCAGTAGTCGGTAAGGATTGTGTATATGTCCAGTAGTGGGTAAGGATTGTGTATATGTCCAGTAGTGGGTTAGGATTGTATGCATGCCCAGTAGTCAGTAATGATTGTGTATATGTCCAGTAGTGGGTAAGAATTGTGTATATGTCCAGTAGTGGGTTACGATTGTATGCATGCCCAGTAGTGGGTAAGGATTGTATGCATGTCCAGTAGTGGGTTATGATTGTGTATATGTCCAGTAGTGGGTAATGATTGTGTATATGTCCAGTAGTGGGTAAGGATTGTTTGCATGTCCAGTAGTGGGTAAGGATGGTGTGTATGTCCAGTAGTGGGTAAGGATAGCATGTATGTCAAGTAGTGGGTAAGGATAGTGTGCTATGTACGGTAGTGGGTAAGGATTGTATGCATGTCCAGTAGTGGGTAAGGATTGTGTGTATGTCCAGTAGTGGGTAAGGATTGTGTGTATGTCCAGTAGGGGGTAAGGATTGTGTGTATGTCCAGTAGTGGGTAAGGATAGTGTATATGTCCAGTAGTGGCTAAGGATTGTGTGTATGTCCAGTAGTGGCTAAGGATAGTGTGTTATGTACGGTAGTGGGTAAGGATATTGTGTATGTCCAGTAGTGGGTAAGGATAGTGTGTTATGTACGGTAGTGGGTAAGGATAGTGTGTATGTCCAGTAGTGGGTAAGGATAGTGTGTATGTCCAGTTATGGGTAAGGATTGTGTGTATGTCCAGTAGTGGGTAAGGATAGTGTATATCTCCAGTAGTGGGTAAGGATTGTGTGTATGTCCAGTAGTGGGTAAGGATAGTGTGTATGTCCAGTAGTGGGTAAGGATTGTGTGTATGTCCAGTAGTGGGTAAGGATAGTGTGTATGTCCAGTAGTGGGTAAGGATTGTGTGTATGTCCAGTAGTGGGTAAGGATTGTGTATATGTCCAGTAGTGACTAAGGATTGTGTGTATGTCCAGTAGTGGGTAAGGATAGTGTATATGTCCAGTAGTGGGTAAGGATAGTGTGTATGTCCAGTAGAGAGTAAGGATTGTATGCATGTCCAGTAGTGGGTAAGGATTGTGTGTATGTCCAGTAGTGGGTAAGGATAGTGTGTATGTCCAGTAGTGGGTAAGGATTGTGTGTATGTCCATTAGTTGGTAAGGATTGCGTGTACGTCCAGTAGTCGGTAAGGATAGTGTATATGTCCAGTAGTCGGTAAGTATTGTGTGTATGTCCAGTAGTGGCTAAGGATTGTGTGTGTGTATGTCCAGTAGTGGGTAAGGATAGTGTATATGTCCAGTAGTGGCTAAGGATTCTGTATGTCCAGTAGTGGCTAAGGATTGTATGTATGTCCAGTAGTGGCTAAGGATTGTTCAGTAGTGGGCAGAATGATAAATTGATTAGTATGATGGTAAATAACAAAAATGTGGAAGATTGATTCTGAAGTCTAGAAACTGATTATTGGAAGTATAAGAAAAAATTACCACTCACCCCCTACTGAATTTCTAGTTGTGAACATTTGTGTCAAATTAATCTCTCAAAATGTTCTCAGTGGATGAAAATAAAAGAGTTTTTGTGCCATAAAACGATCTTTTCTATGTCTAATATATGTCTGTAGTCCAACATACAGCTGTAAATTAAGCTATCCTTTAGTCCCTCAAATACTTTCTGTGCACTGTTGGCCATTATAATGTACAGTCATAAAATGCAAAATCTGAGAGTTCTGGATCAATGCAGAAAGTTCTGTTGACTGCTTGAAATGAATAAAATTGCATGATATTTAAGTTTCTTTCTGTGTACAACCAGCATTGATATCTGTGTGTGGTGGAACCAATTTCAGCAGGAGTAATATTTTGTCATGACACCACCCAACAAACGATGTAACATACAATGTCGTGGCAGGCTGCAACAATGGCTGTCATTTCTGAGACATTAATTTGTGATGTTCTCTTTTTTAAGATGTCAGTTTGAAATTTATGAATTCAGGGCACATGTACTTTATTATTCCAATTCCATTGTAGTTAGATTCATAGATTATGAAAACAAAGGTCTAATGGTACAATTTATTGTACTGGGAGTCGGAAGTGGGTGAGGAGGGGGAAAGAGGAATATGAAACCACTGTAAAGGGAGACAATCATTGGAATATTATAGATAGATAGCTTCCAATAATCAGTTCCTTAATTTCCATTCCAACCGCATATAGACCAATCAGAAATCACATTAGCTAGGTGCCCTGATTCACCTGAAAAGGTTCAAGAAAGATGTTGATACAAATGATCGATGGCCGATAATGATTATATCTCAACAAAAACATGATGTGCTACAGAAATTCCAAACAGGATTTGCAAGGCATCAAGATTGAATGAATACCAGTGTTTGCAGTCTTTTCTAACAGACTTCAGCATGTCACAGGCAGTAAAGATGATAGTAGGAAGCACATTTAAACCAAAAACCACTTTTAATCATCGTGGTTTAATTCTTAAAATAATTGTTAGATAAATTGAAATATTCGTATTTTTATGCTTGGATTCCAATTTTTAAAGCTGACATTCAAGTGTTGGCATCTCTGTGTTATGTGTGCCCCTGTAATTTTGTTAATTTTTGCTAATTAGTATTGAACCAGTACTAAATATGTTACATTTTGAAAACTGGCTTAAAAAATTTGTTGTGGTTTATGTCTTGCTTTTTGGATTCCAGTCTCACAGAGATTACCTAGAGAAACCTGATTTGCTGTTAATTGAAATTGTGAACTAAGTGAGAGAACTTAAAAATTTAAGTTAAACAATGTGTGTATTAAATTGATAACAAAGAATACCATCATTGTTGCAGGAAATGTCTGGCTCTTTGAACAGCAGGAAATATTAATTAAATGGTAAATGTGATTTTTGTTTCCTGCCAATAAATCCGCAGTCTTTTGTTTTTCCTTTTCAGTCTCATTTTGAACCAGACTTTACATTTTGTTTATTTACAGTAACTATGTACATGATGGAAGTGACCCCCAGGTATCATCCACATCTCCTCCAACATTGGCCACTAAAGATAATACCTGGTCCCATGCTTGGCCAACAGCTGTATGGCACAGCTTTATTAAAGGTATGATACATGGAAACAGAGATGGTGCATGTATGTGATGGGAGCTTGAGATGTAGCGTATATACTCCCGTATAAGCCAATACCAACTACAAACTGCATAGACCCAGATCTGCCATTGCATAGTGTGCTGGCAGATCTGGGTCTAAGCAGTTTGTAAGGACTAATCAGTAGAAAAAACAACATAGACCCTGATCTTAGGATGCAATATGCGACGGCAGATCAGGGTCTATGTTGTTTGCATTTGGACTAGGACTATACGTGAGCATATATGGTATGTGTCTTTTGCTTGATGCTACTGACATTAGCATTGAAATTTGCTTTATTAAAGTGTTAACATTTTCAGATGCCTTAAAAATATTTTTTCCATTTTGAATCTACCTTGAGAGGTACATACTTTATGACAAAATTATTTGCAAAGCTAAACTGCACACAAGATACATCCATAATTTATAACAAAACTTAATATGTTTATATGATTAACTTTTACTGGAAAATTATACAAAAACAAGTGTACCAAGATTTTACTTCTGTGGTAAGCTTCTAAGAATTGCAGTCTATGGTTTGTAAATCCATGTGATGTTGACACTGCATTTATACATCGTGATTTGCCATGTCAAAGTAGCTATGTCCAATCTGCTGTGTTTTTACATACCCTCCATACACTGCTGCACAGTGTATTATGTTATGATGTTGTCCATTTGTTTGTTACCAATTTCGTTTCTGCACAATAACTTGAGTTGTCCATCATCTACAGTTAGCAAACATTGTGGATGGCTTGCACTTGGAGTAAGGAAGAACCCTGTCAATTTTAAGGTCAAAAGGTCATGGTCACTGTGACTGAAAGAAGACAAATCTCTTCCACACAGTAATATTAGTTCTACATCACAAACCTAGACCAAACTTTGTGGATGGCTTGCATTTGTGGTAAGGAAGAAACCTATAGATTTTAAAGTCAAAGGTCAAGGTCACTGTGACTGTAAGAAGGCAGATAGTTTCCACACGATAACATTAGTTCTACAGCATATACCAGGGCCGAACTTTTGGATGGCTTGCACTTGTGGTAAGGAAGAAGTCTATTGATATTGGGGTAAAAATGTCAAAGGTCAAGGTAACTATGACTGAAAATTGATTTCTGCTCAAATATTTAAGTAATCTGTTATAGTTTCTGCACTTTAAGTTTACTTCAAGACCACGTACCTTGACCAAAGGTTGAGGTCATTGAGAGTCCTTGGTCAGTGATCTCACAAGTTAATTATACCCCACTAGTGCCCACATAGAGGACTATTAACACAGGGTGGGCATATAATGTGCTGTTCACGGTACTCATGTTTTTCTATGTAGGTACCATGATTCATTTCATGGACTGGCCAAACTCATTGTGGCAGACAGCTGAAAACCTGGCACAGAAAGAGGAACTGTCGCTGTCAGCATCCAGGGGAAGGGGACAGAAGAATCAGAATATGGCTTTCAGGTGGGTGGAATGTTCTTTCCATTGCATGTATCATGTCTTACTGTATGTCAACCTTGCCATGCATGTAACTAGATATTGTTGCCGTTACTAGCAAATTTAAATGACTTCTTCTCAAAACCTGCTCTGTAGAATGTGACCAAATTTGACAGAAAGTATCCTGGGATGAATCTCTTTCAAATTTGTTCTAATTCTGCCAATCCACCATTGCAACTGTTTATAAAAATAAAAAAATAGAAAAAAAACCCAGAAAAACTCTTAATTTCTTCTCAAACACTGCTTAACAGTATTTGACTAAATTTGACAGAAAGCTCCATGGCATAGATGGATTTCAGATTGATACAAATGATGCCACTCTGCCATAAAAAATGGCCACCATTATTACTAAAACTTGATTTTTTTTAAAAATGACTTTTCAAAAACCACTCAACAGAATATGACCATTGCACAAGGGCCTTTCAAGTTTTTACAAATGATGCTGATCCACCATCAAATATGGCCACCGTTACTAAGAATGATAAAAATTTAAATAACTTCTCAGAAAATGCTCATCAGAATTTGACCAAATTTAACAGAAAACATGCTGACATGAAGGGTTTTCAAATTTATACAGATGGTGCCAATTCACCATTAAATATGGCTACCATTCTTAAAAATAGACAATCCTCTGAATTACTACTCAAAAACCTCTTAACAGAATTTGACCAAATTGAACGTAAAGCATCTTGGCATGCAGAGCTTTTAAGTTTGCACAAATGATACCAAGATTCCATAAAATATGGCTGCTTCTACTACAAACAGAAAAAAACTTTTAACTCTTTCCCTACCACTGATGTATATATCGTTGCATACATGTGCCTCCACAGCGACTGATAATTCCGCTTGTAAACAAGCACTGCTATCTGCCATAGTGGATATATCAACTTGTCTGTTATGTACTTTAGACCTCAGTGACAGATAAATCTGCTATGTATGTTCATGTTACAAATGATCTAATTCGTCAATAATAGGTAGTAAAATGATATTCAGCCAATCAAAATTAGTTTACAAATGATGGTTCTTGCTGTGAAAGATGTCGTATACTAAATATGGCTACTAAATACAGTGATTTTCTGGAATTTTGTAACGTGATAGTTCATACATGTGGTTGTTGACAATGGAAACTGGCTTTTGCTAGTGATTCGGAATCATAATTTTCAGGTTTTTCAGAGGACGAGATTGATGATATTGATTTAGGAAGTGTTGGCAGTGACACTGAATTTTATCATCTTTGTCCAGTCTGTCAGAAATTGAGATAGAATCAGTGTGGATAAGAGAGGCACATGCTCTGCAAGTCACCAAGTTCACTGAAAGAGTTGGTCCTACTTTCATTTTTAATGAGAGTAAAAAGAAAGAGATAGATTTTTCTTATTTAAATATTTTCCCCTCGTATTAAATGAAAGAATTGTGGCTGAAACTAACAGCTATGGAGCAAAAGGTATGAAAGAGAAATCTGACAGTGTTTGAAAGAAAACAGGTTCATGATTTGTCCATAATGTGCAAGCAGTGTGATGTGTGATGTGTGTCTTTGTGTAAAACATAACTACTTTTACAAATATCACCAACAGCAACTTCAGAACTAGTAGAACAAAATGACCAATTAAAAATGTGTAAATAATTATGTGTACAAATTTGACATATAACTTTGTATAAAATAATAACAGTCAAAAATAGTATGTTCTGTGTTCAATTTATGGATTTTGTCATCAATCTTGTGGAAGTTAGTGGGATAAAAGAATCACATGGACAGTAGGTTGTTATAGCTTTTATATATGCATGGTTTTAGTATATCAATCAGTCAATTATAAGGAACATAACAAAAAATTGGCCCATATCCCCAAATCGTCAACTAAAAAGTTATCATTTGGCTGCAGCAGCATCAGCCTCTGGTAGTCGGCCCACAAATCAGCTGCACTTATGTTCCAGGAGGGGCCAATGCCACTTCTCTGTTCAAAAAATCGCCAACTCACCAATCCCTGAAGGGGTCAGAGGCACTTTCTGGTACACAGAAGTCACCAGATTGTCAATCCTAGGATGGATCATGGGCACTTCCCAGTTCAGGAAGTCACTGACATACCAGAGCAATCCCTGCCTTCTCTGTATAAGGGAAGAGCAGTATTCTCCTAGCTTGTCATAGGGGTCAAAATTGTTGTGTCAAGTTCCTGGGATAAACTCTGACGATCTTTGATGCTCACCATTGTCTCTTCCTTTAGCTTCATTATTTAAGGAAAAGGAAGGGGGCTGCCACTCATCCCCTCTTGCATTGAGAAAAAATTATCAATCCACTTCGAGGAGAGAGAATGGAACAGACAGTCCTTTCTCCTTCCAACGGAGACAGGATAATGAAATGTCAACTATAGTGAATTATAATGACTTTGAGGAGAACCCAATTGAGTCAGTGCCTTCTCCCCATTTAGTGGCCCCATCTCCATCCTGCACTGGGCAGGTGATGGAAGATGAAGATGTGGGGACATTTGACAAGACAGTAAATGATGTTAATCACCTTCTGTCCCAGGACCTTTGACCTAAACCTTCCAGGTCTTTGGACACAAGAATTTTTTCCAATTTGATGATGCTCTAGGGGACACAGAAAATTCCCCATTCAACCATAGTAAGTGGTATAGAACAAAAACTGGTTCAAGGCCAAGAGCAGCCAGACAGCAGAGGGGGTAGTCAGTCCCTTCTACCACCCCTTGGCCACTGGTTTCAGTGGGTAGTTACATGGTTCACTCACTCACTTGGCTGTTTAAACCTCCTAGCCTGGATTCAGGAATGTTTTAGGTAGTGATCTCCATGGGAACCAGATCTTGCATCTGAGTTAAGAGGCTTAAAGCTATAGAACTTAAGGTATGAACCTAAGTTACCTTAGCTAGACATGCTGACCTTTTCTTGGCAGCTTCCTTCACCCATTTCAGGGATGAGTCTTTGTCTCTGCCTGCCACCAAGTCAATTGCTCTCGCTGTTGATGACACTGCCAGCTGAGCTGCTTCACCTACATAGAGATGCCATCCATGATTCTTTTAAGGTATTACTAGATCATAGCAAAGGTCTTTTTAGGGCTGTCTTGCTGGACTCTGAGAGATCAGCAGCACCAGATGTGGTTCCAGGCCCAGCTAAATTGGCAAAGAGAGGTATGTGGGTTCCCCCACCTAAATGCTTTAAACAAGGATATATATAGAACTGCCAGACTCTTTCATGCCCCTCTTTCACTAAAAAGGGCAGTCATAATGGCCAATGCAGATATCCTATGGACTCCTTCTCCATGAGGAGGGAGGCAGTAGGCCATACAGAGCAGCTCCCACTCCCACCAAGTCACCCTTTTCCCAACATCCCAGAAGGTACCAGACTGGTCCACTTTTCAGAGGCCCAGTAAGACCTAACTTATGATGCTTGGGTTCTCTCCACAATAAGAGAGGGTTACCAGCTTCACTTTCGAGACCCTCCACCTGTATCAAGGACACCCATTTGTTTTCACCAGATCAATCTAGAATCCTTAAGTTTAATAGCAGTAATAAGTTACCTGTCGCTATTGCATAACTTACCTTTGCTGGGATGGAATTACACTTGTCCGTATAATGAAAATTCATCCTCTCTTAGATGAACCCTTCAAGGGAGAGTTCTGGAAGGTTCAGACTATAGAACACAGACCAAGTCTGTTCCCCCCTATCACTGGCCCATGCAGTAATAAGTTGCCTGTCGCTATTGCATAACTTACCTTTGCTGGGATGGAATTACACTTGTCCGTATAATGAAAATTCATCCTCTCTTAGATGAACCCTTCAAGGGAGAGTTCTGGAAGGTTCAGACTATAGAACACCGACCAAGTCTGTTCCCCCCTATCACTGGCCCATGCACAGTAGTCATTATCTTTTTTCAGATAGCACCATTTGTATTGGTTCAATTCAAATGCCGTGCATAATATTTTGCCTTCAGCTATTATCTAAAACAAGCATCAGGCATGAAACTACTGTTTTTCAGTATTCTCGTGTGTTATTCTCTCGATCCATTTCATTTTGTTTGTTTATTTAGCTCTTGAGTGTTTATAGGCAGTTGGTTTGATTTTCAGCATTACCCTTTAAATATCACTGCCTCTCCGGCGATTGGGTGTATCATGTTATTATTATTATTATTCCAGTTTCTTGATCAGGTATTCTCTACCTTTCATTCCTGGAATTGATTGTGACCTCTGTTTCAGTTGTTTCTATTTTAAATAAATATCTGAGGTAAAAACAATTTGTTGATCATGTGATAGTTGAGTTTTTGACTTGTGGAAGGGAGTCGCACACCATACTAATTTTTCTCTTTGTGTGTTTAACTGGTCATTCACCATCACTTCACTTATAGTGAGTCAGGAAAGTTCTCTACTCATCTATTCATATTATTATATTATTTTGTTGCTGCCAATACTCAGGTAAATAAGTATTGCTGTTAGAGTAAATCATGCATAAACACAGATAGCACACACATCCTTTATCATAACTAGAGTGAGTTGAACTACACTCCCCCTCTTTTTTTTGTATATAATTGTGGTTTGTTTTCAATACCGCGGTGTTCTATTCACAGATCTTCCTGGTTTCCAAAAACAGGTGGAAAATTTTGCCTTATCGTTGATCATTCCCCATTACACAAGTTTATTTGGGAAGAGCATTTCAAGATGGAGATGTTGGCCTCCTCGAGGAATGCAATAAGGCCATACAACTGGGCAGTCTCCATAGACTTCCAGGATGCTTACCTACACATCATCATCTTTCAGTCCCACAGAAAGTTCTTGTGGTTCTGTCTGGACAAGGAGATTTTTCAATTTCGGTCTCTTTCCTTCAGCCTAGCTACCTTGCACAAAGTTTTTACCAGTGTGATGGTGGTCATAACAACTTGTGAGAGCATAGGGGGGTTCCCATCATCCAGCATTTCAATGACTGATTGATACACAACATTCTCAGACATATCTTACTCAGAGACCTATCATTCTGTTGGAAGACAGTGACTTGTCTGGGTTTAATTCCCAATCTAGAGAAGTCAGATCTGATTTCTTCTCAGAATGTCACCTATTTGGTGGTGAATTTTCTCAGAAGTCTAGGGATAGTTCATGTTCCTACTAAAAGGATCACACAGATACTGTCCTCACAACAAGAGTGTTTGAAAGGACTTCATCTGCCCACTTCTTCCTCACTCCTTCGGGGACCCGGAATGCAGCAGCAGATCTAGTTCGCCTAGGAAGACTTATGAGGCCTTTCCAGTTTTTATTGCTAGCAAGTTGGAGACCCAGACCTACTTTCAGCTCGGATTAGGACAGGTTTCTGGCTGGAGTACTGATACATGCCCCAGAACTTAACTAATTCCTGTACACCTACATTTCAGATCCAGACTGGGGTGCTCACTAAA
Organism: Margaritifera margaritifera; assembly: GCA_029931535.1. Classification (NCBI taxonomy): domain Eukaryota; kingdom Metazoa; phylum Mollusca; class Bivalvia; order Unionida; family Margaritiferidae; genus Margaritifera; species Margaritifera margaritifera. The sequence goes on along the minus strand of JAQPZY010001335.1, from coordinate 1,487,536 downwards.
CCAGATGGGATAATCCTACGGAGATTGTGGTCCAGTCTGGACTCTTCCCTGCATATCAATAACCCAGAAATACATTTTGATTTTCTAGCACTGCAAGTTTGTGTGAGTCTCGTAAGACAGAGGTGCATTATGGTTGTCATGGACAAGATATCAGTCATGGTGTACCTCAGACATCAAGGAGGCACTCGTGCACCAAAATCAATTATTAAGGTTGCAGACCACAAGTTTGCTCAGGTTAGGAGGCAGTTGACCTCGGAGGTTTATGACATCAAGTGACCACAATTGCAGATTTTCTTCTCTTTCTTTTCAAAGAAAAAGATTGCTCAGTTTCCACAATTAAGGGCTATACAGCAGCCTGTCAAATACTCTTGAAGGGCTCTATCATTGGTTGGACCCTCAAATCTGAGAACTTATTTGGTATTTTGAGTTCCAAAGACCAATTTCTTGCTCAATTATGCCTATCTTGTGTTCTTTGGTCATTATGTAAACCTCCCTATGAACCACTCAGTGAGACTCGTGAGAATCTTATGTTAAAGATGGTCTTCCTCTTTTCTTTAGCATCAGCTAGGAAAAGGATTGAAATCCATGCATTATCAGTGGAAGAGGGTTGCCCACATTTCAATGGCAATTATGATTCAGTCTGTCTACATCGCTAGCCTGGCTTTCTGGCCAAGAATTAGTTACCTTTGGTAGCTCTTTACCTTCTGCTAACGCATATATGCATCACTTAAAATAGCCTTGCATCCCCACTGTGTTGCTAGCAATACTCTGTGTCCTTGTTGACTCGTACTCGTACATGCGTTTCTGGCCAAGGGTTGGGAAACTCCAGAGTCACATATATGCATTTCATATTAAAGCTTTGCATTAGATAAAATTGCAAACCTCTGGTCTCTTTAAAAATATTTAGCCAATGAAAGTAGTCCTTACATACAATTATGAAAGTGTTCTGTTAGTAGTTTTACATCCTGTAATGGGAATTACCACTGAAAATTAGTTTCAGTTGTGAAAAGTGAAACAAAATGGCAACCTTCTTGTATCCTGACGATTCTGATGCAAGTTTTAAAGGATTTGAAAGTGATGACATTGCAAATTACATCAACTTTGATGATCAGATTCAAGATGAAGGATAAGACATTAGTACAAGTCCTGTTTCTATACTTGACAGTTTAGATTTATCTGAATCTGAGGATGAAACACATGATGATCTTGTATGGTCGGAACATGTGGGGCCAATACATGTAGATGACTTAACAGCTGATTCAGGGCCAACATTTCATTTGGATGAAAATGCAAGGGAGATGGATTTCTTTTTAAAATTTGTCCTAAATAAATATTTGAGTCACTAGTAACTAAAACAAACAGGTATGCCGATTTTTTGTGTGTGAGAAGCCTGATCCCAAGTGGCCACCTACTTCAGTCACAGAAATGAAGGCAATTCTAGGAATACATGTCATTATTAGTATCATGCAAATTCCAGAATATAAGGAACGTGGGTAGTTTTTTTGGAATACAGAGTATTCCAGATGTAATGACAAGAGAAAGATATGAGAAGCTGTCAAAATATTTCCATGTTAATGACACAGCTAACAACTCTCCATGAAGACAACCTGGGTATGACAAGTTGTGTCATATTAGACCAATTTTCAACACAATCCTTGCAAGGTGTCTTGAAAATTACAAACCACCAAAGGACCAAGCAATCAACGAGGGTATGATAGCATTTAAAGGTCGATTGTCTATTTAGACAATACTTGCCAGCAAAGCCTACCAAATTTGGTATAAAAGTTTGGGAGAGGGCCAATCCTGCCAACTGCTCTGTTCATGAATTTAAAATATACTGTGTATGCGATGGAAGGTTGAAGCACTGAGTTTGGCCTAAAATCCTGAGTTGTGACAGTCTTAACAAGAAGAATTGTTGGCAAGAATCAGCATGTTTACATGGACAACTATTTTTCAAGTCTTTGAAATCAGACCTAATATAATGCAGTGGAACAAAACGCTCAAATAGACGAGATGCTACTGAATGCGTAAAATATCCCAGAAACCATGCCAGAGGTCAAGGTCAGAACAATGCAGAAGGGAACATGAACAATAACTGCATGGAAAGACAGAAAGTTTGTCCATTTTATTTATAATAACATCAGCCTAGGAGAAGAAACTATAGTTCAGTGACGGCAGAGGCATGGTGTGTACGCCAGCAGATACATGCACCTGGTGTTGCCACGCTGTATTAGAAGAAGAAAATGGGTGCTGACTTGGCTGATCAGATCAGAATGCAGTAGTGAGGGTAACTGCCACTAGCCAGTCAAATTTGAGAGGGGGGGGGGGGGTAAATGCAGAATGGCAGCAGACATTAAGTCTTTATAGGGTGTGAAATTTGCAAAGTGAAATTATGTATAGACAGAGATTGTTTCAGACAGTATAACTGAAAACTTCCAAATCTGCAAGTAAAATAGTGGAAACATTGTTCTGTAAAGTAGTGTTGAGAAAAGTGCTGTAGTATGTATTATAAACACAATCAAATATGATACATGTGAATCTACCGGAAGTAGGCCAAAAATAGTTTTAAAGGCTGTGTACCGCACATACAGTTTAGTAGTTAAAATCTACCGCATTTGAAAATTAAAAGAATTATAATAAACAAATTTTATTAAAAAAACCCAAACATGGTATTTTTACGCGTTCTATCAACACATTAGAGAAACCAGCCAGAACCAGTCTGCTGGGGATCAGAAATGTTCCACCAGGACAAAGATCAATGCGATGATGCATGGCAGAGCAATATGATTAGAATGGTTAAAGAACAGCTGATGTGTATACAGCAAGCTGCTAATTGATTACCTTATTTTTGGAATTTGAGGAGTTTAAGGCCAAATGTGGGATGTTTTTTGAGGTGTTATAAGTAATAAAGGGATCAAAGGTGGTCCATGATGTTTTCTGAGTCTTTGATGAAAATCGGCTGACCATTGGTGGAAGGGAGATAAAATGAAGAGACTGACCATAATAAATTATCTCAGCAGTGATGCTAGAGTAAGTATTTTGATTTTTGTCTTGTTTAATTGTTATTGTGTTGTTCAAGATGTTTTAAGAGGACAGTTCTTACATTTTATTTTTCAATTCATGTCAAAAAGCAGAAACATATGCTTTCTCCCAATGCTAAGAAACCACCAGCTAAGAAATTATTACAAGTTCAACACTGCTTGGATATCAGAGTTTAAGTGTGTGCATGCAAGTAGCAAAGGTCCTGAGTTTGCATTGTGCATTTCAGAAGTATGTATCTTTTGTATTTCATAAACTATTTCAAGTTTTCATGAGCATAAATTAAGTTCAATACCTAAAGAAAATAGATCAGTTAACAATATATTACAAGGTAATTAATTTTAAAGTTTGGATAAATTATTATAGTTTGGAGGAGTATTGGAGAGTAGTCAGCAACCTTACAAACCCAGCAACAGGAAAACTGAAGTTAGAACTTCTTTGCAGGCTGAGCGTGGTTGTCCTGTCATTACAACATTCTAATGCTGATACCGAGTGGACATCTCCATTCTTTGCAAAATACAAAGTGATTCAAGGGGAATCTGGACCAGAGAACTATTGAGAGTCTAAGTGTGAAGCTTAATAATCAGAACGAATGTCATCAGTGGTCACTAGTCAGTGATCTTGTGAAGGAAACTAAAAATGTTATTGGATTTTATAAAAGAAAAATCTTTGCAGTGAATAAATAGATAAACAACTCTTCCTTTTTCATTATTTGTTTCATATTAATTAATTATTATTGTAAGATTTTATATCAAAATCCGATTCTGATTCATGTTCAGACTTGCTGTTTTATTATAGTATGAAGAGAATACATATTATGGCACATAAAAAGCACTTGTTTTGTTTTCCATCCCCTTGAAATGTAGAGGCCAATCTACTGATCAAAATTTGTAAATCTACTTGTTTGAAATCCTGGTTATGTCACATGTATGAAATATCTTGAAGTATTTTTATCATGAATAATATGTGAATATAAACATTGATTCCTGAGGAAATCACATATATTTATTGGTGGAAATGAGTGGCACAAAACTTTGGTGAGTGTTTTAAATTTTATTTCTCATTAAATTACGTAGTTTGCGTGGGACAACATTGATGTAGAAAATGTAAACAGCATGCTCTCACTTGGGCAGCCATTATGATACTCTGGGGTTCAGCCTAGCAACAGCTGCGAAGAGGCAGACTGGGGTTCAGCCTAGCAACAGCTGCTAAGAGGCAGACTGGGGTTCAGCCTAGCAACAGCTACTAGGAGACAGGCTGCTTAGAAGGCTTAGTAGTCAGGGCACTCAGTACTTGTAGTAGGTAAAGAGGTAGCTCCTGAGCCAGTTCAAATTCCCTCTTTTAGTTGCACATGAGCTAGGAATGATCAAGATCAACTTCTTTGTCCATTCAAAGCCTTACATTTATATTTGGCTATATCAACTGGGAATGGAAAGGTTGAAAATGTCTCTCTCTTCCATTCAGAGGTATTTTGACAACCACCATTTTTAGGTGGATTAATTGGACTATCAAGAGAGCTTATCAATCTTTCACTAAGAGAGCTCATTTGTTCATTAGAATCAAAGCCCCCGAGGTTTGGGCTCTTGCTGCATCTTGGATCTTTATTAATCATTCCTCTTTAGATGATATCATGAAAGGCATCTTTTGGCTGACTCATTCCACTTTATTGCTCTATATACCTCTGTTTGATGGTGCACCAGAGCGAAGACATTTATGCATTAGGTCTGATTTTGTCAGCCCAGCAAATTGTGAACAAGTCATCTTTCAGTCTGCATTAGCATCCTACTGGAAATAGATGGTAAATTAAATCTGACAACTGTTATGCAGACCATAAGCCTCCCTTCAGTCTGGTTAAGTCAGCAATGTAAAAATAGCAGGTGATGTCTTACAGCTATTTAAATAATCTAGTTTTGGGGGGTAAAACTAATTTTAATTCTGTAATACTTATCAGCTATTATTACCGGATTCACTCCTCCCTCCGTCTCCCCCACCTACAGCTCTGATGTTCTTTAGTCTTGGGGACTAGCATAAGGAAAAGAGATGTCAAGGTAATAATAGCAGGTAAGTATTATATAATTAAAATTAATTGTAACCCACCCACCCACCCAGACTACACTTCACATGTGCATGTGTGCATGGCACAGACTTGAAAGAGAGGTGAACTGACTTGTCTGTAAGTAAACACAATTCAAAGCAGAAGGAAGAATGAACTATTTTACTTTACCTTCTGACCTTCACACCTAACACACCTTTAACTAAGATATTTATAAGCTCTAAATCTGAGGGTAACTTGAAAGGACAATATAAAAAAAATGATGGACATGAATCTGTAAAGAAATTATTAGATATACTAGGGTTAATGAGTAAAAACAAGACAAGATTTGTCTGTGTCACACTTATCATCATGAAAAATGGGATCATGAATGTCATTTTCTCTTGGACCACACTGGACACTTCAACTTTCCAGTATTGTGAGTACTTTGATTTCTGCCAACAACACTAAGCCAGTCGGTTATTAAAGTACATCTGTATGATCTCTTACTTAAACCACTGTCCATAAAGTGAACAAAACATGACCGGCTGCCCTTGCTCAATGCAATCAGCAGACAGTGGCAATATTTGAAATATTTGATGTATTTAGAACCCACCGATGTGAGAAGATGCTAACTAAATTGAAAGACAGTTGACTCATACATTTGTTTGTGCCTGCATCATGTACAGACCAACTTCAACCACTACACTTAACAATAAATAAAGAGTACAAAGAAGAATTAACATCACACTTCCACAACTGGTACACTAAACAGGTCATGGAGGCAATCACGTAAAAGGAATATGTTACTGGTGATGATCACTGATTGCAACCTCATTAATCAAAGCAATTCAGGCTGAATTGCAGCTCACACGAGAATGAGTGAAAGATTGGACCTAATTATCAGTGTTTTTGAGAAATCTGAACAGCTGGACTTGTTTAATTATGCAATTTGTGGATTATTTACCTGACAAGCATTTGTGTGTACCTTGAAACTTGATTGACACGATGTTGATACAGTGGCTTTGTCCGAAAATCAGTGAAGTGTGAGTTTTATTAGTCTGCTGTAATTAGCGTATGTAAATAGTGTTTCATAAATAATAGCGCTTCAAACAATGCATGGATAAAATTTAATGTGGTTTCAGGTGGATTTTAATTTTTCAGCAACAGTTGTACTCAAGTGAAGGATTGATTAAAATAAGTATTTAATTTAATTTTCATATACTGGTATTTTTTATTATATTTTCTTTACTTTTCAGCATTACTAGTGTTTGAATACCTTATGCTTTTTTCTCGTTTCTCTCTGTCCTTATTTATCTTACATGCCGTTTGAAGGTAGTGAGTCAAAATTACAGCTATCGGATACCTAATCGATACAGGTGCATTGAAACAATATAAAATGCTTTATAATTCTTTTTCAAAGGGTTAAAATAAAACAAACGTGTAAAAGCTAATATTGTTCTACCAAATTACAGTATTGATGTTGATTTATCAAATACTAGTAGCTTCATTAATCTCTAGGAACAAAACACAGTCAGAAAATGAGCAGGGGGTTATCATCATACGTGGCTAATTTTTTTGTTGGGTATTTAAATTCGTGGTTCGGGGCAACAATGAAAACCACGAAAATTGGTCCCCCACGAAAATTTCTGATACTACAGTAGTAAATGCCGAATGAATGTCTTGTGTGAAAATTTTATTTCACTGACTTAACTTCGCCTTTTACCTCTCAAATTGCTTGTCTATTTCAGTTTTGGCATGACAGAGGGCCTTATGGTGCTGAAGCTGTTGGAAGTTGAACTCGATAACATGGCCATGCCCCAGTTAGAGATCCATTTTGGTTTGGAGCAGGTCAGGGGAAAGTCGGGACCATTCCGGCCAGCCATCCTACATGTCCGCTGTCAGCTGGACCACCCCTTCTTTGTCAGGGATAAAGGTCAGCCTTAACTCATGCTTCTTTAACTGCCTTTAGTACTTGTTGACTGGATTCTGATTCTAGATCAGGGCTTGAAGACCCTGAAACTTTTCTGCTTGCCCAGAAATCTGGACTTTATAATCAAGTTTTGCATAAAATTCCATAAAAGTGACACACATATCCTTTCTTTTCACCAAAATGGTTGCATTGTCCTGTACTATCAAGCAGGGTATTTCTCCAATCTGGTAGATAGATCCTGGACAAAGGTAATATAATTTTAATTCACTAGTATTTATGGTGTTCCAGTGTTTGTAGATTTCATGCTTGCAACAAACCACAGATGTGAAGTACCCAACTAACAATGATCCCTCTATGAAGACATTATTACATCACATCATAAATTCTCAAGTTTCCTTTGGCTGACTGCAGGGAACTCTTTTAGGATAGTATGCATTTTCCCTTGTATGGGATGCTATACTTGACTATGGGAATTATACCTGTTCCACTGAGCACTATTGACAAGCACTGATGTTGTATGGTATTACTTGATGTCATGTGATGTTCTAAATCTGTTATTGCCTTTGCCATTCGGAACGGTCTTCCTGTAGTGTTGTTTGGTGGAGTATACCCCACTATAGGAGAAAATCCTTTTTGATAAAAAGCAAGCAACATAGTATCTATGCTTCCCTCCATCTGTCATCAATGCCCATCAAACTTTGCATCACACCTATCCTTCTGCTTTTTTAACTTTAAAGTCTTTTGAGATGGAGGGATGAATCTTAGTATGATAATACATCATCACATGAAGGTGTGTTACATACCAGTTTGAGATTAAGAAATGAAACTTGGTATCCTTGCACATATCACTAGAAGGTGTGTCATTTACCAGAGTGGGGTTGCTATTTTCAAGGTCATGGTCATAGCTCAATATTTTGTTTTTCATCACATTTTCCCTTCTGCTCAATAACTTTGAAACCATTCGAGATTAAGGGATGGAACTTTATATACTTCTATATATCATCATTAGAAGGTGTGTTGCCTACCACATTGGAGGTCCTATCTTCAAGGTAAAGTTCATGGCTCAATAGTTTATGTTTTCCATCACACTTTCCCTCCACTCTGTAGATTTTAAGCTGTTTGAGATTAAGGCATGAAGCTTGGCGTACTTCTACATCATTGCTAGAAGGTGTGTCACATACCATATTGGAAGTCCTATCTTTAAGGTCAAGGTCACAGCTCAATATTTTATGTTTTCAATCACTTTCTATTCTGCTCCATAACTTTAGAGCTTTCTGAGATTAAGTGATGCAACTTGGTATATGTCATCATTAGCAGGTGTATTGTGTACTGCATTGGGGGTTTTATATTCAAGGTCAATGTCATGGTGGTATATGTTGAATTTTTCTGGTACACTTTCATTTCTACTCAACAATTTTAGAGCCATTTTAGATGAAGGGATGTAATTTGGTATAACTTGGAATATCACCTCTAAAAGGTGTGTCACGTAAAACATTAGGGGTCATATCTTCGAGGTCAAGTTCACAGGTCAATAGTTTAGATTTGAGACCCATTTGCCCTTCTGCTTTCTGACTTGACAGCTGTTTAAGATTAAAGGATGAAGCTTGATTTTCTTGTATATTGTGACTTGAAGATGTGTTGCATTGCATGTTTGAGGTCCTATCCTCAAGGTCAAGGTCACAACTCAATATTTTAAGGTGGTAGCTTTATAATGCCCTTTCAGATAGGTCAATGAAGCTTAGTTACTTTGGTCCATTAACTTTACAGTTCTGTCTTAAAGGTTATAGTCAGATTTCAAGATTGTGCACTTTTATGATCTCACCATGGTAAGTGGGAAACAAAAATTCAATGAATTTACTTATATTCACTCTGTTTCCTCACGAGTCTCCTCATCCCACCCCTCCATGACTATCCTCAAGTTGACTTGCAGATTCTATAGATATAAATTCTCTTCCTTCTGTTTAATTGTTATCCTTTTAAGTTACATTCAAATCTTTATCAGAGATGCAGATGAAAGAGGATTGGGGCTAATATGAATAACATATTTCAGGTTGCCCTTAAGTTTTGAAGTAGCAGGGTAAAATGGAAAAGTAGAAGGTGGGTCTAGGGATCCTCCCCTAGCGGGGGTACAGGATGCACTGCCCCTTGGGTAATTGTGGGAAAAGCCAACACCCCACCCCACCCCCAGGATGATAATGATTTGAGGCATTTTTTACCTTAACATCAGGCTCTTCTTACAGTTAATAAGGGCAAGTTTTTCAAATAAAAACTTACATTTTTTCATTATTTGACTGTATATTAAACAAGTGCTTGCACCAATTGTTTATTATTCCTTTAGGTTTAACTGCAGTTGCTTCACAGTCACTTTATTTAACCTTCAGGCTGCTAGACATATCTTCTTGACCTGTTGTTGTAGCATCTGTCATATGATGCAGTGCAGCTTGCATAATATAACAGCAGCTACAAGAATGGTCAGTCCAGACTCATACATGCCACAACACGACATGTCATGTGAAAAACACGATTTTTTACTCACACCCCAACCCAACCCAACCCCCCGACACGGTCTAGTTAAAAAAACACAAATTTCAGCAGTCTTAAAAAAAATAAAAAATAAACAGAGAGAGATAGAGAAATACATTTTTTGACCACCTCGGGTCTCAGAGAAGGATTACCCAAGTCTCTTTGGAGACTCTTAGGGTTAGTGCTCCCCCTCACAAGGGAGGTTATAAACAGGTGTAGAGTGAGTTGTGCACTCCTGTTGGGAAGGAGCAGCACCCTCCCCATTCTGTGAGGGCAGAGAGCAAGTCGCACCCTCCCCTCAGGGAGGAGCAGCACCCTCTCTTTTCAACTAGGACAGAGAGCAAGTCACATCCTCTTTCATCCAGAAGGGCAAAGAGTACCCCCCCACTCTCTCCGTGTGTGGGGGGGAGCAGCACCCTCTACTTGCCCACATCTTGGTGCTGGCTGAAAGTGAGCAGCACCCTTTCAGTCCCTGGGACCCAGCATCGGCGATTGGATCGAGCCACCCGGTAAGGGGAGAGCTCAGATCTAAGTCTGTCATATCTGGGGAAGGGTCTTCATACAGATCTAAGTCACCTGACTGGTCTTTGCCCTGTGACCAGGTGCCAGTCATTGGAGTCCCTACAGTATGAGGATAGGGTTCTGACCAAGTCACATACACACACACACTCACACACACATACACTCCAGACTACCATTTCATCCTGTGTGGGACAGGGAATTGGCTTCCTGACACCAGATTAGGGAAGGGGATTTGATCAGCATCCCCTCCCCTTCTCTATTTTCCCTCTAAATCACTATGGGTAGGGAAGCAATTTGCCCTTTCCCTACATGCAGCCATGGACTTCTGGACCTTGGCCACATGACAGTTAGGTCATTGCTGTGGGCCGTAGACCTACATCATCTTATGAAGTTGGGTCAAAAAAACGGGGAGCGGGATAGACCTTCCCCCAAACGCTCTAGGTGGGTGGAGAGTCGATCTCACCCAAGTTCCTGAGTCCACTGCTAAGGACAGTCTGTTAGCACCACAGGAGGAGTTACCGGTTCAAGTTCCTCTTACCCCAAGTCTCCCCCGCAAAAGGAGACATTGGGTTATGTATTCCTACCTCCCAGGAGAGAGAGATGGATGAAGACATCCTTTCTGTCATCGTCGATGCGCAAGAGTTTGATGCAGAACAGGCCGATGTGGTATCCCTTTGGGTCCTGTGCCCCCTCTCATCTGTCAGTAAAGGCGGCAGAGGTGGAAGAGAGCTGGTCTTTCAATACCTTGCCCAATGACCTGTGTCTCAAACATTCAGGTTCTGGTGACTCTAAAATTCTTTCCAGAGCTTTTACTAGGGTCATGGGAGTAGTTGCAGCCCATTTAAGGTCACAGGGTATCTCAATCCTCCGATATTTTTCGACAATTGGTTGATCCACAGTGGCCAGCTAGAGTCCCTCAGACTAGATCTGTCTTGCTGTTGGTCCATAATGACCAGGCTGGGCATTCTGCCAAACCTAGATCAGAGCTCACTCCAGCTCAAGATTTTGTCTACATCGGGATGAATTTTCTCACAAACAGAGATTAGTCTGTGTCTCGTGGGACAGAGTGGAGATGCTGAGAGTGAAGACTACGTTGTCACCTTATCATTTTCTCTCTCTCACTGCAACTCTTCTTTAAAACAAAGTTCTTTCATGTACTTGTCTGTAATGTTTTACACAGGTGCACAACTAATCTTTGTATGAATCCTGTATGTACTCATCTTTGATGCCTTGTACATATTTTATAGTAGCAGTAGATCAGTTATCTAGTTTTTAATGGCATTATTGTCTAAAGACACCACAACTTGTAAAAATTGTACAACATATACATGTAATTGTAGAAGGCTTCCTGAAGATTGGTCTTTAAATAAAGCAATTATTATTATTATTATTATTATTATTATCCAGTAAACTTCATGTGCTCATCACTAAGTGTGTAGTGTACGATCAAGTAAACTTCATATGCCCATTACAAAGTGTGTAGGATATGATCCTGTAAACTGATTGGTGCCCATTACTAAATGTTTAGAATATGATCCTGTAAACTTAATGTGCATATCACTAAGTGCGTAGGGTATGATCCTGTATATTTCATGTGCCTATTACTAAGTGTGTAGGGTATGATCCTGTAAACTTCATGTACCCATTACTAAGTGTGTAGGGTATGATCCTGTATATTTCATGTGCCCATTACTAAGTATGTAGGGTATGATCCTGTATATTTCATATGCCCATTACTAAGTGTGTAGGGTATGATTCTGTAAACTTCATGTGCCCATTACTAAGTATGTCGGGTAAAATCCTGTATATTTCATGTGCCCATTACTAAGTGTGTAGAGTATGATCCTGTAAACTTCATGTGCCCATTACTAAGTGTGTAGGATATGATCTAGTAAACTTCATGTGCCCATTACTAAGTGTGTAGGATATGATCCTCTAAACTTCATGTGCCCATTACTAAGTGTGTAGGATATGATCCTGTAAACTTCATGTGCTCATTACTAAGTGTGTAGGATATGATCCTGTATATTTTATGTGCCCATTACTAAGTGTGTAGGGTACGATTCTGTAAACTTCATGTGCCCATTACTAAGTATGTAGGATATGATCCTGTATATTTCATGTGCCCATTACTAAGTGTGTAGGGTATGATCCTGTATATTTCATGTGCCCATTACTAAGTATGTAGGGTATGATTCTGTAAACTTCATGTGCCCATTACTAAGTGTGTAGGGTATGATCCTGTATATTTCATGTGCCCATTTCAAAGTGTGTTGGGTATGATCCTGTATATTTCATGTGCCCATTACTAAGTGTGTTGGGTATGATCCTGTAAACTTCATGTGCCCATTACTAAGTATGTAGGGTATTATCCTGTATATTTCATGTACCCATTACTAAGTGTGTAGGGTATGATCCTGTATATTTCATGTGCCCATTACTAAGTGTGTAGGATATGATCTAGTAAACTTCATGTGCCCATTGCTAAGTGTGTAGGATATGATTATGTAAACTTCATGTACCCATTACTAAGTGTGTAGGGTATGATTCTGTAAACTTCATGTACCCATTACTAAGTATGTAGTGTAGGGTATGATTCTGTAAACTTCATGTGCCATTACTAAGTGTGTAGGGTATGATCCTGTATATTTCATGTGCCCATTACTAAGTGTGTAGGGTATGATTCTGTATATTTCATGTGCTCATTACTAAGTGTGTAGGGTATGATCCTGTATATTTCATGTGCCCATTACTAAGTGTGTAGGGTATGATTCTGTAAACTTCATGTGCCCATTACTAAGTGTGTAGGGTATGATCATGTATATTTCAAGTGCCCATTACTAAGTGTGTAGGGTATGATTCTGTAAACTTCATGTACCCATTGCTAAGTGTGTAGGGTATGATTCTGTAAACTTCATGTACCCATTACTAAGTATGTAGGATATGATCTTGTATATTTCATGTGACCATTACTAAGTGTGTAGAGTATGATTTAATAAACTTTATGTGCCCATTACTAAGTATGTAGAGTCATGTGCCCATTACTAAGTATGTAGTCATGTGCCCATTACTAAGTGTGTAGGATATGATTCTGTATACTTCATGTGCCCATTACTAAGTGTGTTGGATATGATCCTGTAAACTTTGTGTGCATGAACATACACTATTTCTCCTAGAGTAAACCCAAGGGGCAAGTCAAATTAATTTTTTTACTAACTAGGGGGTGGGCTTATAATCGAGCAAAGATATTTTTAAGGAATATTTGCCATGGGATACATAAGGTACTTAATGTGTCTTATTAAAGAACTCTGAATTGGCACAATCTATGATTAACATTGATGAAGTTAGTGTCTTTCTTCCTAAAGTGCACTCTTTATGTTTGTTTGTTTTTTATTTTTTTATGTAGGCTGGTCATCCTACCATCCAGTTGCAACTAATCAGCAGTTTGGGATACCATGTAATGAGTTGTCAGTCAATGATGTTTGCCTGCCACCAGGAGAGTTATCATTTGGGAAATACTACAGCATGAAGGAGTATGTTAAATCTAGTTTTTCACAGCTTTTTAGTTTAATTAAGTTAGGATTAAAATAGAGATGATGAAGTAAAAATAACAAAATATCTGACTTGGATGTCCGAATAGGTGTCACAGTACACACTGCATTTTCTATAATAGGCTTGGACATGTTAGAAAAAGGAATTAGCTTTATATCAGTTTTAATTGATTCCCTTATGCAGAAAATCCGATAATATACACTTCTTAATGTTTCCTGTTTTATACTTATGAATTTCAAATTGATTTGTAAGTAAGTTAAAAATGTTTGCAAACAAAACATTATTTTTCACCAAGCAATTTTTTTAATATTATGAACTGGAGTCTAATTTGTACCTGTTTTAAATTTTTGTATGTTTATAATATGGTAGCCATTGACTTGTATCTGTGCAAGATGGATTAGCAGGTCGTTATGTGTATGATATTGCAGCCATTGACTTGTGTCTGTACAAGATAGCAGGTCCTTATTTATATTATATGGTAGCCATTGACTTGTGTCTGTACAAGATAGCAGGTCCTTATTTATATTATATGGTAGCCATTGACTTGTATCTGTGCAAGATGGATTAGCAGGTCGTTATGTGTATGATATTGCAGCCATTGACTTGTATCTGTGCAAGATGGATTAGCAGGTCGTTATGTGTATGATAATGCAGCCATTGACTTGTGTCTGTACAAGATAGCAGGTCCTTATTTATATTATATGGTAGCCATTGATTTGTGTCTGTACAAGATAGATTAGCAGGTCGTTATGTATATGATATTGCAGCCATTGACTTGTGTCTGTACAAGATGGATTAGCAGGTCGTTATGTGTATGATATTGCAGCCATTGACTTGTGTCTGTACAAGATAGCAGGTCCTTATTTATATTATATGGTAGCCATTGACTTGTGTCTGTACAAGATAGCAGGTCCTTATTTATATTATATGGTAGCCATTGACTTGTATCTGTGCAAGATGGATTAGCAGGTCGTTATGTGTATGATATTGCAGCCATTGACTTGTATCTGTGCAAGATGGATTAGCAGGTCGTTATGTGTATGATATTGCAGCCATTGACTTGTGTCTGTACAAGATAGCAGGTCCTTATTTATATTATATGGTAGCCATTGATTTGTGTCTGTACAAGATAGATTAGCAGGTCGTTATGTATATGATATTGCAGCCATTGACTTGTGTCTGTACAAGATGGATTAGCAGGTCGTTATGTGTATGATATTGCAGCCATTGACTTGTGTCTGTACAAGATAGCAGGTCCTTATTTATATTATATGGTAGCCATTGATTTGTGTCTGTACAAGATAGATTAGCAGGTCGTTATGTGTATGATATTGCAGCCATTGACTTGTGTCTGTACAAGATGGATTAGCAGGTCGTTATGTGTATGATATTGCAGCCATTGACTTGTATCTGTGCAAGATGGATTAGCAGGTCGTTATGTGTATGATATTGCAGCCATTGACTTGTGTCTGTACAAGATGGATTAGCAGGTCGTTATGTGTATGATATTGCAGCCATTGACTTGTGTCTGTACAAGATGGATTAGCAGGTCGTTATGTGTATGATATTGCAGCCATTGACTTGTATCTGTGCAAGATGGATTAGCAGGTCGTTATGTGTATGATATTGCAGCCATTGACTTGTGTCTGTACAAGATAGCAGGTCCTTATTTATATTATATGGTAGCCATTGATTTGTGTCTGTACAAGATAGATTAGCAGGTCCTTTTGTATATGATATGGCAGACATTGATTTGTGTCTGTACAAGATGATTAGCAGGTTCATTTGTATATGATATGGCAGACATTGATTTGTGTCTGTACAAGATAGCAGGTCCTTATTTATATTATATGGTAGCCATTGATTTGTGTCTGTACAAGATAGATTAGCAGGTCCTTTTGTATATGATATGGCAGACATTGATTTGTGTCTGTACAAGATGATTAGCAGGTTCATTTGTATATGATATGGCAGACATTGATTTGTGTCTGTACAAGATAAATTAGCAGGTCCTTTTGTATATGATATGGCAGACATTGATTTGTGTCTGTACAAGATGATTAGCAAGTCCTTTTGTATATGATATGGCAGACATTGATTTGTGTCTGTACAAGATAGATTAGCAGGTCCTTTTGTATATGATATGGCAGACATTGATTTGTGTCTGTACAAGATAGATTAGCAGATCTTTTTGTATATGATATTGCAGACATTGATTTGTGTCTGTACAAGATGATTAGCAGGCCCTTTTGCATATGATATGGCAGACATTGATTTGTGTCTGTACAAGATGATTAGCAAGTCCTTTTGTATATGATATGGCAGACATTGATTTGTGCCTGTTCAAGAAAAATTAGCAAGTCCTTATGTATATTATATGGTAGCCATTGATTTGTGTTTGTACAAGAAAAATTAGCAAGTCCTTATGTATAAATATTTATTTTCAGTTTTACTGCAGAAGATACCACTGCAGTGCTAGCACTTCAAAGCATGAAGGTATGAGCATACATGTGTCATGAAAGTTATTTATCAACTATCTAGTATACATAACAATCATATTAATATGATACTATACTGACACCCATTTATAACAAGCCATGATTAAGTGAAAGTTTGGATATAACAAGTACTAATGAGTATGCAAGTTTATACAGTGTATAATTCATGCATTTTTCCTGTTTACCGTATTTACTCGCGTATAAGCAAATACCAACTGCAAACTGCATAGACCCAGATCTGCCGGCGCATTATGCGCTGGCAGATCTGGGTCTATGCAGTTTGTAAGGACTAATCATTAGAACAAACAACATATATCCTGATCTGCTGGCGCATTATGTGACAGCAGATCAGGGTCTTTGTTGTTTGCATTTGGACCTGGCCTATACACGAGTATAGACGGTAGTTAAAACTAAAAAATACTGTTGGTCCTGTGGAGTTTGTTATAAGCAGGTTCTTGTATATTAGACTTACATCATGTTCAAGTCATAGATTTTCTACATCACAGTTGTTTCCTCAAGTAAGAGAAATGTAGAAATAACTCTCCTGAGATACCTTACAGGACACTTTTACAATTACCCAGACTGGAACTCTATTTATGTGTTTTCACAATATATATCCTAATTTGTTTTCAGTTCCAGTCACAATTTATAACTTAAAATCTTGGAAAGTGTTTAAAGGGTGGGTATAATATAAATACATAACCAATTGTGTGTTGTGTTCTGAACTGGGAAAAGAACCCATTTAATATAATGTGTGATTGTGGCTTTACCTGGTGATCTTGACCTATCCTTACACCATATCACACTTGTTCTTTCTGCTGACCAGAACAAAACACTTGTGTAGTTTTGTGTATGTATAAATAAGCTAGTAATCAGGACTAACTTATCACTTCAAATAACAATAAAGTAAATTTGTTCCCAAAAATTGTAACAAACTTTTGGATCAATGGAGTTCACATTTGTTAGGTTTTACTGTACTTAATTAAGTATTAAACTAGTAATTTTCATCAGTTACCTCCACAGTATATCGAGCATGCAGAGGCATACATAGTTTCATACTTATGGATCATACATATTTGCATATGCATGGATAATGCACATGTATTTTCCTATTGTTTGATATATTTCCTTGATATTTAGCGGAGAAAGGAGCCAGATTGTAGCCCAAGATACAGCCAGTGTTCTCCGGCAAAGACTAAGAGGCCCACAAAAGGGGAGCCCAAGCCTAAACGTCCTATGAATGGGTTCATGCTGTTTGCCAAGGAATTCAGGATGAAATATTCCCACCGGTACCCCAATAAGGACAACAGGTACTGACTTGCATCTCATCAGCCTCAGTATATGTGGTATGGGGTAATTAATATTTAAATTGTCAAAGTTAGGCAGATATTATTAAACTGAGAAATATAGCAAAGTCATTTGGTTTTTGGTTAGCCCACCTTGGCAGAAGCTTGGTATAATGATCACTTTAGGATGTGTGTCTGTTTTTCCATATGTACGTATGTCCACTGCCTCAATTAACCTCAAAATGTAAGGGTTTTTTTTCCTTCTTTTATTTAAATACCATTTTATCCCACCCTCTTTTAGACTTGAAATATAGCTTTAGTATGCACTTCCCTTGACCTGATATCACTTTGGTTCATGCGTCAACCCATGGGGCAAGGATTTTTCCCTTTTTTCACGGTGATATCACATTGGTTCATGGGTCATCCCATGGGGCAAGGATTTTTCCCTTGACATGATATTACATTGGTTCATGGGTCATCCCATGGGGGCAAGGATTTTTCCCTTTTTTTCACAGCGATAGCACATTCAGCTTGAGATTAAACTTGATGATAAGTTTTTACTTTATACTTTAGTAATGTGGTCAGTTTCCCAAGTATATTTTGGCCACATAGTCATTTTTCTTGGTTTGTGGATATGTCTTGATGTGTACAACAACAGTTTGCCCAAAGTAGATCAGTATGACCTATATTTCATGATCCCTCGTTTTCGTTAAGTATTTTGTTTACATCAGTTTCATATGTACAATTTTTTAGCGAGTCATGCAGCTTACCTTGTGGATACATCTTGTTGAATAAAATACCATATCAGCAAAAGTAGGTTTGGTAATTGGTGCTGATTTTCTGTTTTTGGTCTTGGGTCACCAATCAACAAGCATCTGGACTGGTCTTCAGAACAAGTACTGGGGTTTTGACCACTGGTCTAGGGGAAGGGAGCAGTTCAAAAATCCCCATTGCTCAATGTTTCCATTCAGTACCTATTGGGAATGGGCTCTGGGTTTTGATGACCAATCTAGGGGAATGGATCAGGTCAACACCACTCCCTCCCTTTTTGATGTTCCCATTCCACCTCGACTGGAATTGGAGACTTCCACTAACCAGTGGTAAGTCAGCCATGTCCCTTTTCCCAACCACGACACCATTGATGACTTTGCCATGGCTTCATGGATGGACAGACCGGGCATGCCATAGATTATCCCCTCGCCTCCTCTGGCCTCATTAGTGAGGCAAAGGGATGTGGATATCAACAGGCCCCCTCCTGCATTGAGAAGAAATTGTAAAGTCCATTCTCTATGGAGAGAGCACCACCTCCCAACCCCTGTGAGTGGAGATGAGATGACAAACCTCAATTTATAAATTCCCCTGGATCTGTGTCCAAAACCATCAGCATCATCAAGCGCTTGGATCCTCTCCAGTTTGGAGAGGCTCTCCAGCGTACAGCCGAAATTGGACCTGCTGTTGCTCACTCACTTAACGATGGTGGAGAGCTGACTCAAGAGGTGGCCAGACAGTAGAAAGGATGGTCTGTCCCATCTTCTTTGTTTTGGTCCCTGGTTTTGGCATCCAGCTACAGGGTCCATTTGCCCGCTTGATGCCTTAAGGCCCCACCTTGGACTAAGGAGGCAAGCAATCATCCCCAGGGAGTCACACTCTCTCATGCCAAGTTCCCCTCTTCTCAGTGTTCCAGTAGGTGCCATGTCAAGACTTTTTTCAGAAGCTTGATCAGATTTCTTGGACAATGCAAGGGACCTTTGCACAATAAAGGAGGGTTACATACTTTGCCTCCAGGACTGTTAGCCTCTTTCAAGGATCCCCATTTGGTTCCACCAGTTCCAGCTGGTATCTCTGTGAGAAGAGGTGTACACCCTTCTAAAAAAGAGTGCAGTAGAAAGGTGATGAATATTCAAAATCTGGAATTCTATTCCTGGATCTTCCTAGTTTCCAAAAAAGGGTGAAAGTTTCTACTCATCATAACTGCAAGCCTTCTTACATACATTCTTCACAGATCCCTAGGATGCCTATCTTCACATCTCCATCTTCCCAGCCCACAGGAAATTCCTGCAGTTTTATCTGGGACAGGAGATCTTTCCATTTTGAGCTCTTCCTTTCAGTTCAGCTCCACTTCCAGCGCCTTCACCAGGGTGATTGGCATAATAGTGGCTCATTTAAGGTCATTAGGGGTTATCTTCAGTGGGGGCCCCATGTGGCTGAGTGGTCTAAGGTGCTTGCCTTTACAGATCACTGACATTTCATGTCTGTTAGTGTGGATTCGAGTCTGCTCGGCCAATGTGGGTATGTAAGAAGGCTTGCCAGTAGCTTCCCGTGGGTTGGTGCTTCTTCATGGTTTTTTCCCAGGTGCTTCCTCCACCAAAATATACTGGCCACCATGTATAGCCTATCATGTGCTGAAAAATGGTGTAAAACCAACAAATCCACAATCCCATCTCCAGTGCTTTGATGACTGGTTGATGCACAACATCCTTAGACGTGCCCTTCTGAAGGATCTGACTCTCTTTTGGGAGACAGTGGCTTGTCTAGGACAAATCCCCAATCAGGAGAAATTGGACCTGATCCTTTCTCAGAATTTTGTTTATATGGGGATGAATTTTCTTACCCATCAAGGAACAGTCCATGTTCCTCAAGACAGAATCTCAAAAATACTGGCTCATATTGCAAGAATGGATGTGAAGACTTCATTGTCCGCATGCCTCTACCTTTATCTCCAGTGGACTCTGAACACAGCAGCAGACTTAGTTCCTCTAAGAAGGCTTCATATGAGACCTCTCTAGTTCCTGCTTCTAGTAAACTGGAGACCTCACATGGACCCCTACCCACTCAGATCCCATTAGCAGAGATGCTGCCAAGTCGCGGGATCGCGGGTTTCTCGCAAAAGTGATAGAGAGTCACGCAACTTTTAAAAGCCAATGGGGGAAAGATCGCGCAAGTTATCTGTGCTTCCCGCGATTTCTCAAACCCAATGCGCGACTTTTTTATTTTTTGTTTTTTAATTAGGTTGATCAGATCGTCTTTTTTGACTTTTTTTCATGATCTCAATGAATCCTATATCTATGGAGAATATTGTTGGAATACAAGCACCTTTATGATGGTGATCTGTTGGAGTATTGCAGAAACTATGGAGGTATTCCGATTGAATTGTTTCCTGGTGCTGTGTAGTAAATTGATCCATCGATCGAAATGTCTAAAGCGCGACAGTAGTGTGTTATGTTGAAACAAAATATAACAGATTTCTTTAGGAAACTCAGCGAGATGGAAAGATCATATGTTAAGGACGAACTTGGGAGGATGAAATATCTGACAGTTTGTTGCCAACTGAACATAGCGCAGAAAGCTGCGATACAGAAATAACCGGCATGATGTCGTTTACTACGGTTTAGGCCATGCAGGAATTCTGATACATCAACAGAAATATCCAAGGAACAACATGCCTGAATTGTGGAAAATTGTGTTTTGGGTACCTGAAAACCAGTTCCCGAAAATATTCAGACTGGTCATAATTGCAGCAGTTCTTGCCTTTACGAAAAAATGATTGTGAAAGGTGATTCAGTTATGAAAGCAAAATTCACACTACTCGGCGAAATAGGGTAACCACAGACCTTTAAAACTCTATCACTGTAGTAAGAAAATGTCAGAATATCTGAGAACAAAACAAAACAAAATCCTATAAAGATATATAATTCGGATTAAGTATTTTTTTCCCCATTTTTTTTCTGTAAGATATTCTGACATTTTCCTACTACAGTGATAGAGTTTCAAAGGCCATTGGGCTAACATCTGAAACAATAAATAAACTGATGACTATACAGATGTGTGTGGTCCAGTAAATTATTTTCAGTTTGCAAAGCCATATTTGAAGGTCAGTGATAAGAAACAAAGAAGAATATTTACTAGCTGAGCAACAATTAGGTATGCAGCTACCTTATACATGTATTGTCAAAGAAGTGATACAAAATCATTAAATGCTTGTTTTAAATTAGGTGTTTCTACACCTTATAATAATGTTGTCACCCATCTTCTACCATTCAGCTTAGTTTACCCTTGCCCCCTCCCTCGATGATCCCCCCCCCCCCCCTCTGAGAATAGGTGTGGGGGACCTCCCCCTCTTAAGAAACTTTCTGGCAGCATCTCTGCATTAGGATCCAAATTTCATCACTATCTGAGCTGGTGAAAAATCAGGACAGAATTCTGATTCATGCATTGGAACCTCACTCCTTCGTTTGCACTGATGTCTCAGATTCAGGCTGGGAAACTTACCTAGAGCCCAAAGGAGTAGTCCTGCAAGGTCTGTGGTGATGGAAGAATCTTCCCAACACATCAACAATCTAGAAATGCAGGGTGTTTTTATAGCACTTCAGACATAATTCACCACTGCATCATTGTCGCTACTGACAACATGTTGGTTGTAGCATACCTCAGATGTCATTTG
Organism: Margaritifera margaritifera; assembly: GCA_029931535.1. Taxonomy (NCBI): domain Eukaryota; kingdom Metazoa; phylum Mollusca; class Bivalvia; order Unionida; family Margaritiferidae; genus Margaritifera; species Margaritifera margaritifera. Next base: position 1,465,710 of record JAQPZY010001335.1, on the reverse strand, counting down.
GGCATTCATGTCCATTCTCTCTGCTTGGAAGTCTGGAATCTCATCCATTAAACATCTTCAGACGAGATCACTCTCAGGGTCCACCACATTCCAGGCAAGAGAAATATTCAGGCAGACAGCTTGTCCAGTCAGTAGCAAAGACACTTTTGCATCAGTGGGGTAGGGCAATAGCAGTCTTGTTCACAACAAGGCTGAACAAGCTCCCGCTTTATGACTCTTCAGAGCCAGACTAGAGGGCATGGGCAGTGGATGCTCTCAGTCCAAAATGGGATTGACTGCATGCTTAAGCCTTCCCCCTTTAAGAATATTACATCAGGTTCTTCACAGAACTTCCAGGTCATGGATCATCCTGATAGCTCACAATTAGCTCCAGCAATCTTAGTTCAACGATCTCCTCAACCTGTTAGTCGACAATCCCATGGACTTGCAGCTAAGGTGTGATCTGCTGTTGCAGCACAGAGGGTCCATTTGCACAGCATTTCTCAAATTCTACACCTTCATGCCTGGCTGATATCAAATGATCTATCCACCTGAGCTAGGTTGCCAAATGTATCCCCCAGGCTAGAAGGTTTACGATGCTGATTGGAGAATTTTCTCATATTGGTGCAGTAGGAAATGCATTGATCCTATTGCCCCCTTTAAATGCAGTTGCAGATTTTCTTCTTTTTTTCTTTGAGGAAAAAGATTGCTCAGTGTCCACCATTAAGGGCTACAGAGCAGCCCTCTCCAGTACTCATAAGTTCACAATGGGGTCCACTATAGAGTCAAACCCACATCTTTCAGAACTGATCAGGTACTTAGAGCTCCAGAGACCAGTCTCACACACTTTAATGCAGAGGTTGAACCGCTCATGTGTTCTTTGGACATTATCTATACCTCTTTATGAACTTTTGAGTGAAGCTTCCTTTGAGAACCTTACCATTAAGACATTTTTCCTTCTCTCCATAGTGTAGGTGATGAGGGATAGCAAAATTCATGCTTTATCCATGGAAAAGGGTTGTTTATGACTCAGAAGTAACTATGATTTAGTTTCTCTTCTTTGCCAACCAGGTTTTCTGGCCAAGAATCAGCTGCCTTTGATAGTTCTGTTCCTATTGAAATCCCTAGTTTCAGTTGTATCTCTGCTGGGGATAATCGAGGTAGATTCCTTTTCCCAGTTAGAGCTTTACATTTTTCTATCTACCCAGATCAAATGAGAAAAGAAAGTGTTGTAACTATCTTTTTCTCCCTCTGAAAGGTACCTCTGATATTTCAGCATCCACCATCTCAAGGTGGATTCTGTGGACTATTAAAAGAGTTTATCAGTCTCACACTGCAAGCGATATCTCTTTCATGAAAATCAAAGCCCGTGAGCTTAGGGCTGATGCTGCATCTTAGGCCTCCTTGAATCATTCTTCTTTCGATCGTGTCATGAAAGCCACCTTCTGGCGATCTAACTCCACTTTTTGGTCATTTTACCTTCAATCATTGCCACACCAGAGTGAGGGCATTTATGCTTTGGGCCCAATTATATTAGCCCAACAGGTTGTCAAGCCATCCTCCAGTTTGCAGTATTGCTTCCTACTGACACCAATGGTAAGTTCACTTGGACATCTTATCTTAGACCATCAGCCTCCCTCTGGGCTGACAAATTCAGCAAAACAATAACAGGTATTGTATTAGTGCTATTAAAATGTAGCTTTTTGGGAGGTGAAACTAATATTAATTATGTAAATACTCACCTTATTATTGCCCAATTCCCTCCTCCCTCTCCACTCTGAAGTCCTTCATTCTTGGTCCAAATCAAAGAAGAATGATATTTCGGTTGTTGGAAGTGGACTTGGGTGTCAGACTGGGGACATGTTTTTCTTATTCCAGACCTCTAGTTACTAATTGGAGGAGGGATTAATCTCCTTGGACTGGGAACTAGCACCAGGAAAAGATACAGTAATGTGATAATAGCAGGTATGTATTACATAATTAAAATTACTTTTACCAAAAAAAAAGAACTAGATTTTAAAAAAAGCACTGATAACTGAAGACCAGGAAAATGTATGCAATGCTAGTGTCCTTTGTGAGTCTGTGCATCTTTGAATAGTCTAGCTAGGTTGTCCTCGGAAAACACGTTTATAGTGTCATTTCCTCAGGAGGGTGTATTTATACCTCAAGCCATACTCAAGTCAATATCACATATTCTCAGATTCTGTTTAGCATCATTTCTAAAGTAGCTGAATATTAGCAACTATGTTTCTATGGAATATTTATATGCAACTCTGAATATATTTCCATTTGTAATTGTATAAAAATAAGTGTGATCCTGGGCATAAAATGGCACTCCACTGTAGCTGTATGTTCTGGTATAATTTAGGACAATTAGCGTGATGCTGGGTGAGAAATGGCGTGCCATGTCAGATGAAGACAAGCAGCAGTTTGGAGAGCGTGCCCGTGTCATGGCTGAGGAACAGAAAAAAATTCATCCTGATTGTTGGAAAAGAAAAAGATAAAGGGTCAATATCCTTGGTGCTGAGAGAGAGTGTATGCTGGTAAGTGGCCATATAATGTCATGCTGTCAATGGTATAGAGCAAGTCTTAGGTATCACCTTTCCTGTGGGGGAATTTGTCGTCACAAATGAGATTTTGTGTATTAAAAAAATAATTAAGTCATATAATGTACATATAAAAACTGCTTACAGATAAAACAAAACGCAGCCCTTGTTTTCTAGAATCAAACATGTTGAGATGGGTTTGGTAATGAGCTCTTTGCAGGCAGTTTGCTAATGAGCCCCGTAAGCATTATATGCTAAACTAGTGCATCCTGACAGCCACACCCATTTTTTATTTTTAATAATTTGGCTCAACAATATATCCTTCATTAGTGTCATGATGTCATATTATCAAAATCATCCACCACTGTGTGGTGTAACACTTAGCACGGTCATATAGCAACATCATTTAATAATGCAAAGTCCATAATGTTATGTGATAAACAGAATCTTAAACTCGTGCACATTTGACTTGTCCTTTGTGAAACTTATTGAATAATACAATATGACACTCACTGCAAGCAGCTCATGTGATAAATTTCACATCAAATATACACTTACATACGATACTCTGTATTGGTAGTGTATAAATAGCACAGTGTGTAAGCTAGATTATCCAAGCTACAATAATTCACATGGAGCTGGCCTGTTAACAATGATAGTACATTATTTGTGCCTAGAATTACCAATAAGAGTATATGGTCAAGTTATCTCTTGGTGAAATGCAAACAATTAACTTGTAATAATAACGTCACCATCAATGCCATTTTTGTCAATATTTAAATATGTGGAATCAGAAAGGGCACCAATTTTTTCCACAGAAAGATCTTTGTCTGTCTGCCATTAAATTTATGGCTTGTAGCAACCAGGAAATCCATGAAAACAGGTACTACTTGAAAAATAGTGGCTTGAGAGTATATACACAATTTCTGTTGCAGGAAGATTGACATGTAGCAGATGAATGTGAGGAAGTTAATGTACAAGTGGAAGTCTCCAGAAAATTGATCTCAACTTTTTCATCACTGCCTTATGAGACTGCACACATCAGGACCAGTAGTAGACTATGACAGTGTTTATCAGGAGGAAAAATAACAAGTGGTTGTAAATTCAAGAGCACATTCTTGTCGTTTTTTCATTATGATTATTGAAACTTACATTGTGAAATATTTGGAGATCACTTTAGGTCAACATTTCCAACATCTTTCACACTAAGATATATTTTCTTTGAACTCGCATAGATCTATTCAAAGTCTTTACCTATATTGATCAAGTTTATTTTCAACACTGGCTGTTATTTATACCCTTTAGTCATTTTGTACCTATATACACTATTTTAATGAAGCACTATGTTTGCAAGAAAAGGAAGAGAAATACAATGAATATAGCAGATAGATCCATATAAAGGATACCTGAATATAAAAGATACCTCATGAATGTGCTTCATGCACAGGTTTCAGTGTAATTGAGATCTCCAAGACAGATTCCTCATATGCATCTAAAAAAATGAGAATCTACTGATTCGTGACACTTTTTTTTTTTTTTTTTCAGAGGCAGGGGAGTTCTCTTTGGAAATTTTGGAAGTTGTTAAATTTAATATGCATTTTATTTCTTTAGAAAAGATGTACACTTAAATGGGAGATAGGAAGATTTTTTTGTTTTTACTCATTCTCGTCTAAGTTTCATAAAACCATGTACGCATTCTTTTTATTTCTCCCAGGTGTATAGAAAACAACTAGTCAATAAACTTTGCTTTTTGGGCTATCTTTCAATGCAAGGTGCTGGAGATTTCTTGCCATTTCATGAGAACATTTGGAAGATGTTGAAAATGGTGGCTATTTATGTACTTGTTTTAATTGACTTGAAGATAATAATCTGAGTATCTTGTCTTCTTGGTGATTAACATATTTTTTTTTTCCATTAGCTGAAACCCTTGATTAATCTAGCTCAGTATTTGTAATTTTCCACATTCCATATTTTTTCAAGAAATGTATAATAATAAATGATGTTAATTATAGCGTGTTTTATATGTTATACAGAGACAACTTTTAAAAGACAATCTGTCTTTAAATTTTCAGTGTTGTTAACATTTTACAGTGACTCAAATTAAGAAAAGATGACTGGTAGAAAAAAAAATCATAACAATATGTATTGCTTAAACCAGCATTAAGAATGCTGTGTCTTGATTTAGATATTTGAAAAGATTAGTCCTGCTGAGGGAGAAGTATTTCTTTGTTATGTGTAAAAAAGGAATTTAAGTTATCATAGATTTTATTTATTTGTTACCACTTCAGGTCAACACAGTTGACTTCTTAATTTTCACAAAAAAAAAGAGTTTTTACAAAATGTTCATTACATAAGATGGTAAAAACAATTAAAAACAAGTTGGCTAAGATTATTTCATGCAGAGATAGCTAAAAGTCCTATTTCATGCAGAGATAGCTAAAAGTCCTATTTCATGCAGAGATAGCTAAAAGTCATATTTCAGCAGGAAAAAGTCTATTTCTGTTGAGGAGTTGAAAAAAGAGCAGCAAAATCTGTTGTGTTGTTAGATCTTTATGTCATTGCATTTGAAATGCAATATAAAAAGCTTGGTTGTGGAGAACTTTCTTAACATTATACTAGATAGAATCAAATGGTTTGCATAAAGCATGGGACTGTTTTACATACTGAGTTATCAGTGTTGATAAAGATGACAATTTCAGTATACCTAAACACTGGATATTCCATTTCACTCCCAAAAATGATTTTACACATACTCGGGAAGGAAAGACATAGAGACTGACATTTTTGCTGATTTTATCTTTTTCTTTTCCTTTTTTTTTTTTTTTTTTTTTTTTTTTATTGCAGACTGAATAATGTCTAGATTTATTTTTCAAAACTTTGGGAGCAAACCTGACTTACTCAAAACTATTTATGAAATTGTTTTTTTTTATGCTATACATTGACATAGCTTTTTTTTAAAGGAACAACTCTTTTAATTGCTTTTGATACCTTACCTATGATTAACACACACCCATGAGCAATACAGTGTCGATCCTGATAATGCAGAGAAATGCAAGTCATTCCGAATTTTGCAGAATCATTCCTATTTTTAACCTCAGTTAGCGTCATTATAATCACTTCCATCAGATTCCAATTTTCCAGTCAGATAAAATTTCCTTTAGTTGAATTGCAGCTTGAACATTGTTATAACTAGAAATGCCTGTAATGTATGATTGTGATTATTTTGAAAGAGTACCAGAGCTTGTCTCGCAAAGCAATCGAATATGGACCTATCAAAAATCACTTCAGCTTAGCACCTTATTCATCAGAGAAAGTTTCAGAAAGATGTCAAAATGAAAGTGGCTAATAACAGGGCTCAGGAAAACCACTTCAACAAGTGCCGAAGTGCAACATTGCTTAACATTTGGTGTGCATCATTTATAAATAACCTATTAACCTATGCCTAATTTGCCTCCTTGCTGTCAGTCTAGAACATGTTGCACAGGAAAAGACAGATTTTTTTTGTTTTTGTTTTTTGTTACACTGGTATTGGATGTAAGTGTGATACTAAAATGGTTAAATATTATGAACATAATATGTTGCAGTTTTACACTTAGCCCTTGATTTCTTAATGGTGTTTACATTTACAATGACACTTTCAAGTAATTTATGCGCCATTTTGATCTGGAGAAAGTTTTCCTTTCAGTGAGCTGCAACGCATCTTTATGAGTCAGAAGTCAGAGACATTAAGAGACAGAGAATGTCAGAATGTTTTAATCTGGTCAGATAATGTTACAGTTGCCCTAGGTCAACGGTATTTTTAGGACTGAAGCTTTATTGATACATTGTCATTCCAAAGGGAAGATGCCAGCAGATATTTTTGTAAGCATGTAATTACTTTTCACAAGAAAAATGTTGTCAACTTGCATTCAAAATGAGTATTTTGAGGGTCTCAGCGAATTCGCACCAACTTTCACACCATGCATGCTGTTGTAATCTATTTATAAAGCAGAGATTATCAAGACAACAGCTAACTGGTCAAAATCTAGATGGAGTAATGACCAATAAATGTTCCAATTCTTTTGGCCAATCAGGAATCTTCCTTTTCATGGTGCCCGTGTGTAGCTCTCTAGAATGGAGGCTTAATCAAAATGGATCATTTAGTATGATAGTTGTTGGAAATTGAGTATATTGGAATTCTTTCAAATGCAAGTCACTGACATTTTTCTTGTGACAAGTAATTACATACTTATATAAATATATGTTGGTGTCTTTACTTTGGCGTGACAATGTATTAATAAATGAAAATGGTGCCAGTTGTACATCCAACATGGTTGCCACAACGACTGTCTTAAAAATCTTTTTGCCACTACTCCCCTTGAATGGATGATCATTATGACATGGGGTTTTCACCAAAACACTTCTGATGTCTACTTTGTCCTAAATGAAAATGCTGCCAAGGAGACATCCAATACTTGCACCACAGCAGCTAATTTGAAAATTTTGTTATCATTGAAGAATATCAGAGATAGTCTCAAACACTCGACAGTTAAAAGGAAGAAATGGTCTTACCTTGAATTCCTGGAAATTCTTTTCAGCCAGTTGAGCATCAGTCCCTTCAAGGCATTCTTGTTTAAAGGTAGCATTCCTTGTTTACATCGGTAGGAGGTTGCATCTCTGAATGTGCAGCAGGTCACGGTTAAATCACGAGTAGAATAAACAGTATTGGTTCTGGTCTAATGGTGCCATATGTGAACATATCTGGGTCTGTGCTGTTTGTCTTCATTCTTGTTTTGTACAGAAGTGAATAAGGTATTATGTAAAACTGACTTCTGTGCTTTATGTTCCTTTGAATCTATTGTGATGGAGACAAATTTGTGACAAATCAGTTTATTGTCTTGTTTTTTTGGTTTGAGATGTTTATAGTGTTAAAGTGCTCATATTTGAAATCTAGTCCTTCTATATCAAATGGTTAAGATTATGCATAGTATGCATTTAAATCCAAATTTTATGATGTTAATGATCTCAACAAACATTTTTTCATAGATATAATAAGTGTATTCATGTAGATTTTGTATATAGTCACTAGAAAAGGCATTATACACATATAGCATTTATTTTATTAGTTTTATGTTAATTATATCAGCTGCACTAAAAGTTTTTAGTGCTAAATGGTCTTGCCTTTTAGACAGGCCATCATGGATTTTGGTAGATCCTAACTAGGTTTTTAAATCTGCCTCGTGAGATTTATGTTTTAGACAATGTTTGCTTTCAACCATATATAGACCTGGCTTTCCAGGTACAGTATGGGATAGTAGTGAGGTATGCCATGTTACTCTAGTTACTCACTGAGTTCACAAAAAAATGATACACAATTCTAAATTACAGCTATAGATGACTACTCCAAGTTGAAAGTGCCTTCCCTGGGTCCCAAGTAATTTTACTGAATCAACCCTGATTTGATTTCAAAAATATGCTGTTATAATATAGTACTACCACTGGGAAGAAGGGCTACTGAAATTGTTTATAGAATAATTAGGGCCCCACTCAATGAGGTCAGCGGAATTCTTTAGTAATCACTATGTTTGAAATCAATTTGGTTTCCATAAGATAACTTTACTAGAAATTATTGGATTTTAGCCCTATACGGTATACAGCTTTACATTGATAAATTCTTGAAAGAGTTTGATTTGCAGCCTTCTGTGTAATCATTAAGAGGAGATATGGCCCCTGATTACCCATGCTAATAACTTTGGATTTTGTGGCTAACCAAGGAATCTTGGATTTCAAACAAAATTTGGTATACAGCTCTATATTGATTATGCCTTGAATGAGTTCAATTTTCAGCATTTACAGGAGTTATGCCCCCTGATTGCCTAACTTTACTTTCCACATTATTACTTTACCAAGCACAGGTTTATTGGGTTTCAACCAAATTGGCATCCAGTTTTATATTGACGAGACCATCCTCCCGACTTTTTTTTACAGCAAAACTTTATCAGTGATTCTTTTATTTCATGGCCCCTAAATGCCTATTTTTTGTCTCCCAACACCAGTTACTCTGCTTATGGCATTGCTAAGTAAATTGTAATATTCTGGGTCACTTGCAATGTACCCATTTCTAATAGCTGGTTAGTTTATTTTTTCATGAAATCTTTACAATTCTTTCTTCTTGTCTTTTTAATATCATTATTGAGATATTACACTTTTAAACATTTTATCTAAATTACACACCCTCAGTTTTTGCACGAGCAAGAAGAAGCTTTAAATAAAGTGTTGGAATATACTCTGTATATGATTTTATGATCTTGAGAATTCTTATATGTAACCTTTTGATATATGATTTATTGCTTTGTAAAATTTGATTCCATGCATTGTTATACTACACCATGTTTTACAGATATTTTCCATTTTATACCACTAGATGTGTTTACATTAGCTGACCAGTATTTTAATCTGGCCAAAAACTCTAACTTGCCAGCAGGTCTAGTAACCTAAACTGGTTCTGTTGTTCATTGTATATTTAATGGGTCAGATCATGGATGAAATACAGGTAACTTAATATTATAAACAAAAAGAAAATATTTAGTGCTTAAAATTCAAAAGAATACAATATAATTTCAAAATATCAATAGTGCTAATACAACCATTTCACGGTCAATCAGCGTTAAATATAATTACACCTGTGACTTGCGTTCTTTGTAATCTTGATAGATTTATAACTTCCAAAAATAGGAAAAATGTATCCCATGCTGTTTCCAAAACTTTACTGGTTCTAAAGAAAAATAAAATGGGAAAAATGATAGATACTACAGTTGCATGTTTATATTTAGGTTTTTACCTCAACTTTGCAAGAAAAGAAGTGTTTATAATTCAAAGTAATAAACAGAGATTGGAAAGTATTTGCAATATTTTTAGCAATTTCTGCAGCTTAGAAAGTTGGGTAGATATAAAAGGACCAGTAAACTGATTTTCCATTGGTCCAACATCAAAATAACTGGCCTAAGACCAACTGGCTGGTGGTAATTTGCATTCTGTAGAGGATTTGCCATTGCCTCTTTAACCTAACTCAGAATTTATTCTGAGTTTTAGGAAAGGGTTTGATATGTTGTATGAATACATCTCAGCCTAACGGTCTCGACATATCCTATACCACATCAATCTCGTTCTTTCTGCCAACTTGAAACACATCTGCATTTTGCATATTTATTAGACTGAATAATATTTATCCTTATGAAACCTCAGTTGAAAATAATAATTGCTCTATGAATTAGGGGATAACAGTCATGGATTGAGGACTTGAGGATGGAGATTTCAATGTTGCATACAGCATTTCCTCACTATAAGGTCTTTCATTATGGTTCCTGTCATAAGGTGAGCATGGTCTTGGATCCAATTTCAATAAGTGGTGGCAAAATTATATATATTATGTATTTCATTATAAGATATTCCTCCTCTAAAGTGGTATACTCTAGTTTTCCATGGACGCCCTTATAGTGAGGGAGTACTTTACATCAATATAATGAGGGAGTACCATATTGAGTTTTACAGGAGATGTGTCAGTAAAAGCTGGTAAAATGGTAATTAACACCTTCAGATCCTCAAACACAAGACTAGGGCTGCAACTTTTATACATGTAAACATTTATAAAATCTGTAACCATGGAAACAAACCTGTGGCACATTTGGTGTTAGTAGATGCGCATATTCAGCTAGTATGTCTAGTTGCATTATTAATTGTTTCATTGATTCAAATATGTTGCAGTACAAAACAATATCATGATGATCCTAAGGATGTTTTACCTAAATTGTCAGAAACTATATTCAGCAGTGTCTGAATGTCATAATAAGAGGTTAAAGACATGCAGCAAATGAAACTATCACAAGTTGAGCAAGGTACTCCATGCATTTTATCAAAAGCTTACATATATATAGCTGTATGCCTAATGTGCAGGTCGTAGAAGAGGTTGAGTTTTGAATCAGTATGATTAAACTGTCATTTTGGTTATTGTATACAGTGTACACATTTAGACATTTGGTAAACATTGCAGCCTTACACAGGACTTGTTCCCATCTAATACATTTAGGAAAATTTCATCAAAAAATAGCCAAATACATAATTATCTATGGCACTATGTCACATGGAGTTGTGGCAATGTAGTAATGGTATCAAAGTGTCCAGCAGTGTATCATTGATTTTCTGCCACAAATTTTGATGTTTGACCAATCAGGAAGTGCATTACATTCACTGGTTGTTAAAATTAATATTTTATTAATTAAGAAATGTTGAGTCCTTGTTTGAGTGTATTATACATCCATGTTCTATTCAAGGGAAGTTTGATAAAAATATAATTGTTTGATTTATTGGTAATATTTGTATGTTTCTGCCTTTTAATAATTGCATTTAAGATAAAGACATATCTTTATTGTCAGAAGTATGTCAGAAAAGTGCTTATATTCCATGTTTAATAATCACTGGCATATTTTAACTCATACATTTTAGATGTTAAGGAAATGTAGTTGTCTAATTTATTCTTATCTAAAAAAAATTCTCACCTTGTTCTAGGCATTAGATATGTGGAAAATAATTTTTTTGGGATTGTATGTGTTTGCAATTTGGTGCTGCTTCACCTGTTAACCTACTCTTGTATGAAGTACTGGTTAAGTTTAATTTGAGTGTAGATAATATATTTTTTGAATCATCAATGTTTATATATGTTTACTTATGTTTTGGTTTATGTTTCATGTGTAACCTATGTTACTGTCATGTGTAACCTATGTTACTGTCAGATTACTGATTTCCATTTTAATAATATGCTTTTGGGAGAACAATATTTTTCATGGCTGTTTTGATTGTAAGATTTTTCAACCTATCATAATTATTTAATAGTTCCACTATGTCAGTCATCCTTGTAGCAACTTTTTATATCTTTACCTATGACCAAATACAAGGGCTGCCAGCTGTTGCCTAGAGTTAGTGATTGCACAGTATTGCATAATACAGATAAATGTAGGAGCAAAAGCTGGCATGGTCTCATAAAGTTGACTAAAATGCAGAGAATATATGGTAACTTTGAACTTAGATAAAGTATTTTGTGGATTAGCTCAAATTTTGAAGTTACCTTAATTCTGTTAAAAGCAATAATCTGTAACATTTGGCAATTTTTGTATGATTAGTAAAGTCTTACATATGCGAATGAGAGTGAGTAGGGATTAGGGCAAAAATTAGAACTATTTATCAGTCAATCATTGTAATAGAGGACTTTCATATTGTTATCTTTCCTGATTACTCTTCATGCAAGAAGACATGAAAATGCAGTAATTATATTTGAGGGAGCATTGTTCCAGTGAATCCTGTTGAGTGAAGATGCAAAATGAATGAATGACTGTTTCATACGAAAGAAAAATGTTTCTTCTAGTAAATAAACTTGCAGATAAAAAGAGATAGATACAATTGTGTAAAGAGTTGAAGAAAAATTATATTTTTAATCTGCAATTATGCAATCAAAATGTCTTAAGTAATTATAGACCCATGTTATATAGTGGTCTCCCTCTTATAAGGCCACCCCATCTGCAGTTTAAAAGTGGCCTTATAAAATGAGTGGCCTCTCATGAGGTGGACAAAATGGTTAAAATATACTATTTTTGGTGTTAGGCAAGATGGCCATATAAAAGGGATTGTCTCTTTACAGAGAGGTCTCTTAAGAGGAGGACTACTGTACTTTTCAGAGTTTTATATAAACTCATTAAAGTTTTATCTGTGTGAGAATACAGTTATTAATATAAAGTTTAAATTTCTCATGCTAAGGTGTAACTGTTTTTTTGCATTATATTTTCCATGTCAAACACTGATGTGCTCATGTTCCAAGGAGAAAGAAAAACATCATTCATAAAGGCAGCAAATTTACTCTAATGCATATTATTCATTAAATTCATCGAGTTGCATTTAGACAGTTTTGCCAAATACCCATGCTTTATATTTTATATGTCATTTTGTTGTACTTTTTAAAATCCACCAAGAATTTTACAAGTCAACTTGATCTCTTGAGCTCATTAATTCCATGTGTCATAACTTTCCACTCAGTTCTTCTCAGAAAATTAGGCAGTCTTGCATCAAGTCCATTAGTTAGATTTCTAATTCTAGTCATAGAGTTCCTATATTTACCTGGATATAACCCTGACCTGACTGGGAACAGGATAGATGCAAATCTGCCATCAAATGGTGTGCCAGAAGAAGAGGGTCTATGTTGTTCTCTGGCAATCAAAAGTAGGTTGAATCAGATACACCCTGATCAGCATGTCTATTCTGTTTGCAGTTTATTAAGAGGGCACGATACTAAGACAAGTACATTAGGCAGGTTTTTTGGGGGGAATAATGTGTAAAAACACAAGTTAACTTAATTGAATAGCTCTAACTACTGTACATTAAGGGAAAAATGGGATTTGTATTGGCATAGATAACTGTCTTCATCTTGGTATTAGAAATGCACAAATGGTATTTTTGTGTTATATAAGATGTACTGATATCCATTCATTAGCATAATCCTCCCAGTGGGTTATCTCCCCTTACTGTGCAGATATTGCAAAGCCACCACAAGTTAAAATTTGCTAGAAACTTGCAGATAGGCTTTTTTATGATTTAACCATGCTCTCAAAAGAATTTGCCAAAACAAAACATAAAATTTAAATTTAATGCTTAAACTACCAGATATAGTGCTATCATAGTAAATTCATAAATTGTTTTGCAAAAAATTCTTGCTAAAATAGCAGAAATGACATTTCAAAACAAAGCTGACCCCTGATGTCATCTATGGAAATGTTTTATTTATTAATCCATGTATTTTTCTATTATCACTTGATTTGTTTTGTTGTTTTTTTACCATTTTATTAAAAGCATTTGACAGAACAAGGACTTAATATATTTAAGCTAATATTGGTATTTAAGTATTTTATAATTGCTCTGTAGAGTAATATTTTATTTTCTGTATCAAATAGAGGATATTTTTGAGAAATTCATTTATTCTTATGTGCTATGCAAAAAAATAAAACACCTTTATAGAAAATAGAGTTGTAACTAACTATGTATTCTCAGTGCCGTATCCACTGTATTCACTCATGTTTAATATTTGCCCATTTGTGAACAGGGTGGAACTAGATTGGCTATCTCACAACATGCTGTCAAATCAGAACTGTGCTATTTTTTAATTTACTGCATATTTTCAAAACCTACATCATCAAAATTTGGCAGTGTAGTAGAGAGACACAAGTTAAGCAAAATTAAGCAGTGTAGTAGAGAGACACAAGTTGAGCAAAATTTGGCTGTTTAGTAGAGAGACACAAGTTAAGCAAAATTTGGCAGTTTAGTAGAGAGACATAAGTTAAGCAAAATTTGGCAGTGTAGTAGAGAGACAAAAGTTAAGCAAAATTTGGCAGTGTAGTAAAGGGACTCAGGTTAAGCAAAATTTGAAAGTTCTGTGATTCTAGCATTGATCTAATTAAAAAATACAGATTGTCAAAGTTTTTGGACTTTGAGCCTGAGCTTGAGTTTCATACTTAGAAGTTTTGAGAATACAGAGTGCCTGGCCTGGAAATCACAAAACTCTTTGAGCTTGAGTTTGAACTCGAGATTTTGTATCAGCCAATCAAAAAGGACTTTACTTTGAACCTCAATTGTGATTGGCTGAAAGTAGAAATCTCAGTTTCAAGCTCAGAGTTTTATGATTTCCAGGCCAGACCCTGTATTTTCAAAACTTTCTAAGTACAAAACTCAAGCTCAGAGGTTTTTTTTATGTTCAGGCCAGACTCTGTATTTTTAAAACTTTCTAAGTACAAAACTCAAGCTCAGGCCACAGAAATTGTTATCCCTCTCCTTGACCTAGATGTACTTTAAGTATTATTGCTGATTTGGGCGGGGGGGAGGGATTTGAGCTTGGGTATGAGTTTTTTGCTCAACAAGTTTTGAAAGTACAGAGCCCGATCTTCCAGTGCATAATTCAATGGCAGATTTGAGTTAACCCTGTTTGTGGTTGGGTGTACATTATTCTGGGTAAATATTACTGTTTTACACTAGGTATGTTGTAATCATAAGAGAGTTAGAAATTCTCGATTTGCAAAACTATTTTGGTTTGCTTTAATTCTTTGTTTCAAAATTAAAAATAATACAGTTTTGAGCAAGAAGTCACCTTTGTAGGCCACTTGATGGAAACTGTTCCATTTTTAACACCCAGATGATTACAGCCTTGTAACTCTGTTTTCAATCCACTTCAATGTTATATGAATCATTTAAGTTTCAAATCCTTGATATATACTGTTTTCTAGAGGAGGTAAGTACTTGCCACATTTATTCTCGGGAAGAAAAAGAGAAAGAGAGAGAGAGAGAGAGAGACTACAGTTGATTGGCAGATAGACTGAGTAAAGGGTAGAGTGTGGTATTGTAGTCCTTATTGGCATAGTAGAAGAGAATTAGGTTTATAGTCATGTTCAGCCAGATCTTTTGTGTGGCTCTGTGAGATATCTTCCATATGAAGGTCTAGTAAAATGCTTCATCAATGACTATCTCAGATTTATTTTGACATACATTCTACTACCATTAAAGTCAAAATTCTATTGTAAGCTTAAAAGGATATCATTCAACATCACTTTGTAAAACAGATGTAGGTGGCATGTCTCGGGCAGTCATTGAAACTGTCCATGTTTACATGAAACATGACATCATCTCACTATCACAAGGACATATTATATCACCTCATCTCATTGGCCAATGAAAATCACTTTTCCAAATTTTTTGAAAGCCTCATTCTGGCAGAATGCATTATGTCATGATATTGTCCATCCCTCTGTCTGCTGCCAATTTCACTACTGCACAATAACTCGAGTTTATCACCATCTACAGTTACCAAATTTTGAGGATGGCTTGCACTTTGACTATGGAAGAACCCTATCAGTAATGGGGCCAAATGTTCAGAGGTCATGGTCACTATAACAGAAAGAAGAAAATGTTTTTCTGCACAACAACTTTCTCACTGGCCAATTAAATCACTTTTCCAAATTTTTTGAAATTCTCCTTCTAGTAGAGTGTATTATGTTATGCTGTTGTCCAGTCATCTGTCTTTTACTAATTTCTTTTCCACATGATAACTCAAGTTGGCCACCATCTACAGTTACCAAACTTTGGATGGTTTGCACTTGAGGTAAGGAAAAAACCAAAACCAAATCAATATCGAGGTCAGAGTCAAGGTCACTATAACTGAAAGAAGAAAAATTGTGTCTTCACAATAACTAGAGTTGTCCACCACCTGCAGTTACGCAGACTTTGTGGATGGTTTGCACTTGAGGTAAGGAAGGAGCCTATTGCTTTTGGGGTCAAAAGATCAAAGGTCAGAGTCACTGACAAAGAAGAAAAATGGTTTCCACAATATAAAATTGTTTCTACATCACAAACCTGGACCAAACTTTGAGGATGACTTGCACTTGAGGTTAGGAAAAGGCCAATTTTTGGGGTCAGATATATTCCCCTCACAAAAACTGTGAAAACAAGGTCACTATGACTGTTAGAAGAAAAATGGTTTCTGCACAACAATTTCAGTTATTGACCATATATGTACCTTCACCAAAGTCAGTGGATGACTTACATGTTGGGTAAGAAAGAAGCCTATTGATATTTGGGTGAAAGGTCAAAGGTCAAGAAGAAGAAGAATTTCTTTTTGCATGACAACTTTCAATTCCAAACACATACCTTGACCAGTGTTTGTGGAAGGCTTGTGCTTAAGGTATGGAAGAGGCCTGTTATGGGGTTAAACAGTCCTGATCATTGTGGCTCAACGAAAAATGACTTTTGCATCATAGCTTTTGTTCTTTAGTAAATTCCTTGACCTAACTTTGTGGATGGCTTGCACTTAAGGTAATAAAGAAACCTATAGATCTGGGGTTTTAAGGTCAGTGGTCATGGTCATGGTAAGTCTAATAAGAACATAATAGTTTATGCACATTAAGGTTAGTGTGTTAAGTGCCTGCAAAGATGACTATTAAACATGGGGTGGGTGTATAATGTGCTGTTTACAGTACTCTTATTTAACCAGAGATCTCTCAAAGCCATGTGAGAGATCTAGTTCAAGGTGACTGTTAGTTTTAATACCATTCGACATAGCATGCATAGGGATTGTTCTCTTGCAAACATTATCCTATCATCTGACTTACTGTATAACACTGATGATAAGACAATGCTCAATGTAAGCTGATCTGTCACGTATTAAAGCTTCTACCAACAGCCAAATGGGAATAGTTGCCCCCACCCCACCCCCAAACCCACTTTTGTTTTTGGCTATATGTCAGAAGTTTGTTGCAGATAAAAATAAGACAATATTTGATAAGTATTGAATTGTTCTGTTTTTATTCCCAGTGACAAATATTTTAGAGTCATACTGTGGTACATTTTTCCATCAATATGTATATATCTCTGGTTAAGTTTTGAATTGAGGTCAGTTTCTCAGGCACTGTAGTGGAGCAATCGTGTTCCAGGAAAAGCATTGCTAGTTATTCTTTTTTAAATGATGAATCAGTCCTTTATGAATATTTTGCTTGTATCTTTGTCAAGATATTTACAAATTTATGACTATTTGCTTGTATCTTTGTCAAGATAGTTACAAATTTATGACTATTTGCTTGGATTTTTGTCAAGATAGTTAAAAATGTATGACTATTTGCTTGGATCTTTGTCAAGATAGTTACAAATTTATGAATATTTTGCTTGTATCTTTGTCAAGATAGTTACAAATTTATGACTATTTGCTTGGATCTTTATTACAAATTTATGACTATTTGCTTGGATCTTTGTCAAGATAGTTACAAATTTATGACTATTTGCTTGTATCTTTGTCAAGATAGTTACAAATTTATGACTATTTGCTTGGATCTTTGTCAAGATAGTTAAAAATGTATGACTATTTGCTTGTATCTTTGTCAAGATAGTTACAAATTTATGACTATTTGCTTGGATCTTTATTACAAATTTATGACTATTTGCTTGGATCTTTGTCAAGATAGTTACAAATTTATGACTATTTGCTTGTATCTTTGTCAAGATAGTTACAAATTTATGACTATTTGCTTGGATCTTTGTCAAGATAGTTACAAATTTATGACTATTTGCTTGTATCTTTGTCAAGATAGTTAAAAATTTATGACTATTTAAATTTGTGGATATATTCCCCTCACAAAAACTGAAAACAAATAGCTTTTGAACAAAAGTAGGTTGACAGTGCACTTAAATTTCTCTAACCAGCTTTAACATCTGGCATATATTCCGTTTAGATAATTGGAGTTCCTCTTTCTGGAATCAAAACAAATATATAATAGCTATCCCTATTTCATTTTTGTATTTAAGTATATATATATATATCTATATACACAAATCATATGGCAAGTAACGTCTTTACAAAAGCACTAAAGCACTGGATCAAAAAAGATCATGTTGGTCAGGGAAATAATAGATATGAAATAAAGTCTGACAAACAACAGTGCAAAACTGGTGCGAGACCAGCCCAAGCACATTCGGAATCTACTGATTCATTTTTCAAGGGCACAAAGCCTCAAAAAACAATTACACAAACAAAACCTGAACAAAACAAAAAACAAAAATGTAAGTGCTATACGGAATCTACATGATGTTAGCCGTAGATATTTACACAGACAGGTACAATGAAATAATAAACAAGACAAGCAAAGCTTAACGAGGTTGAATGTTGCTACTTATTAGTGCATGTACGGCGGAAATGGTTAGAACAAAGGACCCCAATTGATGACGTACATAAGTAGGCCAGCAATGAAACGTTTGCGCCATCTACAATTGTCTAGTTATATATTTTATCCCTGATCTGTTATCCGGTGAACTGGCGGTTTCTTAAAAATTGCAAAAATCATATAAAGTAGGATTACATAATTAAGTGGGCACTAATTAATGGCTTAAAAAGCGCTTTTAAATTAATTTATATATGTTTTTTTATATTTCATATTTTTTACAGAAAAAAAGAGGGTTTAAGAAGGCGAAACGGCAGGAAAATGTGATTTTTGTAACTTGTAAATTCCTTGTTAACTATGTACAGACAAATGCCCATTTGGATTCTTCTTGATTTAAGCCACTGGGTTTGAGTGTTCACAGCCGGTGAATCCAATAAGTTTCTTTGGACTTTCCATTTTCTGTGCTCCAATTTGAGTTATGGGCAATTCCAGTCAGGATTACATCATTGAAAGTAAGTCCAGGAGAAGAGAAATGTTCCGCCACTGGGTTCCTTTCCACTTTATTGGTTTGCCTGTCTGATATGTGTAAAAAAATATCAAATATAAAAAACACATTTATGAATTAATTTAAAAGTGCTTTTAAGATATTAATAAGTGCCCACTTAATTATCTAATCCTACTTTATAATATGACTTTTGCAAGTTTTAAGAAACCACCAGTTAAGCAAAATATTAGATCCAGGATAAAATATATAACTAGACAATTGTAGATGGCACAAAGGTTTCATTGCTGGCCTATTTACGTACGTCGTCAATTGGGCTCGTTTGTTCAAACCATTTCCGCCGTACATGCACTAATAAGTAGCAACATTCAACCTCATTAAGCCTTGCTCGTCTTATTTATTATTTCATGGTATCATCTGTGTAAATATCTACAGCTAACATCATGTAGATTCTGTATAGTACTTACATTTTTGTGTTTTGTGATTTGTTCAGGTTTTGTTTGTGTAATCGTTTTTTGTGGCTTTGTGCCCTTGAAAAAGGAATCAGTACATTCCAAATGTGCTTGGGCTGGTCTCACACCAGTTTTTCACTGTTGTTTGTCAGTTTTTATTTCATATATATATATATATATATATATATATATATATATATATATATATATATATATATATATATATATATATATATATATATATATATATATATATCGGAAAAATGTTGCTTACATAGTTATTATAGTTAAAATTATAGTTTCAGTTTCCTTTCCATTACTACATTAAGATATAATTGTCATATAAAGCCATTAGGAGAAATATGAGAGTTCATTTCATTCGGGACCAAAAGTATTAGTCATTTCATTGGAACAACTACAGCATAATCCATTTAATATGTGAACAGGCAGCAATTCTTCATCAAGGTTGATTTTACATTCAGATTGATGCAACTCCATTCAGTAATTATACTCAAGTGATGTCATGGTATTCAATTTTTTTTTTTTACATGAAATCTTATCAGATGTCTATATGTACAGTAATATTAACAAGTAATTATATGTTATATATCAATTTGGACCTTGGTTTGTATGTGATCACAGCCTACAGTCACAAAATTCAGTAGAGTGTATAGTTTAAATTCAAATTAACATTTTTTCTTTTTTGTAACTTTTTATGATTTAAGAAAAAAAAAATTGTTTTATAAAGGAAGTTAAAGCTACATAAATCATGTTTCTTCTCATGTTGTTTTTTTCACCACATAGATTAGAAAGGTAATGATGTACTTGCACTAGGTGCAAACTTCAGTGTTGAGAGTGTTATGCTATAAATTCAGATTATGTGCTTACACAGTTGTTGTGACTTTGGTGCCATGAGCACATGTTTCTGAATCTTCTTAGGCTTTATTTAAATAAATGTCCATTTGGATATTAATATAATAAAACAAAAAGGCCTCAAATATGTATTTGAATTTGATCTGCATGACACCACTGTTTGTTAGCTTTTGGTGAAGAGGCATTTTTTACTATCAATTTTGTTCACTACATTTTACCTGTGGCCACGCAGATCATTGAAAACCAAGGGTGCGTTGTTGTTGTTGTTGTCACTGTTGTTGATGATCTTGGAACTCAATTTTTCATTAAGGTGTGGAAAAGGTAAATACACTTTCAACACATGGAATGAATGTTTGAGGTTTCAAAGGTAAACCATCTAAACCACTCGTGAAGCTATGGGTTTAAACATTTCACATATCAGCTGTCTAAACCACTCTGGCAGCTATGGATTTAAACATTTCACACATCAGCCATCTAAATCACTCTGACATCTATGGATATACACATTTCACACATCAACCATCAAAACCACTCGTGGAGCTATGGGTTTACACATTTCACACATCAGCTGTCTAAACCATTCTGACAGCTGTGGGTTGACACATTTCACACAGCCATCTAAACCACTCTGACAGCTGTGGGTTTACATGGCTATCTAAGCCATTTGGACAGCTATGGGTTTACACATGTCACACATCACATCGTTGGTATTGAATAAAGATTACAGGTACTGTATAGATTGTATACTTGTTTCGAGTAAAGTAAAACAAAAGGTTGAATTCCTGCATTTAGAATGATTGTATTGTCATTAGTTGGTATTGTTTTATGAGACATTGTTGTTATTCCAAGCCTTCCTTTGCACAAGAGTACTTATTCTTGCTTCTGGGCAGTATTTTTGATGATACAAGAGAAAAATATTCCTTATATTTCAGTGTTTATATTTCTCCGTTGAATGGATTACCCAGTTACATTAACGGTAGGAAATAAACTCCGCTACCTCTTGAATCCAGCCCATCCAGAAAATGAAAAGGAAGAAACTATTCTAGGTTACTTTCCCTTGCCACCACTATGTGGCCATCTGTATACCGGATGTTACTCAGTTTAAGCTTTCACAGCATTAAGATCAACATTTCATTGCATTGCCTCTCATTATACATGAGAATTCATCATTAATTCTACCCTTCTGTATGGAAAGTTGGTATATGAGAATTCATCATTAATTCTACCCTTCTGTATGGAAAGTTGGTATAGTATTGATAAGTAAGGTTACTGACATGGTTGGCCATCACAATTAATGACCAGTGATTGACCATTATGACAAGTTGGGCAACAAACCGGTGGACCATCCCATCTTAAACGGCATGTACTGGGAACCCATACAACAGTTCCATCCAAATCGTCATTCATTTGATTCCCTGAGGTTCACAATCCTTGCCAATCATCTAGGATTATATGGTGTTATGTTCCGAGAACCCATAAAACCAGTTCATTATGCAAAATTTTTCCATATCACTATTCGACCACATGTCTAAATGCTAACCCTACTGGCCATCATGGCAACACAAACCATGTCAGTTACCTGTCAGCCAGTTCAATTGTCCGGTCCAATATCGATGGCATATTCTGTAGGCAAATACCTCAATATGTCCAGTGATGATGTCGCTTCTTCTTCCATCCCACTTTGGTATCATACACAGTACATGGACTTGGAAGCCATGCCAGAGAGGAATAAACCCTTCCCTCCCCCATGCCCCTCAAGTGAGTGCAAGGAATGGGGAAAACCTTGATCAGCTAGTTCACTATGATTACTTTAGAAAGGATGCAGTTCAGTTTTAAAGCAGTGAGGAAATTTATTGCTTCTGTCAGCAGCCGAGTACCCACCACTGACATCTGCAAGCCATGCCTGCAAAGTCAAGGCCTCAGTAGATGTTTATAATGAGGATGAGCACCCATCCTTCTGTCTACTGCTGCAGTCTGCAAAGATTGAGGAGATCCAAGACCCAAGGAACTCCAAGGTCTTCTCGGAGAGCCAGTTGCTGATATTGTACCCACTCAGACACCTACCATTCAGAGGTTCCAATTTGGATAAGATATTGCGGTGATAAACATGACCACTGACTTCTCACAAGTTCCATTATTTTGATACCAATGGCCCGTGTGCCAGTTTTGTGCCTTCCCATTTGGACTAAAGCTCAGCCCAAGGAAGACCATCAATTATGTAGTTGACCCATTTGTGTTGACCTCAACAGCTATGGTGGTGTACACGGGCAGCATCCTGCAGAATGTATGGTTATTTCAGTTCTTCTAGTTCTGGATATGAATGGTTTTCTCTCCCTTTGCTCTCAGCTGGGTTTTCTTATGAACAGGTAGAAATCAGATCTCATGCCCTCTCTGCATGTTGTCCATCTTGGTTTGGATTTGTTGACTTATCTCAACCTTGTTCACCTCTCACCCATATGCATTGAACAGATATTATCGAACTCTCTTTCGATCTCCTGCAAGGGAGTGAATTTCTGCAACAGACTTTTTGCAACTCCATGGTTTGCTCAGTGCAGTTGCAGACCTGCTCCACCCCAGTTGCCTGTTAAAGCACCTACTGCAGATGGGCTGGCCCAATGATGCCCCATTTTTGGTTGCAAAGGTTACCAAGTTATGATTTCGATGAGGTCAAACAGTTCCTGCATCAGTAGCAAAACAGACAGTGGCTTATGACAGGAATTCCTGGAGAAACCCCAGCTGGAGATAATGGTCTGTATGGACTCCAGTTTATATGGCTGTGGAGCCCACCTGTTGCCTCACTTCACTAGTGGCAGCGACAACTGGGGGCCAGAGGAAAGGGCCCTTCACATCAACCTTCGGGAAATGAAGACAGCAACTGATGCCTTTCATGCCTGGAAGGTTATTCCTCATGATGTCTGACAACTCGGTGTTTTCCAACCTCCTCAAACAGTGGGGGGGGGGGGGTACCAAAATCACCCGACCTCTGTGTCCTGGTCTAGGACTTTTTGTGCTGAAAAGGGGCCAGCCTCTTTACACTGAGTGGTTCCTTCACCCATTGCTCTTTCATTGGATTTGCAAACTTTGGGGCATCCAATGATAGATCTTCTTTATAACGAGGTAGAACTACAAACTGCCTTCCTTCGTTTCTCCAGTCCTGGACCCCAAGGCCTAGGCTGTGGATGCTCTGTCAGTCAGTTGGAACTGGTTTAGAGGCTACACCTTCCCTCCAACTGTTTTGATAATGAGAATGATCTAGAAAATGAGGGGCAAGACATCACTGAACCCATCAGCTGGCAACCTGCTTGAGCTTCTATCATTGAGATATAGCATCACAGAGAAAGGAAATTAATCTGGTGGGTCCAGTGACTGCAGCCCAGATGACCACCAAACCTCATTCATGAAAGCAGAACCTCCTCATGGGCCTGATTGCTTTTGGTGGATTCACCTGGAAATTTTTTGGGTAAGAAAATGACATTCATTTCTCATTACTTGTGTGTTGATGTTCTATGTCATGTGACTTTCTGTTGTGGTGCCTCTGCTAACAACAAACGTACTGCACAAAATCAAGAATAGATAATGATGGTGCAATAACTGGTTCTGTGTGGCTACTGGTGCAGAACTTCTGTATACTCCAAATTGACCATTGATTTTTTCAAGAAATTTAAATAAAAGAAATGCATTCATTCTTTGCTCTAATACATACAATTTATTTTAAATTTCTATGTTAACATTATTTGATTTTCATGTCTACTTTATTCAGATTTGAGAAAAGAAGGAAATAGGAGTTGAATGTGTACTAGAAGAATTTTTTGTCATGAGAGTGGTGGCCTATATGAAATGAACACCCAGTAACATTTTATGAGTTTGATCACATTTACTATTTATTTTAAATTTAGCAAGTGTCACTCAGTCATTCCATTTTATAATAAGTGTATTCTTGGCCTCAGAAACATGTTGCATGTACTAATTGGCTGTACTAAAATTAATAGTAAGAAGGATTGGCCTTAATAAGAGTCACACTGAAACATGCAAATATTGTGCAATTCGATCTGAATCAGAGTCACACTGAAGCATGCAAATTTTGTGCAATTTGACCTCAATCAGAGTCACATAGAAGCATGCAAATATTGTGCAATTCGACCTAGAAGATGCACTGTTGATACATTTTAGACTAATTATTTATGATAAATTTCCTTTTTGTTATCTGGCAGAAAATGCATGTATCTTTGATGATATATTTGTTTCAGGACTGCTGCCAACTACTTTTAAAGGTCTCTTCTTGATTGACTATACAGTAATGTTACTGAAAAAAATAAAAATTATGGAGAATTTCCCCCAAAATCCATGTAAAGCATGCCTAATACCAGCATGTAATTTATGTAAAGAAAGCCTAATTCCAGCATGTAATCTGTTTAAAACAGGTCTAATTGCAGCATGTCTAATTCCAGCATCATGGTAAATGTATTATGTACCATGCCTCATCCTTACAACACAGGCATCTATTTTACCAGTACATGTATTAGGTGATGTTCTTGAACCTTATGTACTTTACTGCAAATAAACTAATACAATCACAATATCTAGACACAGGAAATAAACTGTCTAATACAATCACAATATCAAGACACAGGAAAGAAACTGTCTAATACAATCACAAAATCTAGACACGGGAAACAAACTGTCTAATACAATCACAATATCTAGACACAGGAAACAAACTGTCTAATACAATCACAATACCTAGACACAGGAAACAAACTGTCTCATACAGTCACAATATCTAGACACAGGAAAGAAATTTATATTCATTGACTTGGAGTTGTAATCTGGTTTGAAATGCCACTGAAGAAAATTACTTCTAATGATATTCATGTATATTAAAAGATATTGGGACATCTTGTGGCCTAAATTTTATTTGTTGGGGTAATCTCTGGGTCTCTTTTATTGCTGTTGTCTGCTCTCAAAGCTCATTTTCATATGCAATGTTTGGTATTTTAACTCTACTGGTCATAGACCATAAGAACTTATAGGATGGCCTGTTGTCCCTTAGCACAAGTTTGTTATCACTACTAAACTACTTGGAGGATTGCTATGAAAGTTTACACACAATTCTTCCCAAGGTCTAGTTGAATGAAAATGGTGCCACTCAGACATCCAATATGCCCTCCACAGCAGCCATCTTGAAACTCTTGTTATGGCTACCTCTCCTGAATGGAAGTCACATCAACATGGGGTTTTCACAAGAAGACTTCTTATGATGTCTAGTTGGTCCTAAATGAAAATGGTACTGATTTGACATGCAGTATGGCCACCATGGCAGATATCCTTAAAATCTTCTTATCATACAGCTCCTCAACAGAAAGCCATATTGCATTGGGATTTTCACCAGAAGACTTACTATCATGTCTAGTTTGTCCTAAATGAGAAAATGGTGCAAATCTGACTTAGATATGGCCACCATGTTGGCCATTTGGAAAATTTTGTTATTGCTACTCCTCCTCAGTGTCCTATTGACATGGCGTTTTCCACAAAAGACTTCATATGATATTTAGTTTTCCCAAAATGAAAATTATGCCAACCTGACTTCCAATATGGCCAACATGGTGGCCAGCTTGAAAATCTTTTTATTATGACTCGTCCTGAATGGATGGTCATATCAAGATGGGGTTTTCACCAAAAGACTTCTTATGATGTCTAGTTGGCCTAAATGAAATTGGTGCCAATCTTGCATCTAATATGGCCACCATGGTGGTGATCTTGATAATCTTGTTTTCACTCAAGAATATCAGAGATGGTTTAAACACTTGGCAGATAAAAACAAGAAATGGTCTTGTATATCAGGAATTTCTTTTCAGCCAGTAGAGCATCAGTCCCTTTGTTGGACTCTTTTTCTTATGAATATTATAATAATCATGTCACAATTTATATCCATCACAGAAAGAAAAATACAATTTTTATGTTGTTTGATACCAAACATAAATGTCTTGGAATCATACCAGAGCCCTAAATATATATATTACCATATTCATCTGAAGATATGCCCAAGCTTGGTGATAAGACAACACCTCATTTCTACCAATTTTGGTAAATATTTACTAAGGATATATTTGTCAGATAATAAACCCTTCCTGTACTTTTTAATAAATTTTTTAGACTGGCCCCCAGATCATATCATGGGAGAAATACGGTAATAAACAAAGCTGGAATAAATTAGCATGGAATATTTGCATGATGTTTGATTATGATAATGTCATCATTTCAAGTGATAAAAACTAAATTGAACATGAGACCTTAGATTATTAATTATGTTTAAAAAAAAGTATAATGGAATTTTTGCTTGGTTTACAGTAAATGTTTTTTAATTAAATGGTTACAAAACCAACCTTTTTACTTGATCAGAGTTGTAATTTGACTTATTTTGCAGCTGGGACCTTTTTGAGAAGTTGGTAACAGTAGTGTTAAATAAACTTCTTCTGTTGGATCACAACAACATTGTCATCTAATACATGAAAAGTATTTGTGTGGAGTACGACCTTAATGCACTGAATATTTTTAGACTTCAGGACCCTTGTATATTTTATGAATGGAGAGTTACCTTATCAAAGAACCACTGGGAACTGCCAGGTTGTATTGTGTTTTCCTGTGTCCAATACGCATCCAGACAGCATTGAACTAGATTAACCATTGCACAATGTGCTAAACAGATCAAGGTGTACGCTGTTCGTTCTACTAATGGTCATTTCAAGTGAACATCTTAGTTCCTGGCCCATTAGTCACAAAACTATCAGAGCACAAAAATTGAACTCTGACAAAGCTCTGAAAAATCATACTTAGAGTTGCTCGATATCATTGAAATTTGGCATGAATGTAGAGTCACAGTCAAAATTAGAAATTTGGCATGAATGTAGAGTCACAGTCAATTAGAAATTTGGCATGAATGTAGAGTCACAGTCAATTAGAAATTTGGCATGAATGTAGAGTCACAGTCAAAATTAGAAATTTGGCATGAATGTAGAGTCACAGTCAAAATTAGAAATTTGGCATGAATGTAGAGTCACAGTCAAAATTAGAAATTTGGCATGAATGTAGAGTCACAGTCAATTAGAAATTTGGCATGAATGTAGAGTCACAGTCAAAATTAGAAATTTGGCATGAATGTAGAGTCACAGTCAATTAGAAATTTGGCATGAATGTAGAGTCACAGTCAAAATTAGAAATTTGGCATGAATGTAGAGTCACAGTCAATTAGAAATTTGGCATGAATGTAGAGTCACAGTCAAAATTAGAAATTTGGCATGAATGTAGAGTCACAGTCAATTAGAAATTTGGCATGAATGTAGAGTCACAGTCAATTAGAAATTTGGCATGAATGTAGAGTCACAGTCAAAATTAGAAATTTGGCATGAATGTAGAGTCACAGTCAAAATTAGAAATTTGGCATGAATGTAGAGTCAGTCAAAATTAGAAATTTGGCATGAATGTAGAGTCACAGTCAAAATTAGAAATTTGGCATGAATGTTGAGTCACAGTCAATTAGAAAATTCAGAAATTTCATGATTCTAATCTGTCTTGGCACAAAGTTATAAAAGAACAAAATTTTAAACATTTCAGCACGATTTCATATTTGTTGTGACAAATACACAGCGTGTCTTTCAAAAGAGCACAGTTGCTTATTGCATATACAGCACTACCTCATTAAAAGGCCATTCATTATAAAGTGGTTCCTGTTATAAGGCAGGTATGGTCATGGATCCCATTTCTTTATTCAATAGTATTCTTATATGTGTTGTGCACTTCATTATAAGGTAGTCTCACTATAGGACAATCTTACTACAAAGCAGTATAATCAATGACTGCCAAGATCAGCATTATAATGTGAGAGTGTGTGTATATATATATATATATCCAACTTTTGGCAGCATCAACTATCTAGCAGGTCACTATGTTACATGGCACACTGGAATATGAATATACCTGGCTAACTTCAGGCAGCATTAAATTCACACAAATGGTTATCTGCTTGTATCTAGCCAACTATTCACACATGCCTAAGTGTGTCTTCACATCAGACAGCTTGCTTACTTCATATACCCAGCTGACTATAGGCAGCTGGTACCCATTGGGTTTTAAATCTTATTGTGCAGTGGCAAGAATTATAAACCAGCCAACTGCATGCAGTATATCTCACATCGCATAGTTCACTGGTCAGATATAATAACCCACTGTGCAGCCAGCTTTTGCTGTGTGAGTTGTTGATTCTTATTTCATAGTGTGACATTCTTTTTATAAGGTAATGTTGTAAAACTTATGCATGTGTGACCCACTATGCTGTGTGAGTTGTTCATTCTTATTTCACAGTGAACATTGATACTCGTGAGGTAATGTTATAACACTAATACATGTATGACCCAGTAGCCAACTTTTGCTGTTGTGAATTAATTGTTATGTCACATTGTGATATATTTATGAGGTAATGTTATAACACTAATACATATATGACCCACTATGCAGCCAACTGTTGGCATGTGAGTTGTTGATTGTTATGTTACAGTGTAATGTAACAGTTATGAGGTAATGTTGTAACACTAATGCATGCTTGCTTGACCCACTATCTGCAAACTGTTGCTGTGTGAGTTGTTAATTCTTTTTTCACAGTGTGACATATTTATGAGGTAGTATTATAACACCAATACATATATGACCCACTATACATCCAACTGTTCCTATGTGAGTTGTTAATTGTTATGTCACAGTGAGAGGTAATGTTATAACACTAACAGATATATCAGACCATTATGCTACATTATGTTTATTCAGTTTAGATTTTTTTTTTTAATTAACTGTCTTTAAGTTTGAGTCTAAGCAGAAGAGAATGTGATCTACTGGTTGAGGTCAAGGTCAGTTACTTATCATGTAACCCATACACCATGGTTGTTTATGCTATGGTCAACATTGTCAGGTGTACATGTATGTTTTGTTTGTAGATATTACATTTTCTACGATGGTGCACTATTTCAGAATATACAGAAATTTTGCAGTTTAACTTTAAAGGAAAAGAAAATTAAAGATATACTTTTTCATTTTAAGATTGTGTTTGATTTGTTTATTACATTCATACAGTCCATAAATCATTTATAAACAACAAATTTGAACAACCTGAAGGCCAAGTGAGCTTGTGGTATCATCCTGCAGTTGGCATGCACCCTCTGTCATTTGTTACCTGTCAACATTTGCTATTTTCAACAACTTCTCAAAAACCACTGGACCAGTTTCAAATTTGGCAAAGAGCATTCTGGCAGGGGATCTTTCAGTTGTATACAATGATGCTGATCCACTATCAAATATGGTTGCTGTTGCTAAAAATAGAACAACCTTTAATGACTTCTCAAAACAGTCACTGAACAGAATTTGACTAAATTTGACACAAAGCATTCTGGTATAAAGTCCTTTTCAAGTGGTCAAATGATACTGATCTAATATAAATATGGACACCACTGCAATAAATATAAAAACCTTTAAATGACTTCTCAAAAACTACTCAACATAATTTGACCAAATTCAAAAGAAAGCATCTTGGCATGAATGCCTTTCAACTTTGTACCATTGATGCTGATCTGGCATCAAATATGGCTGCCATTACAAAAAACATTTTTAAAAACTTTAAACAATTTCTCAAAACCTGCTGAACAAAATTTGACCATTTTATTAGCAACTTTTGCAGAGCATATTATTATAATGTCTGTCCCTCTTTCCATTAACTCTTCCTATTTCCACATGATAACTTAAGTTCTACAGCATGTACCTCCACCAAACTATGTGGATAGTATTCACTTGGGGTAAGGAAGTATTCTATTGATTTTGGAGTCAAAAGGTTAAAGGGCAAGGTCACTGAGACTGAAAGAAGGAAAAGAGTTTTGCACAATAACACAGTTGTATGTTGCAAACTTGGACCAAAGTTTGTGGATGACTTGTAATTGGGGCAAGAAAGAACACTATCAATGTTGGGGTCAAAGGTTAAGGCCACTGTGAATGAAAGAAGAACCAGTGTAATTACTGATTACAAAGTTCACGTCAAATTTAAGTAGTCTCCAGTAGCCATTATAGGCATTAATATTATCATGCAGAAAACAAGTTCAGACTAAAGTGATCTTGACAACGAAATGTTGGCCCATTTTCTAATTAAAGTTTGGGGGTTTTTTTCAATTTTTTCTGTTGACATTTTAACTTTTAATGTTTAAAAATTGTTAAATGTTAATTTTTAATTTGCACTATATAGCCAATATTGTGCTGACATACTATTAAATTTGACCCACATACCAACCTACTGTGACAGCATAAATAACAGAAAAAAAAAAAAAAAATTCTGTTCCTTTAAATCAAAGTAGAGGTACCATAATGAATTGATAAAAACCTGATATTAATGTTGTTTTTGTATTATATTTTTGTAAATCATTGTTCTTACAATCTGCTTCCGAAGCTATTATTATTGTCCAGCCCTAGAAGCTGTATTTTACTAGGTGAAAGTCAGAGGCTTTGAGTAGCCTTGGATAGACAGACAGAAGTACAAACATAGTTAATGCATCAATAATTACTTTGAATAACCACTACAGATGAGGCCTCACATGTAAGGTATGTGGCATACCATCCACTCCTCTAATTCCTATACATTCGCAAGCACAATATACAGTTAACCAGTGGTAGAGTAACCTATCACAATATACAGTTAACCTGTTGTAGGGTAACCTATCACAATATACAGTTAACCAGTTGTAGGGTAATCTATCAATATACAGTTAACCTGCTGTAGGGTAACCTATCACAATATACAGTTAACCTGCTGTAGGGTAATCTATCACAACATACAATGTATCTTCAGTTATCAATATGGAAAGTTTACCATTGAATAAACATATTTCTACTTCCAAATGCACTGGTCAGAAAGGCCTTCTGTGTAGGCTAAGATGTATATAGCATGGAAGAATCTGTGTGGTCATAAACACAAATACTTAACCCATGTTAGTAAAGCATAAAATTTAGGTCACAGTTACCTTGCTTGTAAGGGTTTAGTATTAACAGGGATGCAATGCATTTAACATGTTTCACGATTGGAACATAAACAGCACCCCCCAATAAATGAACACTAAACACAAAATTTTGACAAGGTCACTGAAGCATGAAATATAGGTCACAGACCTCTTTATGCAATAAGGATATATAACTTATAAAGATGCATCCATTCACCAAGTTTCATGATTCTAGGTAGGATAGTGTGGATATAGCATACCAAATAGTTTGTTTGGTCATGAGCTAAATGCAAAAACTTTAAAACCAGTAAAAACTATAATATAGGTTATGATGATCTAATTTTGTTGTAAGGATGTGGTAGTAACAGAGATGAATATCATCACCAATTAAGTTATTCTAGCATGAACAGTGCTTGAGAAATGAACATCAAATACAAAATGTAACCCAAGTTTATAAAGCATAAAATATGGGCCATAATAGCCTACTATTGAAATGAAGGAGTAGGGCTCATCAAGATGCATCCTCTCACCAAGTTTCATGCAAAAATTCTATGTGGTCATGAACTAAATGCAAAAATGTAACATAAGCATTAAAAATGTGGAATGAAGGTCAGTGACCTTTTATGTATGGATATGGTACAGAGAAAGATGTTAGTCTGATGAATCAGCCCCCAAACCTGTATTTTGTATTGATGGGTGGTTTGAGGGTCTGATCTCACCTATTAAGAAGAAAGTAAACAATTGTTGCACACAGATCTGTATGCAACATGAGTGTCGAGTCTGACTGGTTCCTCGAGTTTGATGGAACAGCTGATTTTTCACTGATGTAGCATGGTAATTCAAAATGGGGACAAGATTTTATAAGGAAATATACTGTGCATATTGCAAAAGGTCCCTTCAACCAACCGTAACTCAAGAGCAGTGAGAAATACCAGTAAATGTCTAATATGTACATTCATGTGTTGCGAGCATATCTGTCTGCAACAATTGCTTGATTTTGTTTTCCAGCTCTATTTAGAAAAAGTACTGAACAAAAACATAGGTTTTGAAGGTTTAACATTTTCTCTTACGATTTGTATGACCCCACTGAGATACCAGGAGGGGGCATATTGTTTTGCTATTGCTGATAGTTAAAAAGCTATTAAACATAGAGCTATGACACTTTATTATGGTTGCAAGTGGATTTTCTAATTTTATTTTGAAGCCATTACAGCAATTTGTCAAGTTTTTACTCATTTCTGAACTTTTGGGACAAATAATTTTTTTAACAACAACCTTCTTAGCGCAATTGAGGAAAAAACACTTGTGGTAGACAAATTAAATTTAGTAGACCTATTTATATTCATATGTAGATGACCTGATTAGATTTTTAGGCCATCACAGCAATTTTTACATTTTTTTACACATTTTTTGAACTTTTTTACTTCAGCATAATTTAGCCAGAATAAGGTCGACAAATGAAATTTGGTAGGCATCTTTGAATTTATATGTAGATGACTGATTCATTTTTAATGCCATTAAAACAATTTTCCCATTTTGTAAAAATATTTTTTTGAATTTTTTTTATTTTTAGACTTTTTTGTTCTGCAGTGGGGACATGGGTGTTTTCCAAGCACAAATGTAAGTCAGTGTTTATTACATGTTTAACCTGTGTATTTAAATTTTGTTCTCATTTTTAGCAAGGCAATGAAAGTTGTTAAAAGATGACTAATCATAGCTTATATTTTTTATTGCAATTTAAGGCACAACATAAATGATTTTTAATTAAATTTTATTTTTGTCTGCTAAATTATCACTTAAGTAATAAATCAGAAATTTGCCTTGTTGAATGTCATCTATAAAGTCATTTGTGTAAAGTAGGTAAAAGTTATTTTTCAAATTAATTGGTAATTTTTTAAAGCTGTGAGAAGGATTAATATTTGCATATTGAGACGAACTTTAGTATGAGATTAACATACAGGTAGAATGGAAATGAAAACTCCCAACCTAGCCCACCAAATATCACCCATTCCATATTGTTATACAAATGAGATTCCCAGAACACCATAAGATCATATGGTGGATTTGTAGTCGGCCAGAGAAGCTTATTCATAGTACATATTTAGTAAGCCACACTATGACTATATTTCATCATTAACATAAGAAATAAAGGTATACTTTTATTTACAAAAGAAGCAAGAGTGCATTGGTGTAAATTATTTTGACATTTAAGCAAATGTTTTGAAAATATTAGAGGTTCAGGATGAATTTTGAATTTACTTTCAGCATGGCTTTTTGTAAACTGATTTACAAAATTTGTTACCGATACAAGAATAAAAATTACATTTAAATACACTCAGTACATTGAAAAATGCATTGCTACTAATTTTAACTCAGCTTATTTCATTTACCCATTTTGATATTTTAAAATTGAAAATCAAGGTTAACTTAAGAGTATTAAAAGATATCTTTTCACTGACATTATCTTTGTAACTGTCTATCCGAATGGAAGGGACAAATTTGATGTTTTGTTTGTTACTGATATTAGCAAAATATTTAATCTCAATACAAAATAAAATAAAGGTGAAAAATATAAATTGCTTTCCAACAACACACTGTTAAAGTCAACTTTGAGCCACAGTATCTCAGTTGGTAGAGCATTGGACTTGTAGTCCAAGGGTAGCAGGTTTTAGATTCACCCAGGCCATCCTGGGTCAGCTGCTTCAGTATATCTTTGGGAAAAGCACTTGTCTCCCATGTCATTGGCATGATATAGCTAATAATGTGTCAAAAGTGACATTAAAATCACCCGACCATCATTGATATCTGATAACTATATCTGATAACTACTCAGTGGATACAGGCAACAGAGCAAGAGCCAGTATGGACTTCCAGTATATTAGGTGTAATGAAAAGCTTGGAGAACTATATATTTCAATGTAACTCAGAAATATAAATGGCAAGGTTGCAGGGGACTAAATGTACGCTAACTAACATGTCACAACTGATTTGTCTCTTTAGCTGTGCTGACTGTATTCACAGGAAAGAAGATTTTCTACAGAATGTCATGTGTCTTTATGTGTCAGATCTAACTGACTATTCAATTTACTGTCCAACTTCAACTGTCATAAAATGCCACTTCTCTCATGAAACTACTTCAAAAATGTATACATACCCAATATCAGAAAGACCCAAAACTGCAAAAGAAAACCCTATTTCAAGCTACAAGCACACAAGATACTACATTGCCTATAAAAAGACAGCACACAATTAAAAACATGTTATAGGAAAAACTTAAAACATTATGAAGATGACCCTAAATGATATTGGGCAATTTTAAATAATAAAATTTGAAGAGATTCAAACAAACCTGAACTGCCATCTGTCAAATCAGACGACCTATTGTCTCACGTGATGGATAATAGTTATGCAGATGTTTCAAACCTGGATGAAAATACAAAAACCCTTACGGTTGCACTAAAAAGATTAGAAACTTATAAATATGCCAGAACATCACTTGATAGCAATATTAAAACTAGATAAGTGCCGTCAGAGATAATAGATTACAGTGATTGGAAACTCCCTGCAACTGTCGGGTATGACTGTTCCCTTTTCTTATACAAATGAGCCTACCCAGGTCAATCAATATGAGACATGTGACTTTAGTTAAACTGATGTAATGAGTTAAAAAAATAACAGGGCATATGAACTAGACAGTCACCATGGAAATGTTAAAATATGGAAAGGACAATTGTTTCTCCATGATATAAACTGTTCAAACTACAATGAAACCTGCCTTAGTGACACTTGCATATAAATGACACCTCCATATAAAGGAAACCTCAATGTATAAGACATGCTCATACAATGGACACCTCCATATAAAGGAAACCTCAATGTATAAGACATGCTCATATCATGGACACATCCATAATAAGGACACCTCAATGTATAAGACATGCTCATACCATGGACACATCCATAACAAGGACACCTCAATGTATAAGACATGCTCACACCATGGACACAAGGACACCTCAATGTATAAGACATGCTCACACCATGGACACATCCATAACAAGGACATCTCAATGTATAAGACATGCTCACACAATGGACACATCCATAACAAGGACATCTCAATGTATAAGACATGCTCATACCATGGACACCTCCATATAAAGGACACCTCAATGTATAAGACATGCTCTTACCATGGACACATCCATAACAAGGACACCTCGATGTATAAGACATGCTCATACCATGGACACCTCCATATAAAGGACACCTCAATGTATAAGACATGCTCATACCATGGACACCTCCATAACAAGGACACATCAATGTATAAGACATGCTCACACCATGGACACATCCATATAAAGGAAACCTCAATGTATAAGACATGCTCACACTATGGACACATCCATGACAAGGAAACCTCAATGTATAAGACATGCTCACACTATAGACACATCCATAACATGGACACCTCAATGTATAAGACATGCTCACACAATGGACACATCCATAACAAGGACAGCTTCGCACAAAGGCACATCCATCTAAAGCACACATGCTTCTAATTGACATCCCCATGTAAAGGATACCTCTATAAAAACAATGCATAAAATGACACTTCCATATAGAGGACATTAGCTTCTAAATAGCACCCCATGTAAAAGATGCCTACATAAAGGACACATCCATACAATGGAACCCTGCTCCTAATTGGCACCCTGTGTAAAGGACACCTCTATATAAACACATCCATTAAAGGACACTTCCATATAAAGGACACCTGTTTTAAATGGCACAATGTGTAAAGGACACTTCCATATAAACAGTTCATCCAGTAAAGGACACTTCCATATAAACAGTACATCCATTAAAGGACACTTCCATATAAAGGACACCTGTTTAAATGGCACCCCATATAAAGGATGCACAACCTATCCTATAAATGACATTCCCTTATAAATGGTTCCTGCTTCTAAATCCCTTTAAAAAGGAATACTCTATATAAACAACACATCATACAAAGGACAATTCCATAAAATGAACACTGGCTGTGAAAAGTACCACATATAAAGGACACCTTCATATAAACACCATATCCTATAAAGGAATCTTAATACAGAGGACACCTCTTTATATATGATATTTCCTTTTAAAGGCACCTTTATATAAAGGACACATCAACATAATAGACATCTCAATATAAGGATATATTCATATAAAGTACAACTCAATATAAAGGACACTTCCATATATAGAAAGCCTCCATATACAGGACATTTGTTGATAAAGGATGCAATGGTGAGTTCCTTCTCATACATTATTATAATTGTTAACTTAAATAAGGACACCTGTCTACAAAGGACACACTTGTATTGTCCATCAAGTGTCCTTTATAGACAGGTTTCAATGTATGACCCCCAATTAGGGAAATTTCAATCATCTTGAGTCTGACATTATTCAGTCTCATTATTTATAACTACATTCCCAGTTCATGCATGTACACCAATCAGTTTGCACAGTGAATCGCTTTCTCATTTTCTCTGGATAGATGATCTTCTCATTGCAGAATCAATGGATAGTTGACAAAATTGCTTGAAGAGTCAACATAACTACTGTCAAACATGGCAACTTAAGATCAATATACATAATTTTCAAAATCAAATGTTATGATCCTTAACAGAAATAAGAAAACTGATAAAATAATAAATCTGTTTTCTTCAGAAATAATATGAGCTCCAGAGCTGAACAGTGCAGATACTATGGTTGCATTATTAACTTTAAATGTAACTTCCAAATTGCACAAGAAGACTTCTGTTAAAAGGGTCTTCAAGTTTTATTTAAAATACATAAATCATTTTCTGTATCACTCCCTCAACCACATGTATATAACAAACTCTGACTCCTTAGTGAAACCAATCCATCTGTATAACTGTGATGTATGGGGCACTGAATTCATTGGTAAAGTTATGAAATATGATCCAGAGTTGTGAAGTATGGGGCACTGAATTTATCAGTAGAGTTATGAAATATGATCTATAACTGTGAAGTAGTGGGTTCAGTATTAATTGGTAAAGTTATGAGATATGATCTATAACTGTGAAGTATGGGATACAGAATTAATTGGTAAAGTTTTGAAATATGATCTATAACTGTGAAATATTGGGTTCAGAATTAATTGGTAAACTTATGAAATATGATCCAGAACTGTGGAGTATTGGGTTCAGAATTAATTGGTAAAGTTATGAAATATGATCCAGAACTGTGAAGTATTGGGTTCAGAATTAATTGCTAATTTTATGAAATATAATTTATAACTGTGAATTATTGGGTTCAGAATTAATTGGTAAAGTTATGAAATATGATCTATAACTGTGAATTATTGGGTTCAGAATTAATTGGTAAAGTTATGAAATATGATCTATAACTGTGAAGTATGGGATACAGAATTAATTGGTAAAGTTATGAAATATAATCTATAACTATGAAGTATTGGGTTCAGAATTAATTGGTCAAGTTATGAAATATAATCTATAACTGTGAAGTATAGGGTTCAGAATTAATTGGTCAAGTTATGAAATATGATCTAAAACTGTGAAGTATTGGGTTAAGAATTAATTGGTCAAGTTATGAAATATAATCTATACCTGTGAATTATTGGGTTCAGAATTAATTGGTCAAGTTATGAAATATGATCTATAACTGTGATTTATTGGGTTCAGAATTAATTGGTCAAGTTATGAAATATGATAATATCAAGCTCTAGGATATGATTTAATTTTAACTGTTTGGAAAAGTCCATACAACATTTTGTAAACTAAACTTAAAAGTTCATTAAAAAAACACAGCACTCCCTCGCTATAAGGTCCTTCGTTATAATACAGTTCTTGTTAATATGCGTGTATGATCTTACTTCCTTATAAGACGGTATACTATGTGGTTCCAATGGACAGTGTTATAATGAGAGATTGTTGTACATCTAATATAGGATGTAAAAGCACACTTGTTTGATTTTAACTCTTAACTGAGATTAACACAGCCTTAATATAATATTGAATATGCATAGAATACATACCTCCAAACTGATCACTCTTACAGGATGCAGTTATGTGTAGTAAATACATATATCTAAATAATATAGGGAAATATAGCTTGTATAACTATGCATCTCTGGTACTAGAAAAGTTTCTTATTCCACATGGTAATCTGGAACCAGAATTACACAGGGATATACCTCTCCATCTCTGCCTCACTAAATATTTCTGTTGTGCCAATGTGGCCTCCAGACACTTGATACATTACATAACACTACCTGATTTGTACACGACATGCATCTTTATTTATCTATTACCAACAGTATACAAGTATCTTTACATACTATAAAACATATTTTTAAAATGTACTGACATAATTTATTCTGACTTTGTGTGTGCAAGTTATAAAGAAAAATTGTGATGAAAGTGAATTACGTATGAGTTGATTGAAAATTCTGCTCATCAATCAATTGCATGCCTTTTTGTAAACCACATACTTGGTTCCTTTTACAGTATTTATAATAGAGGAATGAAACTAATATTGATATATTCTACAGGCATTAAAAAACAATACAGTGAACGGCACATTATACGCCCGCCCAATGTTGAATAGGCCTCTATGTTAGACAACTGAAATTTTTGCACAGAAACCATTTTTCTTCTTTTAGGCAAAGTGACATTGCACTTTGCAATTTTGTGCTCAATATTGGTAGCGCTCTTTCTTACCCTAAATGCAAGCCATCCACAGAGTTTGGGCCATGTCTGTGATGTAGAACTAAATCTATTTTACGGAAGCCATTTTTCTTCTTTCAGTCAGTGACCTTGACCTTTGACCATTTTACCCCCAAATCAATAGCCTTCTTGCTTGCCGCCAGTGCAGGCCATCAAGAAAGGTTGGTTGATGTATGTCATGTAGAACCATTTGTTTTATTCTTTCCGTCACATTTAGCTTGATCTTTGACCTTTTGAATCCAATATCAATAGGCTTTTTCTTTACACCAAGTTCAAGCCATCCACCAAGTTGGGTAACTGTAGATGATGGAGAACTCGAGTTATTGTGCAGAAACCATGTGTCTTCTTTCCGTTACAATGACCTTGACTTTTGACCTTTGGATCTCTAAAGGTATAGCAGTCTTCCTTATCCCAAGTGCAAGCCATAGATGTTGGACAACTTAAGTTATTGTGCAGAAACCAAATTGGTAACAGACGGACGGATAGATGGACAACATCATAACATAATACGCTGTGCTTTATGACAGGTGGATAGAAATGTAATGATGTTACTTTTACTTCAATACTTATTCACTTTATTAATTTTTTCCATTTTAGGAAGAAGTAACTTATATTTAGGGATAATTATGATACCATTGGATTTCATATTGTAGATTTATTTTCAAACATAAGTTATGAAAAAATATACCAGGAGGGAATAGAAGGGATCTGACCTTCTATTGATGCAATTTAAAGCTACTTTTGACATGCTATTTTGGAATAGAAGGAGAAACAAAAAAGTATTCCCACTATCGTTCCACCAAATTTCATAAAGAACCAGGTAAATAGGCCCAATTAATAGGAAAGAAAACGCTTCTAAAGTGAACAAGTCATGTTTATTTCTTTTAGCATGTTTTACAAGTCTGAAGTCTTACAAATAATGCTACTTCGATTCATTATTTTTTATACCATGTTCGACCATATAAACCTTGGGCGGTATTTACAATTGTACAAAATCCTTTAGAACTAATGCTAAATGTTTTCATTCTTTACATAGTTAAATTAGCATTTCTAGTATGTGCTTGATATTGTTATTGTCATCAAAATGTACATTTTTATTAATATATTTCATTCTGATTCTCTCTGCTGATATCGAGATGAACCCCAATCTCTTGCGAGATACGAATAACTTGTCGCTCTCATCTGAAAGTACCGACTTTTCCGATAATAATAATAATAATAATAATAATAACATCATTACAGTTTTGCGTCTCAGTATTCGTTACATACGAAATAAGCTGCAACAATTCGAAGATCAGCTATCAGATTTTGATATCTTGTTTTTTTACCGAAACGCATGTCGACAAAACATATTCATCTGAACGGCTTCCAGTTACGGGGTACTCTGCTCCAGTATGCTAGAACAGAAATAATTGTGGCGGTGGTTTAAAAAATAGGTCTGATTTAGTACCAAATGATCTTGAAATGATTTGGATCAAAATATTATGCAAACGCAGATCACTTCTGCTATGTGTTGTTTACCGACCCCCGCGTGAGTATTCATCCTTCTGGGGTTATTTTAAAATAAGTATTGAAAATTCTTGAAATGATAATCCAAATATCATTATAGTGGGTGATATAAATGACGATCTTGTGGATGTTACAAATTAAAGGATTGAATACTTTTAAACAATTTAACAAATATCATTAAACAACCGACCGGAGTTACAGAAACAAGATTATCACTATTAGACCCGATATTAATTTCAAATTCGATAAATATTAGGCAAGGCGATGTTATTCCGTTTGAACCATCGATCTCAGACCATTGCAGCACTTTTGCCTTTCTCGAAGTGAAGTCTCAAATTAAACAAACTTACAGTCGTGAGATCTGGCTGTACTCTCGTGCGGACTTTCATACTTTTACAGCTGAAATCGACCATTTTCCTTGAGATGAATTTCTCAGTAGCAAACTAAACCATTGATGATGCTACTGAATCTTGCATATCAAAATTATTAGATATGGCTTTGACTTACATATGTTTCATTCTGTGCGTTCAAATGATCAACTTTGGTATGAGAGCATGGTACGAAAATCCTGTAGATAAAGGGATGGAATCATAAAAATCGCAATAAGGACGAACAATCGCTAAAAATGGCAAATTTATAAGCAATAAAGCGAATAATCTCAAAAAGATCGCAAAGGATACATTTGCTAAAAAGATTGAAACTTTAAATTTTACTTCTTCAAA
The DNA here is from genome assembly GCA_029931535.1 of Margaritifera margaritifera. Taxonomy (NCBI): domain Eukaryota; kingdom Metazoa; phylum Mollusca; class Bivalvia; order Unionida; family Margaritiferidae; genus Margaritifera; species Margaritifera margaritifera. The sequence goes on along the minus strand of JAQPZY010001335.1, from coordinate 1,424,624 downwards.
TTCGAAACAATACTAGAAGATTATTCGATTTTTTGATTAAAGGATTAAATTTCAACTCTGTTCCTCCTCTTTTTGCTGAAAAAGAAAATGGTTAAAACAACTTGATTTTAGAGGATATCACAAAAGCAAACAACCTAAATGATTATTTTATATCAGTCTCCAGCAATGATGGTGAATATTTCCCTACCTCTGAATGTTTATTGCACGGATAAAGCTTTTGACGATGTATAAATTAGACAACAACAGATTTACGATGTCATCATGTCATTATTTTTTGATAAGGTGACAGGACCAGATCTTATCAGTGATAGACTGCTCAAGGGAGTCTCAAATTCTATAATGAAACCTCTTTGAGAGCAAACTTCCTACTATATGGAAAAATCGCCGATGTAATACCTGTATTTAAGAAGGGAGATATATGTTTACCATCGAATTATCGCCTAGTAACCCTTCGTAGTTGCGTTGGATTTTTTTTTTTTTTTTTTTTTTTTTTTTTGTGAAAGAATTGTATTTAAGCATTTCTTCAATTTTTTTAACAAAAATAAAGTTATCTATAAATTACAGTCAAGGTTTCTATCAAACAATTCAACAGCATACCAACTGACTGACATTCATGATCGAATCACAAGTGCTAGAAACGCATAGCTATATGTGTATTGTTTTGTGCGACATACCTTAAGCATTTGATCGTGTTTGGCACAAAGGATTATTACATAAACTTAGTAAATATGGAGTAGAAAAAACTTTAATATTATTTAGGCAAAGGCACCATGCATGAAATACATTAGAGTAGTCGTCCCCCAAGGATCCGTACTTGGTCCACTACTTTTTCTTATCTTCATGATAGTGCAGAAGGTTTAGTATTAGAAGACTATTTGCTGACGATAGTTTTTTTTTATCTTGCGTTTCTACAAATAATAATATTATTGAACATCAAATGAACCAAGACTTAGAAAGATTACATAGATGGACCAAACAATGGCTTGTCTCTAAACATAAGCCATATTATTAAAAAATGAATCACCTACTCACATTTCTCGTCCCAAATTACATTTAGATAACACGTCTATTGCTTTTGTAGATAACCATAAACACTTCGGAGTAACTTTGACGAGTGATGGAAGTTAGTGCAACCACACAGAAGAATGTATTCAGAAAGCATCAAATATGATTGGGATAATGAGAGCGCTTAAGTTCAAAATGAACAGAGATTCACGAAACAAAATATATATAACATTCATCAGACCAATTTTAAAGTATGCGAATATAGTTTGGGATGGGTGTAGCGAAACCGATTCTAACCGACTTGCAAATATACAAAAGGAAGCAGCAAGATTTGCAACAGACCTTACCAGAAGTGTAAGGTCTGAGTTTTTATATAGATAATTTGGCTGGACACCGTTAAAAGAGAGTAGAAAAGTCCACAAACTAGTTATATTTTATAGAATGGTTAACCACATGACACCAGACTTTTATAACGAAATTATTCCACCAACGGTTGTTAAAAAGTGGAGGCCAGAGATATTTGTTAAGAAACAGTTTAAATTTTGAAATATCATTTTGTCCTTTACAGCTAACAAATAAGTCTTTTTTTTTACATTCGACTATAAAATTATGGAACAATCTACATGACGCTATAAAAAAAAAAAATCAAATTTTAGTTCTGTCTTCCAACACCAATTAAATAAAAACAAGCAATTGTCATCTTAGTACTCCATATGTGTAGGAAAAAATGTATATTATACATGCTACAATGAGAAATAACTTTTCAGTGAAATTATATTAGTAGTACAGTGTGTCACTCTGGGGACAAGGGAAGTCCTATGTTAAAACGGGTCTCTGGATTCTGTGTGTCAAAGTGAATTGAACATTAGGCCGCCTTTTTTGCGGTGAAAAGGGGAAATTAACATTAGTGAAAATAATGCTTTTGAGACCAGCGTTATTTTGCTACATTGTCGAGTGAAGGCAGAATTTGGCGTATGCAACATCTGATTCTTAAATTTGTTATTACAAGTTTCACCGGATCTGCCAGCCTACACTGACTGACTTATGTTTGCATTACATTGTTTGTATTACATTTCATAGGATGAGTGTAATTGTGACTCTTTGACGAGAGCGAATCTCAATTTTACCAATTCACTGGCAGCAGATTATTTTACAAAAAAATATTCAATGTCAAGTGAGACGGATTTTTTTATTCAGACAGATTGTTACAAATTTTGACAAACCACCCCAGCCCTATAATGTATATTTAGAACTTTGAAAGTACAAGAGTTGTTTCCTGTTCTATTTTATTAACATGTACATAGTATAACGGTAGTAGGCCACCATTTTGAAGATTTATAGCGTCAATGGAAATGTAATGTTAAAAATGTCCATAGGTTAAAAATTATACAGCACTTGGGTGTCAAGATGGGAAGTTTTATGTTAAAATATATTCATAGGTTTAACATTATGGGTCTCTGGTTGACATTCATGCCGTCGAGAGTACATCCTTGTTAGATGTGGTTGACTTCAAATGGAACCCTATAACCTTTAACGGGATTAACATTACGTCGTAGGTTTAAAATGCGTGGGTCTCTATAGCTCTAGTGGGAAATGTAATGTTAAAACTACACTTACAATTCAACGCGCAATTAGGATTGACCATCACTCACTCATCTACTGACCCCACAGGGTAAGATGTAAAATAAGAGTATTAAAAAAACTATCTAAATTAAATCCCTTATACGTAATTCTACCTTTCCTATCTCCCCTACAACCCAATGATCCTTTTCTTTGATGAAGAGAGAGAGAGAGAGAGAGAGAGAGATCAAGTCCATACTTTTTTCGAGGCCCAAATGGCCATTTTCACAGGCCCTTTTTCTCCCCCGAGCACAATTTGACTAGTCAATATAGATATATGTGAGTGTGTATGTATATGTATGTGTATGCATGCGTATGTATATATGTGCATATGTGTATACTCGCACGCGCGCGTGTGTGTGTGTGTGTGATAAGTTTACATGTATCTGACTCTATTGTACTACAATTCAAATATGATTAAAATTTTTCGTCCAGGAATACCATTGAAAAGTTTAATAACATAACAACTATTTATACATGTGTTTATATGTATTAATGTACTTGTGTGTGTCTTATTCACCCATTGTTCCTCACCTTCCTTTATTCCTTTATAATCTCGCATCTCAAACAATGATTGATTTAGCTCATTTTAGATCTTACACTTATTCAAGTTTTATTTCAAATTTCTTAGCATATTTCACCTGATGCATTAAATATTCTGTGTTTTATGTTTGTTATGGGAAATGTTATTCTAAGTTGGAAGAAGGTGTGTCTAACCCTTTGACTTTTCTAATATATGCAATAAATATGTTTAAAACCAAAGACGTTGTGGATGAATTTTACTTTCTCTGTGAATGTCCTGCCTTTTCCTGTCACTGTGATATTTTATATGAGAAAATTACTCAGATTATCCCAGGTTAACAATTCCCGACATTTTTTTAAATAGTTCTCCTACATGATTTTACTCTTCAAACTTTATTGCACCACATGTTGGACAGTTGTGTTATGAAGTATTCAGATACAGAGACGTTTGTATCTTCTACCCACCAATTACATGTAATTATATACAATGTGTTTAGATTAATTACTGTGTAGCTATCGTACTGGGTTCCTTCAACTACTACTTGTAAGATGTAGTGCTTGTTCACCGTGTCTAAATGTTCATTTAAAGACAAATTAAATGAATTAAATTAAATTGTGGTTTTTTTTTTTTTAATTTGTTTTGTTCTCGTGATAGTCAACCGGGAATGCCAGAAAACGTACCGTATATACTCACATAAGGCTCCGGCAGATCAGTGTCTGTGTTGTTTGTTCTAGTGATTAGTCCTACCAAACTGCATAGACCAAGATCTGCCGGCGCATTATGCGACGGCAGATGTGGATCTATGCAGTTTGCAGTTCTTATCGGGTTATACGCGAGTACATACGGTACCAGTTCGGCCTGGAACGATTCGGTCGGGATGTTTCGCCCCACTATATCAACCAGAACTGTTCGGCGCACATATGTGGGACGTTTCGGGAAACTATACTTTAATATAGACAGTATATAAAAAGTGCATGTAGATTCAGTAATATTGATAAAGAACATTTGTGACTTATTATACATATGAATATGGTGTGTTTGTAGTTATAGTTTGTTAGTTTAATTTCGTATTTAAATAAAAGTTTTGTCAAAAGTTATGTAGTGTGTGTGTGTGTGTGTGTGTGTGTGTGTGTGTGTGTGTGTGTGTGTGTGTGTGTGCAACATGCGTGTTAAACAATTTATGTATTGAATTTATACATTTCAAGAAAAGATAAATAATGTGTATTGTTTTTCTGGTTAAAAATATATAAATGTATGTGTTGTGTAAAATGTGAAGAAAAGAAAAAAATTAATAATAATTTCAATAAATACTAATAAAGGTACATTTTGTTGCTTTTTAATAACCATATTAATTCAATTACACTTGATTAAGTAGATGTTTGTCAATGTTTGTTTATCTTATCATCAGCTTTATTATCGGATTTATTAATATATGTGACTGATTGCAAAACAGCGATATTGACTGATTGAAAAACAGTGATATTGTTATTTTATAAATTATTGTAATATGGTTCCGCCCAATAGTCAAGTCTTGATATTATTAGTTGCGGAATGCATATGTGTGTGTGTGTGTGTATGTGTGTATTACAATGGGTTTATTAATGACAATTTTCCATGCTTATCGTTTGTTCGTATTTAAGAAATAACTAATTATATATATATATATATATATATATATATATATATATATATATATATATATATATATATTTGTTATATTTTTTAATTTAAAGTAAGAAAAAAGTATTTATTTGAAAAAGCGTATTTGCAAGACGTTTTCTTATAGTTTTATGATGAAGGGAGGTAATAGGAATTATATTAAAATCGTCCTCTTAGATCAACACAAACAAGATTGATTATCTGTTTTAGAAAAACTGTCCAAAGGACAAAATGTAAAATTTTATAAAACATTTATCCATTTGGAAGAATATTTGATAAAAAGTGTACTTACCTATCTTGAAATTTAGGACGCCAAACCATAAATTACGTGTTGAAACTGGTCGATTAATACAACTCCATACACAGAAAGAAAATGTACCAAATGTCAGAGTAAAGTTTAGGGTGACGAATTCCATTACCTCAGTAATCCATGTTCGCCCCCTCCCTCCCCCCTCCCTCTGATTGGATCTTTTTCTCTCTTTCCTCGTATTACACCATGATGGTTTCTTATTGAATATTATTTTTATTGTTCTTGACTCATATGTCATATATGTATGGCTGAATATGACTTTTTTCAATCAAGTTTTGTTCTGTTTCGTTACGTATACATTTCATTTACACACACGTAAAAATATCATCTTAGATCGTCTGCTGGACCACTGATTACAGGCGTAATTAGTTGCGGTTTCTTTAATTTAATATCCAGGGATTTAGGACCATTGCAATCACGTAAAGCAAAGTTTTAGATACAGCTAAAAGAAGACAATGCCACTAATCCGTTTTGAAACAAAGACTACAGGCCGACAGTATTTAATGTTTGTCACACTTACCGTTCATTTACAAAAACGTGTAAATGTCATCGTTGACTCTTAATTGGACTACTAATGACAGGTGAAATTAGTTGCGGTCTCTTTAAATTAGTATCCCTTAATAAGTGTTTGTAAAATAAATCGATGCTCGTTAACGATCGCGAGTAGGAAATTTGAAATAACAAGAAGAAAAAAATGGTGCCTATTTAAACTGAGGAGAAAAAAAGTATTTCTGTATCTACTGTGATTTCTTGCTGTGAATAGTTGTATTTTTTTTATTTAACTTAACTGCCTTTCATTCAAATAAGTAATATATTTCAAATTAGTTATCAAAGTTTTAGAAATTGTTTTTTCATTAATAATTTGTGTATCGCGTGTAATTCAACGGTTCGATCACAGCAGCACGTCATCACGTGCGACTCGTGTTCGAGATGGAAACATCGCACCTGTGGCACGGGTAAGTTACCTATAATAATAATAATAATAATAATGATAATAATAATAATAATAGCATTATTATTAGTAGTAGTAGTAGACGTAGTATCAAATAAAATGAATGAACGACGGAAATTGATTGCTACTCGATCTTTGTTTTCTACCAATGAAGTACACATAACGTACCTTGGTTTAGATTGAATAGACTCACACTGCAAGCGTGATACTGAAAACTGCATTAATTTGATAATATCAAAATAAACCCCGTTACGTGTTTTCCTGTTATCTGGTTTTTTTTTGTTTATTCTAACATTTTGGTACTAATTTAAAGAACAGTAACTGTTTCATCTGCTCCATCTTCTCTATTTGTTATATGAATAGCAAATAATAAAATGTCAGCAATTTATAACTTAAAACAGTTGTCAATCTACAAATTCACCAAAAAATCAGTTGTTGTCTGAATAACCGTAAACTCCATGTTTCATTTATAAAAGTGGGGTTTGCGGAGCTCCGTTTGTAAGAGAAAACTAATGGGCTTAATATAATGTGAGACGAATACAGCGCAAGCAAGGGATCTGCGAAAAAGTGATTTACTTAAGAAGACAGCAGCGATGTATGGGAACATGTAGGTTACAGGGGCAATTTGCAATATCTGATGTTTAATTTCATAAGAGATTTCCACGATTTAATTTTTGTAAAAAGACAAGCATTAAATTTCTGTATAGTGTGTGCTGAGCCAGAATGTGTATACTTTAACTATTATATGTTTTATGAAGTTGGACTGGACCGATATTTGTTTTGAAGTCACCTGCTTTTATTTCATCAAAATATATAATCAGCTGACCTGTCACTATCATCACTTGCACTTTCAGGCTCAACGTTATACTTTCAGGGCTTAGGAAAATTTTGTACAAGCACTCGTCCCTGGGACGTGTGAGTTGCAAGAGTTACTCGTCCCTGTCCTCATTACACTCAACACAGTACACTTCTCCGTTACACTGCTTACGCTTTTACTAAAGAACCACAGGTACCCGATGCATACTTTATACTAAAACGGGTCAAAACGATGAACATTGTATGTTCTAATACATGGACCCTGAGACAAGCATCTAGTAAGAGACAAGGTTTATAACTCGATAAATTGCATTGCATACATAACCCTTGATTTCTTTAGTGGTGTTCGCGTTTACAGTGATACCTTTCAGTAATCAAGAAGTCATTTTAAGGTCAATACAATTTCCTTTAAATAAACTATCACACATCTTTTTGAATTAGATACGGGAGAAGTTAAGAAACAAAAAAAAAAAAAAAAAAAAAAAAAGAAGGCAAAATTGTATGTTTTTGGTCTGGTCAGATACTGGTATGCTTGCCCCAGATCACCGATATTTTCAACGCTGTGCAGCTTTTTAAATACATTTTCACACCAATGCAAAGACGCTAGCAGATATTTATATAAGTATGTTATTACTTTTCACAAGAAAAATGTCGGTAACTTGCATCTGAAAGAAGGATTCCAACCGTGTCAATTTCCACCAACATTCGTACTAAATTATCCGTTTTGGTCAAACCTACGTTCCAGAGCTACTTACACGTGCCATAAAAGGGAAGATTGTTGATTGGCCAAAACAACTGGAACATTTCTAGGTCATAACCCCAATTACATTTTGACCAATCAGCTGTTGTTTCAACATTATGCGCATTATAAATAGATTATAATAGCATGTACTATGTAAAAGTTGGTGGGAATCGGATGAGACACTTAAATACTTATTTCTAATGTAAGTTGGCAACATTTTTCCTGTGAAAAGTACAAGTAATTACATACTTATAAAAATATCTGCCGGTATCAGAGTTCCAGTCTCGAAAATACTGTGACCCGAACAAGTGTAACATTGTCTGAACAAATGAAAAGTCACAAAAACTTTGACATTCTCTGTCTCTTAAAATTCTCAGAGGTCTCGTTCATAAATGAAAGATACCTGTCTGTCTACTAAGGATGTTCAGGCTAACCATGCATATAATAATTTGCTTCCTAAATCACAAGTTCTTGAAAGTCCCTACCATCAAACACTCTGGCAAATTTCGTTCTTTTCCTTAAATGATTTATGTCCATCATGCTGTTTTGGAAATTGACAGAAAAAAGTCAAATACTAGTAATTGATTTCCAGGACAGAGGAAACTCGATTTACGTAAAACTCTGCTCTAAAATGTTAAACTTTGTATTGGTTGACCGAAAGACTTGAAAAAGTGTGTGTGTGTGTGTGTGTGGTGAGGGGATAAAAGTTACAAATTTCACAACTTTAAAAATAAAACATAAATCTTCAAACTTGCAGACCTCACGGCAAATACGCAAACTCTGAAAAATCAGCAGTTTTGTGGAAAAATCCTCAAATGTGTTCACACTGACCACGCATTTGAAAGAGGAAATAGGAATAGTTGTGCATACTATGTAAGAAACAAGACTGTTATTATGGAGCATTTCGAAAGATATGAACGACACTTGTGTTCTACTAAAATTACAAGTAGGTACAATAATATAAATAACGAACATATAGTTAACGTAATTTTTATTTAAAACTAAAAAACGAACAGCACATGCAAACCAAGAATTGTATTTAGTGTTACATTATATGGTAATCCTTGGACGTTGCCATAGTTTCGATACTCTTTTCTCATGGAACTTTAGCCTATTAGAATCTGGAAGTCGCAAGGTTGTGTTTCGTCATCAGTTTTCACCATGTGTCCATTGCAACCGTCCTCGTGGAGTCTCATTTTACACCCCGATGGTATTTGAATAACTCCGGCATGAACACCATACCTGTGGCAAGAACAGATTGATATAGAACGAGCGACAAACCATTAAAAATGTATGAAGTAATAAACTTTTAGGTCCATGACATTTAGAATTTGAACTTAAAAAAAACCGTATATAATTCTCAGATCCTACAATAAAAATGTCACACACACACATAACTTTCGACAACACTTTTATTTAAATACGCAATTAAACTAACAAACTATAACTATATATGCCCTTTCGGCTTTAAACCCCAGTTCTGTATTTGCAAGAATGTAAATACTGATGCAGTAGTGAAAGCATTGAGTCATCGCCAACCACAGAAGCAACTGATGATGTACCCTTAAGCAGGGGATGTCTGTATTCCGCCGTCTCCTGAAATTTTAATGATCTTTAGAATGTTTCCAAATAATTGCAGTGTTTCTTTGCTTCCTGAATATAGACATATATGTTCGATCCTCTCGGAGAGCCTCACTGATACATATACACCAGACATTAATATTTCTTCAGGACTCCAACCACTAATTATTAACTGACCAATTGAGCAGGGGTGCCAGTCTCGGGGGGGGGGGGGGGTGATGTCGTGGGGAAGGTTGCAGTTGGATATCGTACTTAACACGTGCAGAACAGACAGCTTCTGTTTGTGCCCTTACACCGTGCAAGACTGTTGATTACGATTGCTGGAACTGGTACAAGAAATATTTATCTCGAACAAATGCTCCGAAGCACCCCATCTTCAATGTCCATAATGTTACGCTAACTTAAATCCATAAGTACATGTGGGAAAGGGGGGGGGGGTGTTTTTTTTTTGGAAACGTTAACATTTATGTCTACTGAAAATTATTTAGTGGTCTGAGCCCTTCATCTTTGCTTCAGACAATTCTCTTGACCTCCAAACAAGCCAGTAAATTTACTCTTCTAAATCTTCAGGATCCAAGTTTCGTGCCGCTTATCCGTCCACCACAAACAGCCTATACCATTCACTTCTGCACTAAATGTTTGCCAAAGTAAGGAATTTAACATACATTATTATCGCTTTTACCCTGAAAGTGTTTCTATTTCATATACGGTAAATCACTTTATTTTCCTGGGGTTTGAGATTATATCCCGTGTTGTTATTAAATTGTACCATCTTCATCAGAGCACCTCTTTCCGTGCACCTGCGAATATCCCTAATCTCCATCTAAGTAGACCATTTTTACAGCCATTATATGTCGCTTCTTCTTCTCCGTGCGCAGATGTTGCTGATATTCAGGCGCACTGACTGCATCATCTAGCAGAAAGCAATCTTTTGGCTGCGAAGACTTGAAGTGTATATATTTTTTAAGTGTTCTTTTTCACAAAATCTCCCCGCAAAGACATGTACCGAAGAGAAATGTAGAATATAATGCAGAAATACTGATTAAACAACACATATACACCTGTATCATATAAATATCTATCTATCTGTATAACTAAATGTATGTATGTATGTATGTATGTATGTATGTATGTATGTATGTATGTATGTATGTATGTATGTATGTATGTATGTATGTATGTATGTATGTATGTATGTATGTATGTATGTATGTATGTATGTATGTATGTATGTATGTATGTTAAGACTCGATCACTAAAAGATCAATAAATCGAATACTTAGCGTAACTTGAATAACTTTCTTAGTCTTAGCCTAAAATCTTTTCTTGTCTGGGATCTGACACAACTCGAAATAAATGAAAGTTGGAACATGTGTAGCCCTTTTAGTTTTGGAAGTTCTGCTCTGTATATCTATATTTTAGTGTCTGATCATTTCAACGTTTTTCTCACTTACGCACAACAACTCATTGATCCATCTGCATTACATGTGCAGTCCAAGCATTCTGCTTCAATCCTGTGGGAGCCGGGTTTGTACTGCACACTGTTGTGTTCACATACGTTGCCGGCATTACCTTAAAATAATGGCAGATGCATGAATATAACTGTCCCCTCGACAACTGTCAATCAAATACTGTTTATCGGTCGTCCCATGAGTTGACTGAGATAAATATGCAATGTTTTGATGTAAATATTGTTGTGAACAGAAGATGGTATGGTCCAGCTTTGATGAGAGCGGGTAGTATTTTTTAAAATAATTTTTTTATTCTCAGTAAAATCAAGGTCAGAAATTATTACTCCATGTAGATGTGAGACTCGAAACACCCCACGTACCCGTGTCGCTAAATACTCTACACCGAGGATAAAGTTTTCAGTAATTATCTGAAATTCATTCTTTTCTTTGTTTATAATTAAGACGTTCCCTGTTTTCATGTGAGATGGACCAGACCCGTTGCATTTGTTACTGCACATTTATCTTCCGTGAGCTATAGTGGACTGTGAACTGCGAGACAACTGACAGATAGCAAGGATACAAATACGATAGTGAAGGCAACTTAGAGAATGCGAAATGTTTTCAGCGCGACAAAAATTTGATTCAGCTATCGGCCAAGTGTAATAGGAAGCAGCGGAAAAGTGCGAAACCATACTCCATCAACCTGGATGACGGACCTGGCAAAGTGAACGATGCCCACTGTTCTTGCAAGGCGGGGTCTCGTTGATTTTTTTTAAAACCTTCTTTTTGATAATAGGAAATGAAAATAAACAAACAAACAAGCAAAACGAACAAACGAACGAAAAGAAAGACAAAACACAAAACGTGCGAGTAGATTGACTGGTGTATTGTATTGTATAGTTCAAGATCGTTGAAATAGTACTTCATCAATGAGTAGATTGACTAGTGTATTGTATTGTATAGTTCAAGATCGTTGAAATAGTACTTCATCAATGAGCATCAGCTTTCACACTTTCCCTTTTATTTTAATTATTCTTACATCATTCAATAAAATAGTAAATGTGATTTTATCCTTCGTTTCAATTCAAATTGTGACCCAAACCTGCCGACGCCCGCCCCGTGATATCTCATGCATCTACAGACTAGTTAACAACCTCTTGACATCTATTAAGCCAGGTCAATACCTTTCATAAGGGGTTCCAGGTGGCCAGTGGTCTAAGACGCTCGCCTTGACAGATCACTCAGACATCTCACCTCTGTCCGCGTGAGTTCGAGTCTTGACTCGACCAACGTGGGTATGTGAGAAAGCTTGTCAGTGGCTTCCCGTGGATCGGTGATTCTTCCCGGGTTCTTCCTCCACTAGATATACTGGCCGCCATGTATAGCCTATCATGTGCTGAACAATGGCGTTAAACCCCACAAAAACCAATATCTTTCGTAACATATATTACAAACAAAACAATGAAATATGGAGTAGAATTTAAAAAAAAAAAAAAAAAAACAGGAAGGTAGATGTAAAGGGGTAAATGTTTGAAAAATCTAACTGCTGTGAGGTCCCGATTATGTGGACTTGTATACATCGAACAAACTTAGTTATGTGTATAACTGAACTCTGCCTTTTGGATATTTCTGTTGAATCTGCTGATAAATAAAAATTTTTTTAAAATGTTGAAACTTTTCATTTTTGTCCAAAACAAAAATGATATGACTTAATTTATACACAATACAGAGTATTCGTGTTTTTCGTGTTTTTTTTTGTGTTTTTTCCTTTTGTCCATATTATTATTCAATTTTTCTTCAGATATTCGTTTTTTCTATTTAAATGCAAAAATACAAATTAAAGAAAAAAAAAAAGATCGGTGTTGCTCCTTGTGACACAGCACATCATTTTACTCTAAGTTACCATAAACGTATCCATTAATATTACCATAATTACGTATCCATTAATATTACCATAATTACGTATCCATTAATATTACCACAATTACGTATCCATTAATATTACCACAATTTTCGAAGTTGTAATATGGCAAGTATGTGACCATTTTTCTTTCTTTTTCTTGTATTATATAGTCTTGCCTTACTTTTAAAATATTATTATATTCCTATACGCCTTGACATTTTCATATTTCTATGCAGTGTGTGAAGCTATATCCCGGATGTTTGTTGCACTCCTTGCTGATACTCATTTAAGTTTCTATATCATCTGGGACTAGATAACAAGTACAATTTCATCTTCCTATAACTTCTCTGCCCTTTGTTCTGTTTTGACAAAATTTTCAGTAGTGGCTCGTCAGTAATGTTAAACAAAATCTGCAAGTTTAATGTAACTGAAATGCTAAAAAAGTAGGCGTGACATAGTCGATATGTCAATTGACGTGATAAGCATCCAATCAAAACCTCAAAGGTCTTTTTCAGACATACATTTTACTATATTTATCATGTTTATCACAATACTTCTATAAAGAAATAGTGTGACATGATGTTAAGAAAGTATATAACCTCAGAAATAAATAATATATTTTAAAAAAAGTCGTCTTAAAATGGAATTAAAGATCATTTGTACTGTGCTAGCTAGGTCAGCCTGGTCTGGGATACATAAGTCTGTTCGAGTATTATAATGCAATTATCGATCATTAGAAGTCATAAATCCAATCATTAGAAGCCACAAATCCACTCATTAGAAGCCACTAATCCACTCATTAGAAGCCACTAATCCGCTCAAGCAAATATTTGTTGCAAGCCTCATCAACAGTTTTAGAGATATTTCATTTAAAAGTTTCAAGCAAACTCTCCGTTGTTGAAGTCTTTATTATTGAGACAAGACCTCCGTGTTAAAATCGACTCAAAGCCAAGAGAAAAATAGATTTTAACAAAAATTTCCTTAATTTCAGCTGGGAGTAGTGTATAAGTGGAGTAGTCACTCAACACTATTGTAAAATAAACTTCCCCACCCCCACCATTAGCTTTTGATCAGAATTTTCTTTACAAAGGTATAAGTTCACTCAAAGTATGAAAATTAGTAGACTAGAATAAATGATTCATGATAAATGTTTCATGCAAGGCAGTGACGTAGCAACCTCCCAAGCAACCGCCGCAACTTGGGGTGGGCGTATGGAAGGTCGCTAAGATTGTTATTGAAGCCTTCTTTTTTTAAAATTTTTCGCACCAAATAAGAAGGAACATATATACAGGAAAAGTAACACTATTTTTCCATAGCCAACAAAGATGTTGATTAAAATGTGGTATATGAAACACTATTGGAAGTTTCTGGATAGAAAGACAAAAACAGCATCTAACAATCTTGTGAAAAAAGCAAAAGACAAATAAAGTAGCGCACAGTTTAAGACTGTGCGCTGACTTTGTCTTTTTTCCTGAATGTTCTAAGAATTCTGAGTGCTGTTTTTGCACTTTTTTCTTCTTCTTAATGTTTGTACCATCACGATTGTATACGATGTTACATTTGGATTTTACCTGTTGGCGGAGCAGTCATGAAGCAATATGATTCAACCCGATGCAAAAATATCAGAACCACCAGCAGAAGCAACGGCGTCTGTCTCTTCATTATGGGCATCATTTTTGCAACGGACGGAAAGTAACTATACATGAGCCTCCTTTATATATACACTAAAGTGCGATTCATCTGCATAAGGACACGATCTTGTGATAAGACATGTTTGCAAAGTTCACAGTGATAAGGGCAGTTATTGTAAAAACGACAGAGAGAAAGGTATGTATGTATATATATATATATATATATATATATATATATATATATATATATATATATATATATATATATATATGAATGTATGTATATGGTTAGCGGTACATCAGCATAATCCTGGCTATAATGTGTCGAGTAAGTTTATAAATCCCAAAATAACATACAAACCAAAGATGAAGCAAAAAAAGGCAAATCCTTAAAATACAAAGCAAATAGGTCTAAGACCTTTTCATCACGAGATGCATCCCATGATACAAAGGTTGCCTCCATTACTTGTCTCTTACTACTTGCAGGACGGAGCATCAGGTCTATTATACATTTCTGAGCCTGCAGGGGAAGAAATAAGAGAAAAGGAAACAAAACGAAAATTTTCCATGAATTAAGAAAATTTGGCATTTGGATAACCATCTAGATAACTCTCTCATCCAGTGACTGAGTGCATATGGATAACAATCTAGATAACGATAGCTCTCTCATCCAGTGACTTAGTGCATATGGATAACCATCTAGATAACTCTCTCATCCAATGAATTAGTACATATGGATAATCATCTAGATAACGATAGCTCTCTCATCCAGTGACTTAGTGCATATGGATAACCATCTAAATAACTCTCTCATCCAGTGACTTAGTGCATATGGATAACCATCTAGATAACTCTCTCATCCAGTGACTTAGTGCATATGGATAACGATCTAGATAACTCTCTCATCTAATGAATTAGTGCATATGGATAACCATCTAGATAACTCTCTCATCCAATGAATTAGTACATATGGATAACAATCTAGATAACTCTCTCATCCAGTGACTTAGTGCATATGGATAACCATCTAGATAACTCTCTCATCCAATGAATTATTGCATATGGATAACAATCTAGATAACTCTCTCATTCAGTGACTTAGTGCATATGGATAACCATCTAGATAACTCTCTCATCCAATGAATTATTGCATATGGATAACAATCTAGATAACTCTTTCATCTAATGAATTAGTGCATATGGATAATCATCTAGATAACTCTCTCATCCAGTGACTTAGTGCATATGGATAAAAATCTAGATAACTCTCTCATCCAGTGACTTAGTGCATATGGATAACCAACTAGATAACTCTCTCATCCAGTGAGTTAGTACATATGGATAACAATCTAGATAACGACAACTCTCTCATCTAGTGACTCAGTGCATATGGATAACCATCTAGATAACTCTCTCATCCAGTGACTTAGTGCATATGGATAACCATCTAGATAACTCTCTCATCCAGTGAGTTAGTACATATGGATAACATCTAGATAACTCTCTCATCCAGTGAGTTAATGCATATGGATAACAATCTAGATAACTCTCTCATCCAGTGACTTAGTGCATATGGATAACAATCTAGATAACGACAACTCTCTCATCCAGTGAGTTAGTACATATGGATAGCCATCTAGATAACTCTCTCATCCAGTGAGTTAGTGCATATGGATAACAATCTAGATAACTCTCTCATCCAGTGAGTTAGTGCATATGGATAACAATCTAGATAACTCTCTCATCCAGTGAGTTAGTACATATGGATAACCATCTAGATAACTCTCTCATCCAGTGAGTTAGTACATATGGATAACATCTAGATAACTCTCTCATCCAGTGAGTTCGTACATATGGATAACAATCTAGATAACGACAACTCTCTCATCCAGTGAGTTAGTACATATGGATAACCATCTAGATAACTCTGTCATCCAGTGAGCTAGTATACATGGATAACATCTAGATATCTCTTTCATCCGGTAAATCAGTGCACATGGATGAGTTCTCGTGGACTTTGAGATATTACCTTCGTGCCATCCTTTCTGGGGGATGAGCGCATGATCGATTGAATTAGAGCTATGGTGCGTTAGAACTAGACGATAGTCACCATAATTTCCCTTCTCCCGGGGGAACTGTTATCTTAGGGCCCGACCATTTAATTATTATTATTATTTATTTATTTGAGAGAGAGAGAGAGAGAGAGAGAGAGAGAGAGAGAGAGAGAGAGAGAGAGAGAGAGAGATGTTGGATTTTACTTATATTTAAACAGCCCTTTAATATCGTCGACAATAATGGCACCAACCTTCTGCTTACGATGACATGACATAAACTCCAAGCAAATCAGGTTACAGACGTATGAGATAATAATATTATTCAAATGTTTCAGCTGAATACGAGAAATTATGCCGAAAATGAACGACATTCCAAAACTGTAATAATAACCTTAACATAAATTTAGTTGTTGACGACATAGCTAGAAAACGTGATACCCCAAATATGTCTTGACATTAATAGTAGAGATGCAACCTATGTAAATGCATATTGCCTGACTGTGTGTTATGTCATGATTTAGTCCGACAAATATATTTCTGTTTTGACTTGACGTACAGGCTTTGGAAACATGTAAATGCATATTGCCTAACTGAGTGTTATGTCCTGATTCAGTCCGACAAATATATTTCTGGTTTGACTTGACGTACAGGCGTTGGAAACATTTAAATGCGCATTGCTGACTGTGTTTTACCTCCTGATTCAGTCAGACAAATATATTTCTGGTTTGACTTGATGTACAGGCGTTGGAAACATTTAGATCCGCATTACTGACTGTGTGTTACCTCCTGATTCAGTCAGACAAATATATTTCTGGTTTGACTTGACGTACAGGCGTTGGAAACATTTAGATGCGCATTGCTGACTGTGTATTACCTCCTGATTCAGTCCGACAAATATATTTCTGGTTTGACTTGATGTACAGGCGTTGGAAACATTTAGATGCGCATTGCTGACTGTGTGTTACCTCCTGATTCAGTCCGACGAATATATTTCTGGTTTGACTTGACGTACAGGCGTTGGAAACATTTAGCTGCGCATTGCTGACTGTGTGTTACTTCCTGATTTAGTCCGACAAATATATTTCTGGTTTGATTTGACGTACAGGCTTTGGAAACATGTAGATGCGCATTACCTGACTGTGTGTTACTTCCTGATTTAGTCCGACAAATATATTTCTGGTTTGACTTGACGTACATACTATATTCAATTTGGGTAGGGGTATCTCCAAAAATAGGTTCCACTGGCACGCTACTCTGGCAGGTACGTCTCTTGCTTACAACTGTATATCACAATAAAGAAGTTTAGATAAGAAGTTTGCCTTACAATCAAATCGTGCGCCTGAGTTGTGTTATTTGTGTTGAAGTTTGTGCCACATTTCACCTCCAAAACAATGTTTCTACTTCCTGTTTATAAAAGAAACAACCACAACAAGTCACACATTTTATAAAAGCCGTGCGAGTTAAAACAACCACAATAAGTCACACAATTTATAAAAGCCGTGCGAGTTAAAAAAAAAAAAAAAACTATGAAAAAGACCGACAACAAATACAGAAAGCTATGAAAAAGAGCGACAACAAATACAGAGGAAATAGTGACTTTGCCAATGAAAACAAATACAGAGGAAATAGTGACTTGTCCAATGAAAACAAAAACTGATTTTTTCATTTGTAAATTATACTAAATCTAAGAATGAGATTCGATCCCTTCATTGCTTTATTCTCTTGCTATTGCTGGGTAGGGGAGGGGAAATCGCTGAATTTGAAGATTTGGTGCCACTGTTTCTCGCTATGTAAAGTCATATATAATAGAATAAGCATGGGTTGTATTAGATATGTATATGTTACCCCTCAAAGCACATTCTGAGATTTGTGAAAATATATACTGATAAAAATAGATTTCCGAATACTAATGAATAATTAGATGGAAACAGTTTTCCATAAATTCATGAGAAGTAAATGCAAATCAGGAATTGATGCTAATCTAAAGGCCACAATAAAAGTCTCACTTATCATCCAAAGCAGAGGTTTGTTTTGTTTTTCAACTTTATTTAAAAAATCCTGTGTAATGGACACAAATCAACATTACATACTCACGGTGATGACCATTGTTGTAGGTTATATGGCTTGGCGAATGATCGAAATAACTTTTAATTCGAGAAAGATAAATCAGAGACGACCAAATATCTGGTGAAAAAAAAAAAAAAAAAAAAAAGGCAGCCAAAAACTTTGCGTCAGTGACTGTCTCTTAGAGTCACAGGCACACGCTCTTCTCCAACGTCTTGCCGATTATATGTGGTTCGCCAAACTGATCCCAAGGTGGCGCTCTTGCTTCATTCGAAATGCAATTGCCACCACAAGTTGAAATCAGCCACTTTCTCGCGAAAGAAATGGAAAATATAGAAATTTTAAGAGTTAAGAATCATTAATATGTGCGTAGCAAACCGTTCTAACATGACGCAGAAGATACGTCACAATGAAACAATGCGAGGGAAATGGCAGATGACGTTTCGACTGACGTCGCAATAATTTCTATCATTGGCGCCATGAGTAAACGCATGTGGAGAAAAAGCATAATCCAGGCTGTCTAAGTACCGTGTCCCCAAACTTTGTTCTCTCCATCTTTCATTCAAGTAGTCAAGTGGCTTTTTGTTTTCATTAAATTCTGCAGTTTTTCTCTGGTACTCTTCCAAGTTGGTATTGTGTATATTCTGTCCCTTTAACAACTCCAACTGGATCAAATAAATTGAACAAAAAGTTACTTTCTTCAAAATGCTAGGCCGTTAGCTATTTCTTCTCCAATCATAACTGCTCCTGTGGTCATTTATTGTGCTGGAATCACGTGTGCTTTGTATACGCCATTTTATTATTGTGCTTTATTTATGAGTAACAAATTATGATACTGCTGCCAGTTTTTATCTTATGGTGAACAGCATCTGCAGCATTTTTATTATGAAAAGGCACTTAAGAACTATGTTTTAATTTGAAAAATAAAATATTGTTCTCTTCAAGATAATATGTCTGTTCATCTTTAATAGTAAACAGATTAGATTTCATTTGTGGATTGGTTATGTATACAAAACGTTTATTCTTGTCAGGTATAAAATTCAAGATAAATGATGTTCGATTTAAATTCTATATACCAATAGCCAAAAATTGTATAAAAACTTATTTTATTTGAATGTAATATTGCTGTGAATCACCTATTATGTGTAATATATATTCAGCAAAAGTTGATGGAACATAGTTAATCCATAAGTTTCAACCAATTATTGAAACGTAGTTTCGGACCTAAACAGTCCCAGCAACCCTTTCGTTATTTGGTATTCATAACGAATTTAAAAACAAGACGGCTTTATTTCTTTGTTAAGACTTATTATAGCTCCAACATTTGCTTTCATGGCATCTGTATTCTCATGATAAGGTGCAATGCGAAAATCGTAAAGCAATAATTGCGATCAATTTGTTATACATGTGAAATGGTATTTCTAGAGCAACCCAACCTCCCACCCCACCCCCAAAAGCGCAGATTTTTTCGTGTTTTACAAGGAAAATAATTATATGTTATTTTCGTTTTAGAGTGGTCTTAATGGTATATTGTTAGCTGCACGCACCTGTTCAACGATATGTGTTAACGTGTTAGAGTTCTTTTAATGATATACCAAAATAGTCTCTCCAATGATTTGTATATAGTGTTTTTCTGGGTTTTAAAAGTATGCTTAAATAGATTCTCGAATGATGTGTTTAATGTGTTTTTCATAGGTTTTAATGATATGTTTTAATGTTTTAAAAGGGTTTTAATGAGATACCTAAGTAGTCTATCCAATGATATGTTTATATTACTTTTTAAAGGTTAGAATGAAATGCTTATATGATCTTTCTTATAGTATGCTTACAATTTATGTAACAAAAAGAATTATATATTTTTACGTTTTAGAGCAGTTTGAATGGTATGCTTAAAGAATCCCTCCAATGATATGTTTATAGTGCTTTAATGGGTTCGAATGGTATGCCTAAAGAATCCCTCCAATGATATGTTTATAGTGCTTTAATGGGTTTGAATGGTATGATTAAGGAATCTTTTCAATTATATGTTTATACAAATAGATTTAAAATATACTTAATATAAAAAAATTCAATTCTATAAAATAGTAATTAAAATTGCTTATAATATATAATAATATAATCCAAATGAAATTTAGCGGAAAAGATATCCTTATATATATATATATATATATATATATATATATATATATATATATATATATATATATATATATATATATATATATATATATATATATGCGTGTATGTATGTATGTATGTATGTTTTGTATGTATGTATGTAGGCCTTACGAAATATCTCCAATAATATTACATAATTACATACAAAATTAGATGTTAATTTTACTACATAAGTGCAATTTTTCTTTATTATAATAAGCATAGATCCTTATGCCATTTTCTCCGACATACTTTGTTTATTATATACCTACCAGTTTTCTACCCAAGAAAGAGCCAGAATTTTACCGTCATTTCCTACAAGCAGGTAAACGATACTATTGTTTTCTAAATCCGTATTACCATACTCTCACTAAATCCGTATTACCATACTCTCACTAAATCCGTATTACCATACTCTCACTAAATCCGTATTACCATACTCTCACTAAATCCGTATTACCATACTCTCACTAAATCCGTATTACCATACTCTCACTAAATCCGTATTACCATACTCTCACTAAATCCGTATTACCATACTCTCACTAAATCCGTATTACCATACTCTCACTAAATCCGTATTACCATACTCTCACTAAATCCGTATTACCATACTCTCACTAAATCCGTATTACCATACTCTCACTAAATCCGTATTACCATACTCTCACTAAATCCGTATTACCATACTCTCACTAAATCCGTATTACCATACTCTCACTAAATCCGTATTACCATACTCTCACTAAATCCATATTACCATACTCTCACTAAATCCGTATTACCATACTCTCAAACGAGTCTGGAACTACTTCATCCGTGAGGTGTGATGGTGAAAATAGCAGCGTCCCTAGCGACGGAATGCCAACACTAGCAATAAACAAAGCTCTCAGAGCGACGTTAGTTAAGAAACCTTGCGTTATATGTATAATATCTGAAAGGTCTACACCATGTTTTTGTCACAACAACAATCAAAAACATTTATTTCTTTATGTTGAAGTAGTAAAATATAACCAAAAGGTTCGTCTGAAACAAGATCACATTCGGAAATCGCGTACCAATACATTACAGTTGTACACTACAACCAATTTACGGAAGTTCATAAATGTTAACGTTAGTGAGTTTCCCGCATAATGGATGAATTTAAAATTATAAATGAGTAACATTCTCTGCAACAAATGTGTACCATCAAGTTCCAACAATTTCTCCAATCGTCTTGTAAAAAAAACTATCAAAATAATGTTGTTATTCCCATGTCAAGTTCCCATCGGAGTCTCTCACAATGTCGCGCCTGAAACAGTTCAACCGCTATCAAACTGGCCCAGGGTTCATACACCTTTGGTGTGACAAAACTCAAGGACTTTTCAAGTACTTTATCCAAATTTTTCAAGGACCATGATGCCCAGTGCACTTTAGGTATATGTGTCAATGGCCATTTAAAGGGTTAGTGAGAATGTTGTAATTTCCTCACTAGGGGCTTCCTAATATTTGTGCAATAGGCTTAAGAGGAAGGAAGGGGTTTATATTGGCCCATTGTTATCAAAAGTGATGGGAAATTTTCCAGTTTCATGTAAAAATGGCCTGGCCTATTGTCAATCTAAGACACTGTTATGTGACTGATAATACCCAATAAATCAGATGAGATGAATAAATGCACAACACTTACAAACAGAAATCAACAGGATGGAAATTTTGATGGAGATTCAGAGTTGAATCCCCTGTTATTTGGTAAAGGCAAATTTGTAGAATGTTTCATTATGAGGGTATATCCACCATTATTTCACTTTCAAGTATATGGGAAATTAATTTTACCAGGTCTTGTATTCTTGTTTTTGAGACCAATTGGGGTTGAACACACACTTCCCAGGCATTTTGCTCCAAGTGAAATTGGTAAGCTCTCGCAGAAAAATACCCAGAAAAATCTTCCGTATTCTCAATGCCACGTACACGTGGTTATCCTTTCGTGGGTGTGAATGCAGCCTCCTGAATATTCGGTAGCGATCGGAGTTTACGGAGATTGCCGAAGCCCACCTTCTCTCTCCGACACACTTCACGAAAAAACATCGGCCGACCTCGTATATAGCGATTTGCATAATTTATGCGTACCTGAAGTTGTCCGGGCGGACAAAATCGATTTCTGGAAAAACTTCGACGCGTGATATATCTTAAAATCGTCCGCCGCGAAAGTATGCCGCGTGTCGCCGCGTCCAGTTTTTGATATCTGCTGTCGCGTGATCGCTCATCGAAATTGTACAGGTACATTTACACGTAGAGGTAAGTACATCGTGTAGAAAGCAGCCTTTCTGTTAACAGGCATACGGCAGTAATTTACACCCAAAGTTTGGTCGCGACGCCAAAAAAGTCAATAATAGACTTCTAGCAGACCTCCGAATTTTAGTTCGTACGCTGAAAATCAGAAGCTTTGACGTACGATAAGAACAAATTGTGACCATTTTTGTGTATATTTTTCATTATCTTTTGTTTCGAGAGTTTGAACAGTTGATTCACCACGATTTAAAGTACAAAGATGTACCGCTGCGGCAGAAAATAAATCGACGAAGAAGAATGATCGTTGGAAATGTATACTGTGTGACTATTATATGCATATTACTTAAAATAATAGTTCATTCTATAACAAGAAATTCGTGTGTTTATTGATAATTTTTGGATGTACTTTTTAATCAGCATTCGCGGAATCGTCACTCGTTTGCCTATTACAATTACTGAAATTGGTAAAAGATTGGTCACAATCAAATGAATTAAGGATGTATCAATTGCATTTGTTTTAAAATATTAACATTATAATTATGGTTGTCATACAACTGATAATTTTATCTGCGAAAATTTGCAGGTGTTACTTGAATATTATTGTCGGTGATTGTTTAGAATATGATAATAATTTCTCAATAAATCGCGGTAGCTTACTAATCAAAACGTTATTATCGCAGTCTAACGATTAACTATGTTAACTCGAGAAAGAAAACAAACACGGGGGAAATATCGCGTAGACAAACACAAACTATTATACATGCACGAGCGCTGCATGTATGTCAAATATTGTGCTCACGTTTTCGTAAACATGTATTCAGTCATTTAGAGCAATTTAGGGTTGATTTTTGGACCAAATATAACTTAAAATTCCTAATGTCAAGTAGATTTGGTATCGTATATAACAAAATCAATATATATACGTATTAAGGTATTTATTTAGGTTAACAAACACAATAACGCATTTTACAATTGAATAAAGAAAAGATTCGCGCACTTTTTAATGCTCTCTATACATTTTTGGTCTTAATCCAGCAAATTCCTTCATTGGCCTACCATTACATTCATCCTTAAAATTTCCTACATCGTTTAACGTTTTTATTATCTGCATGATATAACTGGTGATCATTGGGGTAATCGCTTCTATCATATACTATATTGTTTTTTTTGCTTTTTTTTTTTTTTTGGGGGGGGGGGTTGGTTCATATCAATGATGCCAAAAATGAAAAAAGATGAGATCTCTCTTTTACACAGCCTACAACCTAGCCCGTTATGGAAAACAATAATAATTTGATATATTTACCATATTTATCTTTAAAGTGATTTTAATGAAAGCCATACATAAGCAATTTACTCAAATCTAATACAGTTTGCCCAGTATACACAGAACGATTTCGCATTAATTTAGATTTAGCCTATTGAAGGTTATTAAGTGTTTTCCATGGTATAAATCCATGCTCGACAACCAATTGTTTTATTTTACCAATATCATTAGGCCTAACGAATTCAAGATTAATCCGTTTATGTAAAGTTTCCATTGTTTCACCAAAAACAGAATTATATATAAAGTTAAAAAATCTTTTTTAAAATCAGGTTTACCATATGATCTAAGATTAGTATTTGACTGCTTTCGAACGTTATTGTTTGATGTTTAAACCGTTTTTATTCTGACTCTTTCACAACTCTTAAATATTATCTACTACTTTATGTTCGGATACCAAAAGAACATAGATTGTACCGTTATGTGCGATCCTTCCACATGTGGAAATCGTAATATAAATTTAGATTTAGCCTATGGACGGCTATTAAGTTTTCACTCAATATTTTTCTTGGTACAAATCCAGGATCGGCAACCAATATTTTAAACTTTTTTTTTTTAAAATCAATTTCATTAGACCTAACCGATTAAAAATTAATCCCTTCATGTAAATTTTCCATTGTTACACCAAAAACAGAATTATATATAAGGTAAAAAAATCTTTTTCAAAATCAGGTTTACCTTGTGATCTAAGGTTAGTATTTAACTGCATATAAGGAGCCATCCTCTTTTCCTGATTGAACCTCATACCAAGTTTTATGTAAAATTTTACATTTCTACAATGTACTATATATGTTGTCTTATTCATTAAATTTGGTACCAATTTATCACAACTGAAAAATTTATCATCTAAATCTTTTTATAAGTCGATTTAATAGTCGCTTAACCGTTGTTCTTTAACTTATGTTTCAGGTGCTAATGGATAACAGTTTTGCTAGTCATGCAAAGTTTCACGGTAATCTAAGTCAACCTCTAATATATAAACTTGTTTTAGAATCATCAATGGTATTATTAATATCAGTTAATTTGTCACTTAAATCCTGAAGTACGTATAGATTGCATCATAACCCATGCATATAAATTATGATCAATATACAAAATTCAAGTATTCGGGTTATTTTTATTATTATCGCTAACTAAAGGATTATTAGCTTTCGAATATGTTTCTTGAAACAAAAGATATACACCATCTTAAACTTCTTTTAATAAATAAATGCATATCAATATCAGTTAATAATTGTAATTTAGTTTTTGTTATTTGCCATTTCTGATATCATTTGAATTGGTAAAATATATTTCAATATCAGGGACACCGTTGATTGTAATATAGCATTCCAGCTTTTGAAAGGCTGTAACGTTTATTTATCTAGCGATAAAGGTTCGCTTATGCAAACCTTTATATATGAAAAATTAGTCAGTCAAGGTTAGTTTTCTTTCTTTCTATTTTTTTTTTCTGTATTCATTTGTTCTGGTTTTGTTTTTAATCATTTTGTGTCTATTGTACTTGCTGATGGCCAAAACAAACTCCTCATTGTTGATTTCGTTTAAGCTTATTGCTTTGATTATCATTGCATCGATAGTGTTCAACTAAATGGTAGTAGATGTTACAATTTAATCATGCTTTAAACTCTTTTTACGAATTATCTTATCATTCAAAGATTTTGAAATAATTCCTCTTACTGCTGTTCTTATCCGATAAAAGTTAGTGGAAAAACTATACCAGAAATTACTTCCTACAAACACAATCCAGCTGCTTCAACACTTTCACCAGCTGAGAAAGTTTCCATATCTGCCTCCAACCAATTCAAAACTTTCCGTTCGTTGATGTATATTTTTCTCACATTTTTATACCGTTTGCTCTCCTTGATCAAATAATTTCTAATCTCTTTAATTTTGTGCAGACGTTGTTGTGTTGTTCTCTCATATGGACCTTTACTCACTTTCTAACGATGTCGGCTACGCTATTCATAGAGGAACAATTTTTGTCAGGCAGACGTCCATTTCCTATCAGATAGGCCAGTGTAAACTGGCTAAATGCAACTGGAATGATCAACTTTACAACTTCTTCAAGATCAATTTTTGATGGTGGACCAATTCTAAATTGAAACAGCCTTTTCAAGAATATGCTATAGTCAACATTAAGAACAGAGCTTAATGTTGCATTGTAATTGTATTGATAATGTTATTCTTTGCTGACATTTTCTTATTTATCTAGCGAAAAGGTTAGCATTGTATGTTTCATTTTACTTTGTTTGTACTGTGCTAACAATTGTATCAGGTAATAGTCCATGTGCTATCATGCAGCTGCTTGTGAACTGATTCAGTTAAAATATAACAATCAGTTTTGCAATTTCTTAAATATCAACTACTGAAGTTTGACCTGCTGACATATTAAACAGCGTCCTAAAAAATATGCTACGCGTAACGGTGAGATCAGATTTATGCGTTTCATAATAAACAGAGTTAATGATATTTTTTGTTTTGCTCAACATCTTTTTATATATTACATAAAATGTTAGCAAACGTTAGCGCAGACTTAATGTTCTTTAACAACATTACTGGTATTGGGTTATAAGTGAGCAAACTCTTGCCGTCTCCTTCAGATAGTTGTACTTCGTTCAGAATCAGCCGCTGTGCCTTGGTTGGTTGTTCCAATTTATTTTACAACAGTATTTTAAAGACCCAATAAAGAAACAACTTTACCTTTATGACAAATGAATAAGATACCTGCAACAGCTACACCACCGTCTATCAAATAATTGATCGTGTTGTTTAAGTTGTTTCATTTATTTCATGTAGTTTAACTGCATCATATTGTGATGGTCTTTTCATAGTCTTTGATATTTTTTACCCTTCTTGTTCGTTCCTTAAATGTTCGACTTTTTTAAAATTCCTGTTACGTTTACTAAGTTGTGCACCAAGTTCAACCGCGGATCTTTTTCCTGTCGTGAAGTTACTTTCTTTGTTTTTTTGTTCACCTTGTTTTCATCTTGCTTTCAATCTTGTCCACCTTCCGTGTAATTTACAAGACAATATGTAAGCTAGATCAATATAACTCTGAATCTGAATAAAGGCCAATTGTAATATGACTTACAATGCTACTTACCAGTAGTTTAAACTGATTTGAAATGTAATTTGGTGAATTAATTAAAGGATATAATCTAAGGCATATTGAAAGTCTCAAGAAGAGAAATATATAACCGAGATTAACAGACGCAATAATTATTGCGGACTATGTGGGAAAAATACATTAAAAATTGGCATAACGAAAACAAAGAGCGCAACAAAAAATAAATGAAGGAATACAAGAGACGCAAATACGGCAATAATGCAAATTTCAAATTATATAACAAACCTAGGGTAGAACTTTACAAGCTCTGAGGCAGACATTAAATCAGACACGCAATTAAATTCATCTATGTTCTATCAGTTGACTTTTTCCGAAGATGGTTCAACTTCACATAGCCTGAAAGTTTCTAGTGAGGGTGACCTTCACATTGATCACCGTGTACTTCTGTTGATTTGTCTTATCCTGGGCAAGAAAGGAAATGTTTCCACTGGTCAAACAAGACATATGATATTAAGCAAAAACATGTCGAAAGTGCGAAAATGCCATTACGTAAAGAGACAGAAGATAAAGAGAAAAACGTTATATCATTCAAGATTGTTCATTTCATCACTGAGGAAATCTTGAGCAGTATTACCTACTGTATTTTCTTTGTTAGACTTTATCACACAATGCAAGGAGACTCGCCAATGATAACAATTGTAATTAGTGTGATTCAAGTCACACAGATGTCTCAACAACAAAGCAACCAGTACACATTTTATTCATCAAGCATTTTTTTAAAACAGTATTTTCAGACTTTAAGTTTTTGTTGGTCTTTTGAAATCTACATCTTTGAAATTTATCAAAATAACACTCAATAAAGGCAGAGATAAACCTAGCCTAAATGACAAAAATGCGGTGAAGTATCTTATTCCATTTTATATCGAGTAGTCATCTTTAATTCCTTTTTGGAAAATGTTAAAGTTGTCAATTGAAACAATGCTGCTTAATTTTGACATCACAGTGTAAAAAGCGGCTGCATCATTGCCTGGAGTTATTGGTGCGGTGATAAGTTGATTATTTAACAATGCTGTTCAGATTGTTTCTTTCCTTGTTGAATATCTCATTTTACTTGTTTTTGGCATTACCGTGTTTGCTGTTTGCATTTCATATCAAAGGTTTAAGCAAAGTATATAGAAGTGTAAGAAGTTAGTAAACTATTTCAAAAAGTCTACTATAGCAGCTCCCACGACAATAATTCTCAAATAAATCATTGCTGGTTATTTTCTTGATCAGTCTTGTGTTTTGGCGTTTCTGTTTGGACTTTGTCCACACGTTATGAGTGCCATGTGCCCTTTTAACGTCCAAGAGTCGGATAGAATTGCTAAATGTGCTACACACAGGCTCCACAATTCTAACAGTAGGATTATCGTCACCATCATTTTTCTCTACATAACTTTTACTCACTTTTGTCTTCTTTTTGTCCAATACGAAATTCTTGCCGAATTATTGCAGGATGTTTATTACCTCAGTATTGATGCTAGGGTTTAACCCCAGTGTAAAACAAATCACTGGATTTTTGTTAACCGCTGTTGTATTCACTGTTACTAACCATTTTCATCACCATGTCACTCGGTAAATAGAGAGAACGTCGCCACCAAAAGTATATTCCAATTTCACTTTTGAATGTGTTGTGCATTACTGGAATATAACCATTATGTGTCGCAATCTTGCTGTCCTCAAATTACTACAGTTAGCTTTTGCATGATACTGTCGAAATAAATTGAATCATCGATGCTCTGTTATGCACCTATGCACCTAACAGGCAGATTACATCTAATGCTTTGATTTGACCTTGAACTAATCTACATCTTTCAGATCGTTACTATCTTGAAGAAAGAAGAAGAGTTTCCTATGGATTGGTTGGTCTTTGTCTAAAATAAAATTTATTTCGTAGCCTACAACGTCCTCCTGTATCCAACAGTACCAACCCCATAATTATATTTACTATTAGGAGGAGTTAACAGAAAATTATATGTGAACTCTCCAAAACCGTCGTGTACATTTTATGTTCTGGTCATTATCTATCAAGTATTTTTCCCTTCATCTATTTCCAATTATGATGTAGCGGAATTCTAACATTTTTGGAGATTACAATTAACTGTTTCAAACCAATGCTATTGTTATTGGATTTGAATGGCACCGTCATTAGGTAAAGGTATTTTATCTTCAGCCAGCAGTTTTCACATCTGGAAATAACAATGAAATGTGTGTATTGATTAGATTAACTCTGGGTATGTTTTGTCTATCAAATGCATTAACGAATCCCACAACCAGCTGTTGCCATCCACAGCATTCAGTTTAGTTGATTCTGCCAAAGTTTCACGTCACAACGTGATCTGTGTCTTTCATACTGTAATTACTGTCACATTTTATAGTATAGTTATCAATTAAATTGAATGGTCAGCATTCGAAACTTTGAGTTTCAGTATAGTACCCTTTATTTTGTTGAATATATCTTAGACCAGCTTGTAGTCTTTTACACTGTATTTGTTTTACATGTTTTCTAGATGTAGTTAGAATCGATTTCATATTTTTATATGTTATTTCTTTTCATTTCTTCTGTGATGTAATGTATTACCATGTGAAGACATTTCTTCTGTGATGTATGGTATTACCAAGTGAGAACATTTATTCTGTGATGTAATGTATTACCATGTGAAGACATTTCTTCTGTCATGTAATGTATTACCATGTGAGGACATTTCTTCTGTGAAGTATGGTATTACCATGTGAGGACATTTCTTCTGTGATGTATGGTATTACCATGTGAGGGCATTTCTTCTGTCATGTATTGTATTACCATGTGAGGACATTTCTTCTGCGATATAATGTATTACCATATGAGGACATTTCTTCTGTGATATATGGTATTAACATGTGAAGACATTTCTTCTGTGATGTATGGTATTAACATGTGAGGACATTTCTTCTGTCATGTAATGTATTACCATGTGAGGACATTTCTTCTGTTATGTATAGTATTACCATGTGAGGACATTTCTTCTGTGATGTATGGTATTACCATGTGAGGACATTTCTTCTGTCATGTAATGTGTTACTATGTGAGGACATTTCTTCTGTGGTGTAATGGTTTACCATGTGAGGACATTTCTTCTGTTGTGTAATGTATTACCATGTGAGGACATGACCTACATTTTAGTCGCCTTATCACATTTTTAATGTGTACCACTTTGTTGCTTAACTGCGCTGTCCATGTGCATTCTAATTTTTCTTGTGTTTGCGATCAATACAAATTCGCATCAGGTGCATGTTTTAACTTCAATTTTTAATGCGATGTTTGTTTGTTTTGTTCACATTTCTCACATTCTAGAAACTCATTATCTTTCCTAAACTCTATGTTTTCATACCCCCTGATGCTTCTATGTATTGTGCTTCATTCATTTATTCTAACGGAGTTAGATTTTCTGCTAGCTCTCAACTGTTAAATGATTCATCATATATTTCCAGTTAAACAAGTACATACATTGTACCTTTGAATTTTATGGTTTCAAAATCTTTTCAACTTTGTATATGCTATGTTGTTTGTCGTATAGAGATAACTCTTGTTCTTAAAACATGCTCTCAATACCATCTCCCTTTAAATCTTACAGTTTGTAAGCTACCGAATCACCTAAAATTAATATCCCTGATTCTGAATATTTCCTCGTTAAAACCAGGAAGGTAACCTTTTGCAAATATTGCTTTATAGTTTGAAATTATGACTACTTCACTACTTTTGAATTTAGGAGTTCCAAATGTATTAGCTGTTTAAATAACCGAAAAATGTATCCATACTTTATTTTCATGTATATGTATGTGCGATTATAGTTATTGTATCCATAAAGTTAGCTACGGTAACAGGTCAAACCATTTTCTAGTATCACTTTGAGTGAAATACTTCCATATTATAGTCTTCGGAGTTTTGTTATACCTTTCCGCTACTGATACTTTTTTTTGCAGCGTAAGTTGAAAAGTATTTTTCTCAGAATTGTGCACACAAAGTTTCCATTGTATTGTATTTTAATGTAAATATAGTATGTGCATATTATTACCCATGGTGTATGCATAGTTCTGTCAAACGATTGCGACATAGTTTTACCCACATTCAAGGTGTCGGCAGTAGGAATTCACCTACCTCGTGCTTTCTGTCTGTTGTTTTCCCTACGGTATATTATCATATATTCATTTGTGAACATTAAAAATCTCATAGAATCGCGTTTCATATGTAGATATCATAGCTTTATAATTTCATTATGTCATAGAAACTCCCACAAATTCAGTAAATGAACAGAACAGCTTCATAGCTGTCAAAGTGAACAGAACGATTTCATATGTTATGTTAACATAATATTATAATTTATGTTTGTTATATGCACTGGGCTACGTATATGAAAACACGCATCAATACTTAATTTGAATTCAACATGTGATTGAAATAGCATTGTTTTATGCACGTGTATACTAATTGAAGGAGTATGTGTTTAATTTAAATTGGATACTAGATCGGGATTTAATTGTTTAGGTAAGTGGTGTCAGAATTGCATATGTTACAGTAAGACCGAATTCATTTCATACACAAATACGTTGTAAATAAATATGTCATTTTACAACTGGTCTTTATTTCTTCACTAATCTAAATCCAATAGGTCTATTCTTCCGAGTGTTTTCCTTTTGTAGCAAATTCTTAACTTTTTTTGTTAAACACTTTTCTCTCATCAAACTGCACTTTGTTTTTAGACTTTCTATCTTTGAAGATTTCTATGAGAGCAATGTATAAGGTCATCTCACTTTTCGTTTTTACTCTCTCAGTTCAAGCTTATTTGAGTAGACATCTACCTCTCTCAAAATGCATTTGTATCCATTGTGCTACTTTTCGTAACTAATATAGACCTTTCTGTAAGGAATTATTTTCTTGCTTGTTTGTGTAACGTGTATGTAGATTGTTCAGTTAGCCATTCTTTCAATTCATCGTATTTTATTTTATTTTTGTCCCGTTTAATTTATTCCCACAAGTGATTGATATTTTTGCAAGAATCTGTAATTTCATGATGGTAGTAAATGCGTTCTTTGTTTTGACCTCCAAAGTCTTGTCAGTCATTTAAAACGGTTTAAACACATCCAGAGTATATGTTACACTTGACACGTATTGTCCTTAGGTGTTATCACCAAGTCAACCGGACATCCATCGACAACTAGAACTTTCATTTTCAGCAATTTGCAACGTTTCTTTAATCCTTTCAAAGGTATGAATGATTTCAGATTATGTAAAATTTGGCGTTCCTATGGTCGATTAAAAAATAGCTACTTCATATACCGAGTAACCATGTTCTGTTTTAATCGAACTTCGTTTGCCATAAACTCCGTCTATATTTTGCTAAATCGTTGTAGTTTGGCCTTGTAAAGTTTACGAGATCTTTAAATTGTACCATAAATCTAGCCGAATACAAATTTGTATATTTTACTCACATTACACACGGATTATATTCCTTCTTCATACCGTCCTCTTTTAACACTCTTACTATCGTGATTGATGATGCTTATCTCGATGTTATGATCATTAAATGCAATCAATTAATCTTCCTCTTTTCTGAAACATTGCAGAATATCTTTTTTATGTTTGAACTCGACATTTCAACAATTAGGTTTCCTTATATGTTTGGTTTGATCACTCTTTTATTCGATCCAAATCTGAAAACAAATACATGGTATATCTTGACATTGAGATTGTTGCTTTTATTCTTTATTATTATTATTATTATTATTATTATATATATATATATATATATATATATATATATATATATATATATATATATATATGTATCTGTAAAAGGCTGAATCTATCACAAGACAGCTTTGTGCCATTATTTATGTTGCTAAAAGATTACATTCTTGTCTGCTCTGCTCAGTGTTCAGTCATGAGATTAGAATGTGGTCTAGGAACTAGCGTGTGTTGGTAACGTTTTAGAAATGTGTAAGTGTTTCTAGATATGTTCTCGTAATAGTACGAGGATGTTTAAACTGTTTTTAACCGGTTGACTGTTTTAGAAAGTATTTGTTTGATGTTTGAATGTATTCTGACTCTTTCACAACTCTTAAATAGTATCTACTACTTTATGTTCGGATACCAACAGAGCATATAATGTACCGTTATGTGCGATCCTTCGACATGTGGAAATCGTAAAATAGTCAGCTCCTTTTGAAATCCTTCAGCCATTGTGGAGTAGAACTTAACATTGGAAAGAAATGGTCATGGATCTGCTAACATTCCAGTTTTATTAAATTAATTTTTAGGTAGATGACATATAAAAATATAAATTTTAAGAATCTAAAAGTTGTATCTTGATTTTCTACCATAGACAGCCCAAGAGTACTCCATTATGATAGCCAAGGGAAGTAGGCTCTACCTCAATCTGCCACCACACTCAGTGTCTCAATAACCATCTAAGAAGAATAATTTATTATTTTCAGTTGTGCAAATGGTAGACATTTGTTGCATAAATTCATGAAATATTAGACCGGGGGGGGGGGGGGGGGTAGTTGGACTTGAAGTATGAAATGACTTTAAACTATAAAGATGTTTGGTTTGGACCGAACTTTATGTGTCAAAATTTACTATCAAATTTATATTTTTCAGTTGTGTAAATGGTAGAAATTTGTTGCGTAAAATTCGTAAAAACACGGCACTTTATAGTTGATCACAGACTTGTAAATTTAAATAATATTAAACAATAAAGTAGAGTTATGACGCAATTAAGAAAATAGCTTAGATTTGCATTTTTCACTTGTTTGAGACGTTTAATAATGTCAGAAACAGCTATTTTGCGATTTCAGTTTCTAATAGTCTCGGATCGCAAAAATGAAACTTACGTTGGACTGTCTAAAATAGACACAGTAACTGGTCATTCGCTTATCAGTTTGTTCGAATTATTTCGAGCATAAGATGCGAGTTATTCATGTCTTGTGCTGGAATGGAAAGAAAGATACATATACTGTTTGATACAGAGAACATTTGTCCGATAAATAGTATTTCCATCTGAGTAAACGTTGAACTTACAGAACACACCCAGTCTACAATAGATGACGATTTTCTGATTAAGGGCTTATCTCATAAATCGCGGTATTTTAAAATGTACTTCTCTAATATTTTATTTCATATTGCTAATTTTTGTCTTATTATTTTTCATCATTCTAAACCATATCCCGTACAAAGTCATGCATATTCTGCTATAGTTCTATTTTTTTACTTGATGACAATGCTATTTATACAATTAAGGGCGTCCGCTTTTATAAAATCAATGTTTAGTGCACAGCTCAAAATGACACGTTCATTACATTATACCGTCATCGATATAATATCACTTATTATTTAAGTGTATCGTAGCAAGAAGAACTCTGGAAGAGGTTTGACGGAAAATGACTTGGTGGCAACTTGTCTCCTATTAAATAACAAAAGGACAAATACTTATTTTATTTTAATAATCACAATAACATTCCTGTGGGTGAAAAAATTATAAAGTCAATTAATAGCATACGAGACTTTGGGAATTTTTTTCCATGAACTTTCTGTCGTAATCGTCCTCGCAGGCTTTCTGTTGCGGAAAACGAATGTAATCACAAAAATTGTCATAATAATAGGAAAAAAATCACTCATCAACATACCCTTTTCTTCGTGTATTTGAGAACAGGCTATCTATAATCTGGTGAATTCATAAATACTCATGCAACTATTTTATAAACAATTAGTGACATTATACTTTTACAATACCTTATTTTATGTAATCACCCTTATACTTTTACAATATCTTATTTTATGTAATCACCCTTATACTTTTACAATATCTTATTTTATGTAATCACCCTTATACTTTTACAATATCTTATTTTATGTAATCACCCTTATACTTTTACACTACCTTATTTTATGTAATCACCCTTATAGTTTTACACTACCTTATTTTATGTAATCACCCTTACTTGGGGATAGATATTCAACTACGAGTAGCGCAATAAAATGCACACCAGAATATCAATTTTGAAGTGTTTTGGACTTGCTTGGACCCTCAGCTATGTAACAATATCCGTTTTACTAAAATTTAAATACTCAAAAATTTCACCAGCGATAATCCTTAATGGTTAATCTATACATATATATAGACTGTACATAAATTGGAGCACTAAAACATATTGGGAAAAAAATTCTGCTTAATTACATGATGCGCATTTCTTGATTTGTTTTCATGTATTTCACGGATCTGTATTTTTTAATGTAAGCAGTCTGACCATAGCCATAAAGATATGTGACAGCTCGTTGAAAGGGAAACTTTCTAAACATCAAAATGACGCTTACATTACTGAAATAGTATTAAAAAAAAAATGCGAATACCATTAAGAAATCGAGGGCTAGGTGTGAAATGCAACTTAATATGTTCATGATTCTTACCCATTTTAGTATCAAACGTTCATCGGGTACATGTATAAAAAACGAAGTCGGCTTCCCTTGAGACATCTTCTAGACTGAAAAATAGTACGTAAATAAAGCAAAAGTTATATATCATCGATGCACACTAAATATTAAGCGATGTTGAATTCGGAGGTTGTTAAGGGTATAAAATGCTTTCAGATTTATTCTCAGTGTGCGAATCTGGAAGAGTACGTAGCAAAATTTAACTCGGCCCAGTCAATTTTTACCCGGTCAGGACGAGGGGTTTTCATGAGCACTGACTTTGTGTTATACCGTGTATCTATTATTTGTGTTATTGTTATTCACGAAAGCATGCGATATATTAAATAATAACATATTCCAAAATTGTGTTGCGTATTTAACCTGTCTGTAATCACAATAATTCGATATATATAAAGCATGTGCACGTTATTTATAGTCATGTGAACATAATGACCGATTATGCTGTCATGTTCTGTCAGTAGAGAAGAGTTATTTCCCTTTCAGCGATGTACTGAGAGTTATTCCACACACCCATTAATAATATCATCATTATTCAAACTA
Organism: Margaritifera margaritifera; assembly: GCA_029931535.1. NCBI lineage: Eukaryota > Metazoa > Mollusca > Bivalvia > Unionida > Margaritiferidae > Margaritifera > Margaritifera margaritifera. The sequence continues at coordinate 1,388,451 of JAQPZY010001335.1, read as the reverse complement.
CATTATAAAAGTAACAGAGTATGTTCCAATGAAACATCATTATTCAACTAATACACTATATACCTAATAAAACGTATGTAGGCCGAAACGTCCGAGCCGAATCGTCCAGACCGAAAGTAGTGTTTGGGACTAATCGTACCGGGCCGAACTGGTTTTGGGCCGAAAAGACCCGGAGACGCCGGAAAATCACGATTGGTTGGAAATTGACCTTTGACATCAACTTTCCCGCGGTTTACGATCACATGTGCTTTACAACCAAGGAAAACAATGGCGGTAAGTGGACAGTTTTTCATAATTTTACTGACTTTGCGGCCTGAATCAGTGCATGTTGCTAATGACATTTATATATCAGGTTGTAAGAGTGGTTTGGACTTTACGAATGTGAAAAAATAAAAAAATATAAACTCGATCTGTCATTTTAGCGGAGTCCAGGGTCTCGGGGTGTGAGATAATTCTTGAATAAATGTTGCATTTATAGTTACAAAATAGAGATATAATCAGAGAGGGTGAATGTTTGAGTTGTAAATTTAGCGGTAAAATTCATGAATAGTAGTGTTTGAGGCAAGCAGACGGCTGAGATGATTCGCTCACATCTGACGAATTCGATTTTAGTCACCTGTTAACAAACTACATTTTAAAAACAAATACTTTTAGCAGCTAAGCCGAGAGCTGTTGGTAGTACACAATTCAGTACAGGTGGATCGGGGATGGGACTCTGGTTGTGAAGAAATGGCTGTAAACTTTGGTAATAGTGATGCCCTATTTGCTTCAATCAAGTATCCTGGTACACTTGGCAGTGAGTTTGTGAAAGATTAACTTAAAATAAATTCCAAACCTTTTAGTCAACTGACTGATGCACAACACACTACACTATGGAGTTTGTATGCAGCGAGAAAGAAAAAAAAATGTCACCGACACCTATCACTAATCCATCGTGTGGAAGAGAGCAGTATATTTCTTATAACACTTTGAGAAATTAAACACAAGCTGTTTTATTGTACATACTGTTTGCCAAGAACAGACTTTAGTCCGTGCTGAAAACCTGGAAAGTAGATCCTAATAGAAGGTATGGAGGCATGTACTGGCCATAGACATGATTGTATAAGAAACACAATGACAAAATCATACATGTCTTATTGTAATAATAATATTGTGAATAATGTCAGTGGCAAACATGATGATGAACCCAAGCTGAACAGTTTGGAAAATTGTCAATATGTCTTTCTGTACATGCAGTATGTGCATCTACAGTACAGCTCAAGCGATATTTTTGTTTCTCCATTTTTCATGGTGGAGAACTTACTCCCCTCCATGCTCACTCAACAGTGGAGGGGTAAATACCTGCAAATCACCACCACACCTCATCAGGCATGCCATTGGCAACCCCATCATCACTGAATGAAAAACACCCATGGAAAAACATACGTAGAGAGTAAAGCTTTACAATCGGATATCATTTGAAGAATCGGTCATGTTTATGTCGATTATATATTTGGACAATAAAAGAAATTATTTCAAAACAATCTTGTATATTCAGTACATGTGTATTCAGAAAAGATTTATTTGCTTCTCTTGCAATTATTTTTTTACGTTTTTACTTTATTCAAAGAAATCTGAAAACAATTTCTTTTAAATATGTGTGCACTAACTTGATGAGAGGCGCACCTTCAGTTTCTCTTGAACAACATACATTTATCCTGTTGTTACAAAGGAAAAAGTAATTTCTGAGATATGGACATGTCAATTCCAAATGAAAACCACTTTTGTTTAGAATCAAGAACAAAAAAAAAAAAGAAACAACGACCAGAAAATACTGAATTTTACACTGAACAGCAGTCACGAGGCTGAATGTACTTTACTTTAAAATGTTTAAACCCTCCTCCCCATTTTGAAAATTGAATGGTTTCTCCCTAATAGATATTTGACTTGAGTAGACGTTCACAGAAATCAAGGCAGTGACCATTGTAACCCCTGTTATAAAATATTGACAAGGGTTAGCATCAAAAGAGGATGTAAATTTCAGCTTGGGAAAGGTGTTTGTATTACACAAAGCCATCTGACTAGGTGCGTCATATTTAACAGCTAGAATTAACAAAACAAGATATTCAGAGACTTTAATTTCCAACAAATTTATGATGTAATGTCTCGACATCTATCCTATTATTTACTCATTTTAAAAAAAAAAAAATGTAAAAACAAAAATTGTTATCGTTGTAGAAAAAATAATATATCCTATGGAGATGGTAGGTCAATAACCTAATCAGAATATTGATCAAAAATTGCCAGGAAAACAAAGTTAACAAGCCGCTGGCAATAGTTTTTCAGCTGTGCTGCACATGTTTTAACCTGTGTGAACCTATATGTCTCTGGGATGATTTTTATGCAACCATTTTTTGATTACAGAATCAAAAAACAAGAAACAACCACTACTTTGATAATTATTAGTATAGTGTAAATCGAAGTAAATTACGAGATCTTAATAATGCTCTCTATCCCTCTCCCTCGTATATCCTAGACAAACATAATTACGTATTGCCTTTGCCTATGCACACAGGTATGTTCTTGCGTACATGAATGCATCTTTTCTTCACAACATATAGAAATTCAGTATGATAATGAACTTAACTTCGTTATTGTCTTTATATTTCCAAAACAGTACATAGTTAGCTTCTAGCAATAAGTTTTTTTTTGTATGTTCATGCAATAACTGCCAAAATTATGCTTTCTCAAGTTTGAATTGCTCCTCTATAATGCTGTGATTGGATGTCATGTTAATGAGAACTTGTGCATGGGATAACTATTGAAACTTTTGCAATTTCGATTAACTTCGGTCAGGTGTGTATGCGATTTTTTTATTATTAACTTCGACGTTGATCATTCTTTTTAAAGCAAGAGTACAGTATCACTGATTTTCATATGATCGTTAAAAAAATAAATCATGTGAACTGCAACAAAAATAAGGACATGAATGCATCTTTAGATTCCGATAACGTAATATTTTTAAAAAAAAATGATAAAATTTTAAATTTAGATTCATTACGCAAAACATAATATTAATAAAGTTCACAAGGCATTGGCATTAAGTTTAAATTATCAAAAATTTTAATTAGCATTATGTATCCTGCATTATCTTGGTAACAAAGTAGCAAATGTTTATAATTAACTGAATTATCACATTTTTTCATTAAAAAAAATGTAAACAAATTGTTCCCAAGAGATAATCAATGCCTCTTTCTCTCTCTTTCCCCCCTCTCTCTCCCTCCCTCCCTCTCTCTCAATCTCTGTCTCTCTCCCCCCAATCCCCAAACCTCTACTTGCTCTACCAATTCTCATGACCAAGTCGATGAACATCTACATGCTATATTTCTAGGATGAGACATCATCAGATCCTTTGTCCACAGCTACCAGCCCGTCACGGCCCCGGAGCCAGCGGAGTCGAGACCCTATCACCTCAAGCCCTGGACGTGACTTGCCTCCATTTGAAGATGAGTCAGAGCTGCTGGGTGAGGGGCCAGTGGAGGAAGAGGTTGAGGAGGAGGATGGAGAAGAGTTGTTTGGGGATAATATGGAAAGGTTAGACTATGACTTGAGCCTTTGTATATTTACCACCTCTGAGAGTAGAAACATTTTGAAAATCCATAGTTTTCCCTGAGGAACCAGCTTTGAAAATCTGGTTATCCAGCAGATTTTTCTGGTTGGGTGTGCCCCCCCCCCCCCCATTTTCTAATCAAAATCGTGTAACCAATTTTTTTCATATATACACATGCACACACACGGGTAAGCTAGTCCAGCTTCTCCAGGATGTCAAAATCTGTGTACAAGTACACATACTTTTAAGTTTTGGATGCATTAAATCACCTGTTAACTGATTGAAGGTGCCTATTGATCATTTTGATCAAAAGAATAATTAAACGCTCGTATGATTTGAGACATTGCTTTGATACGTAGCATTCAGCACACTTTTAATCCATTGTATTTTAAATCCTCGTGCGGTGTTTGGAATACTTGCATTTTATCATATACCATATTTAGAAATATAGTGCCAATATTTTGGGACTTGTTTTTTTTTGTAGGAGGGAGATGAACTTCCATGTTAATCGTCTTCAATATCCCCTGTTTTTTTTCTGAGCCTTGTACAGATATACTTTCGTTTTCGAGTGATTATCATATATATCAGGGCTGAGCAAATCCCATATCCCGATGTCCCGGACTATTCAGTTTTGAAGTCGGGCAAGTACAACTTTCCAAGTCGCTAGTCTGGGACAAGTGCTTTTTTCGTTTTAAAAAAGTCAGGTAAGTGCTTATATTTATGCCATAATCACTTTATCTGGCGATTCATACCCTCATGCCATACTGAATGCTTGATTCTACCATCTCTGTGTTTATTTACATTCTGTATCAGACCTAACAGTGGTCATTGATAACTGTTGCCTGTGTGCATGTTCTATAACAGATTGACTGCATATTGGGCTAAGCAGCCAAATTATTGGCCAATCAAAAAGCACGAAACAAAACAAATCTGGTATGATTAATTGGCAGTGTTTTAAATGACTTGATTGTATTGTGTTAACTCAAACCAGATCCTCATGAATGACTGAACCCTTTGATTATAATCCAGTGAGTTGATTCAATTAAATTAATGAAAGGCACTTGGCTGACATTAATGTCGGTTCCCTTTATGAACTGATTAAATGGCAGCAATGATTCTATAATTTTTAATTGATTATACAGAGGATTAACTTGCATGTCCGATAATGCATTTGAAGCGAAACAATTAAGCTTATTAAGGAATGGTCTCTGTTCATATTTAAAGGACAAAATGTATGTTATGATCACTTCAGAAGTAGTTGTTGAGCAAGGTGATGTTTACTGTGTGGATAAAACGAGTTTACTAAATTATTCACAAGGAAGTTAATCGTGAAGAGTAGAAGGAAAATTCATGTAAAAGTGGAGGGGTAAAATGTAAGACTCCCACTGAGTGTGAGGTGACTATTTCTCCCAAGAGACATAAGCCAGACTCTGTTGCAACAAAAAATGTCAAACAAGACACTACTAAGAGATGGGGGAAATTTTCAGGCCCATTGGGTTGATAGTTATCCCTGGCTTGAATTCATTGATTCAGAAGGAAAAATGTTTTGCAGTTGTTGCAAACAATATCCCAATCAGGCACAGGTTGGAAATTCAACCAGTGTATTTGTCAGTGGAAGTGACAAATTCCGGATTGAACCAATAAACTCTTCTGACAGTTCTGGACCTCACAAGATTTGTGTAGCACAGTATATGCAGCCAGCATGTACAGAAAATCTCTTGAAGTTTAGAGTTGCTAACATTCCACTAGGAAAGGCCCTTTCAAAACTAAACGAGACTAAAAAGAAAAAAAATGAGAGCTGTCTTTAACACAACCTACAGCCTTGCCTGTTACGGTCAACCTTTTTTTGATATGAAATCCTGTGTGCACTCCAGGAGAAGAACAGTGTTGAACTTGGTGCTAATTATAAGAACAGATTACAAGTCTAGTGAGAAGAATTTATGGAATGTCTGAATTCCAGTAAATTCTTTTCCATTCTTGCTGATGCAAGTACTGATACTACTGTATCGGAGCAAGAAATAGGGCATATAAGATACCTGGACAATGGAAAACTGAAAACCTCTTATGTAACAAGATGAATAATATCAGCCTATGTTTTTGAAAAATTAAATTCTTTTAAGAAATAAATATGTTGTACATTATTTCATTTGTTCTGTCTATGAAATAAAGTGCATACTTCTCATCAGATTTTGACAATTGATATAAATTTGGGACATGTGAAAAGGTAGGTGGGACAAGTGAATTTCTTAAACCTCTTGTAGCTCAGCCCAGCATGTGTACTCTTCCCATGACAACTTTACATAATTTCTTCAGTGCCAAACACAAGGCTATAGATGAAACTTGCCAACAGAAAGTGTATATGACTTTCAATATGGCTGCGACAGCAGCCAGTTTGAAAATCTTGTCACTGAAGAATATCAGAGATGGTTTTTAATACTCCAGAGTTAAAAAGAAGAAATGGTCTTGTCTTGGATTCTTAGAAATTCTATTGGGACAGTTGAGCATCAATCCCTCTGAGGGACTTTTGTTGTGTAAACAAAGTTTTGTGGGAAAATTCCATTCTTTTGATAAAAGAATTTACTGCAAACAACTTTTAACCTGCATTTGGCTAACATAAACCTTTGCTATCCATAAAATTACAGGTCTAGTTTTTATTTCGGACCAGCTGCTTTGATTGATTTACTGATTCATTGAGTAATTGCAGATGAATTGTTTACTTCAGAGACTACCGCCCCATTCCAGAACTTGATGTATATACACATGAAGGCTTGGATGATGAGGACTACTCTGACATCTCAGAAGGTCAACGCCAGGCAGCAGAGAAAGATATCCGGCGCAGAGAGAAGGAGGAGGGCTTATTGGCGGGTCGAATGAGACGGGGGCTGATTTATGGTAAGATAGATTATAGGAAAGGGTCAATTTTGCAAATCATTTGCCTGAATAAGAAATAATTTAAATTTTAAAAAAAACAGCATCAGCAGATAAAATTCTTTCTTAAAGTATGACTGGGTTCGCACAGAAGTGGAGAAGTCCTGGAATTTTATACTGGTTCTTGAAAAGTACTTGAATTTGTCCAAAGGGGTTTTATCCGGGAAAATGTCTGGAATTTAGTGTGTGTGTGTGTGTGTGTGTGTGTTGGGGGTAATGATCCTTTCCAAACTTACCTTGAATTCCTAAAATTAATTAGTTTTTATCAGAAAAAAATGCAAGTTTTTTTTTGTTTTTGTTTTCTGCAAAACTTGCAATCATATAATCACAAAACATATTTAGTGTCACATGATAATAAATTGTAGCACTTTTGTCATTGGTAAATTAGAACATTCAGAACTCTTGGACTTACCATTATGTATTGAGGCAAAGCACGTGATTCGTGAAGGAATTTTTTTAATCACAAAACATATTTAGTGTCACATGATAATAAATTGTAGCACTTTTGTCATTGGTAAATTAGAACATTCAGAACTCTTGGACTTACCATTATGTATTGAGGCAAAGCACGTGATTCGTGAAGGAATTTTTTTTTTTGCTTGAGTAAACAATCTTGACCACTTGGTAAACGTGAACAAAAGGGTAGGTATTTATAATATCAGATGGGAACTTCATCCAGTTTACAAGGATTGGTTAAAACCATTTAAAGGAGTCAAATGAAAGGCATTGTGTACGGCATGCGATTGGATGTTGGACATTTCTAAAATGGTTGAAGGTGCCCTGAAATCACATATTAAAGGTCACAAACATACGCAAAATGCCCAATATCTGCCATGTGTAAAAATTATGTAATTCTTTGGTGCAGCTTTTTCACTTGAAAGTGATGAAGATGGAACAAATGAATTAGAGTGAGTTATTAGTACACCCTCCCCCCCAAGTCCAGCGGAAATACTAAAGCTACTACTTCATGCAGTCTTAAAAAGTTTATGAACAAAGATGAAGTACTTGAAGCTGAAATATTGTGGACATTAAAATTGGTGACTGATCACTGTTTGTATCGGTCAGCATCGGTCATCAGAAAACAAAAATGATTTAAAGCTATGTTTCCTGATTTTTTTTAGACTCCAACCAAGCTCTCATGTTTTGGTTATCACTAGTGAGTTGCAAATAAAATTTATAAAATAAAAGCATTAGATTTCTTTGTCAAAAATCTTGAAAACACCAGAATATGTCATGGAAATGTCCTGGAATTTTGTCTTGCCAAATCTGTTTGAGCAATGTATGCTGTTTTTATATGCCCACCATAAGGCAGGGGTTATTATGTTCTAATGTCTGTCTGTCTGTTACCTATTTGGTTTTTGCACAGTAACTTTAATGCCATCTGCAGTAACTAGACGTTGTGGATTAAAAAAATGGGTTTCTACACTGTTACGTTAGTTCTACAGGACATACTTGAGCCAAACTTTGTAGATGTCTTGCACTTGGGGTGAGGAAGAAGGCTATTGATTTTGTGGTCAAAAAGGTAAAAGGTCTAGATTACTGCCTGGAAGAAGAAAAATAGTATCCGCACAATAGCATTAGTTCTACATCATAGACCTGGCCCATACCATGCTTGTGGATGGCTCACATTTAGGACAAGGAAGAAGTCTATTTATATGTGGGTCAAAAGGACAGATATTGAGGTCACTCGGACTGAAAGAAGAAAAAATGTTTTCACTATTTAACACGTGGTTTGTGTATTGTGTGCTGTTCACAGTACTCTTGTTATGGATAGGCCATGTAGATGAACAAGTTTTTAAAAAAATCTTTTACTGGTAATGGTTTCATGTAAAACAAAAATAATTTAGTGATGGTGGTATAAAGTTTATTTCGTATTTGACATAATACCTGCACAATTCGAATAAAAAGTTACATGAATTTATAGAGGATAAAGTCTCATCATAACAAATCAACAAGGTCATAAACAGCTTTCTAGATATGTAAGTGCCATGGGAGCTCTCTACTTTGGAGATTCATTAGAGATCTAGATTAGAATTTAATACATTGGGTATTTTACTCAGGTTTGGAACTAATTGTGTTGAATCATGCATATTAGTATGCCTCAATCATGCATGTTAGTATGCCTCAATCATGCATATTAGTATGCCTCAAACAGCTTAGGGACTAAAACCAATTTGAGGTGTGTTCAGATATACGGCTTGATTTGATTTTTTTTCAGTGAGCAAGTATTTTTTTTTTTTTTCAAAATGTGCACATAACATCTGAACTTGTCCCAGTACCATAATTTATATTGATCAAATCATAAAAACGTAAACTGTACTTGTGTTTGAAGCAGTAAGCTGACAAATTCGGACAAGATCAGCGTCTATTCTAGAACTGAAAATTATGGGGGAAAATTCCCCCACCTCCATTAGGAAAAAGGGGGGAATTTTCTGAATATGCTTGGAATTTTATGAGAAAATAAAAGTAGGGATTTAAAATGTGATGCGTGAAAAATGATGTTTTTTTGCATTCTGTCAATTTTTCAGCATGATTTTTTTTAGAAATCGGCATTAATCATGAAATCACGTGTCCTAGAATAGACCCTCCTAAATGCTTAAAAGGATGCCATCAAGAAAGTAAATCTGTCAAGCAACTGGGTTTGCCTGTGGTGGATGTACCATGAGATAAAGTGACATCAGATTATGTGTGGACATGAAGTGAGTGAATATAGCCATACACCACAATTGATGAACTGCTTCAGGATTTTAATCGAAGCAAGATTTACAATAAACTCAATGTGAAAAGGGTCTACCATCAGATAGAACTTTCACCAGAATCAAGGGACATAATTACTTCCATAAATAAAAAAAAAACCTCTACTGCTACCCAAGACAAATGTTCAGAATCAGCTGTGACCCAGAGATGTACCAGAATGTAATGCAATAGATGTTGCAGAGTTGTAAAGGCATCTATACCATACTTGACTACTTAATAGTGTATAGATCATTAGAGGAGGAACACAACAAGAGACTAAAACGTGGTGTGCAAGTTACACATGAAAAAAGTTTGAAGCTGAACTGGGCCATGTATTGTCTGAACGTGGAGTCAAAGCAACCAAATTAAGGTTTAAGCGGTTTTTGATGCTGGACAGCCTGAAACCCAGCTGATGTGCGAAGCTTCTTAGAATTTGTGAACTACATACAGTGTACGATTTATTCCTGACCTTGTGACAGTGTCCAAACCTCTTAAAGTTTACTAAGAAGTACCAACACTTTCTTTGTGACCCAGAACAGAAAAAGGCTCAAAGCATTTGGAAAATTGATCACTAATACTAGTCCTGTTGGATTAGTAGTTGCAAGTCCAGCAGCTAGGTGATGAAGTGTGTGATTCGTTATGCCAGTTGTAGTCTTTACTTCCAGAGAGAGAAGGAAGCATAAGCTCTTGTGTGGTCCTGTTTGTATAGAGTTATTGATTAATCACAAACTACTTGAATACATCTACTCATCAAAGTTAAATCCATGTGCCTGCATTGACTGGTGCATGGTCCAAATGCAACCCTGCAGGTTCCAGGTGAAGACTAAAACTCGGGACAAGCAGTCGCTTACAGAAGGATGCGTCTGATGAATATGCAAGGTTTTGTTGCTCAGGTGTTATCACTGGTGGTTATGATTATCAGGGCTCAGGAAACAAATTTCAAAGCTCTCGTCCCTGGCATCACTTTTCTCAATGCAGTACACTTGCCAATTACACTACTTGCACTCTTACAAAACTAATACATTGGCACATGACACATGCTTGATACTACAATGGGTCCACAAAGCTAATACATTGGCACATGACACATGCTTGATACTACAATGGGTCCACAAAGCTAATACATTGGCACATGACACATGCTTGATACTACAATGGGTCCACAAAGCTAATACATCGGCACATGACACATGCTTGATACTACAATGGGTCCACAAAGCTAATACATCGGCACATGACACATGCTTGATACTACAATGGGTCCACAAAGCTAATACATCGGCACATGACACATGCTTGATGCTACAATGGGTCCACAAAGCTAATACATCGGCACATGACACATGCTTGATGCTACAATGGGTCCACAAAGCTAATACATCGGCACATGACACATGCTTGATGCTACAATGGGTCCACAAAGCTAATACATCGGCACATGACACATGCTTGATGCTACAATGGGTCCACAAAGCTAATACATCGGCACATGACACATGCTTGATGCTACAATGGGTCCACAAAGCTAATACATCGGCACATGACACATGCTTGATGCTACAATGGGTCCACAAAGCTAATACATCGGCACATGACACATGCTTGATACTACAATGGGTCCACAAAGCTAATACATCGGCACATGACACATGCTTGATACTACAATGGGTCCACAAAGCTAATACATCGGCACATGACACATGCTTGATACTACAATGGGTCCACAAAGCTAATACATCGGCACATGACACATGCTTGATACTACAATGGGTCCAAACCATGAAAATGTAGTCTGAGTGAAGACCGCAAGTTTAAAACCCTTAGATACATTTATATTAAGAGACAAGGTTTGCAGTTTCACGCCTAGCCCTCAATTTCTTAATGGCTTTTGCATTTACAGTGATACTTTAGAGTAATCTTGGTGCCATTTTATTGTGGGGAAAGTGTGCTTTTCAATGAGCTATGACACATCTTTACGAGTTGGACATGTGGGAAGTTGAGTTGGAAAATGTAGACATTTTGTAATTTTTCGTCTGGTCAAACAGCATTACACCTGACTCTGGTCTCTAGTATTTTTTATGTATGTCAAGCTTTATTGATACTTTCTCACGCTAAAGTGAAGACGCCAACAGAGATTTCTGTAAGTTTGTAATTAATTTTCAAACGAAAATGTAGCGAATTTACATTTGAAGAAGAATTTCAAGCTTCTGCTCACTTTCGTATTTTAAGTAAATCTATTAAAGTCAAACCTTCATTTCTACCGCTTTACTCAAGGGTGCATATCAAAAGGGGAAGATTGCTGATTGAACAAAAGAGTTGGAAGTTTATTATGTCATGACCCCAATTAAATTGCAACCAATCACATGTCTCGACATCATATGTTTTATACATAGATTACAATGGCATGCTTTGGATGAAAATTGGTAGGAATTTGTGAAGACACCTAACACCTGAACAGGTAATGAACTTGACAGGTGACAGTCTTTGTAAGCTCACAAGTGGACATTTGATGACAGACATATACTAGAATAATTAAAAAGAAAACTGCAAAGCTTTGTGAACAATTTATTACAGACTTTAGGGGGTATAAACTTGCGGTGTTCCTTGACTGGGTGTTCATTAACTTATTCTACACCTGTGATTTTCTCAACTTGGATATAAAGTTTAAACAGATATATATGGTAGAGCCACCAAAGAATGGAGTATTTTTTTTTTTAGACATTATTGAACTTTTTAATTAAAAAAAGATTTTAAAAAAATACAGGTGAAGTACATGAGTATTTTGTATATTTACCTGTATTCACACCTGTAATGATGAAGTTACATATATGACTTGATGTTTATAATAAAATTCAGACATCAATATTTATTTTTCATACAGGGTTTGTATATCTATTATGTAAAGTAATTAAATTGCAGGCAGGTTAAAAGCAGAGTACAATTTTCATTTCTTATCTCAAACAGTTCAGCACTGAGGGATCTTGTGCTACAAAACAATACAACACTTTAAAAGTTGAGCCTCCCTCTCGTGTGTCTGTAGCTAGACAAGGTGGCCAGAAAAACCCAGTGAGGCACTTTGCAGGGACTTCCCCCCCTTCCCTTGGGACTTGAACTTCCCTGTTTCTCTTTGCCGACCCTAGCACTTTTTCCCCACCTCCCACCCCACCCTCCAAAAAAAAGTTTTTTTTTTTAATTAAAAAAAAAATCACATTGCTGAAATTGATTTGTGCATCTAATTGAGCCGGTTTTACCCAGTACTTTGAAGCGCTTGAAATATTATTTGATTTATATATAATGTTTATAAAAAAAAAAATAATACCTGCCTACCCAAACTTTAAAACCAATGCAGTAGGAAAGACACATTTTTTTTTGTTCGCCTTAGATTGTGTCCATTTTTTGCAAGAACTGGAACTAGCTGCTGATTCAGGTTAGTAGACAATAAAGAATTAAATTTTCTTAAATTTTATAGAATTTAAAGCATGTTACATGTAGATTGCTTTTTGTGCTTGGATTACTTTTTTTTGTCCACTTGGATTACACTTTTGTCTCGGGTTTGGCAGGTATGTTTAATGATCGCCACAACTGGACAGATGTCATTTGTGTGCCACGAACAAAAGGAGTTAAAATAGGCTCCCACAGTTAACTGAATATAGGACTCTACATGACATTGAATTAGTACCATATTTGCAGCACCATCAAAGGATTGTCCATTGGGAAAACTGTGAGTGCTGCCTTTACAAGGTTAGGGATTATAGTCGGATCCAAATTCGTGGCTTCATCAAAAGATTGTGATCTGGGGAAAAAAGAAAGTGCTGCCTTTACAAGCTAAGGGATTAAAGTCCGATTTATCAAATCTTTTTATGCCACGCTTTTAAGACGAACCAAAGTCCGCATGAATCAAATTCCAGTTTTAAAAAACCTACTTTTAAGCAAGTATATACGGTACTTCTAAACTACTTGGAGGGTTGCCATGAAACTTCATGCACATATTGATTATTCACCCCGAGATCTAGTTGGTTCAAAATGAAAGTGGTTCTGCTCTGACATCCAAAATGGTCTACTTGAAAATCTTCCTATCATGTCTCCTCCTGAACAGATGGATCATATTGACATGGAGGTTTCACTAAAAGTCATATTATGATATCTAGTTGGTCATAAATGAAAATGGTGCCATGTGACTAAATATAGCCACTGCAGCAGCCATCTTGCTGAGTTTGTCATCGCTAGTATTCCTGAATGGGTGGTCATATCGACATGGAGTTTTCACCAATAGACTTATTTTTGATGTTTAGTTGGTCATGAATGAAAATGGTGCTGATCTGATAGCTATTATGGCCACCATGGTGACCATCTTGAAAATCTTGTTATTGTTACTCCTTATAAATTGAAAGTCGTATCAACACTGGCTTTTAACCAAAAGACTTATTATGCTGTCTTAAATGAAATCAGTGCCAATTTACCATCCATTATGGTCACAATAATAGCCATCTTGACAATTATTTTATTCAAGAATATTTGAGAAGAGTGTATATAGTGGCTGTGTATTATGTAGATATAGTGGGTACTATGTAGATATAGTGGGTACAAGGAGATTTTTTTATATGTTTTCAACAGCCTTGTTTACTTCATTCAAAGAGATGGACTTCTACAGAATGTTCATTTTTGGACTGTATATATCATATACTTTATGTTTCATTCTATTATTGCCATGTATCCATAGTTCGAGTCGGTATCATTGATTGATACATTAATGATATTGAATCACCTTATTGCCATGTATCCATAGTTCGAGTCGGTATCATTGATTGATACATTAATGATATTGAATCATCTCAGATATTAAGGATATTTGATGTTGCGTTGGCAAATTTTGTCACAATTTGTCCAGCAAGGGAGAAAGCTACATACTTCTTTTTACAAAGATCTGATCATCTGTTGTTACAGATGAATCATCAGAGGAAGAGGAAGAGCGACCTCGTAAACGACGTGCTGCAGAGCGGGCAGCTGAAGGAGAGGCTGATGATGAAGAGGTATGTCTTTGTTGTAAAGATTGTTTTAGAAAAATGTAGGAGAGAGATAATTGTCGCTGTTCATGCATACATTAATGTTCATATGTTTGTAGTTTATAGCAACTACTCCAGCATGGTTTATTAAGACAGATTTACATGAAACTTGGGTGTCATAATATAGATGTCATTGTGTACAGGTGTGCTATAAGTTATCATTTTTGGTATTTTGTATCCCAACCCAGGGGTGTTCAAAGTGACAAGGTAGATAGGATTTTTAAAAATATCTGCTGCATGATTTAAATGGTAGTAAATATTTTACATTTGTAATGAACATGTATATTCTGGCAGATTTTCATTTTCATGAATCGGTAGGAATTGTGGAAGGAAGTCCCTATTTATCGCCAAAATGTTCTCAGCTTTGTGTTATGCAAGCAAGTCCCTATACATCTTCCGGCAGATTTTCATTTTCATGAATTGGTAGGAATATTGGAAGGAAGTCCCCATTTATCGCCAAAATGTTCTCAGCTTTGTGTTGTGGAAGCAAGTTCCTATTTATCGCCAATGTTTTCTCAGATTTGTATTGTGCTAAAAGTTCCACATTTAGTAAAATAAATGTTGAATACTTATTTCACACAATAAAACCAGTTTTGTTAGCTCCCCTAGCTGTAGTGGGCTCGTAGTATGGTCCTCCATCCATGACAGCAGCCTGGCCTGATTTTTTACAAATGATACCAATCCACTATCATATATGGATGCTGTTACTAAAAGTATAATTTAAAAAATAATCAGAAAGTGACTTCGCTAAAACCACTGAACTGAATTTGATCAAA
Organism: Margaritifera margaritifera; assembly: GCA_029931535.1. Taxonomy (NCBI): domain Eukaryota; kingdom Metazoa; phylum Mollusca; class Bivalvia; order Unionida; family Margaritiferidae; genus Margaritifera; species Margaritifera margaritifera. The sequence continues at coordinate 1,373,359 of JAQPZY010001335.1, read as the reverse complement.
TTTGACAGAGAGCATCTTATAATTGCGCGCGAACCTGATAGAGAGCATTAAAAAGTGCGCGAATCTTTTCTTTATTCAATAGTAAAATGCTTTATTGTGTTTGTTAACCTAAATTAATACCTTAATACGTATATATATTGATTTTGTTGTATATGATACCAAATCGACTTGACATTAGGAATTTAAAGTTATATTTGGTCCAAAAATCAACCCTAAATTGCTCTAAATGACTGAATACATGTTTACGAAAACGTGAGCACAATATTTGACATACATGCAGCGCTCGTGCATGTATAATAGTTTGTGTTTGTCTACGCGATATTTCCCCCGTGTTTGTTTTCTTTCTCGAGTTAACATAGTTAATCATTAGACTGCGATAATAACGTTTTGATTAGTAAGCTACCGCGATTTATTGAGAAATTATTATCATTTTCTAAGCAATCACCGACAATAATATTCAAGTAACACCTGCAAATTTTCGCAGATAAAATTATCAGTTGTATGACAACCATAATATTATAATGCTAATATTTTTTAAAAAATCCAATTAATGCATCCTTAATTCATTTGATTGTGACCAATCTTTTACCAATTTCAGTCATTGTATTAGGCAAACGAGTGACAATTCTGCGAATGCTGATTAAAAAGTGCGTCCAAGCATTATATATAAACAAACGAATTCCTTGTTCTATAATAAACTATTGTTTTTAAATAATATGCATATAATCGTCACTGTATACATTTCCAACGATCATTCTTCTTTGTCGATTTATTTTCTGCGGCAGTGGTACATCTTTGTACTTTAAATCATGGTGAATCAACTGTTCAAACTCTCGAAACAAAAGATAATGAAAAATATACACAAAAATGGTCACAATTTGTTCTTATTGTACGTCCAAGCTTCTGATTTTCGGTGTACGATCTAAAATTCGGAGGTCTGCTGGAAGTCTATTATTGACTTTATCGGCATCGCGACTAAATTTTGGGCGTAAATTACAGCCGTATGCCTGTTAACAGAAAGGCTGCTTTCTACACAATATACTTACATCTACATGTACCTGTAAAATTTCGAAGAGCGATCACGCGACAGCAGATATAAAAAAATTGGACACGCGGCATACTTTCGCAGCGGACAATTTTAAGATGCCGCGTGAATGCATCATATCGCGCGTCGAAGTTATTCCAGAAATCGATTTTGTCCGCTGCGGACAACTTCAGGTACGCATAAATTATGCTAATCACTATATACGAGGTTGGCCGATGTGTTTTCGTGATGTGTGTCGGAGAGAGAAGGTGGGCTTCGGCAATCTCCGTAAACTCTGATTGTTACCGAATATTCAGGAGGCTGCATTCACACCCGCCAAAGAATTAACACATGTATGTGGCATTGAGAATACAGAAGATTTATCTGGGTATTTTTCTGCGAGAACTTACCAATTTCACTTGAGCAAAATGCCTGGGAAGTGTGTGTTCAACCCCAGTTGTGTCAAAAACAAGAATACAAGATCTGGTAATTAATTTCCCATATACTTGAAAGTGAAATAATGGTGGATATACCCCCATAATGAACCATCCTTGAAAAAATTGGATAAAGTCCTTGAAAGGTCCTTGAATTTTGTCACACCAAAGGTGTATGAACCCTGAAAATACAGGAAATTGAATTGTCTTGATTTTATTCACATAATATTAGCAACATTTTGTTCATCTTCATGGACAAAAAGTTAACTGAACAACAAGGTAAATTTTTGTAACCAATGTTTTTTTTCTTTTAAGTCATATTAAAAAAATGCATTTGTGAACATGTACATTGGTAAATGATAACAAAACATTCATTGTGTTGCAAATTGTATTACCTTGTCAGAGATATATCGTTTGATATACTTTAATAAAAAATAACAATGCTGCAACATTTTTGGTAAACTTTGTGAAGGTCATTATAATTTCTGCTGCTGCTGTTGTATGATGCTCCATTTTATCACACTGTATTTAGAATTGCTTCTCCGGTATCATATACTGCAGTTGAAATCGGTAAACAGGATAAAATGGGTTAAGTAATTCAAAGCACACGATGTGCTTATCAGTCATTACCAATATGCATTGTCAACTATCCAAATGGCCTGTCCAAAATAATGTTATAATTAAGGAAGAAAATGTATCTATAACTATGAAAATGGAGGATGTCACGTCTTGACCATTACAATTTACGATAGGCCAGTCGATGGATCTGTGTATGATGGGAATAAGCAACAACTCCACACAAATATAAGTCGATAGTAATAACATTTAATTATGTACAAATTTACATTGTCGATACATCATTCAATAAATGATCATTTTATCAATGCACCATACATAATTCAATACAAAACATTGTCAGTACGAGTTAATCACTCAAAGGAAAATGTATCAAGAGTACTATGTTCATAAAAGTTCATCTTGCTCCAAACTTAAGTTGTCATGCATATAGGAATTATGATGGCTGTCTACACAGGACAAATGTATATGTATGCACCCACACAGGGAACAATACACGTCTACACCAGACCGAATTATGCCTACTCACACAGGGTAGCCATATACACCCACACAGGGAACAATGCATGTCCACACAGGACTGAGTTATGCCTGCCCACACAGGATAGACATCCGCACCCACACAGGTAACAGTACAAGTCCACAAAGGACTGAATTATGTCTGCCCACACAGGATAGACAAATGCACCCACACAGGTAACAGTACATGTCCACACAGGACTGAATATATCTGCCCACACAGGATAGACATATGCACTCACACAGGGAAAAATACACATCCACACAGGATGGAATGATGCCTCAACTCCACACAGGAGGAATATTTGTTTCTTTAATTGAATTGCGTATCTTACTTGCTTGTCCGGTTCGTACTGCTGACTCAGTATAACAGCGAAACTGTCCAGTTTGACACAGACGGCATCCTAATACTCTGACATCCAAGCTAGCAAGCCACCTACGAATAAACTATCAAGTTTAACTAGGTACTAAGTCATTCATAACACCAATATAATTAATATTCAAACTATGTATTACAATTACACGTTATGCTTTATTACTCGACCAACATAGATAAGATGTCTACAATTAAAATCAGTGACCTTTCTTTCATAAACAGTTACTTCAAATCAATATAGGTATTGGTGATGCATAAAACTAAAATATCCTGTAATAGATCAAAACTGAGTTAGAGGTATGAAATATTCCACATGATACACGTTGCACTATTACATATGCAACGATACCTCTTCACTACTCAAATTGTCATAATTAAGAACTTCAAATTCATGATTATAATGTATTGAAATTGCAATAAATAAAAAATACAGTAAATGTGAATGTATACTCACAGTTAGCTCATTTGTTCATCTCTACAGGATCCAAGGTTTTGTAAATGAAGTTTATATGGCTTTCGCACCTTGTAATCTTGTAGCAAGAATCCCTAGTTAAGCAATTCAGCCTTTTATATGCACACTACTTGCTGACTGTCGCACATGCAACTCATGCATCACAACATACCATGTACTGTGCACCTAGGTCATCTAAGCACTTGCAAAACTAGTTGATGAACACTATCTACACTGCATAAATTAAGTAAGGTATACAAACAGTTTAGCTATACAAATGTGCATTCATCTGCCAGCTATAATGTTCTAGGAACATTTAGGTAGATCCAGTTATTAAAATGTATGAACTTCACTACTAACTTGTGACAGAGGAGCTGTCAGCTTTTTGACAATGCACACATGTTGGAGAATCTGAATACTTGCAGGGACCATGCTAGGAGGTGATATACCAAGCTGAATGGGTGAGGTTAAGGTTGTGGCAGTCAAGGTTTACCAACATTCAATTGGGATATTTCAAAATAAAAATTCTGGGGCTGCTACAGTTTTATAGCAGAATCATCACTGTACTTGGAAATGTACAGACTACTGGGGCAATTTTCAATGCAGAATCCCATGCTCTGGGTGTCCTTGATAACGACTGCATTAAATATATAGTCCACAGTCAGATTACATTGAAAGTATATGTTAGGGTGCCAACTAGACAAGTGGAATTTTTAAAAATAAAATTGGTCCTTTCTTAATTCTAAATTTTTAAGGTTTTTTTTTCTCCAAATTTAAAACAAACCTTGCTTAACAGACTTACTTCATTCCAATTTTAAAAGTAAAATTAACATTTTTGTTCTGTAAATTAAAATAAGTTGCATGCAAATTTATATGAATTTCAATAGTTGTACTGGTTTCTAGTGATGCATCCTGTGTTTTGGTATTTGCTTATATCATAACTTCTGATGTTATAGGAGAATCTCGCAATAGAAATAGCATTTGATTTTAAATAATGCATGTTTTCTAAACCAAAATGTTTTTTTATTCCATTCATTATGGGTTATAAGTGATGCTTGAAAAAAAATCCATTTCACCCAGGAAAAAACCTGGAAAAGACCTGGATATCTTTATTTGAAAATGTATGGGAACCCTGCAGTTGAGCAGTCTCAGGTCCGCTTGGACGTCTTGATGGCATTTCATGCTTGGGCTTAAAGCAGGGCTTTTGAGAGTAAATCAAATGAACAAAACAAATTTCAACAGAGATGGGTTATTTACATTTTTTTTCTTCAGAAAATGGGGATTTTCTTCGGCCATTTAAGAGCTGAATAAATCCCAACCCAAAAATCATATTTCCAATTTGTACTGAACATTCACAATCAATGAGAGATAATTGCAAAACAATCTTGAAATTCTTTACATTTATTTGAAAACCAACAACAGTAGATATTTGCATTATGAACATAAGTAAAGAAGACACATATAGTCATTCTACAACTGAAAAAGGAATGTGATTCCACCCTTGAATTGAGGAAAAAATGTGATTTTCACAAATCGACCGCATTATTTGAATAGCTCTGTTTAATAGGCATACATGCACTTTTCTGAATTCCATGGGTACCAACCCTCTTCTCATAGGATTGCATGTTCTGCAGAGACAGAGATCTGTGAGTTAAATATTTTTCACAGGGTACCACTTTTGTGGATTTCATGGTCGCTGCAAATTATTAATTTAAAGACCCAACGAACTTTTGTGGAAGCAATTTGAACTTATAATGAAAATGTGATTTTTGACCAAACAAAAATGATCACATGAAAATACAAGAATTAACAGCAGTATGCTCATTATTGGCAAGAAATATTCTTCTTAACCCACCACCACCACCACCAATCACTCTTGTGTACTTGGACTTGGAAAAAAATACAATGGTTTGAACTATTGTAACAGGGTTTTTTCAAACTTCAATAACTATTACAAATTTTATGTCCATCATACCTTTGTCTTTTGTCTTTCACAGAAATGATTTTCAGCATTAACAAAGATTCTGTCAATAGTGAACATGTTTATATAAATGTTGTCCGGGGAATTCCATTGCAAAGAAAATGAAAAAGAGAAAGTAGCAAGAGTTGCATCTCTTCTCTCATTTGTGTTAGCATGGACAGACATAGGTATCACTTTCTGGCAGTGGCTTGAAAGTTTTGTTAAAGTTTTTATAACTCTGATACAAGAGGATATACATTGACTCACATATGCAGGTGAGTCAAATTCTTGATTATTTCAGATAATCACAGTTGAATTATAATTATTCTTTTATCCTGTTGTAGATGATAGAGAGTATTGAAAATCTGGAGGACATGAAGGGACATTCTGTACGAGAGTGGGTCTCCATGTTGGGACCAAAAACGGAGATTAAAAATAGATTCAAGAATTTTCTGAGAACTTTCGTTGATTCCAAAGGACACAATGTTTATAGGGAAAAAATTCGTCAAATGGTAGAAGGTAAGAACATATAAAATGTTTTAAACATATTTAGATATAGATAAGGTGATCACTGAAGATTTACTTACTACAGTGAAACTTTTCAAAACTGAAACCTAAGTATACAGGAACCCCCTCGAGACCGAAATTTATTTTTAGTATCATTATTTTTTTTCTCAGAAAACCGAAACCTTTCAACTCTGAATACCAAAACAAATTTTGATCCCAAATTTCAATTTTACGCTAAAAAACCCCCCATAAAACCGAAACTCATTCAGACTAGGAAATATGTTTTAGCTGATAAATTCCTGAAATGCTGGAACAGATTAACTACAGTTAGCAAGTACTGTAGTGGTCTGATCTGTGTAACAAAGACCCAGAAAATGTCTCCGGCATGTGAGGTTAAAACAATACTTAACACACCAACACAGATTAGGGCTGACAATAGGCTAATCTGAAGTCGTTGCTAAATACAAAAGAGCCAGCTTTTGAGGCGAATTTTTAATAACTAAATAACTGTAGATAAGCCATTGAGGAAAGATTATGTTTACGTTCTTATTATCTAATTGTGATTGAGGCTATTCATTTGTATACATGATCAATAGAACATTATTTGCTAGTTTTTCAAATTAAATATCGGGGCTTTATTAACCAGGCATCTGGCTTCGCTTTTTAATGCTTTGCCGACGGAGACCGACAAAACATTATTCTAAATGTCAGATTCACTCGATGACATACCCTCATGTGTTTGATCTTATACAGAGAATAAAAAACTTTCTGATTGCTAAGGATGAGCATTATTTGGCTACAGCACAGGAAATGGAGTCGTTAACACAAGCCACATTAGTTAAAGAAAAGATGTTAGAGAACCCGACAATGCTCCAGACCTTCTACAAGCCAGGCTCTTGAACTGTGAACATTATGAATTATATGGATTGAAACTTTGTGGAGTATCGTTTATAATTCTAATGGACTTGTAGTAAAGTTATAAAAGTATCTTGTTCCTCAAATGTTTCTTGTGATGAGGACTGTATTTCAATGTGGAACAACTATATTTATTTATGTGAAATGTAAAGCTGTCAAAATTTAATAAACATCTACTGGGTACCCGATCAAAATTGTATTACGGTAAATTTGTACAAACCTGAACTGCTTTGTTGTATGTTGGTGATGGCACAAACGGCATGCAAAAGTGTATTTTTTGGTGGTTGAAGTGTAAATAAAAGAACTGCTCATTTAGTATTTATTCGTATCAAAATACAAAGCAACTAAAGCGAACAAACAGTTTAAGAAACTGAAATAAAAGAAAAAAATTGGTAATGCTTCCAAAAACTAAAAAGTAATTTGAAAATATTGAAGTTGTCACAACTAAAATTGTTTCAAATGTACTTGAACTGTTTGTTGAATGTTGATACAAGTCAGACACAAAGATCTGTTTTCACTTATCAATGCACATGTTCCAGTTTCTGTGGAGAAAAAGAAGCATATCCACCGTTTCTGATGCCAGACAAGCCCGTCTCCTACTTACTATGTGCCCAGCTGATGAAAATGCGCTTTCCGGTGGTATAGATGTTGCCGGAATGCACAAATATTTTCAAGCAAGAGCAGCGAGTTTAGGATAACACTTACTGTTATCGCGCCAATATTGCAGAATGTCTGAATTCCCTGATAGTGACGTATCTGACAGGTAGGTTGCGAATTCATCAGAAGTAGGAGTTGGTTCATCAGCAGTACATAAAGCGGCAAGATCTTCAAATATATTTCCACTACTATAGTCCGTATCTCTTCTTGCTTTCTTTGGCTGTGGTTCAGGTTAGGATACCTCTGATTCGTTGCCGGTTATTTTACCCATGATTGTCTCCAACTCTGATCTTATGGCAGCATATGTCTCCTTTCAAGGTGGTGCCTCAAAAAATTTAAGAAGCTTTTAACGAGGATCAAATGCAGCTGCCTTTGATGCATCCAGTGTGCTGTATCCTTTTAAGTAAAAACGGCATTGTAATTCTGCAGTTATTATTGTTCTGCATTCCTTAATAGCAACGTTTTCGTCTGGTTTGGAAGCTGTAATGTTTCATAAAATGATGTACAGCTGCAGATTTACTGATGAAAGTGAATGATGCATCTGCCCAGATGACATACTTGTTACCAGCTGAAATGGTTTCAAAATGGGTATGACAGCTTGGGCAAGAAACCAGTTGTCATCAGTCATTTCCAGAGTTGATGCGTAACTGTGGACTGTGAGTCAGATCAGACACTACTGCCCCAACGGCCCAGCGCAGGTTAACAAGCTGTTCCAACATGTCCAGCGATGAGTTCCATCTTGTAGAACAATCTATCATCACAGGGCTGAGCAAATCCCATAGCCCGACGTCCCGGACTATTCATTTTTGAAGTCGGGCAAGTAAAATTTTCCAAGAAGCTAGTCTGGGACAATTGCTTTTTAAAAAAGTTGGGCAAGTCCTTATTTTCGTGCTTAAATCACTATATCTACCTTTATTTGGCCAATCATGCCCTCCGGGTGTACTGAATACTGGATTCTACCCCCTTCATGTATACATTTACATTCTGTATAACACATAAATGTGTGTTACCGCTTGACTGCATATTGAGCTAAGCGATGAAATTATCCTCATATCAAAACACGTCAAAGAAAAGAAAGCCAGTATGATCAGTTAGCAGTGTTTTAAGCGACTTTTTGCATTGTGTTTACTCGAGCCAGATCCTCACAAGTGGCTCACTATGAATTTAATCCAGCGAGTCAGTGTAATTAAATTAATTAAAGGTACTTTACCGACATCAGTGTTTGTTTCCTTTATGAACTGATTAAATGACAGTAATGATTCTTTAATTTTTAATTTTTTATACAGATGATTAACTTCCATGTGCGATATTGCGTTTGAAGCAAAACAATTATGCTAATTAATGAGCTGTCTCTGTTCGTATTTAAAAGAGAAAATGTATGTTATGATCACTTTAGAAGTAGTTGTCAAGCAAGCTGATAGTTACTGTGTGGATAAAATGAGTTTGCTAAATTATTTTCGCAAGGAAGTTAATAAGGGCGATTTGGAGAAGGAAAATTTTTGTGAAAGTGGATGGATAAAACGTAAGACTGCTACTGAATGTGCGGTAGCTATTTCTCCAAAGAGACATAAGCAGAACCTTCGAGATGCTTTAGAGCATTTGACTACAGGCACTTTCCTTATGAGAGAGCAGCTCTGTTGAAATATGAGAGGGAAGACTTGCAGGTTCTTCTTGATCATCTTCAGGGCTGAGCAAATCCCATAGCCCGACGTCCCGGACTATTCATTTCTGAAGTCGGGCAAGTAAAATTTTCCAAGTCGCTAGTCCGGGACTAGTGGATGAAAAAAAAATTTGCTCAGCCCTGCATCACTTTTGACACTTCCTCTGTGTCTCCATTTTTTAATGCTGCTTGCTTATCACGCAAAACCTGTGCTGCAATTGTACTACATTTAAAGTAAGCAGCCAGTCACCTGGCGGCACCAAGCATCTTTTCAATGGCCCTCACTTTAAGACCATCATTGACTGCCAGTTGCAGCATGTGTGCGAAGCAACACTGATTTGGCCAATCATCCAAAAAATTCATGGCCAAGCTGATGTTTGAGCCATTATCATGCACTGTTGCAGCAATTTAGTAAACTGGTATCTGCCATTGATTAGCAGCATCCTCCAAGCGGAGACTGATGTTTTCACCTGTGTGTCGCTTGGGTGTTTCCCTTGTCTGTTAAGCAGCTGATTTCAGCTGCCAGTCAGTGTTTATCCAATGAACTATAACGCACATGTATGCGATATTCTATATGGATGTCTACATATCAGTTGTAAATGCAACATACTCTGCGTTCCCCAACTGGAGTTTTAATTTCGTAACCCCTTGCACATGATGTTCTTTAATCAATGCTGTAGTCGTTGTTCGGCATTTACCTTCATAATCAGGCTCTAAAAATTTGATCAGGCTGCAAAATCCCACGCCTTCCACTATGCTGATTGGCCTGCAATCCTGTGCTAAAAATGCAGCAATTTTCCGGTCAATTTATATTTCTATTGGTTTTCATAATTTGATCTTTGGTTGCCAAAAATAGATACAATGCTTGGTGTGCTGTTGCTCTGACTTCTCCACATCTATATTATAAGTTCAACAAGATGGTGTTGTATAGTACTTTAGCGGATGTAATTTTACACAGGTTGCATTGATCACTATTTTCATCCAATCGTTTAGCATACGCCCAGACTTTCGATGTTTTACCCATTTTTAATTGTAAAAAGTAATTGAATATGAATACTCTGAATATGGTACTCTGTAATGATTAAATAATGATATGAAATGCTTGGTGCTTACTCGTGTAAGTTTCTCAACCAGTGACATGTTCTTTAATCTCACCAACAGAAGTGTCGGAGCAATTCAAACTGACGACTATCATGAGCAAAGATGAAATGATATGCTGCTTTTCTACATGCACTTTATGATGAAGAATAATGATATTTGTTGGGAATGGAGAGGTTGTTGTAAATAGTTAGAATCCTTCGCAGTGTTGGCTACTGTATTTTTTCATACATGATCTCTTCCCCAAAATGATAATTAATTTTTTTACGCATTATTTTTTTTGTACTTTGAAGAAAGAAAAAAACTCATTTTGTTTACATATCGACTTCCTGGTCAAAAAGTATCGACTTTTAGGCCAGCAGATATGGTCGCTCCAGATGTCAGCCGATATAATCGTTGATCTGAACTTAGCTGTGTTTTTTTACATGAATGAAACTAGTACCCTATGGCTCATTTTATTACCCGGGTAATTATCAACGGGCAAGTACCTGAGTACCCCTTGGCATCTTTAGATTTAGCTCAAATTTTAAAGTTGGCTTATTTGTAATTACAGTTGGAAGCCATTAATTAATGATTTTCCTATACATGTGAAGGTGGGTGGGTGGGCCTGAGGGCTGTAAATGCAGTTGGAAGCCATTAATTAATAATGATTTTCCTATACATGTGAAGGTGGGTGGATGGGCCCAAGGACAAATAGTGGAACTGTAAATGGTGTAAAATATTTCAGGTAACAAGGAGAGTCTGGTGGTGGATTACAATATGCTGGCCTCGGTAGAGCAGGTGCTTGCATATTTCTTGCCAGAGGCTCCAACAGAAATGCTTCAGAATTTAGATGAGGTAAGAAGTGCAAGGAAGTGGAGGTAGTCACAAGAGGAACCCTGAATAACTGAAAATAATAGAAGGAAATGGATACCTACATGGTATCAAAAGAATGCATGCTTATATTGAAAATATAATAAAAATGTCTCATAAAATATCAAATTTTGTGTCGGTGCTTGATGGAAAACATGAATTCAGTTTGAATTATCACATACATGCTCATCATGATTTTGTCAAATGAGTCAGGTTATGACTGTTCATTGGAAGCACTTGCAGAGTATCTCAGTACTTACCCAGGAACTTCATGCGTCAGATGCCAGTGTACTCTTTGACCCTTTGAATAATTGGACTGCTGTATCATCTGATTATGTTCTAGGGCAGGAACACAATTGATTCTGAAGTTATATGCCATGAAACTGGTGCCATGTTTTCCCCAACCACATGCGAAGACAAACGCATATTTAAAACCTATTTTAATGCCCTTGCATAAAAGCATCTATAAGACTAACACAAATGTATATTTCAAACCCACATCGATGCTGTTTGATAAGCTTCTATAAGACTTGTATCAATATATCAAAAGCACTTTAATGCCCTTACATAAGCATCTACAAGATTTAAACAAATGTATATTTCAAACATTTTTATGTCTTTCCATGAGCATCTACAAGACGAAGACATTTATATTTTAAATCCACTTTATTGCCCTTCCTTAAGCATCTATAAGACTTAGACAAATGTATATTTCAAACCTACTTTAATCCCATTCCTTAAGCATCTTTAAGACTAAGATTTATAGGTTACAATCGGGACAAACTACAGAGATATCTGACTAAAACTCTGCTACAGAACATGGAGACAAAATGGGGTCCAGAAAATGATCAAAGATGTGGCAGTTTTTAGGTAAACATGATTGAGCTTTAGAACCCCCAAATCTTCTCTCTTTTCTTTTTCTTCTCATTAATTGGTCATAGAATCTTTTTGATGCCTCGTATTTCAGTAATAGAATGTTCATGATACATAAATATTAAATGAATTAATGTAAAGTTCTATATTTACTTCAATGACCAGGCTGCCAAGGAAGTGGTGCTAAGCATGTATCCAAATTACGAGAGAATAGCCAAGGAGATCCACGTGAGGATAGCAGAGTTGCCTCTTATTGAAGAACTGAGGTCACTGAGGTTGGTTACCTCTCTTTTCCAGTCAGACAAGCGTCTCACTTTTCATGATGGCACAATAGCAAGATTTGGGGTAGACCTTTCAAAATGAGCAGTCGACAATGTACAATAAGCATCTTGATGGTTGAAAATGTTTCTTTCATGCTTGATTTTAAAAAAAAAAACCTATAGACAAAAGTGTCATTTTGAAAACTTCTATTGGTTTGTGTTACAAACTTGAGCATCCTCACTATCTGTAAAAACTTAATACAAATCTGGATAGCTGGATCATATAAAAATAAAAATTTTTTATCATGACCAGATAAGGGTTGTTGATGTTGCATTCAGTAGAACCGTGTAATGTAGAGTCATAAAGGGACTAAAATAAAAAATATAAATTGGTCTTAGTAGTGTTGCACCTTGGATGTGTCCTGTAGACTTTTTCCCACTCAATCTGCCAGTGTTGTGCTATATTTTACAAATCCTCACATCTTGATTGTTTTCGCCGGGAGACAGGTAAATAAATTGTCCTCCCAACAGCTAAACCAAGTGCAGCACTGTATTTGATAGTGTATTGCAGTATTCTATATTGCATCTAAAGTGGGAAAAGTAAGGGTGTTAAATTTTGCAGCAACAGTTGATCCATAATACTCCTGCTTGATTAAACTGGTTCTGTTGTATCAACTATTGAACGTAGTGATTCAATTGTGCAGTTTTTCATTTGTTCATTTTTGAAAATGCAGCAGAATCATAGGCTAAGAAGCAAGACTGGTACCAATTCAATTTCTTGAGAATTTGTATCATTATTGACCCCAGCTTTTCATAGGAAAGGGGGAACATTAAATTGGGTCTGTCTATCCATCCTTTTTCTTTCATCCCACTTTTGTTTCCACACAGTAACACCTTTAAGTATTATTGGATTTCATCCAAATGTAGTATGCAGCTATACATTAACGAGACCACGACCAAGTTCACTTGTCAGGATTGTACAGCATTATTTAACAGAGTTATAGCCTCTGTTTGTTGGATCCAACCCACTTAAAATTTCTGCACAATAACTCTTTTAATCATTATTAGATTTGAACCAAATTTGGATTGCAGCTTGATATTGATAAGGCCTTGGCAGAGTTTGATCGGCAGCATTCCAAGTTTTTGTTTAGCATTTTTTAACCTAGGATTGTCAGACCCACCAAATTTTGTTTTTTGCACAATAACTCGATTATTTTGTATATCTTTTACAGAATTTTAATATCTTTACCTTTATATTCTGTCTTGTTGTTTGCATTTTTTTTGGCAGGGTTTATCTTCCTATTTTTATTTCTTTTTGCAATTGATTTTTACATTTTTAAAACTTTTAGTTAGCACCATATAGCCCTTATTGTGTTGAAGTGTAGTTAAACACTGCTGCATACATATAATTGGATTTCAGCCAAATTTGGTATGCAGCTAAATACTGACGAGACCCTGGATGTGTTTTATTGTCAGCATTTTGCATCATTTAGTGGAATTGTAGACATTGACTGTCAGCATTCTGCATCATTTAGTGGACTTGTAGACCTTGATTGTCAGCATTCTGCATCATTTAGTGGACTTGTAGACCTTGATTGTCAGCATTCTGCATTATTTAGTGGACTTGTAGACCTTGATTGTCAGACCCATGCACTTTTGTTTCTGAACATTAATTTTCTTATTGGATTTCAACCAAATATTATACACAGCTCAATATTGACGAGGTCAATGAAAAATGGGGGAATTCAATCCCACAAGTTTGTTTGTTTAGTTGAAAATGTGTGGGACATAATTTTCACTATGTATTGATTGTCTTTGACAGGCAGCTTCACTTAAATCAGCTGATTCGAACAAGTGGCGTGGTTACCAGCTGTACTGGCGTTTTACCACAGCTGAGTGTCATCAAGTATGATTGTAACAAGTGTAACTATGTCCTAGGGCCATTCTATCAGAACCAGAACCAGGAGGTCAAGCCAGGCAACTGCCCAGAATGCCAGTCCTCCGGGCCGTTTGAAATAAACATGGAACAGGTAGGGAGGATCCGTGAAATTTGTACACCAGAGAAGTATTCTTCTTTAGAATTTCTTAGTAGCACATCTGCATCTTGATCTCCTTTAAACTAGATTTCACAGTTTTGAATTACATCTAATACTCTTTATAGTAATGCCTACCCTTATGATATTGATGCAAGGATTACGATTTTGGGGACTATTTTACGACATTATGATCGCACTCAGCAGCTTTGTGACTTTGGCTGTTTTATTAGGCTAAGTCATTTTTTATTGGGAAGCAACTATTAATCTCTAGAGTCAAAATTCTTTCAATAGTTATAAAAATAAGTTTGGTATCGGTGTATCTCAGGAGTCAAAAATATACCACAGTGTTGCTTCTTCAATGTGGGTTTGCAGGAATCCTGCAGTTCATTACAAGCTGCTCCAAATTGAACAAACCTATGCTCCAAAAAAAGATGACTGCTCAAAGCATGTTTGTACAAAGAAACACAAGTATCATTACATGACTTGTCACAGAAGATTTCATCATTTTTTAACACTGCTAATGATTTCAGTGACCTAGACAAAGTGGTAATGAGAAGAGAACATCTTTTCACAGAATTTATTGTGAAACACCATTTTACAATTAGTGTTCCCAACCATGCAAGTACATTGTTGGAAAAATTCTTTCTGAAATACAGCTGTGGAAGGTCAAAAACAACTTCAGTGAATGTAGATTTAGTATATCACTTTACCTTACTATTCAGGTTCTTGAACTTGCTTTTTTTTCGAGTAGTGCCTTACTATTTGGACTATTTTTCGAGTAGTGCCTTACAATTTTGTCATGTACGGGGTAGGCAACTCTTTACCGAATCAAGATTTTTGTGGAGGCCGCCTTGGCGGAAGTTCAACATACTGATCATCCATCCACATGCTAGATTTAGGTCCGTGTTACAGTTTTTTGATTAAGCTCAAAGTTAAAGTTTTTTACTTCCTGGCTGATAAAAGGCAGTCTCAACAAAAAGGGAGTCTCTTGTAAGATGAACTTCATGGAGTTTGAAAAAATATAATTTTTAATCTTTATACAGAGAAATAAAATGCTATGGAGGTAAACCCTCCATACCTAATGGCATAGTATCCATTCTCTTTTACCAACTATGGTTTCTATTAATTATAATAGTTACAAACTTTATGGTGTCTTAATTAGTAACAAAACATAGATCCATTGGTTTGTCAAGTTGTGTATTCGTGTCAAAAAGGCAACTTGAACATAGGTAAATAATTAGACTTGAATGTAGTTATCTCCCTTGGATATTGTTCCACGAAGTACTTTAAAAAATAGTAGAAAATGCTTTTAAATGGAAATCCCCACAATAATTCCACAAATAATGTTCTGTATGTGAATATATAAATTCTTTTGTGATGTAAAGAAAAGAAAATTTTAAAAATATTATTAAGATTAGTTTGACCAGCATGTTTACGATAGTAATAAGGACAGTAAATGTGAAAAATTTTGGAATTATGATTTTCCAGCTGATCTTGACATAAATTAGTATAATTCCAACTCTCCAAGCCATCATTTTTCGTAGTAATTTGATTTTAGTTAAAATCTTAGAAGATTGTCAAATTTGAGAAAACACTCTTGATTTTTCTGGGAGTATAAACAAGCCTCTTAGAAGAATTTAAATAAATCAGACTTTTTATCTAAATCCTGATGATATGCTTGATAGAGATACCAGATATATTGTAGAGTAGTGTTACGAAAAATGGTATTGGATGAGTTTTTTCTAACAATAACTGTAGAATTCCCCACTGGTATCACAGAAGAGAATATTGTCTAACTGCTTTATTGTATGACTGGAGCTTTCTTTATGATTTTTATATGATCAGCTCACTTTTCCCCCCATATGTCACATGTTTCCGTAATGTGCAACTTTGCCCAACCTTGAATGTTTTTTTATTTTAATTTTATTTTGCATCATCTTTCAAGGTAATTTGCATGCAGCTAATCATTTTCAATGACATATGTGATCATACTTGTGTCTTGTCCAAAAGAGTCATCTCATTTGTACATGAAAGTTGGACAGTACTGAGATGTTTTATGAGCAGGACTATTCAACATAAGTTTGTCACATGTTTTGGGCCATTCTGAAGGCATGGCAGAAAGTGAGGACATTATGTGTAGTTCCAAATCTTGTTAAAGAAAATGTTTTGGGGAATACTGGAAATGCACTTCATATAAGGAAGATATTTGGAGAGTTTGACATGTAAATTTGATTGCTTCTTGTTAACTTTCCACTGTTGAAGGAAAACTTGTTGTTCCGTCTGCCAAGGAAAACTGCCTTGAAAATGCGATACTTTAATTCCCCAACCTAAATTTACCTGTAAATATTTCATTTGCTTTATTGTCAGGGACATGCTCATATTATTCTAAAATGAGATAGTTTTACAGAACATATTCCAGTCAAATATTGCCAAAATATACTAGTAATGTCTAAAGTGGATCTGTAGGGCAATAGTTAAGACGGTAAGTGTTATTTTTTTATTTTTTTCTCACAAGTCCTTCATTTTTGTCTCTTATTAATTTGACATTTAATTTCATTGTTCATATACAGGATGGCATGATAAATGCATGCAGTTTTCTGTTTACAATTTTTATTTTATTTGCTGGTTTGACTTCAAAACATTATTTACTGTTATTGTAATAGATTTTTCCTCATGATGAATCATTTTTTTCTTTTATACTTTAATGTTTTCTTTAATTGTTCACATCAGTACACAAGGATTTTCAATGTCTGTACCTTTTCATTTTATTCGTAAAGTTAATCGATTCAGAATATTTTCTCATTGTAATTTATAAGCCATTTTAAGACTTTAGACGGAGTCTGACATTAATCACTATTGCAATATGGAATACCAGCTAAACTTGGAGCACAACTTAGCTTTGGGGTATCAAAATTTACAACATGTGGAAAGATCAAATGAGAAAGCTGCCATCGTACAATAACTTTAAACATTGGCTGCTGTTATATGTACCTTTCGATTGCGGTTTGAACCTAGCAGTCGAATTGACTAAATAACCTTGTATATTGCAAGCAGCACCATTCAAGTGAAAAAAAAGTATAAGAATGCTGTAAACATCAACAGATTCTGCAGTCTCAGAGTTGTTGTTTTTCAGACCCTTTATAAAAACTACCAACGAATCACAATTCAGGAGAGTCCTGGCAAAGTGCCTGCTGGCAGACTGCCAAGATCTAAGGATGCCATCTTGCTGGATGATTTAGTTGATACCTGTAAACCAGGAGACGAGATTGTAAGTGAATTTTTACCTGGATGTAAAAAAAATAATAATTCATCTTTAGTGTTTGTTTGAAGTATGGCTATTCAAAATCATCGATTACATTTGCTAGTTTACACTTTGCATTTGAATATTGTATCTCCTCCCACCTTTGAGCTTCCTCAGTAATAATGGTCATGGTCTGTTTGGATGCAAAATGTAATTTCGTTTATTGTATGACATTATGTCACAAGTACATGCTCAATTCAATGCACAAGCCATTTTATTCTGTGAGCATGGCAAGATTTTGTAATATCAAAATGTCCGATTGTTATGTATGCACTATGTGTGCAGTATTTAGGAGATGAAATAAATAGAAATATGTGAAAATTTAGAACCTTATAAAATTCCTAAGGGCTGTTCCAGGAAAAAATACCATGTAGGGTTGGAATGCCATGTTGACTTCATTTTCTTTTGGTAGTGGGATGATGCCCATTTGTATTATTGTCATTGTGGGTAGTTTTCTATAAAATTATTTACATGGTCAGTGTTTTCTGACATATATATGAAAATATACTTCCTACAGTGATGGTTATGAACGTACATGAATAATGGACATTCACCACAGGGTCTCATTTCTGTCTGTTAAAAATAGAAAACCATTGTTAACACCATCTCCAATTCTACTAATCAGATACTCGAGCATTCGAAATCTGATTCCTTGCCAGTTCCATGCTAATTTTCATATTCTGTTGATGTGTTTAGTCGCTAGTATGTTATATCGCCGCAAAGGAGACGTTATAAACATTTTCCTCAGGTCTGATTTATGTTCCTTTGCACCTTTACTCACAGTTTCTCCGTTGATTCATATCTTGTCTACTTGTATCTGATTTGCAGGTTATTAACTTGGGATTATGTCACATAGTGAATAGCTACATTAATTCTGATTGTTATTTATTGTTAGCCCTGGACTCTAATAGATTGGCAACAAGCCTTTACAGCCAATCAGAATTGAACATAGCCTATTCACTACGTGACATTCAAGAAGCAGACCTGCCAACCCTTAGGATTTTACCATAAGTCGTACTGAAATGGCCCTTCAATTACAAACTTGTGGAATAATAGCAAAAATTATGAAAATACATTCATTGTGCTCAAATATGGAAAATGGCTTGTCCATATTTGATTCAGATCCGGGTTTAATATTATTTCAGTGGAGTTGATCAGGGAACCAGTCTAACTTCTACAATAGTACTTCAGATGCTTTAAACAGCCCATATTTTTCATGCAAAATGCCTGCATGATCAAGCTGGTGACTAGAGCATTTTATAGAAATGGCGACAATTATGATTATTGGACATCTTGTTGATTTGAGTATGTCTTCTGGCAGGATTGCCATCACTTAAAATTGAAGAAAAACAAAAACGAGGAAGAAAAAAAAAGATTACATCAAGGTGAGATTTGAGCTCCATGGGGTTTGGAACTGCAGTTTCCGACACTGTACTGGAGTTAATTAAGGTCTGAGTGTACTTTACACACTTGTTTAGTTGAACATAATGTTGCCTTCGCTGCATTAGTCTCAGATCACACTTGTGAATTTTAAATGCATGTTTCCATGTAGACAATAGCAGTATATGAAATTTTGTTGCACCATACTGAAAATTTGTCGAACTTCGGGAAAAAGTGTGACTGTCTTACTTGGAAGGTCTTGCTAGGGTTGGCAGGTGTGCGGAAGTGTGCAAATTTGATCCAAGTAGATCATTTACAAAGCAGCGTAGTAACTTTGAGTAAAAATGGCCATTAAATGATCAGTTAGGTACTTAAGTCATACATGGGGTAAAAGTTTAAAGTATTTCATTTACGGTGATACAAGTTATGAGTGGCTGAACACATCAACAGTATAAGAAAATTGGCATGGTATTGGCAAGAAGTCGTATTTGGAAATAGGCGAGTTGTAGTCGACTTCAGTTGATTTGGAGAAGGAAAGTGGGTTTTATCAATAGTTTTATTTTTTCTAAGATGTCAAACAGAAATGAGTGGCATTGGATACACCGTTTGGCAATGGAAAAGAGAGCGTAGAACATGTGTTGTTCGTCACAAGACATTGGACTAAACAAACATTTCTTTCTTGGAAAACTTGATTGACAGAAACTTTGAAATTGAAGAACATATCGATTTGTTCCTGAAGATAAGACTGCCTTGATCTTGTGCGCTGCAAAATGTCTGCTGGTATTTTCAAGGCAGATTGTGAATTAAAATACAAGTTATTGCGGCAAAAAGAATATGACTACAGTATCCCATAAATACTGCATACACAAGTAAAATGAATGCATTTGGAGAGATGTAGTATCTACAGATATAGTTGTCACAATCAGCCTCAGTATTATCAGATTTTATATTGAAGATTCTGGAGTTGGTCGGCATTTCCAAAATATTTTTTTTAAAATATGGTGCCTATTAAAGAAATCGAATTCTATTGGTGGTACCCTAAAATGGATGAGCATTCCTCCCACCTCCCCCCACCCATATTTTTTTTTACTGTAAGAGCCCCAACATCAGTCTGTCTATCTTACATTTGTCTTTGTGCTCATACTTTACAAGATTGTTAACTTGCATACAATAATTTAAAAAAAAAAAAATAAAAAAAAAGGCCAAATATTATTGCAATTTGTTTTTTTTGTTGTTTTTTTTGGTGTTTCTGTCAGGAGTTGACTGGTGTGTATCACAATAATTATGATGGCTCTTTGAACACGGCCAATGGCTTCCCAGTGTTTGCCACGGTCATACAGGCCAACTACATAACAAAAAAAGATGACAAGCTGGCAGTAGGCAATCTGACAGATGAGGACATTAAAGCCATTGTCCAGTTGTCCAAGGATGAGAGGATTGGAGAAAGGGTAAGCTTTTGTAAAACCACCCAAAAAAAGTTTTTTTTTTGAAGACCTTTTTCCTGAATATGGAAAAAAACAAAACTTTACTCACAAGTATTTTAGGTTAATGTGTATCTCACCTTGCTGTAATACCAAGTGAGATTACTGTATGGCCCTTCATCATTTGTGCATGGTGTGTCCATGGATGAATGCTTGCTGCCACTCAGGAAGCCACATATCTGGTCTGATTTTGATAAAATGTGGTTGGTTGTTTTTATTTTAACGGAACTTTTTGAGGACAGTATTGGCTATATCATGTTGAGGAAATGGGGTGCTAAGTGCCTTTCACAAGGAGCCACTGACGTAGCCAGCCTCAGTAGGTATCCAACCTGCTACCACTGAATTACAAGTCCGACACTCTATCAACTGAGCCAACACAGCTCCCTGATCAGTTTTGGTCTGTGGGCTTGTATCATCAAAATCTTGGACGAGTTTGATAATGAGCAGGTTCCATGCATAATAATGAGGTGATCTTGCATCAGATTGGCTTAACTTCTTAACATTCTGGAAGTCGTATTTTTGAAACGATTTTGTTCAAACTCAGAATATAGGCTTATACAATTAAGATCTCGCATGAGTTTGATAAGGAGCAGGATCCATGCATATTAATGAGGTGATCTTGCATGTGATTGGCCGAGACTGTATTTCTGACCTGATTTTGATGAAATTTTATAAATGGGTTTTAAGTCAAGGTCTAGGACGAGTACAGTTATGAGCAAGATTCACGCTTATGAAGGAAGTCATCTTTGGATGGGCTGAGCTTATCAACACTTTAGCAACTTGATTTCTGATCAAACTTGGTAAATATGCTTGTATGATCAAGATATCCAGTTAGTTTTATTACGAGTGAGATCTATGCATTTTAAAGAGGTGATTCTGCATCTGACTGGTCTAGTTTTTTACCACTTGAGAGGCATTATTTTTGACCTGATTTTATTCAAACTTGGTAAATAGGCTTCTGTCTGTGTCAGGTTCTCTAATAAGTGAAATTATTAACAAGATGATTTTGCATCTGATTGACTGAGCCTGTTACCTCTCTAGATCTAAAGACTATATTTCTCGTCCAATCTCGATAAAACTTGGCAAATAGGTTTATATCATCAGGATCTTGGATGAATTTGATTATTAGGAAGAGACTGCATTTTAATCATGCCTATATCTTTGTAAAGAATTTTTATTGGATTATAGGAATAAGTAAAATGACGTGATATAAAGTTTCAGGGTTCATAAAATCTTGACCAGTGCTTGAATTTTGGTGGTTACCTTGAAAAGTGACGGAGGTCAGCACCAGAAAGTATTTGAAAACTGCTTAAAACCCTCAGTAGTCCATCAGAAGTGCTTACATTTTGAAACAAGTGCATTTTATTGTAAAACATCAATTTTCTGATTTAAATATATAAAGGAAAAAGTAGCCCTTAAATAAGTCTGAAACTTTATCTTCCTGGAATAAGTATTTCCATGTTGAATTTGCTTACATATTCATTAAGATTTCTGGTTTAGTGGATTATGTGTTCATTAATACTTAAGACTTTTGGGGGATTTCTAATTACCTCATGATGTAAATGAATGGATGCTGTGTTGACTGCCGTTAAGTCTGATAAAAATGTTGGCAAAGTACTCTGCAACAGGAAGTGTATTTTCAAACGCAACTGCAATTAGTGCTGTAAATAGATAATGGGGCTAAGTGATAACAAAAAGCTATGTGTATTTATTGAAAGAAAATTTATGTTGGATCAGTGGGTGAAAGTGCTTTCTTGGCAAGTGTAAATAGTATGAATTTTGAATATTTTTTGCTTGAACATGAAAAACGCTTGAAGGAGTTGGAAACCAAATAAGACTGCTAACTCCCAAACGGATGTAGATAAGATGACCATGTAGTTTTGCTGTAATCTACCAGGGGCCTACTGTGTGCCCATATTTTCCATATCTTTATTTTCGTGCATGTACTTGCTACCAAGTTTTTACCCTTTTGTTTTGACTGAGTGCGATAAATGGCTGGGAGTGAAGTGATACTTCATCATCCTTTCTCTGTTTTCTCCTGCACGTCATAAGAGGCAACTAACAGAGGCAGGAGCTGTGGTGGCTCGTAGTTAGTGACTAGCAACAGAAGGATGCAGGTTTGAATCCTTAAATTGGATCAGCCCAGGTCAGTTGCCATGTCCTTGAGCAAGTCACTTTACTCCAATAGCCTCAGCACTAAATAACCAACTTTTGTTGCTGTGCCGTAAAACACCAGACCTAATCTTTTTCTGTGGTATTGTTATGCATGGATTCATGTATCATTGTTATGCATGGATTCATGTATCATTTTCAAGTTGAATGCCAGGTTTCAGGCTACGTGTCAAAATATCATGCAAAAACAACTTTATTTCAGTTTTTATATGTCCACCATAAAGTGGAGCGTATTGTGTTGTGATATCTGTCTGTCCATCTACCTGTATGTTTGTCTGTGTTTCAAATTATGTTCCTGCACAAACCCTCAAGCTGTCCATCATCTACAGTTACCAAACTTTGTGGATGGCTTGCATTTGGGTAAGGACAAAACT
The DNA here is from genome assembly GCA_029931535.1 of Margaritifera margaritifera. Taxonomy (NCBI): domain Eukaryota; kingdom Metazoa; phylum Mollusca; class Bivalvia; order Unionida; family Margaritiferidae; genus Margaritifera; species Margaritifera margaritifera. The sequence continues at coordinate 1,350,453 of JAQPZY010001335.1, read as the reverse complement.
TTTTGATTTGGGGAGGGGGTGGGGGGTCAAAGTTCAAAGGTCAAGGTCACTGATGGAAAGAAGAAAAAAGGTTTTTGCACAGTAAGTAGAGTTCTACAGTTGGCAAACTTTGTGGATGGCTTGCATTTTTGGGTACAAAAAGAATCCTATGAATCTCCGGGTAAGAAGGTCAAAGGTCACTGTGACTGAAGGAGGAAAAGTGGTTTTCCCCACTATAACTTGAGTTCTCCATAAGTGAACAAATTTTGTGGATGACTTGCATTTGGGGTAAGAAAGAACCCTATCAATTTTGAGTCCAAATTGCCAAAGGTAAAGGTCACTAAATGAAAGAAGAAAAATGGTTTATGCAGGACAATTTGAGTTCTCTGTCATCTACATATACCAAACTTTTATGATGGCCTTCAATCGAGGTAAGGAAAAAATAACCCTATCAATTTAGAGTCAAAATATCAAAGGTCAAGGTCACTGTGGCTGCACGAATCAATGACTTCCACACTATAACATTAGTTATACATCACATACCTGGACCAAACTTTGTGGATGGCCTGCACTTTGGTAATGAGAACCCTGTTGATTATGAGGTCAAAGTCACTGGTCGTCGGAACAGAAATTGTGTCAGCACTGTGACATTAGTTGTACATCAAAGACCTGGACCACACTGATGGAAAGAATAAAAACGATTTCTGAACAAAAGTTTCAGTAGTCTACATGTAGGACCATATAATGTGGGACAAGTGTGTAATGTGCCATTCATGGTAGTCTTGTGATAATATGCTATATAATTATTGGATCTCCTGTTGAAAATCTTAAGTGTTGAACTAAAAAATAATTTTTTAATTGAGCACGTTATTATGGAGTGAGACAGTCACTTTTGTGTCGTCAACAGTTTGTCAAGGTGTTGGTTAAAGTATTTCATTTTAACATAGATTTTCGTCAAACTTTGCATGTATAATTATGAAGCTAAGACAAATCATCCTGCGACATGCTCGTTCATCGTTTTCACATGTTTTATAGCAATGTTTCAATTGTGGGCTCGACGTGCAGGCCCTTGCCTTGCTTTTTTGATGACAACAGTTATTCCTTCACAGGTTTTTGTTAGTATGGCTCCCTCTATCTATGGTCATGAGGATATAAAGCGTGGTATTGCCTTGTCTATGTTTGGTGGTGAGCCTAAAAACCCAGGTGGCAAGCACAAAATTAGGGGTGATCTGAACATTCTCATTTGTGGTGATCCTGGTACAGCCAAATCCCAGTTCCTGAAGTATGTGGAAAAGACTGCACCGCGAGTCGTGTACACCACAGGCCAGGGGGCCTCAGCTGTGGGTCTGACCGCATATGTACAAAGAAATCCAGTCTCAAGAGAATGGACACTGGAGGCTGGTGCCCTGGTTTTGGCTGACAAGGGAATCTGTCTTATTGATGAGTTTGATAAAGTAAGTCCGCAGCATTTTGTTTTGACCAATCTGCATACCTGCATCTATCCTACTTGTATTGTCTGAAGAAGCTGGCTCAATTTATGAAGCACAAGGCTGGATCAATGCAACAATGTAACATCCATTCATCAATCTATCGGTCAATCCATCTCGCATCCAGTAAAATCCATCTAGCCATCATTTATATTGCTTCATATCTGTAAAGTTCACATATCTGTAAAGTTCACTTCATATAATTACAAGTTGGTGTTCTTTTTAGAGAGACAATTTTCATCTAGAAATAAGCATTTTTAAATTAGTCAAAACTGTATGAATCACTTGCAAAATAGCTGGCATACAACAGAAAACTACAAGGTAGATGACGTCTACTGCAGATTGTACTTAAATTTTTGTATCCTCAAGTTATATGTACTCGTAACAAAGATAATACAGTACTGGAATTTTTGTATTAAGTACCTTAAATGTACTTTTCAGGTACATTTGTAGATGAAATGGAGTAGACATTTCAGGCTTTTGGACATTTTCTGCACAACTTCAGTAGCAAATAGTTGCTTAGATGTATTTATTTGCCTTGATATTGAAGCATGACATTTAATCAGATTTCTTACTGTAGATGAATGATTCAGACAGGACAAGCATCCATGAAGCTATGGAGCAGCAGAGCATCTCTATATCAAAGGCAGGCATAGTTACGTCTCTGCAGGCTCGATGTGCTGTCATCGCAGCTGCCAACCCTATTGGAGGACGATATGACCCATCACTGACATTTTCTGAAAATGTAAGTAATGGTATATCTAAAACTTCAGTTTTGGATTCCAGTTTTTTTCAAAGAAAAGATTGCAACAGGAAAGCATATTGAATCTCTGGACCTAATATTTCTTTCAAACAGAAAAATGTACTAACGGTGGAAAAGTCTTTATAACTTTTGAATAAAACAAAATACATTGTAGAGGCTGTTTTGTTAATATGTAGGCTGTGAACTATGGTTTGTTCATGCTGTTTCGATTGTAAATAGTTTAGGAAGTTGGATGAAGTGTAAATTTTGAATGTACCGTTGAACAAAGTGATGTTCCTTGTAACAGGTGGCTGATGATGGCTGGGACTCCAGGGTTCTAACAATTTTGCAAGTGCTTGTACTTTTCTAGTTACCTTGAAAAGGGCTTGAATTTGAGGTCAGCTCTAAAAAGTAATCAAAAATTGCTTGAAAAGGCTCAGTAGTCCTTGAAAAGTGCTTGAATTTCCAAACAGATGCATTGCATTGAAAAAAAAATTATTCACCTTAATATCAAGAAAGAAAATAAAAGAGCCATTAAAAGGTTGAAAACCCGATCTTACTGAAATTTTAATTCAGCAAGACTTTCAGTTGGGTTGCTACTCATTAGTACTCAGCCTTGTTAGGGATTGTAACCAGTTTGTGATGTTAATGAATGGATATCATGTTGACAAGGCCGTTTTGTGATGGAAATGAATCGATGCTGTGCTGACAAGGTCGTTTAGGCTGGCAAGATAAAGTCGGTCAAGTGCTCTGTGATGTGAAGCATATATCTATATATGGACAAGGACAGCAATGCACAAGGAGTTTGTGTTTGTCGAAAGATCTTTGATCAACGGTCACTTTAAATCATACCGATGGTGGGAATATTACCATCAACTTGCGTACTAATAATGGTAATCAAAAATTAAAGTAAAAATGGTACATTTCTGGTCTTGTTGCAACTAAAATCACTTGAAACAAGTAGAAAATTACTTGCAGAATACAGTATGATTTTTTATTTAGTTAAAATCAATGAAGAAATGCCATAGAACTAGCAGCAAGTGCAAATTGCTTGGATCTGTCAACACTGCTGACAAGTCCCTACCATCAGTACAACTAGGAACATGTAGAGCTAAAGTAATTTTGGCTGGATGAAGAAGTACAAGTGCTTTAAAGTCTCGTGGCAAAAGTGAAAAGCCTTAAGAGAATGAAATATCGACAATGGAATGAATTTTTAATATTCTTTGCTTAAACATAAAAACCTCGAGGATTTTGAAATTGTGACAATTAAGACTACCAACTCCCAAACTGATGTAGATGAGATTACTACACCTCTACCCCCATGCCCCAAATCCTTTTTGAGTGACAGTGTCTTCACCTAGGATTAGTTGAACAAAAAATATTTTGGAGTTCTAATTTAAGAAGGAAATACTTTCAGAAATGTTGTGGAATCTACATACCATAATCAATATTTTTCATAAGTTTATGCACAGTTTAATATAGTGCTTGTAAATTAATTTTTGTCCTTTAAAAGTGCTTGAATTTCCTGATGAAATATCTATATGAATCATAGACTTGATTTTTGTGACATTCATCAAGTCAAACATGCCGTACATTGTGTTGGGAGTTGATTTAATCCTTGTATCAATTTGTGTACAGATTCATTGATGTATATAGCATTCCCATATACTTCTATGTTCCCATGTTGCACCAGTACAAGTTCTTTTTATAAATAATTTGTTACTGGTTGTAAATTTGTACTAATATTGTTACTCAGAAATCTTTTGTGTCCAAATTTCAGATGTCGTACCTATAAAATTGTAGCTTGTGGTTCATCAGATGTAGTGTTGCCATGTCCATGATGTTGTCATTTGTAGATAGCTTAGTACATAATATATCACTTTAAAGATTTTAAATATATCCGGATAAATTACTCCCTTGTCTGTTATAACTTCGTAAATAAACAATCTGCAAGATTTTGTTCCAGAAAATGTATGATAATTAGTAACTATCTTTATGAATTGCTCCAGGTGGATCTGACAGAGCCCATATTGTCCAGGTTTGACATCCTCTGTGTTGTCAGAGACACTGTGGACCCTGTTGTGGTAAGCATTAGAAAATAAGCAATTTCCAGATTAATCATAATACGTACATATGTATTAGATAAATCTTAGATTGGCAAAATAAATAGTATGCTCTTCTTGAAGTTCATTCTGTAGTCATAATGCCACATTTTCTATTAAGAAACTTTGTGTTAATTGCAGCAAGGAGTAGTGGATATTGGATCTTACATGATTGCTCCTATTAAATAAAATTCTTCCAGAAGTTTCATAAATTAAATTTTAAATGGGCACAAATGTAGGAGTCTAATCATCACATGACGAAACATGCATATTTATGTATTCATTAAATCTTTTTTAGTTACAATAGTTTGTGCAAGAAATTTGCCTAGTATGGTGCCATGAAATGATACTTCATTAGTGAACTTGTTGAAAATATGAATTGGGTTACAGCAACGTCATTTCAGTAATGGTTATGTATGTCGTATAGGATGAGCAGATGGCCAGGTTTGTGACTGGGAGCCACATGAAGCACCACCCCAACGCTACACCAGAGGAAGCTGATGAAAACCTGGTAAGGGGTGCAGTGTTGTTAGCTAAAGTATTTGATAAGTAAAATCAGACAAAATGAGATTCAAATGGGTAATTTCATGTAATTTAAAAAAATCATAATTAAATCTATATTTTCACTAATGCCTTATTTGTCAGACATTTTGGCCTTGAATTTTCTGTTATATGCTAAAGATAGGTCCGCCGATCACATGATGGCTTTGTTTACATATCTTGAACAGGAAAACCCACTTTGGGAATTTATACAACGGGATAGCCAATGTAAATATTTGGTTTTATCATGTGGGGTTATTATACAATGTAAGAAAAATTTACACTCGAAATGTATATTGACTACAGACTTTTTCGTTTCAGTATTATTTCATAATGAACATATTCTACCTCAAAAGACATTGAATCTATTATTATAAAATGTGTATCAATTCACCAGTGTCTGTTTCTCTCTCTGTCTGTCTCAGTCTATTGAGTCGTGTATTTATATGGTAAAGAACAAGCAAACAGTTTCCTGTGTTGTGCTTACAAAAACAGGTTGGTATTGTTGTTTGTGAGTTTCTGATGCACACCAGTAACCTCATTGCCCAACAAAACTTAAAAGCTACTAAACACCATAAAATGATCTTGCTGTATTAAAATGCCTGAAATTTTTTTTTTTTTTTTCTTCTTTTCTGTTATCACACACTTGTATGGCACATCATGTATTAAAATGTTATTAATCACACATTATTATAGATCTATATTTGGTATTTCTACTGAACCACTTCCAGATTGAATTGTCATCATGAACCTAAATAAATGTACCCTCTGGTTTTCTCACTGATGACCTTGGACATTTTCTGACTCTAAAACAATTTTAAAAAGAGCTGACAAACAAATTCCATATTTTCTGAATGTTGTGACCACACTGCATTTAAATTTAATTCATAGGTAACAGTATTAGACATCATGATCATCAGACTAGAAGCGTGATTAAATAATGGCTACTTCGTGGTGTTCTAATCAAGGTCGGTTCAAATTTACAGCAAGTTGCATCAGACAAAGGCAAATTGTTTAAATAATTACATAAAGAGTGTATATCTAACTATCATAGAACATTGTGTTGTTAAGTAGTACTGACTAGGTCTTTTCTCTAAGGAATAAAATCAGGTCATGCAACCGTGGTTCATCTTTGGTAAAAGGGGTGGGGGTGCAGTGATATTGTTAGACAACATGGCAACTAAGTGCTTCAAACTTTTCTTTCCACTCCACAGTGTTTCACTTCATGTATGAATTTGCTGTCACAAGCTTAAATTTGTCATTTACCCAGGTGAGTGATGTCGGGCCACTTGTTGTGCTTGTGCTTTTGTGGCATAACTCTGAAAACTCTTTTGTTATAAAGTTTTTTTTGTAAATCATTTTGTTATAAAGTTTTTTTTTGTCGTTGTTGTAATTATGACATAGTGTATATATCAGATGACAAGCCCATGTATGATGACAAGATGATAAACCCAAACCGTTCAGCACCCCCTCATCCACACCCTCATTTTTATTTTGTATTTACAAAATATGGGCACAAATTTACCTTTGACAACATGTCCACTCCCTACTTTTTGACAAATTCATTATGGGACAAGTAATGTAACTCGGTGACTTTAACTGTATTCAGGTCTATGGACCAGACTGCTAGTAGCACCTGTGACACCATTTGGTACCTATATAGCAGTGTTGCTTCTAGAGTGTTTTGCATAATTTAATGTGTATTTGTGAAAGTGTGTTTATGTGCGTTTGTGAAAGCATGGTTTAAAATCTTGAGTCCTGTGTGCCATATGTGGCGTCAAATGTTTGTATTTGGCACAACAATTGATAAATAATTTTTTATAATAAGAGTCTGCAGAAGGCTCAACCTTTTAGAAAATGCCCAATAAAAAAATAGCACGTTTTGGAAGTCAAACCTTGCTCTACCATGCTTGGACTGGTTGGTATCCTTTGGAACAATGTTGTATTTTGGACATGTGATCTGGTGATGTGTTTCACCTCTTGATCAAGTCAATATTGTTGATCAACTACAGTGGAAAGTGTCATCATCATGGCTTCAAGGAAGAACTTCCAGTGAGCAATAAATTTGAAACTTATCAAATGCTACTTTGATCAGGTTTTTGAAATTATCTCCGGTAGTGTTTCTCAGGAAAGAGCAAAAAAAAGGGGATATTATTAATATTGTGATCTTCCTTGGAGCTCGTCCAAAATGGTGGATTTCCTTTTACTCTGCAACTTTTATCACTGTTGATTTTTTTAGCTCTACTGGTCATAGATCAGAAGAGCTTATGGGCTGGCCTGTTGTCCATCGTCCGATGCCTGTCATCCAACATCTGTCTGTCTTTTAGCACAAGCTTGTTATTGCTACTTCTCCTAAACTACTTCGAGGATTGTAATGAAAGTTTACACACACATTGATCCCAAGGTCTAGTTGGTCCTATATGAAAATGGTTCAACTTAGACATCCAGTAAGGCCACCCCAGCAGCCATCTTCAAAATCTTGTTATTACTACTTGTCCTGAATGGATGGTCATATCAACATGGGGTTTTCACTAAAGGGCTTTTTATGATGTCTAGTTTGTCCTGAATGGAAATGGTGCAGATCTGACATTTAGTAGGTCACCATGGCAGCCATCTTGAAAATCTTGATATTGTTTCCTTGCTTAAATGGAAAATCATGTTGACATGGGGTTTTCACTAGAAGACTAATTATGATATATAGGGGGCACTCTACAGATAATACATGCTTCTGAGAGAGTGACAGGTGTAAGATGAAGTATTTTGCATTTGCAACATGCACAATGGAGAGAATGTTGGCATACCTCTATGTTACTTTCATGTACTGTGGCTGAAATTTCTTTACATATTGTACTCGTGGAAACTGGACATGATCTAAGTTGTGGAAACTGGAATGATCTAAGCACACAGCAGACAAAATGGCCGCTCCAAAGTACTCGAAAAATCCGCCTGAATTAGTCAAAAGTGCACTATTTTCAGCAATTAAAATAGGGAAACGAATTTTGCCAGAGCAGACAATACCAGCCTCTGAAAGTACTATGAATGAATTACAAAATATCTAAAAAATAAAAAAAGCTATCGGCTCTTTTTTTTATTATTTACCTTGGAAGTCCAGGAAGTGAATATGACCAAGCGAAGCTAGCAGAGTTTTGAGAAGTGCACATCTTATGTAAGACCAAGCTGTATACTCTATAACCCAAATTTCACCCATCAATCATACACCAAAATAAAGGGAATTCAAAATTCTTTTAACAATACTTAAGATATACAAGGTCTTTTTTAAATAGCCAGGACAGCCAGTGAGGAAAACCTGGGTAATTCTTTTTCTTTAAAAATCTAACCCTATGCAAAGTACGAAACTGGAGAGTGCCACCATAGCTGGTCTTGCATGAAAATGGTGCCAATCTGACCTCAAATATGGCTGCCATGATGAACATACTGAAAATCTTGTCCCTTGTTCTCTTGAATTGATGGTCATATCAACATGGGGTTTTTCACCAAAGTCTTCTAATGTTGTCTAGTTTGTCTTGAATGGAAATGGAATATTTGAGATGGTTTCAACACTCTGCAATTAAAAAAGAAGAAATGGTCTTATCTTGAATTCCTGGAAATTCTTTTCAGATTTATTAGAGTGCGAGTCCTTTCAAGGCACTCTTCTTCACATTGTGGTTTGAATTGCTTTGTCATTGCATTGTCAATAAAGTCTTTCCATATTTTCACAATGTTGGTGAGAGTTGTGAATCACAAATCAAAAATAAGATTTTTTCCCCCCGTCTTTACTTTGCTAACCAATAGATGGCCCACTTTTTGAAAAGTCATGGGCTACTTGACCTACTCAGAGGCATTCCTAGATGCAACACATGTAATTTATGCTTCACCGAAATGAAGAATGTTAACATCGGGATTGAAAATTCACTCGTCTAACTCAAAATGGCTAGTAAACATGTGCAGCAGTTGAGCGAATTTTGCACTCATTCACTTAGTTTGGTAAGTGCTGATTCAGCATTGACCAGTGTAATAAAAAGGATGTTCTGTCAAGAATATTGCTGATTTTGTTCATTGAAAGCCCATACTTTATATCAGAAGTTTGTTGTCCAATTGTTTTAATCACACTCGTACAAGCACTTTGCTCTCATTCTTCAATACTAATAAACACTTATTAAAGGGAGAGCAGACTGGTCTCAGTTTGTAATTACTTGCAACTGGTGTTGGAAGGGTCACATAAATTTCAGAAAACATTTTACACTATAAAATTTAAGTTGACAATGTCAACTTTTTTGTTTCTTTAATAGCTGGTTGTTGTCCTTGCCCAACTGGGTCATTGGATTTTTAGGGATTTTCAAACTCAAAACGTGTTTAGACACTTTTTTGCTGTAGATGAATTCTGTCAAATGTGATTTGCTAGAAATTCAAAGCAGTTTTGCAAGTCTTTTTTCGTTTCAGGAAATGGACGTTGCTCTTGAAATATTAGATGGAAAAATATTCCTCAATAAATTTCATGCCCATTTTGTTTATGGCAGAATATATTAATGAAGACAACCATCTCCATAATAAATACTTTTTTCTCCATCAGAACCTGCTGAACACACAATCCAGTATTGAGCCAATCCCACAGGACCTACTGAAGAAATACATCATCTACTGCCGTGACAAAGTCCACCCTAAACTCCACCAGATGGATCAGGACAAAGTGGCCAAGATGTATGCTGAACTCCGACGTGAGTCTATGGTCAGTAACTTTGCACTACTGCTGTGTATACAAATGGATGAAAGTCCAAACATGTTTTTGTGATGTGTATTTTAATTGTAAGCTCAGTGCATTTTAATTTATTTAACAACCAACAAAATATATATTCTTGACCATTCTGCATTCATTAAAATTTGCATAGGACATTTATTTTGTAAATTACAATAAATTGTATACCCCACCACAAATGTGCTAGATCATAGAGTGTTGCCATGTCTGTGTGTGCTAGGGCATAAAGTCTTGGTTATTGTTGTTTTTGCTATGGCATAAGAAATAGCCCTTGTATGTATGTGTTTGCCCTTGTATGTATGTGTTGGGGCATAAAGAGTTGCCCTTGTCTGTTTGTGCTAGGGCTTAAAGTGTTGCCCTTGTCTGTATGGGCTGCAGTGCTTTTGTATGTGCTGGGGCATAAAGTGTTGCTTTTATTTGTATTTACTTTGGCATAAAGGATTGTCCTTGTATGTATGTGCTAGCAAATAAAGTGTTGCTTTCATTTGTATGTGCTCATACCAAGTAGCACGCTCTCTTCTGTTGAGAGACCTCACAAACCATCTTCAAGAATTTTGGAAGATATTCAATATTAGAGCAAGTTGGAGGAGATTTCTCTTCTCAGGGAAGTATACTCCATCTATATTGACAACTTTTTATTGCTCCTTTCCTTCGCAAAAAGAGTCTTTCTATCTATCGTATTACAAACTTGTTGTAAACATAGACACCCTTCTAGTGCAGCTTGGGGCATTCGTAATATGATTAATAGTGTTATTGTGTTGTACAGGTCATGTTCGTGCTATAGAAAACTCTGGGTTGCAGCAGTTATTAAAGTTAATGCTGCACTCGTATCGCTGTATAATTTCCGCTCCGGTCAGATACAGACAAGTTGCTTGTTTTCCCTCGGAGTCCATATTTCTGATCTGATTCTGATCAAACTTGGAATATGGGCTTATATATTCAAAATCTCGGACAAGTTAAATAATGTGCAAGATCCATGCATATTTATGAGGTTATTTTGCATCAGATTGTCTGACCTTGTTACCACTCTGGAGGTCACATTTCTGATCTTGTTTTCATCAGACTTGGAATATGGGCTCATCATCAAAATCTTGGAGGAGTTTGATAATGAGCAAGATAAAAAGCTTGTATATGATTGGCTGAGCTTGTTACCATTCTGGAAGCCACATTTCTGATGCGGCTATTCGTCCTTGTATATAGATGGTTCAAAAGATTGAGACGAGGTTGGAGCTGCCATTGCAACATCTCATGGCACCATCTTGAGCTGATTACTAAATAAAGTATACATTTTTACAGCAGAAATGACAGTCATACTAAAATCTTTGAACAACAATAAAACCTACTTTAAAAAAACAAATTTAATACAATTTTTGGATTCTTTTTCCACACTGAAAGCCATTTCTAACCTTAAATTTGATAACCTGTTAATATCCGAGATCTTACAAAAAATGTGATTGGCTCATACAATCTGGAAACAGTATTCTCTACTATTGGTGGCCTAGTCACATTGGTATGAGAATAATGAAAGGGCAGATACAGCAACCAAAGTTGTCCTTCAGCCACCCATTTCTGAATGATAGATCCATATACTGAATTAAAAAGTTGTATAAATCTGCATGTTCTGTTCACTTGACAAAATTTGTGGAATGAAAACTCCACAAACAAGCTTTGGAACATTAAAATCACCAATGGGGAGTGGTATCCCTCATATAGAGCAAGTAGCAGAGATCAGGTGGTAGTGTGCCTATCGTGTATAGGACATGCATACTGGACTCGTGCTTACCTCCAGAGGGTGGGGCCCCTACCAGAGTGCATACCTGCCAATGTCCACTGACAGTGGAACACATTTGTCAAATGTAACCCTTGGAGACGGAAGTTTTTTTTTATGTGAATTCAATTAAGGAGTGCATACCTGCCAATGTCCACTGACAGTGGAACACATTTGTCAAATGTAACAACTTCCACCCTTGGAGACAGAAGTTTTTTTGATGTGAATTCAATTAAGGAACTTCATGATGATGTACTACCTGAGAAAATGTTGGACTTTTTGATGGAATGCAGTTTAAATCAGATTCAAATCTGCAAATTTTGACTTTATATTTGAAGGATTTTATACTTTTTATCTTTAATCTTTTATTTTATGTATCTTTTACAGAATTTGTGTATCTTTACCTTTTATTATATAGCATTGCAGGTTTACTTTATATATAAATTTTTTTTTGCAGTTCTTTACATTTTTAGAGACTTTGCCTTTAATTGGCATTGTGCTGAAGTGCTGTTAAACTCTAATACATATTGATCCAATTTTTATCAAACTTGGATTATGGGCCTGAATCATCAAAATCTTGGAGGAATTAATAATGAGTGAGCTCCATGCATATTTATTAGGCAGTCTTACATCTGATTGGCTTTTCTTGTTGTCACTCTGGAAGCCATATTCTTGATCCAGTTTTGATCAAACTTTAATATATGCTTATATTATCATCATCTAAGACAAGTTTGATAATAAGTGAGATCCACGCAGAATACTGGGGTGATCTTGCATCTGATTGGCTGAGCATGGTACCACTTTGGAGGCCATATTTCTGATCAGACTTAGATCCAACTTTAAATATATGGTTGTGTCTTCAAGTTCATTGGACAGGTCCGAAAATGAGTGAGATCTGTGCATATTAATCGGATGATATTGCATCTTATTGGCTGAGCTTGTTGCTGCTCGGGAAACCATATTTCAGATCTGATTTTGGAATATAGGCTTCCTTGATCAAGATATCACACAAGTTCAATCATGAGCAAGTCCCACACATGTTAATGAGGCAGTCTTACATCTGATTGGTTGAGCATGTTGCCACTCTAGAGATAGTATTTCTGTTCTGATTTTTAGTAAAATTGGTATATAGACTTAAATCAAGATCTTCAATGGCTACACTTGTGAGTAAGATTATAACGTATTGATGAGGTGATCTTGCATCAGCTTGACCAAGGTTTTCAACACTTTAATCAGCTTGACCAAGATTGTCGACACTTTAATGACTGTACAATCAGATTTTTATCAAATTTAGTAAATGGGCTTATATCATCAAGATATCCAATAGGTTTTGTTAAGAGCAAGATTAGTGCATATTAATGAAATTAAGTGCAGTTAGAAATAGTTCTTAATTTGTATGCTATGTAATCGGTTTGTTTTGTTTTAAATATATTTCTTCTCTTTCAAAAGGGAAGTAACCCTTGATATTGACTATTGGAAATCACAGGTTTGGGGTTACCCTGAGGTCACCCTCTTGCAAAAAACAAAAACAAAAGAATCTTGATACCAACAACAAAAAATCCAAACCAGATTTTAAAAAAAAAAAAAATGTAGAATACAAGATGCATACATTTCAATAGAACAATTTATATAAATTGGCAGAATAATACACCTTGATCATTAAGATGAATACATTTTAATTTATAACTGAAGAATAAGTAGATGATAAAAATTTAGCAAGTAACACTTTAAATTGATAAATAATTGGCTATAAGATAAGTTTGTAAAACCAATGAATCATTACAATCTTAAACTCTATTATAATGATGTGTTGGAAATGGACGAAGATAGTAACTGAGGAAAATGCATTGCTGTTAGAGACATGGTAAAATTGCAGACTAGCATAAACTATGCACAGTGTTGTAATTAGGAATCAAAATTTTCTTTAAACAATTATTACAGATATATGTTTGCAACTAATTGTGGGTTGCTATTTTTTTTTTCTTCCTAGTATTGATTTTGCTCAATTAGAACATATCTCTTGTGAAGACCATGCCCAAGTATATTCAGTGCCATTGCTCACAAATTATTTGAAATTTATATTTTGTATTTTTAGCTTTTAATAAATAAAAAAAGATACCCGAATATGCTTTCACCTGAAACAAGTCCATATTTAATTACCAAGAGTAAAGAAACCCATGGCCTTACAAAAGAAAGATCTCTATGTGACTCTGTAGACCAGATATTAAAGCTTCATTTGTAATCTTAACTTTTCAAGATCATGACTATACATATTAATTATACCGTTATCATTTTAAAGAATGTTTTTTTTTTTTATCGAGATATAATAAAATAGATAAAATCAACATGATATAAAGTTTGGGAGATAGTTTGCATTGTTTGTGTCCTTGCAATACTTCATAAGCCTGCTTAGTGAAATGGTCAACTGTCGAGTTATATAATCAGGTGAGTGATATCAGGACCACTTGGGCCTCGTGTTTTAGTTCACCTGGCTGTAAGGCAAAGTGATCTTATCGTATGCTCTGTGCCCGTCACAAATTTATATTTTAAACTTCTAAGAAAAGGACTTGACCAAATTTAGCAGAGCATCCTGGGATGAAGGTCTCTAAACGTCTTGCTGATCTGCCATCAAATATGGTTGCCATTGCTAAAAATACAAAAACCTTTAAATGGCTTCTTGAAAACTCAACAGAATTTGACCAGATTTGACAGAAAGCATCCTGGCGTAGAGGGCATTCATTTTATTCAGATGATGCTGATCTATCAGCAAATATGGCTGCTGTTTCAAAAAAATAAAACAACCTTCAGATTACTTAAAAATTCACTAAACAGAATTTAACCAAAATTTGACAAGATACTGGCGTAGAGGGCTGTCACTTTTGCGGAATATATTGTCATCGCGTAACTCCCTTTATCTCGTTACCACCACCACCCCTAGTTGAGGCCATGGAGTTCAGAATTATAATAGAAACACATTTTGGTTAAAGTTTTTTCCATCACTTATATTTCCATAAACTCTCGGCCAATTCACCACATGTTTGGAATATAACATTATCAAATGCTACCCTTCTCTCATAACCAATCCTGCCCCTGGGTTCTGCCCTAGGGTGGGACCATGGGGTTGGTATATTGGGGACACATTTTAGTTTTAAATGTACTGGTTAAAGTTTTTTTCAATCACTTATATTTCTGTAACCCTAACCTGATGCACTTCATATTTTGAATATAAAATCATTTACTCTTCTTTGCTCAGTACCTCATTTGCCCATGTGGGGTCGTGCAGTCGGGCATTATAATGGTGACACATTGTGGGTCAAGTGTTTTCTTCAGTTGATATTTTCATAACCAGTTGACTTAATGTTTAGAATGTAACATCATCACACACTGACTTGGTTGATTTTACTTATATCCCTGGGTCAAGTCTTTGGATGGGGCCATAGAATCAATATGTTGGAAGCCTTTTGATTCAAGTTCTAATTCCAGCTCAAGTTTGAATAAACTTTGTATTGAGTTCACTATAAATTTGGAACAGTGTATGATCTGAAACTCACCTTTTCCCCATGCTGCTGTTGTCTCGGGGGTTATGTCCCTGGATGGGGCCATGGGGTCCAGAAGTACGACACCTGGTGGGAGGGTTGGCATGGGGTCTAGAAGTACTGTAGTATCATCAGTTTTCGTGGGGGACCAATTTTCGTGGTTTTCGTTGTTGCCCCGAACCACGAATTTAAATGCCCAACGAAAAATTAGCCACATATGATGATGACGCACCCCCACCCACCCCGGCTCATTTTCTTACTGTGTGTCGTTCCTAGAGATTGAGGAACCTACTAGTATTTCATAAATCAACGTCAATACTGTAATTTGGAAATAAAATATTAGCTTTTATACGTGTTTGTTTTATTTTAAACCTTTGAAAAAAGAATTATAAAGCATTTTATATTGTTTCAATGCACACGTGTCGATAAGATATCCGATAGCTGTAATTTCCACTCACTGCCTTAAATCGATATGCGAGATAAGTAAGGATAGAAAGAAACGAGAAAAAGCACAAGGTATTCAAACACTAGTAATGTTGAAAATGAAAGAAAGAATAATAAAAAATAATAGTATATGAAAATTAAATTAAATACTTATTCAAATCGATCCTTCACTCGAGTACAACTGTTGTTGAACAATTTAAATCCTCCTGAAACCACATTTCATTTTATCCATGCATTTTTAATCCAAAAGAACAACAAGCCTGTAAAATACTAGAACTATTGCTTGAAGCACTATTATTAATGAAACACTACGTATATACACTAATTACAGCAGAGTATTAAAGCTCACACTTCATTGATTTTCGGACAAAGCCACTGTATCAGCATCGTGTCAAACACGTCTCCATGTACACACACATGCTTGTCAGGTAAACAATCCCCAAATTGCAGAATTAAAAAAATCCAGCTTTCTCCAAACCACTGATAATTAGGTCACATCTTTCACTCATTGTTGCGTGAGCTGCAATTATCCATTAAGCCCGAATTGGCTTGATTAATGAAGTTGCAATCAGTGATCGTCACCAGTAGCATCTTCCATTTTTTGTGACGGCATCCATGACCTGTTGAGCATACCAGTTGTGGAAGTGTGATTTTAATTATTCTTTGTACTCTTTATTTATTGTCAAGTCTAGTGGTTGAAGTTGGTCTGTACATGAGGCAGGCACAAACAAACGCGTGATTATACTGTCTTTCAATTTAGTTGGCATCTTCTCACATTGATGGGCTCAAGATGCATCAAATATTGCCACTGTCTGTTGATTGCATTGAGCAAAGGGCAGCCGATCACGTGTTTTATTCCCTTTATGGATAGTGGTTTCAGTTAGAGATCATACAGGATACTTTAATAACCGATTGACTTAGTGTTGTAGTCTGCGTGGGCTTCCTTTGACGTTGAGTACTCAGACGAAAACATGGTGTAAGTGATTGACCTTGACGTGTGTTATTTGTGATCATAGAGGCGGTAGTATTGTTTTAATGTTGTTGGCTGCGTCAGCTTCCTTTGATGTTATTCACTTGGACAAAAACAGTGTCAGTATTGAACTGTTCAGGTTTTTGATTTGTGCTTATACATGTGAAAGTACTGTTATAAACATTCAAGTGACCGCCGTTTGCGTCGGCAGAGTTTTATTATTTTTTATTCTTTATATTTGGGTATTTGTAGAGGTTAAACCACGAAATTAAACACTTAGTAATATGCAAACTTTGACAGGCAAAACCACGAATTTAAGTACCCACGAAAATGTCTTTTTTTACAAAACCACAAAAATTGAGCCCCACGGAAATAAATGATACTACAGTAGTAGGGTTCGAAATTAACAGTAATCCACTATTAAATTTCGTGTTGGACTAGTAGTTTTCATAATTTCAGTAGTCCGATAGCTAGTAAAGTTATAGTTGTCACCAGTCAGCTAGTGAAGAAGGACGAATCCAGATTTGTCAGGACTTGTAAATTATTCAACCTACCAGTCCTTCTGGCTTCAAAGAAATTTAATTCTTGGCCCGAGTAGGACACCTCTTGGGGTGGTGGTGTTGGGGTGTCCTAGCATTAAAAAAATTCTCACTTAATTTAATAGTTAGATCAAAAAGTATGATACTTTATTTGGTTATGACTTTTGGGATATAAAACTGCATCATGTACTTCCTTGCTTCCTGCGGCATTCCCATGTTTCATGCCCCTGATGTTATGCTTGATATATTAACAGCTTGTCTCTCTGGAGCAAATAGTGTTTTTTAAAACCATGTTTTTTTTTATCTTTCTTTTCATATTCATATTTCCGTAAGTTTTAATACCACTGCCAGGGTTGCATCTAGGATGCTCGATCATGAAAATCCCCCCAAAATTTAGTACTTCCCGCATCATTTTCAATTCTCTGTGGACAAAGTGGCACAAAAAATTAGAATTGTGTGCATTTTTTCAAGAAGAATATATGCACTATTAAAAAAAAAAATTTTAACAAAAAAATATTTATGTAAAATTCTGGTTGTCACTCAGCAGATATGTTGTCCTGATGTAGTTGTGAAACATGTCACGTATTTTCAGTGTGTCACATGCTCAGATCTGATTGGTTACTAAAAAGGTCAGGAGAGCACATTTGATGCTGAGGCTAGCTTTGGCAGGACAATGCATTAAATGGCAAAACCAGATAAAACTCAGACACTTTTCATTATTTTAGCAGTAATACTTCTAACAACAGCCAGAGTGCAGATGTCTGCATCAATAGGTGCAGTGACTGTGAACAAATTCTCAGGCTAATCACATATCTGACAATGCTTGTGATGATGTGCCTAAAGATGGTGGTGCTGAAATTGAGGGTCCATCTAATGTAAAGAGGAATAAAATGATACTCGTTCAATTCAGACTGAAAAAAAAAAAAAAATTGACCATGGTTGGAAACTAATGAAAAAAAGTGAGATGCTTTGCAGTTGTTGTGTAAATACTGGCAAAGAAAATTAATTCACCATTGGAAATACTAGTTTCAGTATGTCAACCCTTGACGGAATTGTTTAATTCCCAGCTCACAACAAGGTGATTCAGGATTTGAAACTTATTGAACATGTTAAAACTACATGCCTGACATCTATGATGTGACATGCAGGAAATACATGACATTGTTTTATAAGATATAAGAATGGACAGAGGGTTGACACAATTTGCAGCCCATAGTTTGATTCTTTAAATGGTACATGTGTAGAAAAAATACTGTTGTTAGAAAACATGACCTGGATTTCAGTTCAAAGTGCTATACTGTAATATACAGAACACATGATATGTATTTAGTGTTCTACTGTAATATACAGAACATGATATGTATTTAGTGTTATACTGTAATATACATTACATATATGTATTTAGTGTTATACTGTAATATACATTACATATGATACATATTTAGTGTTATACTGTAATATACATTACATATGATACATATTTAGTGTTATACTGTAATATACATTACATATGATATGTATTTAGTGTTATACTGTAATATACAGAACATATGTATTTAGTGTTATACTGTAATATACAGAACATATATGTATTTATTGTTATACTGTAATATACAGAACATGATAGGTATTTAGTGTTATACTGTAATATACAGGACATGATATATATTTAGTGTTATACTGTAATATACAGAACATGATATGTATTTAGTGTTATACTGTAATATACATGATATGTATTTAGTGTTATACTGTAATATACACTACATATGATATGAATTTAGTGTTATACTGTCATATACAGAACATATGATATGCATTTAGTGTTATACTGTAATATACAGGACATATGATATGTATTTAGTGTTATACTGTAATATACAGAACATATGTATTTAGTGTTATATTGTAATATACAGGACACGTATGCATTAAGTGTTATAATGTATTATACAGAACACATGATATGCATTTTATACACTTATTATACTTGCTATTGTGCTGTTTGAATTGGTTGAAGTTTTTTTTCTAGGAGAATACCCCTTATCAGTACGCCCCCCCCCCCTTTTTTCTTTCTTCAGTTTCAGTGGGGGCAAGTACCCCCATTTACCAAATCCTAGATGCAACCCTGCACTGCTGTGTATACCCTCGTACTATGAAAATAGCCTGGGAGAATAAACAAATTTAATTGAAACTGAAAAACATGCTTTTTACGGGCAAGCTATTTAAGTGGTGACTACATTCCAGTTTCTTTCAAGTATTGCTTACTTCATAATACCATGAAAAGTTACTAATAAATTCACTATTTATGCAGGTTAGGAGGTAGTCGGGTATGTGGCACATAAACAGAACTTGTGCACATACAGAGTAAAAAGAATTTGTTTTTTTCTTCTTAAATTAGGCAACTGGCAGCATACCAATCACAGTACGACATATCGAGTCAATGATCAGGATGGCTGAGGCACATGGTAGGATGCATCTCCGAGACTATGTGAATGAGGACGATGTCAACATGGCCATTCGTATCATGCTGGAGAGTTTCATCAGCACCCAGAAGTTTAGTGTCATGAGAACCATGCGCAAGGTCAGCATATAGATAGATAGATGGAGATGGATAGACAGATACAATTAGATTCATTGATTGAATGAATGATATGTAGAACCAGGAATTGATTCAAATATTTAAAAGTACTTGTACAATGGACAAGTGCATTTGGGAAAGTATTTGAGAAAAAATATGCTGCAATTTATCTTCATCCTATTTTTGTTTAATATATGACTGAGGACCCAGCCCATGGGAGGTTTAATATGTGACCGAGGACCCTGCCCATGGGAGGTTTAATAGAATAACTTTTTCATGTCTCTTACTTTTGAGTTCTAAAACAAGTTTTTCACATAACATAGCATTATTGGTATGCCAGTTATAAAGGTACTTGCCTAGGGGTACAAGTACCTTAGAAAAACTACTCGTCTCGACAGAATTGAGATGCCTTGTTTTGCACACCGAATACAGTCTGAGTGGACATGCAATTTTGAATCTTTCAGTTGTCCGTTACGATATCCATAGTTTTTAATATAGACACCAGTCAAACTTTTCATTTCCCCACGGTCAGATGGTTCCTGCTTTAAAGCATTTCCTCTTCATTGGTTCATGAAAAGAAGGGAAACAAATCGGGTTTTTTGAAGTTTGCATTAGTAATGCTGAATCTAAACATAAGCTCATGGTGAAAGAGTACTCCTAATTCTTTTGTAGTTCAGTCAGCTGATTTATGTAAAGAGATATATAGTGCATTGCAAACAAATGAAGATAAGTCATGGGAAAGAAAAGAACACTTGCTTTAGTTTTCTTGAAAGGACCTGTGCATCAAAACAGAGACAGCAGTGATGGTAATCTCTCAATTTTGGAGGCTGTTGCTGAATGTAATGCGACTTGTAGCCTAATGTGGAGGTGGTTCCAGTGGTAGCTCACTTGGTAGAGCATCAAACTCTAATGGTTAGCTGCCTCGTTGTCTCCTTGGGAATGGCACTTATCTAACTTTCCTTGGCAAGATATAAGCAATAATGTGTTGAAATGTGCCATTAAAAGCCAGTCAACTAACATGGATGCTTGTTAAGTACTTGATATTTGGCACAGAGAAGTTAGTAAAAATGAAGCATTTGTAATTGGAAAGTATGGTGAAAGTCAGTTCAGTCCAACCCCCTGCATGCTCGGGAATGTAGAATGGGAGCGATATGCTCTCCTTCCTGTCGGTGATTTGAGGCAGGAGCCATGGTGACTCAGTGGTTAGCATGCCAGACTTCAGTCAAAAGGGTGCAAGTTTGAATCCTACCATTTGATCAGTCTATGTTGACTACCATGGTGTGCCCTCGAGATAGGCACATTACTCCAATTGCCTCGGCACTAAAAAATGTATTTGGGTTGCTTTATGCTGTAAAAAACCAAACCAAAACTAAACCATTTTAATCAGTTAATTGCCTGAAGTCTGGTACACAGATTCCTACTAATGCAGCCTATGAGTGTGATATTGTATTTCTGAAGAGGAGAGCTGAATTGGGAACCATGATGACTTTGTTTAACTTCATAGGCATCATAGCAAATTAAGTAATAGAAATATTGAGACCTATGGCAGGAAATTCCTGACAAGAGAATATCATCTTCATTAATCTAAATATCCAGACCGTCCAATTTTCTGCACACCATATTTTCAATATTTCAAAATTTTTAATTATTTTCAGTAGTACATACAATTTCTGTACACACAAGTATGTTTTCTTAAGGAGACAGAAAATTTTTTAAATTGAAATGTAAACTGTGGAATGTTTTGTACATACTATAAAACAGGCGATTGAATAGATAACCATCAGACCTTGAAACTGGTTTGATTATTCTAATTATGGCCAGCTTTTTAAAAAAAAATTTACTGGCTGAGAGTACCTTAAACCAGCAGGTAACCAAATCTGAAGGGATCACCATATTCTTTACACAACATCTTATCTAAACTTATTTGCAAGCAAGGATATAATGCAATCAAGTTTACTGAGCCCAATAATGGGATTGAAGGTACAAGGTGCATCAGGACACAGTGGAGATATTTGGGGTAACATGATAATTTTAATTGCACACACATTATCCCGACAGCTTAAAAAGTAATTATTTTTTTTACGTCCCAAAAATTGGATAAATGACAGTAATCCATGGCTTTAGCTTTGTATTGCGGTGTATTGATAAACAGGAGTATTCTTGAGTACTAGGTATGTGTAATTCAGTCTATTGATAACCAGGAATGTTCTTGACTACTAGGTATGCGTAATTCAGTCTATTGATAACCAGGAATGTTCTTGACTAATAGGTATGTGTAATTCAGTCTATTGATAACCAGGAATGTTCGTGACTACTAGGTATGTGTAATTCAGTCTGTTGATAACCAGGAATGTTCTTGAGGACTAGATATGTGTAATTCAGTCTGTTGATAACAAGGTGTATTCTTAAGTACCAGGTATGTGTAATTCAGATTGTTGATAACCAGGTGTATTCTTGAGTTCTAGGTATGTGTAATTCAGTCTGTTGATAACCAGGTGTATTCTTAAGTACTAGGTATGTGTAATTCAGTCTTTTGATAACCAGGTGTATTCTTGAGTACTAGGTATGTGTAATTCAGTCTGTTGATAACCAGGTGTATTCTTGAGTACTAGGTATGTGTAATTCAGTCTGTTGATAACCAGGTGTATTCTGAAGTACCAGGTATGTGTAATTCAGTCTGTTGATAAACAGGTGTATTCGTGAATACTAGGTATGTGTAATTAAGTCTGTTGATAACCAAGAGTATTCTTGAGTACTAGGTATGTGTAATTCAGTCTATTGATAACAAGGTGTATTCTTAAGTACCAGGTATGTGTAATTCAGTCTGTTGATAACCAGGTGTGTTCTTGAATACTAGGTATGTGTAATTCAGTCTGTTGATAACCAGGTGTATTCTGAAGTACCAGGTATGTGTAATTCAGTCTGTTGAGAACCAGGAGTATTCTTGAGTACTAGGTATGTAATTCAGTCTGTTGATAACCAGTTGTATTCTTAAATACTAGGTATGTGTAATTCAGTCTGTTGATAACCAGGTGTATTCTGAAGTACCAGGTATGTGTAATTCAGTCTGTTGAGAACCAGGAGTATTCTTGAGTACTAGGTATGTAATTCAGTCTGTTGATAACCAGTTGTATTCTTAAATACTAGGTATGTGTAATTCAGTCTGTTGATAACCAGGTGTATTCTGAAGTACCAGGTATGTGTAATTCAGTCTGTTGATAACCAGGTGTATTCTTGAGTACTAGGTATGTGTAATTCAGCAGACAGTTTTGTATGGAGATGTCAGTTGTTTGAAGTTGACATGAAAATGTATAAAGACATTATTTTCTGACTTGTCTTAAATCTTTGTCATTTGTAGTTATCCATTGTTGACATTTTTTGGTTTCAGACATTTGGACGATACCTTGCCTTCAGGAAAGACAACAATGAGCTACTGCTGTTCATCCTTAAGCAGTTAGCTCAGGATCAGATGACGTTTCAGCGAAACCGCTATGGCACGGACCAAGAAGTGATTGAAATCTCTGAGAAGGATCTGGCTGACAAGGTGTGTTAAATAGGGCAAAACTGTTGTTGTTATACTATAGAACTGAAACAAGATTGTGTGCTGTCAGGTTATCAGTTTTGAACATACTGAAATTGATTTAACCACTACATTTTATAATCTTCATAAAGCTGTCACATAAAAACATCATAAAGCTGTCACATGAAAACAGAAAATAATATTCAATGTAGGTACTTTCATGCAACTAAGGTAGATCAATGACCAGTTTGCTGGAGGTTGTATCACATCATTAAAATGAACAAAAATACTTTGAACCTTAAAGTTTTGATTTAAGAAGAAAAAAAAAACGTATGAAATATAGAAATAAATTATTAAATATTTAATGATTATCTTTAATAAACATGATTTTAAGTTGTAATTTTATAATGTGTAGCAAAAGGTATGAAGCAAATGTGGATTTCAGACTAATGTTATTTTGACATGAAAGGTCACGTCTTTGCAGTCTAATTGTGAAAGGGGAAGACTTCTGCCCCTATGGGGCAAGAATGTTTTGCGGTCTTAGTGGTTCGGAGATCACCTAAGGGTCAAAGATTCCTGACACTTGTTAAGTGCTGGTGAGGAATTGATCCTTGGCCCCTCACAAGGGTGTGGGTGTGGGGAGACGCCCAAGAGCGAGTTGCGCCTCCAGCTTAGTGATGAGCAGGACCTTCTCAAGGTTGGTGCTGTTTTGACTGAGATTAGCGAAGTGTGCCTTCTTGAGAGGGAAGAGCAACAAAATCTCGTTCAGGTAAATCTGATGTGGGTTCGTTCATCGGATCATTGTCACAGAGCACCGGGTACTGGTCACCAAGCACCGAGTTTTTATTATTGGTCTGGGGATAGTTATTGGATCAATACCCACCTCCACACCACCCTGCTCCTATGTTACCGTTCAATATTGATGGAAATTGGGAGTCTGGTTGTGTGAGCATGACTAGAAAGTTTGTGCGTGTGTGGGGGTCAGATTGGCAATGCTCCATCGTCTGCAGCCAGAGCCAACAAAAAGGAGGGGGGCTGCCACTCGCCCCCAAGAGTACCTAGAAGGGATCAACAATCCCACTCGCCTAAGAGGTCCACTAGTAGGGTTAGTCCTATCGCCCCCAATGTGCAGCTTCGGGATGAGGGCAACTGTATATAAACATATCCCTGTCCAGAGAGAGATACTGAGAGGGACAGTCCTGTCTTGCCTTAGGAGTGGTCTAAGGATGATGATGTCTTCTCCATCATGGGGGGTTCCAATGAGTTTTTAGGGGAATCAGTGCCGATAGTCCATTCCCCTCCATTGGAGTCTCTGTCTCCTTCCCACCTGTCCAGGTGTTGGAGGAGGAGCAAGTTTGGATGTTTGATAATGAGGTGTACAAATTTACCACCTCCATCCCCCAGACTTGTATTCTAAGCCAAGAGATGCTTTTTGGGGGCAGCGTCTTGCACAGATTTCTTGCTCTCACACTCGGCGATGGCCGGGGAGCTTACACAAAAGTTTTCTAGGGGACGGGAGTTTGTCGGGTAGTAGAAAGGGTGTTCTGACCCCTCTTCTGCAGTTCGGCCTTTTGTTTCTGCCTGCAGCTATCGGGTCCATTCGCCGGTCTTGCCCACATGAAGATGGAGAATCTGCAAGCTGTTGTAATCCCCAATTGTCAGACCCACCCACTTCTGTTTCTGCACATAAATTAATCCCTTATTGGATCTTTGAACAAATTTAGTATGCAACTTGATATTAATGAGACTTTGGTTGAATTTGATTGTCAGTATTCCTTAAGTACATGTTCGACATGCAACATCATCTTGTAGCAGTAATCGTACCAGTATAAATTGTGTACTACATGTCCAACATCATGGACATGTACATTCCAAAAAATAAATGAATTTGCATATAACATTCCATGGTTATAACGTTATAAGAATCACAGTCATGTGTGAAACGTTACAAACAATCTTTACTGTATTTGGTATAACTTGAGCCAATTTTGATTATCAGCTTCCTATATCTTAGTTTGCTGGACCTAATGGCTACTGAATGCTGGACCCACATTTTGTATGTATATTTATGAGACCTCCCCAGGGTTACATTATCAGTATTTTACATCTTCAGTCGTGTCGTACAAATGAACCATGACTCGTTTACTATATCACCATTGCTTCCTCTACAAAACAACACTCTCCTATTCCAACGAAAACCAGGGGACACCAGTCCCTAGAGTTCGCCTGTATTATGATCTTCGATGAATTTGATCACGAGTGACATCTTTGCATAGTTATTATACCTTTATCTTTGGAAAGAAATTTTTATCGGACTGTAGTAAAATTGGTAAAAATGGCATTAAAAAGGTTGGGAGGTAGTTTTCAAAGGCATTTGTTCTTAAAAGACCACATGAGCCAATTTAGTGAAATGGTCAACAGTCAAGTTACATAAGCCAGGTGAGCAATATCAAGCCCACTCTGGCTTTTTATTTTTTCAGCAGGAGACTGTTCTGTTTCCAGTTTACTTGTCAGCAAGTTTTAGAATAAGATGTTTGGATACGACTGAAAGAAATTAAAATTTTAGCTTCAAAGGGTTGTTTAACACATAATAGCTTCTTAGAACACCATTTCTTGGTTTGTACATGTAATTAATGTCTGCAGGACCTGAAAGTTTCAACCTAACGAAATTATCTTTTAATGTGTCATGTCATGCTTTATTAAAGAAGTAATATACAACTTTGATTATGTTGCAAATTAATAGCGAATAATGGTTGTTGTGGAAAATGCAATAGATCTAGCTTTTTTCAATGCCTAAGTTTAATCCCAGCATCGGTCTCTATATTTCATTCTCAGCTCCGTCTTTTGTGTTGCTAATATTCAGGAAGTACACCAAATGGCACAAGGCTTGTATTGTAGTCCTGTATACAGAATGTACACCAAATGGCACAAGGCTTGTATTCTAGTCCTTTATACAGAATGTACACCAAATGGCACAAGGCTTGTATTCTAGTCCTTTATACAGAATGTACACCAAATGGCACAAGGCTTGTATTCTAGTCCTGTATACAGAATGTACACCACATGGCACAAGGCTTGTATTGTAGTCCTGTATACAGAATGTACACCAAATGGCACAAGGCTTGTATTGTAGTCCTTTATACAGAATGTACACCAAATGGCACAAGGCTTGTATTATAGTCCTTTATACAGAATGTACACCAAATGGCACAAGGCTTGTATTCTAGTCCTGTGTACAGAATGTACACCAAATGGCACAAGGCTTGTATTGTAGTCCTTTATACAGAATGTACACCAAATGGCACAAGGCTTGTATTGTAGTCCTTTATACAGAATGTACACCAAATGGCACAAGGCTTGTATTCTAGTCCTGTATACAGAATGTACACCACATGGCACAAGGCTTGTATTCTAGTCCTGTATACAGAATGTACACCACATGGCACAAGGCTTGTATTGTAGTCCTTTATACAGAATGTACACCACATGGCACAAGGCTTGTATTCTAGTCCTGTATACAGAATGTACACCAAATGGCACAAGGCTTGTATTCTAGTCCTGTATACAGAATGTACACCAAATGGCACAAGGCTTGTATTCTAGTCCTGTATACAGAATGTACACCACATGGCACAAGGCTTGTATTCTAGTCCTGTATACAGAATGTACACCAAATGGCACAAGGCTTGTATTCTAGTCCTGTATACAGAATGTACACCAAATGGCACAAGGCTTGTATTCTAGTCCTGTATACAGAATGTACACCAAATGGCACAAGGCTTGTATTCTAGTCCTGTATACAGAATGTACACCAAATGGCACAAGGCTTGTATTCTAGTCCTGTATACAGAATGTACACCACATGGCACAAGGCTTGTATTGTAGTCCTTTATACAGAATGTACACCACATGGCACAAGGCTTGTATTGTAGTCCTGTATACAGAATGTACACCAAATGGCACAAGGCTTGTATTGTAGTCGTGTATACAGAATGTACACCAAATGGCACAAGGCTTGTATTGTAGTCGTGTATACAGAATGTACACCAAATGGCACAAGGCTTGTATTGTAGTCCTGTATACAGAATGTACACCACATGGCACAAGGCTTGTATTGTAGTCCTGTATACAGAATTTACACCAAATGGCACAAGGCTTGTATTCTAGTCCTTTATACAGAATGTACACCACATGGCACAAGGCTTGTATTCTAGTCCTGTATACAGAATGTACACCACATGGCACAAGGCTTGTATTCTAGTCCTTTATACAGAATGTACACCACATGGCACAAGGCTTGTATTCTAGTCCTTTATACAGAATGTACACCAAATGGCACAAGGCTTGTATTCTAGTCCTGTATACAGAATGTACACCACATGGCACAAGGCTTGTATTCTAGTCCTGTACACAGAATGTACGCCACATGGCACAAGGCTTGTATTCTAGTCCTGTATACAGAATGTACACCACATGGCACAAGGCTTGTATTCTAGTCCTGTATACAGAATGTACACCACATGGCACAAGGCTTGTATTCTAGTCCTGTATACAGAATGTACACCACATGGCATAAGGCTTGTATTCTAGTCCTGTATACAGAATGTACACCACATGGCACAAGGCTTGTATTCTAGTCCTGTATACTTAATGTACACCACATGGCACAAGGCTTGTATTCTAGTCCTGTATACAGAATGTACACCACATGGCACAAGGCTTGTATTCTAGTCCTGTATACAGAATGTACACCACATGGCACAAGGCTTGTATTCTAGTCCTGTATACAGAATGTACACCACATGGCACAAGGCTTGTATTCTAGTCCTGTATACAGAATGTACACCACATGGCACAAGGCTTGTATTCTAGTCCTGTATACAGAATGTACACCACATGGCACAAGGCTTGTATTCTAGTCCTGTATACAGAATGTACACCTCATGGCACAAGGCTTGTATTCTAGTCCTGTATACAGAATGTACACCACATGGCACAAGGCTTGTATTCTAGTCCTGTATACAGAATGTACACCACATGGCACAAGGCTTGTATTCTAGTCCTGTATACAGAATGTACACCACATGGCACAAGGCTTGTATTCTAGTCCTGTACACAGAATGTACACCACATGGCACAAGGCTTGTATTCTAGTCCTGTATACAGAATGTACACCACATGGCACAGGGCTTGTATTCTAGTCCTGTATACAGAATGTACACCACATGGCACAAGGCTTGTATTCTAGTCCTGTATACAGAATGTACACCACATGGCACAAGGCTTGTATTCTAGTCCTGTATACAGAATGTACACCACATGGCACAAGGCTTGTATTCTAGTCCTGTATACAGAATGTACACCACATGGCACAAGGCTTGTATTCTAGTCCTTTATACAGAATGTACACCACATGGCACAAGGCTTGTATTGTAGTTCTGTATACAGAATGTACACCACATGGCACAAGGCTTGTATTGTAGTCCTTTATACAGAATGTACACCACATGGCACAAGGCTTGTATTCTAGTTCTGTATACAGAATGTTCACCACATGGCATAAGGCTTGTATTGTAGTCCTTTATACAGAATGTTCACCACATGGCACAAGGCTTGTATTCTAGTTCTGTATACAGAATGATATCTGAACCTTGTGAATAATAAATATAGCGTGGGAGTTTCAAGAGGGCATTTGTTACAGTGAGGAGATGTAGCAAGTAACTATGATATTTTAATCTTCATGTTTCTTATTGTGTCAATTGTTTTCTTTTCAGGCTCGACAAATTAACATAACGAATCTGACTGCCTTCTATGATAGTGATATTTTCAAACACAACCGATTTACACATGAGAGCAAGAGGAAGGTCATCGTTCAGAATGTCTAAAATGCAGAGTGGCAAGAGGATTGTTAATTTTAAGTTCATCAGGGATCAGAGGATAATATTTGACTTGGCTGTTACTGCCTGCACATTGTTGAAGTTGCCAATTGATGAAAGTTGACAATGACCGAGGACAAAGACTAAATAGTGCTATAACAGATAATGTTGCGCTTTGACATTGTTCAAGGAGTAAAAATGCCTCTAAATTGTGAAAATCTTAGCAGAGATCATGATCATACCTGTTTATATATTCCATACTTGCAAATGATAAATTGGTGTATTTATTGAGATTCAAGATTTATATGGTATTGTCAGCTGTACATATTAATTCTTGAGATTTTAAGGCACAATGTCCGCATCAGTGTGGACAACATATAATGAAAGCTTAAACTCGGATATGAGCATTTGAAACAGTCTGGTTACATTTATATGTATACATGTAACAAAAAAAAAAAAAAAAAAAAGAAACATTCATGTGAAATATTTAAAACTAAAGCAGAATTCCCACTTTTACAATTGGCTTTTTGAGATTTTGTTCCCACTTGCTCTCATTCTTTTCCAAAATGATGGACATGGACCCCATTCCTAAGCAATCTAGAAAAGTCCCTGCATGTGGTTAAAAAAACAAAAGATAGGAACAAACTTATGTTTGTAGGATTTGAGCCTTTCCCTTCCCCCAGTGTATGTAACAAGGGAGCCTTGGTAGCTCATTTGGCAGTGTATGTAACAAGGGAGCCTTGCTAGCTCACTTGGCAGTGTATGTAACAAGGGAGCCTTGCTAGCTCATTTGGCAGTGCATGGAAGGTTTTATATTACTCCGAGTAAGCTGCCTTGGCATTTCCATTGAAAAGACACTTAGCTGCCATTTCCTTGGCATGATATAACCAATAATCTGTTAACAGCACTCTTAAGAACCAACCAACTAGCCAGCCTGGTATCCAGCATGTAAAATGGGGGGAGGGGAGGATAGAGCTGTCTGCAAACATTTTCAATCCTGGAGGGCAACTCTCAAACCGTTGAAGGTATTTCAACCAAATTTGGTGCACTTGTCAGCAAGTTGAGTAGAGGTGCCTTTTTTGATACTTTGAATTTTCAGTATTTGACTTTTTTTAAAAAATGTTCCCATGGAAACAAAATGTAGCACAATTGGTATATAAATTGAGTGTCCGGAACCATAGGGTACTTAAGTCTTAACCATGGTCATTACAGAAGCGGAGGACTGGAGGTATATGTCACCTCTCGATAACTCGAGTCGTAGAAGTATTGATGATATTCCTGGCTATAGTGCTGAGTAAAAGTAAGGTTGGAAAAATGTAAAGGAAGATGAACCCTGACAAATAAAAATAAATATTTTCTCTTATAAGAAAACAAGGTTAAGATGTCAGTTCTATACAGGGTATATAAAATTTAAAAAAAAGTGTAAAAAGTAAAATGTCTATAAAATATAGAATCATAATTTGTTAATTAACTGCTTTCTTTTACAAAGTCCAAGCAGTGTTCATTCTTGGCTGCACCTTTTACCCTTTTTTTTAAGCCTTGGCACAAGAAACTTGTAAAATGCACATTTTTGCACATCAACAATGGCAGTACATGATATTTCATTGCACCTTCCTAAAACTTGGTCCAACATGAGGATAAATGTTGACTGCCTTAATGAGAAGGTCCTGTTAAGGTTGGCAGGTTTAGGTCAGGTATGCGCTTCCAATACATTAGCAACCTCATTTCTGTGATTAGTTTACTATGAATGATGCCATTCTCCAATAAAGAGTTTGAGGTGAAACATGGTGGAGTTTTCATTCCACATATTTCGGCAAATATATAGAACTAGTTGATTAATATATTAAAGTCGCAATATGGGATATTACATTCAGAAACGGGTGACTGCAGGGCAGTTTTAGCTGCTCTATCTGCTTTCTGATTATCCTTCATATCAATGTGACTAGGTAGCACAAAGTACAAAATGCTTTTTCCAGACTACTGGCAGATTGTGCTTCAGTAAGACTTCTGATGTTTAGGGACAGCATTCTGAGTACCCATAATCAAAAATTTTATATTTCCATTGAGCTGATAGAGTGTTGGACTCTTAACTGAATTTGAATGTTTGTATTCAAGACCTGTAGAATCTAGACTAGGTTAGATATGTGTTACCTATCATGCTCTTGTACATACTGGATGATAAGAAATATTAAATATTCCAGAGGGCTTATAAAAATTACATGCTACTGTATGTCATTTGTCTTGTGGAAATTAGAGATAAAAGGGAAGTGGATACACTTCAAAATCTATTTTGGACAGTTTTTTTCTCAATATTTTTTTGGATTAAATTGTTACTTCCAGTTTATGTTTTTATGCTAAGATATTGTAAAACCTGGCCCCCATTTCATCAACATGGGTCTTAATGTTAAGTCTGGACTTGAAACATTTGATTAGTGAATTATTGGTCAGGCTTAAATTTCATCCAGTCAGATCACTGGATTCTAGAATTGAGACATTTGAATGATCGATTTCAAGTTGGACTACAATTTCACACAATCATATAGTTAAGATTCTGGACTTCATTTTAGGTCCAGACTTAAGTTCTGTTGGTGAAATGTGGAGCTGATTGATAAGAATTTTAGCATTACAGTATCAGTCTGTGTGCTCAGCCAAGTGATATATCTGTATAAAATCATGTCATTGCTGAAATACTAGATAAAATAAGAAGTTTTATGCCTGTGGTTTTATTATGCTCAACCACTGAAAGATCGGTATAAAATCATGTCATTGCTGAAATACTAAATAAAATAAGAAATTTAATGCTTTTGGTTTTATTATGCCCAACCACAAAGTAGGAAGAGCCATATAGTGTCAGCCTTGTCCATATCTCAATCCATCTTACGATCACAGCTTGGACAAGTTTGATTATTCAGTTTCTCGTGTTCTTTGGCTTGCACAAAGGGTTGTCATTTTTTCCCCCCCGCAGTTTCCATTGATGCTTCTAGGCATTGTGAGTGCGCCAATCATGCAAAACTGGCTGTATGTTGCACGGTTTGGACGAGCTGCAGTGGCTCAGTGGTTAACAGACCAAAAGAGTGTGGGTTAGAATCCTCTCATTGGACCAGCCTGTGTTAGTGTGTGTCCTTGGGCAAGGTGCACTTTACTCCAATTGCCTCTGTACTAAATAACCTACTTGTGTTGCTGTGCCATAAAACACCAAATCAAACCTGTTATGCGGTTTGGAATTAGCTATGTGCAAGAAATTGTGCAATGAAACCTGAACCCCCACATATAAAAATCTAAGATGAGCGAATAATCTAAATAAAGTTTGGCCATATTTTTCTCCATGTAAGGTTGTCTGCGTTGGTTTTGGTCACTAGGGTGGCATTTAGCTTTACAGGTCGTACACTAGAACAGTTTATTGGATGGTCTGTTGTCCGTCTGCTAGCACAAGTTTGTTATCACTACTAAACTACTTGGAGGATTGCCATGGAACTTGACTCGCACATTCATCGCACCGTCTCAAACTACCAGTATTTGTGCCACAACAGCTATCTTAAAAATTGTATGGCTACTCCTCCTGAATGGATGGTAAAATCTACATGGTGGGGTTTATCACTAAAAGGCTTCCTATGATGTCTAGTTGGACCTAAATGCAAATAGTGTCAATTTGATATTTAATATGGCTGCCAGAGCAGCCATCTTGAAAATCTTGTCACTACTCCTGTACAGTAAGTCACGAGGTTTTCACCAGAATTATTATGATGTCTAGTTGGTCCCAAGTAAAAATGGTGCTCGTACCGCACGGACATCAAATATGGCCATCACAGTGGCCATCTTGAAAATCTTGTTATTACTACCCCACCTGAATGGATGGTCATAGCGATATGTGTTTATACCAGAAGACTTTGTACAATTTATGATGTCTAGTTGAGCCTAAATGAAAATGGTGCTGCTTGGACATTACAGGGCCATCTAGATGGTCATATCAACATGGCGGTTTCACTAAAGACTTCTT
This sequence comes from Margaritifera margaritifera, assembly GCA_029931535.1. Taxonomy (NCBI): domain Eukaryota; kingdom Metazoa; phylum Mollusca; class Bivalvia; order Unionida; family Margaritiferidae; genus Margaritifera; species Margaritifera margaritifera. The sequence continues at coordinate 1,317,619 of JAQPZY010001335.1, read as the reverse complement.
GTGATGTCCAGGTGGTCCTAAATGTAAATGGTGCCTATCCGATGTCCAATCTGGCCACCAAGGCAGCTATCTTAAAAAAAATCTTTGTATCACTACTGCTTATGATGTCTAGGTGACCAAATAATGAAAATGGTGCTGCTTGGATATCCAACTTGACTGCAACAGTGGCCATCTTGAAAATTGTGTTGTTGCTACTCCTAAATGGAAAGTCATAAATGAAAACAGTGCTGATCTGACATCCAATATGGCCACCACAACAGTCATTTTAAAAATCTTGAATTTGGGAGATGTAATTGTGAAAGTGCTGCTAAAATTGAAAATTCAAGCAAACTTGTTTAACCTGCACGAGCATAACCATGCAGAAAATAAGGATTTGGTGCAAATTTTCGTGAATTGTGTGTGCTTTATTCCCAAGAAATTTAGAAATTTCCCGTTTTGCTCCTGTACAATGTTGCTATTGTGGACAGTCATTTCAGTTGGTTGAAGACTGAAGGTAGCTGAGGAATGCCAAATTTGGATGAACTACCAGTTAAGTTTCTTTAATGAGAGACTTTTGTCTAATCACATTAGTTCAACAGACTTCAGCATTTCTTGGGTACCATTGATATTCAAAGAACTGAAATGGCGGTCAACAAAGTTTGAAAATTCAACCACTAGATTGTGCTTGGATTTACTTGATAGGGAAAAAGGCATCAGAGTGAATACAATAAGCATAGAGCAATTAGACTCCAAGCTGTGTAACAGTTTCAGCATGGGCTGGCAACTATGAGATATTCTTGAAATTCTGGCCACCATGATGCTGTTGGAATGGAGCTCAAAAGCACTGATTGTGATGGGAATAAGACATCAACCCCATTCCCCAACCATACATATCAGGGTCAAGGTCTTGTATTGTCAGACTACCATCGTATAATACGCCAGCAGATCTTAATCTATGCTGTATTGTTCTATTGATGAATTTGAATGATCAATGTAGACACTAATAATAGTAATGCTGGCACAGCATGATGTTCAGCTGTATGTTGACGCGCAATTCCATATTATACTTTCAAAGAATGAGTCTGTTGGAGATTCTTCATTTCAATTGTACTTTTATGTGACAGCAAGTTCAAACATTTGGTGCTGTTTCAAAACTTATGGATGGACATGCAAGTGATTGACTGTTGGGTGGAAATGCAGCCTGGCTAGAGTAGAAAGAAAGAAAAAAACCTACAAAAATCTTTAAAACATCAGCTAAAGAAGGGGAATATGAATTTTTATTTTCATATTTTAGCACCAGTTAAAACAAGTGATACATTATAAACCTCGCTCTTGTTCTGATTTTATTTTTAGTTACTGGGTTTTTTATGCCCTAGTGAGAGGTCCCAACTTTAATCCGATTGACCATACTATTTTTTCCAGATTGGTCACCCTTTTTTCAACTTTAAGGTGGGACAGTGCCTATTTTTGCTAAATCCTTGATGTCGCTGCTTCTCCTGAACAGAAAGTGGTATCGACATAGGTTTTCACTGGAAGACTTCTTGTGATGTCTAGTTGGTGCGTAATGAAAAAGGTGCTGATCTGACCTCCAAGATGGCCACCACAATGACAAGCATGAAAATCTAGTTGTCACCACGCCTCTTAGATAGATGGTCATATCGACATGGGGTTTTCACCAAAAGACTTTTAATATCTTGTTGGCCCTAAATGAAAATCTTACTGATCTGACATCCATTATGGCTGCTGTCTTGAAAATCTTTTATCGCTACTCCTCCTAAATGGAAGTCATATTGACATGGGATATTCACGAGAACTGTGATGTCTGGTTGGTCCTAAGTGAAAATGGTGCTGATTGGACATCAGATCTGGCCACCTTGACAACCACATTGGCAGTCTTGAAAATCTTGTTATTGCTACTATTCCTGAATGGAAAAGTCTTTTCAACATGAGGTTTTCACTAAAAGATTTCTTATGATGTCTTCTCGGTCCTAAATGAAAACAGTGTTGATTTGTCATCTAATATGGCCACCACAGAAGCCATCTTGAAAATCTTGTAATTACTACTCCTCTCATGGAAGACTTATTACGATGTCTAGTTGATGACAAAAATGAAAATGGTGCTGATCTGACCTCCAGTGTCACCATCTTAAAAATCTACTGCTGCTGCTCCTTGATGGATGGTCATGTTGATATTGGGTTTTCACCAAAAGAAGATTTGTAATGATTAGTTGGTCTTGAATTAAAATGATTTGTCTTGAAAATCTTGTTTTTAATGGAAGTAATACCATATCTTATACTATTGCATTGCTAACCATTTCCAGGACGCCAAGTGCCCATTCAAAGCTAGATTAGTAATTGGAGGCCCATATTTGAAAATAACAATCCCAGTCCTTAGTCAGTCAACATACAAAATACCTTCCTCTTTTTCCTTGGACTATCCTGCGAGTTAATGTGTGCCAAGATGCTCATTGCATTTTGCGTTCATTCTCCTTTTTAAACATCCTTTCGGCCAATCGTATATCTTTTTGTGTCAATTTAGTGTTTTTTCTTCCCCAGCCCTTGCATTATTTGAGTGTTTTTTTGTGTGTTCCTTGTGCTCATATTCAAGGGGTTTTGCGCCTTGCTTAGCAGGTGTTTCTTTTATTCAATTTTAACCCCTTCTTAGTAGCCAGTGTTCGGGTTGGTATTGCCTACCCTTTTTTGTTTCCTGGTTATCTTCTTGTTTTGGGGTGTGTGTGTGTGTAATTTTTTGTTTTCTCTTTCAGTTAATATGTTGCAAGGTGCAGGCACAAGAAGACCCTGTGGGATATACACACCACCTGCCTAAAGTGCGCTGGTTGTGCATGCACCGACAGATGTTTGATATGTTGTCTGTGGACAGATGAAGTGTGGGGCTTGGCAGAAAGTCGCTGCACCTGGAGAGGGAGGAGGAAGGACCCCAGCTGTAACGTCATCACAAGACGACCCCCCCCCCCCCCCGCCTATGCCCATTCCTAGGTGGGACTGGATACCTTCCCGATGTGGGGCAGAAACAATGGTTCGGAGATCATCAAAAGGCCCAGGATCCTTGATGTTCCATCCGATGCAATCAGTGCCAGTGAGGAATAGATCATTTCCCCTTCCAAGGGAGGAATAGTACCTGAGAGTGAGTCATGCCTTCCTGACATGGAGGAGCAGCACCTTCCCAAGGTGAACTTAGTGCAGGTGACCGATATGAGCGAGTCGCACCTTCCCAACAACAGGGAAGAGCAGCGATTGCAATCAGATCAAAGGCACGCATGACTATCAGATCTTCATCGCTGGACCGGGCATCGGGTGCTGTTTACTGGACACGGGTCAAGTACCGATCACCAGCCCATGTCCGTCAAGCAGCCAGCTTTGATCATCGATCCGGGGACAGGGATCAGGTCGATATCCTCTTCCGCCTCTAGGTTACAATCCAATTCCTATGGGAATAGTGAGTCTTTCTTCCCTTCCATGATATCATGGTTATCCCTACTGTGATTTCAAGGTATGGCAAGGACCTGCTCGGTCACCTTCGGCCTCTTCCAACAACAAGGAGGCAGGCTGCCTCTCCCTAAGACTGCTGAGACGGGATCATCAATCCCATTCGCCTAGGCAGACAGCTAGTAGGGTTAGTCCCATTACCCCCCCCAACCCAACCCCCAACCCACCCCCGTGAGCTCTTATGGGATGACAAAAAACCTAATGCGACTTCTCCCTCTCCAGAGAGGAAGAACAATCCTGTCTCGCCTCAGTAGCGGATTCATGATGACGATGCCTTTTCCATTTTGGTGGACTCTAACGAGTTCCCCAAAGAGTCGGTTGTTGCAGGTCCTTCCTTTCCATTTGGGTCCCCTACTCGCTCTCACCTGTAGGGTCAGGTGTTAGAGAAGGAGGAAGTTTGGCTGAGCACAACAAGATTCTCTCCAGTCTGGTGAGGCTTTTAATGTCTCACTCTCATTCGGATTTTTGCTGCTTCCATGCTCTGCTAATGTTCTGGAGCTTGTGCATACATTTTCCTGGGGTCAAGATTCTGCCAGGCACCAGAAGGAGTGGTCTGTCCCCCCTTGTACGCTCTGGACACTGTTCCCTGCCTTCAGCTAAAGGGTTCATCCCCCTGCTTGGCCACTTAAGCCACCCCATATTGGAGTCTGGTGCGTCCCAAGTGGGGATATTTGGGACCTCTTCTCCCAGTAAAGGCATTTGAGCTTAGAGCTCAACCGCTAGTGACAATCGCCTCCCATGCCCATCTCTTTTTGGCTGACTCCCTCAGTCTCTTGAAGCAGGAATCGTGGTCTCCAGCAGCGCTTCAAGTCTTGCTGTAGGCTGTGGCAAAAATGTCAGGGCATATGCTTTACATGTCAGTGGTGCCGTCTATAGAGATTCTCCACCTCCGTAGACACCCCGTCACACTCGTCTTTTCGCTAGATGAGGCGGTTAAAGAGGCCGAGGAAATCTTCGAACTCCTTCCCTTTTCCTAGGGAGGAAGGTAGTCGCCCATAGGGAGTTGCACCCCTCTCCTGCATGGTCTTCCTCTTCCCAACGCCCAGTAGGTACTCGACTAGCCCTCTTTTCATAGGTTTGATCGGGCGTCATGGAAGATGATTTGGTCCGTTCCACTTCAAAGCAGGAATAGCGGGTTCACTTCTGGGAACATCCTCTATCGCGGATCTCAATTTTCTTTGACCAGTCCAAACTAGTTCATCTAAGGGAAGAGGTACAACCCCATCTGCGGAAGGTAGCAGTCAAAAGGGCGGACAATGACCAAACTCCTGGTTTCTACTCCCGGATTTCTTTGGTGTTGAAAAAAGGCGGGAAGTTTCGACTCGTCATCGATCTGTGCGCCTTGATCAAATTTATTTGGGAAGAACGCTTCAAGACGAACACACGGTCAGGAACACAATAATACCCTACGACTGGGCGGTATCCATAGATCTGCAGGATGCGTACCTTCACATTACCATCTTCCGGCCTCGCAGGAAATGCCGCCTGTTTTGTCTCGGCCAGAAGGCATTTCAATGTAGGGCTCTTCTGTTCAGTCTTGCCACCGCCTTTGGGGTCTTTACCAGGGTGATGGGGATAATAGCAGCCCACTTGAGGTTTTTAGTGGTCCTGATCCTCCAGTATTTCGACGACTTAATGCACAACATCCGCAGAGATACTCTACTGAAGAACCTATCCCTCTCTTGGTCGACGGTGACTTTTCTGGGTCTAATTCCAACCTAGAGAAGTCGGATCTTGTTCTTTCTGAGGACTTTGTAAACGTCGGGATGAATTTCTTCACCAATCAAGGAAAGTTCGCATCCTACTCGACGGCACTGCTCAGATTCTGTCCCTCAGCAGGTCTATAGGCGAATACTTCGTTGTCGGCTCACCTTTACCTCTCTCTCCTGGAAACTCGGAACGCGGCTGCGGATCTAGTTCCCCTGGGGATGCTTCACTTGCGCCCTTTCCAGTTCCTACTTCTAGAAAACTGAAAACGGCGCAAGAACTCGCTATCGGCTCGGATTCCCCAGGAATCCGATTTTCGTCACCACCTGAGTTGGTGGCTGGATCGAGATCGGTTTCTGATCGGAGTGAAAAACGATGGGCAGTCTCTGAGAAGGTCACTCGGAGTCCGTCACAGCCCCGAACCCCACTACTCTCTGTACACAGACGCATCAGATTCAGGATGGGGTACTCACCCAGAGCCAGAGGGAGTAGTTCTTCAGGAACTTTGGTCTCGGGAAGAAGCAAACTTTCATATAAACAACCTAGAAATGTGGGCAGTGTTTCTATCCATACGGGGGGGGGGGGTAAAACCTCATAAGGTGTCCTGGTGTTATGTTCGCCACGGACAACACATCAGTAGTAGCGTACCTCGGGCGTCAGGGAGGTACAGATGATCCTTCTTTTTGCGTGGAAGTCTGGAACCGCCTCCGATGGGCATGGAGGCGCCGAGTGGCCTAAGGCGCTCGCCTTTACAGATCACTGACATCTCACTTTTGTCCGCGTGGCTTCTAGTCTCGGCTCGGCAAACGTGGGTATGTGAGAAAGCTTGCCAGTAGCTTCCCGTAGGTCGGTGGTTCTTTCCGGGGTTTTCCCGGGTTCTTCCTCCACCCAATATACTGGCCGCCATATATAGCCTATCATGTGCTGAAAAATGGCGTTAAACCCACAAAAACTCCCAAAAAAACGATGCGCAGTCTCGGAGAAGATCACTCTCCGAGTCCGTCATATTCCAGGCAAAAGAAATGTCCAGACGGGGACGTGTGATCCTCAGTGAATGGTCTCTGCACCAATCGGTAGCAAAGGCACTTTTTCAACTGAGGGGGAGAACTTTAGTGGGCTTGTTCGCTAAACAACATGCTCCCCTTTAATGTTTCTCCAGCACTAGATCAGACAGCCTGGGCGGTGGACGCTTTCAGTCTGACTGGGATCGTTTGTATGCTTATGTCTTCCAACCTTTTGAAAATAATTTCACAGGCTGGTAGGCAATCCACTTCCAAAGTTTACGATTCAGACTGGAGAATCTTCTGTAATTGGTGCAGTTGGAAATGTGTTGATCCTAGTCATCTCCTTGAAATGCAGTTGCAGACTTTCTTATCTTCCTTTTCGAGGAAAAGGAATGTTCTGTTTCTGCTGTCAAGGGATATAGGGCAGTCCTTTCTAACACTCTCAAGTTCTCTTAGGGCCCATCATTTTGCCAACACTTATCTTTAAGATCTCATCGGGTATTTTGAACTTCAGACACTGATATTTCACTCATTAAAGCCTAGCTGGAACCTTTCATGTGTTCTTTGGGCATTATCAAAACCCCCTTATGAACAATTGAGTGAAGCTTCCTTCGAGAATCTTACCCTTAAGACAGTCTTGCTCCTCTCCTTAGCGTCAGCGAGGACATGGAGTGAGCTTTATGCCATGTCAGTAGGATAGGGTTGTTTACGGTTCAATGGTAACAGTGATTCGATTTCTCGTCTCTGCCAACCTGGGTTCTGGCTAAGAATATGCTACCTTCAGTGGCTTCAGTTCCTACTGAAATTCCCATTCTAAGTCGTATCTGTGCTGCGGATGATCAGGATAGGCTACTTTGCCCAGTTAGGACCCTACGAATTTATTTGGCTTCCTCTAAAGGGAGAAGGTGGGGTAGGAATCGTCTCTTTCTACCTCTCAAGCATTCCTCTGATATTTTGGCAGCCACTATTTCCAGATGGATTGTTCTCTCTATCAATAGAGCTTACCAGTACCTCATTGAGAAGGATTTTTCTTTCATGAGAATTAAATCCCATGAGGTTAGAGTTACTGATGCGTCTTGGGCCTATTTGAATCACTCCTCTTTGGATGAAGTTATTAGAGCAGCCTTCGGGCAGTCTCGCAGTATCTTTTCATCCTTTTATCTTTCTTTGGTTCATCACAGACAGCGCGAAGGCATTTACTCCTTGGGTCCGATAGTGACGGCACAGCATTAGCCAAGTCATCTACTAGCTTACAGTAGTATGGTTTCTCCTGCCGTAAGGGTAAAGTGCATTGTTTTCTTGTACCATTTTTTTTTTGGGGGCTATCAGCCCTTCCTCCTAACTGCTACATTCAGCAATGCAACAGTAGAAGGATTTGTATTACCGCTATTAATTTTCTCTTTTTTGGGGGTGGGGGTGTAAGGCTAATTATAATTATGTAATACTTGCCTGCTACTATTGCACAGATTTCCTCGTACCACCCCTCTTTCATGTCCTGTAGTATCGGTCCAAGTCAAAATGAGAAGGTATTCCGTATGATGGCTATGACTAAGGAATCGAACTGGGAACTCGTTCTTTTCAATTTTGGGCCTCGAATTACTAATTTTGGTTTTCACCAGAAGACTAAATGGAGGAGGAAGTATTTAGCTTGGACTGGGGACTTGGCGTCCTAGGAATGCAATAGTAGCAGGTAAGTATTACATATTTAAAATTGGTTTACCCCCCCCCCCCTTGCAAAATAATACTTCGCTGTTCCTCCCAAACGGAAAGTCATATCAGCATGGGGTTTTCTCGAGAAGACTTCTTGTGATGTCTGGTTGGTCCTAAATGAGAATGGTGCTGATCTGACATCCATTATGGCCATCTTGAAAATATTGTCATTGCTACTTGTCCTAAATGGAAAGTCTTGTCGACATGGGGTTTTCACCAGAAGACTTATCATAGTGTCTAGTTGGTCCCAAATGAAAATTATGCTGAGCTGACATCCAATATAGCCACCATGGCGACCATCTTGAAAATCTTGTTCTCGCTACTCCTCCGGAATGGATGGTGATATTCATAATATATTTTAACCAAAAGACTACTAATGATGTTTAGTAGGCCCTAAATGAAAATGGTGCCGATCTTTGATCCACTATGGCCACCACAGCGGCTAATTTGAAAGCGTTGCTATTGATCAAAAATATCGATATAGTTTCAACACGTAGCAGTTAACAAAAGAAATGGCCTTATCTTGAATTCCTGAACATTCTTTTTGGTCAGTAGAGCGTCAGTGCCTTCGATGGACTATTGTGTCTGTGTGTGTGTCTGAAGGCCTTTTCTATGCATCTTTCACATTCCCTGACTGCGCATGACCGGAAAAACCATTGTGATGTGCTCAAGACTGGCAAGTTATAGGTTAATAACGGATTATTTTAAAGTTCGGGGAGGAGATTTCTGACTCGTATCAGGATATCAAACATGTCAGTGATAACTTAAAGACTGTTAATAATTCAGACGCATCTTGGGGAATTTAAGTTGGCACAGACTTTCCAAAAATTGAAAATGGAGACCTTCGGGGCATTTATTTTGTGTGTGACATGAATGTCCCAAGACTGGGGTACTGTTAAAAGTTACCTTAATAAACAATCTCTCACCACGTGGGAACATAAAAATTTTGGCCTGCCAGGAAAAAAAATCGAAATTGTGGAAGTGCACTGACAGAATTTATGTAGAAGTTGAAAGTACTGATAAAATGTCTCAGAAAATTAAAAAGAAAAATTGTATGCTGATATTAAAATATTGCAGGCAATGACAAAATCTCGTTATTTTAAGTACGGCGTCCATTGTTTCCGCACTTTGAGACTGGTACCTGGCTCAATTACTAATTACTATTCCGAGTCCTAAAACTGAATAAGCTTTCAGAGAATACATTATGCTTGATAAATTATCTTTACGTGTCATTATCAAGGCAACATGACATCCATCTACAACAGGTACAATTTTTTTCTTCAATAATATGAAACGTATGAATTATTTCAGATTTTTCAAATTTTGACATTTTAATGGTTGATTCTAAAACAACGACTTCATATCTCGAGTTACAACGTGTTGTTTTAAATCTAACTTTGTTTTCCTAAAATTGTATCTAAGTTTTTGTTGAATCGTCGTAGATTAACCTTGTAAGGTTTACGAGATCTTCAAGATGCACTAGAAAATCAGCCGGATAAACAGTTGTATATGTTTCATCATTAGATACGTACTTGATTCCTTGCTCATACTGCACTGTTGTAACCATCTTGCTGTGAGGGTTGATTGTATTTATCGCAATGTTATCATTATTAAAAGTAATATGTAGCTCTCCATCTTTTTCTTAAGCATTGCAGGATTTCTTTTTTGTATTTAAAATGAACAAATTAACACCCTAATTTTTAGTGTTATTCTTCAGCACTACTAAATCTGACCACACTTTTATCCAGTCCAAACTTCTAAACAAAGCCACAAAAAAAGTAAAAAAGGGCATCTCTGATACAGATATTGATGCTTTCATGTTACACTCGTGAAATATTTCTGTCACCTCGCAAAAAGCTGTTGAATTCAGCACAGTATTGTTTTGTGCCATTATTTATGTTTTATAAAAATTTAAGTAGGTGTTCACTTTATTGCCTTCGTTGTTTGGCAGGTCCAGTAATTTTGATTTTTAATGTTATCGTATCACTTCCCGAGCTAGTAACACATACACATGCGAGTAAACTATTTAACACTTGTGAGTGAACTATTTATTTTTAATTTTGATTTTCACCCTCACGCCCAAGATTACTGGTCTAGAAATTTTTGAATACAGGATGTACCCCCCCCCCCTTAAAAAATAATAATAAAAAAAACGAAAGAAATATGAGTGCTCGATCTCTCTCATATCTGCATTTTAATTTCAGATATTGAAATGAGACAAATATTCATTGCAAATTTCATAATAAGACATGTAATTACAATGGTACAATTGGCCCTATATTTTAGCTGGAGAAATTTAAATTCACACCTAAAAATTTCCTGAACTAGACTATCAACTATACTACAGAGAGATACGACTCTTTCTTCGAGAGAAAATTTAGTTCGATTTTCTGTTATTATTTGAAAGGACTAATTCATGTATATTATATGTCACCCAGAGTTTTGTGCAAACAAAATTGCGCTAAGAGAAGGAATGCAATTTTGTTTGCCTCGAGCAAGAAGTTCTGAAAGTCGGCTGATTTTGTCATATTCATATTTGCCATTTGGAGCATCATAGGGAAACAATGAATAAAAAAACTAAAATATTTGTTTGAGCAGTTCAGGCACAATTATGGCTTCATATCATCACTGAGTTTTATCCCAAATGCGGCAATAAAAACGTTGATGACTGTAGACAAGAAAATAATCCCGGTGATCACATTATTGATTGTGTTGGCTTTGTTCCGCTCCAGTGGGTCGTGTAGCTCCTTGTTCCCCAGCAGGATGAGCAGGACCCCAACTACAAGCTGGATTAGGAGTGACAGGGAGATAAGGACCACTAGGGGCCAGTAGAAGTCCTGTTGTGCGGCGCCTGCCGTAAGAACGGTCTTGAGCTGGGAGGCGTTGGCCATTAGTAACCCCACGTCAAGTAATCCCTCCGCCAGCGTCTTCTTGGTGGCGTAGCGGCTGAGGGACACATCCTGCAATCAGTTACGCTATAGCTTTAAAAGAAGTGGTGATTTTAATTTGCGGACAAGGTTTGACTTTTGTGGACTCTAGAAATTAGGATGACTTCCGTGCGAAACAAAATAAAGGACACAATAGTAGGTTTAGTGATGCATTGGTGTGGGATAGGAAAACCTCCACCCTAAGGTCCGAATTTTGCGTCAGACACGAATTTATGCACAGGCTAAGAAGCGAAATTCTGATCTCTAGGTTGTTGTACTAAGTACCACGGGTGCATTTTGGAGAGTTCATCTTTTTTTTTTTCTGACACTCCTAAATGAAAAGTGGGGATAAAAGTCAAAACGGCATACTAGTATTGTCAGTTACTGATGTAATTTCAAAACAATAAACACCGTTAATAATTTCTTTACTAGCATAGAGAGTATGAAGAGTACTAAGATCTACATTATCTTGTTCCTCCTTCACTACTTGATGTTGACCGATCCTCAAAAACGAAGTGTGGAACCAAAGGAAAGCGACAAACCAGAATACTAGTATGTAAAAACATATAAATGTATGCATCATGCAGGTGACATGTATGCGTATGCATTGTTAAAAGCCTACAGCAGGTCCCCTCCGCAGTCCCTAACAGCTGTCCTTTGAAGCTTGCGTCTGCAGTTTAAGATTCATCTCTGTACAGAGAAAAACCTCATCATTCTTTGTAAGTTTCGCTTTATAACACGATTAAAAATGGACTATATTTCTTGACAGTTCTCCTTTGATATCATTGCGCCAGAATTCTTCAGGGTAAACCTAATTTTGTACGATCTTTCTTCACGGCAAGACTTTTTTTAACGACTCTGTTATTGTTTGAAAGATAAATTTGAACTGACAATAGTAAATGTGAGAAAAATAATCCTTCGTTATGCATTAGGTGTAGTATACGAAAATTATGATCCCGGGTGTGGAATGTTGCTATCTTACACCGATCCCTGGTGTGGAATTTTCCTATCCTACACCGATTCCAGGTGTGGAATTTTCCTATCCTACACCGATTCCGAGTGTGGAATTTTCCTATCCTATACCGATGCACACGATGGACTCTATTATTCCTCTCTGAGATTGATTATCGTTCGTAGAAAGACATTTTGCGTCCCTCTCATCTGGGGCGGATTGAGAGTCGGTGTTCAAAATTTGTGTCCTCGCACTTAGGTCCTAAAACATTTGGTTTTTGCAATATTAACTTTAAGATCTCCTTGATAAAGTTTAGTTCTTCGTGATATTACTGGGTTTTGTAAAAACCATCTATAATTTATATTTCAAACCATTGGTTTTTGTTTTTGTGTTTTTTTTATTTAAAAAAAAATCCTATGAATTTCGTTGTCTCTGTCATATAAATCTTGAGAACTGTCGATAATCAAATAGCTAATTATTTTGATAATGATTTCTTAAATTTACGACATTCAGAGAAATTAACGGTTGCCGTCTCAGAGCCTTTTAAAGTAAGCGGAATCTGTTTACTTTGTGCGTAGGATACTATCATCATGTTGAAGAAGTAGTAAAATTATTTTTGAAACTGCATTATTGTAGACGTCCTAATAATCTAGATTGGATTTTATTGTATACGTCTTAATAATCTAGATTGGATCTTTTTAAAAATACTGCTGAATAATCCATTCCCTACCTAAATATTTCGCTCCTTATCATTATGAATAAACGACGATCATTTTCGGCAGCAGACACAAGACAAGTCTAGGGCGGAGACTTTGGAGCGTTATTGATTATTGAACGTATATTGATTACTGTGAACCCAACATATAATACACGACACATTGATCGTAAAACTTGTTGATACAACCTTTGAAAAAAATTATTGACTCCTCTCCATTACGGAAAACTGTTTGGCACCAATTAAACGTAAAATCATTCTTATACTTACAGGATGACTTGAACCCTCTGTTAAGTCGTTCCTTAGAGCCATATTTCATGGATGGATCTGAAGTGGCTATTTCCTGAAAATAGTTCAGCTATATGCACCCATTTAAAAAACAAAATAAGTGAACACAAGGGGGGTGGGCTTTTTTAAATAAAGAAATTAACGCATACACACACATGTACATATTAGACCATTTATTGGAGCTACTAGCGCTCAGTCGCAACCTTAGGGTAATTTCAGTAGCAACAAATAGACATCGAATATGTGAACTAGGCGACTATTTTGGAAAAATGGCGTCAGCCATCGTGTACTACATCTTTAGCACTTTGAATACTTCGGTTTATCACAGTTCCCCATCCCCACCCCCGACACAAGACAGAACACGATATGAAATGGCCCTGCCAAGACAACGTCAATGTTTATTTCTTCCTTCAACGATACCGCTAACATAAACACATACGAGCATGCACCTACCAAAATGCCCCAATCATACAAAACACAATCGCAGAAAATAACATTTCCTGGTGATAGACGCTGCATCGTGTCGCTAAATGACTTGCATTTCACAGGCACATCTGTATATCGTAACACCATCCAACTCGTCATCAGAAACCTACCAACGTATACCTTCACACAAATGAGCTTTTAGTAGCCTACTCCCTATGATAAAACGATTTCTCTCTGATTCGTAATATGAAATGAGATAAATCATATTAAAACAAATCAGAGTAAAAAAACACAAAAAAAAAAACAACATAGCGTTTCGCCTTGTATTTGCGTAATGACACACACAACTTAGGGGTTTTCCGGATAATACAATGGTACGAAAATCGTACATATCACTATATCTAAAACTAGTATCGTTCCAGCAGACTCTCGCGTGACTCTGAGAGCTTATATGGCAAAGAACTCATTCCGCACGAGATGTCTGGTCGAACGAGACTACATATAAAAGATGAAAATGATCTCGTGATTTTTGGAACGGCCGAGTAATTACAACTAAGTGAACGCTAATAAATTGGTTTGTATCTAGTTCTATGTACTAGTTTATACTCCTGACTTTAGATCGTAGGTTCCTGGATGTTGAGATTTAACCATGTATACTTAAATTGATATGAAGATTCATTGTTCTGATCTACCAAATTAATTATAATTTCCATCCCAAGAAAATTCAAGTTATTTGTTTTGCCTTGGTGAATAATTAGAAACCTTTGATATAGCAAGGGCACAAGAAACATACTACCTCATTATCTAAAGAATGACCAGAGAACTTTGTAATCCATGTCATCTATATTGTATTTCAGATATTAGGAGATGAATTCTATTGACTTCTCTTATGATTTGAACTATATATGGAAATCTCAATAAACTTTAGTGTACCAATTTAGGTTGGAAAATTTAGCATGATATAACTTACCTCATGGCCAGCTCGTACTTCTTGTAGACTTTGCAGTGTTTATCAATACGAGCTCCATAAACCTGAATTCGTGATATCAGGTGAACCATAAATTACCCATGATAAAAGTGTCGACCGACCATAATATTAGCTAAAAAAAAAAACATTACTGACTTGAATGTAAATATCAGTGAACATTTGATTCATTCTTGATTTATTATGAGTCTACTTAAAGTTATTATACGTATCTGCGCATAGTGCACCACACAAAGTGGAGAGAGAGAGAGAGAGAGAGAGAGAGAGAGAGAGAGAGAGAGAGAGAGAGAGAGAGAGAGAGAGCATGAATAGGTGACTGATCTAATGAAGCGTAGTGGACAAGGGTGTTTTTGGCAGTGACTTGTATGGCCGAATTTTAGAAAATTTTGGTCGATACAAGACTAATATTTTTGTGTATTGCCCTTTCGTATAGGGAATACGAGAACATTAAATATGAAAGTTCAAAATTACTAGATCAGTCGGATATGAGGTATTATTGCACAACTTCAAAAACGAAATAAAAAACCCCCACTAAACTCCTTATATCTTTATATTCCACCATCTCGTTTAGGAGATACGAGAACTTTAAAAGTAAAAAACTTTAAAAATCAATTGCAGAAAACTACTAGATCAATGGGACAATGAAGACAGCGAAGCGAACACAAACAAATAATTTTAAATATTAATCGCATCATATATAATGTGCAAATTTACATACACCATGAATCTAATCTGAGGTACAGTATATAAAAGTGGCAATTAGAAAGCAAAGATGGTTCTCCGGGGAAGTGGTAGGGGTGAATATTGTTACACACACACACACACACACACACACACACACACACACACACACACACACACACACACACACACACACACACACACACACACACACACATATATATATATATATATATATATATATATATATATATATATATATATAATTTTTTTTTAGTGTGGACTAATTCACAGCCTTAAACGGTGATATAAGACACAAGTCAAAATCATAACATGATTTCAACTTGCGTGCAAAGTCACAATATGCAGCATAAACAGGGAAGCAATTTACAAGTTTAAATCAGCTTAAGCTCGTAATATACTGAAGTAGTTGTGCACATAAAATATTGACGTTAAAAACAAGCTCGTAATATACTGAAGTAGGTGTGCACATAAAATATTGACGTTAAACACAAGCTCGGCAAACAGCGACGTAGTTGTACACATAAAATATTGACGTTAAACACAAGCTCGGTAAACAGCGACGTAGTTGTACACATAAAATATTGACGTTAAACACAAGCTCGGTAAACAGCGACGTAGTTGTACACATAAAATATTGACGTTAAACACAAGCTCGGTAAACAGCGACGTAGTTGTACACATAAAATAGTCACATAAAAGATGGAAAATAGTTTCTAAATATATATTAATGTTTTGGTATCTAAAAACACTAGTTCAATATGAATCAAACTATTTTCAATTGCTTAAATTAAAATGAGCACTTCTATACTTGATTGGAGGGTATTATGTCACAAATTTAAATAAAACAGTTAGACATATACAGTTAGACCCAGAGATTCGACAATTTAATAAGAATAACTAATTTCCATGTACTTACGTGGCTTTACTGGATAGGTTGCATGAAACATTATACATCAATGCAAGTCGAGTGTCAACGTGTTCAGTGTCATTTATTTAACTGAAAATAGATCAATATATTTAAATACTATATTTAGAATCAGAAGAATTTAATATATCATTTGCATTTATTTTATGCCACTATTTTGTGTACAACTAAGTCACATTTTACAGGCATGTGTTTCACATTAATGTTTTATGTGTAAAACTGCGTCACTATTTAATAGCGCAAATTGATTTTAATTTGTGTATTACAGCACTGTTTTATGTGACGTAACGCATTTATTAAATGACATATTTTTACAGCAGGAAAGCTAAGGATCTACTGATAAAGGAAAGCTAAGGATCTACTGAGAAAGGAAAGCTAAGGATCTACTGATAAAGGAAAGCGTTTAATACTTTTCAATTACCTAGCCAAACAATGCATCAGTAGTAGAAAGGCTTAACAGAACTCTAAGACAAGAATGTGGAAGTATTTTACACAAAATCGGTTCAGAGGTTTTATCAGAGCTTATTGATCGTTACAATAGCACTCATCACAGGTGAATAGGCATGACTCCAGCTTCAGCAAGCAAGAACCCCCCCCCCCCAAATCAAAAGTATAGATCAATTTACTTTGTTACCTGACAATAAATACATTTGGAAAGCCTAAATGTATAATTGGTGAAACAGTCAGAATTTCAAAAAATACACAACATTTTTGAAAAGGACTATGTTATCTTGTTAGCTGTCTAGAGATAACTCTTGTTTGTAAAACATGCCCTTAAAATCCTCCAGATTATAAACAATGGAATCACTTAAAATTGCTTGCCTAAGTGTAGGCATTTCCTCAGTGCTGTTCAAAACATGGCCCTTTTAAAAAATACTTTGTATTTTGAAATTCTGACTGTTTCACCGATTTTACAAAAAAAGAGTTATCTCTAGACGACCAACAAGATGACGTATACAAAGTTGAACAAATATTGAAGATCAAAATAATGAACAATGAAAAGTATGTACTCGTGAAATATAAAGGATATGATGATTCATGTAATAGCTGGGAACCAACTGAAAACATTATCCCAGTAAATAAATGACACCTCCATTGAAGACGACTGAAGAAGAATGCATATTTAACAGTGTTAACGACCATGAAAACTTTGAGTAATAGAAAGATAACGAGTTTCTAGAATGTGACTGATGATGTGGAAAAAACAGAGGAAACAAAAGGAAGTAAATGCAAAAATATTAAAACAATATAAATAACATAATGATACACATATAAAAATGTGATAAGGCGAATATGGTCCAATCTGGGTAATAAATGACATCACGGAAGAAATTAAATAGATATTCGAAAATATGAAGTTGATTCTATCTATCATCAATATCTAAAAAAAACCCCAAAAAACAACAATACAATATAAGGGACTACAAGCCTGTCTAAGAGGTTGTGAACAAAATAAAAGGTAACAAACATTACATAAATGTTGATCTAATCAGGGTGACGTTTAAACTTCTCACGAATTTTATACAATAAAAGGTAAAGCAATCGTGCCAACTACACCATCAACTATGCATTTATTTCTGCACTTAATCTTTACGATGTAGAAATTTCATAAAAACCTTCTGTTACAAAGAATTACAACAAAATTAGCCAAACTCAGTTGATTTGGGAAGAGTTTTAAACCACATGGATGAAATAAAATGCATTACACAGTGTGTAGATATATAGATTTTGAAGACAGACTTTTCTCTGTACTTTCATTTGACATCTAACAGTAATTAAAACTAAACTTCACAAATTAATTATATAATACGCATTGAATGTTCTGGACAAAGCCCAATAGTGTCCAAGGCAATGCGTATCACAGATACTATCAGTTGTAAAATGTTACAAATGAAATATAGAAAAACCGATGGAGTAAATGGAAAAACGAAATACAAAATACCAGCGATTAAAGAGTGTGTAAAATCAATGAGATTAAAATGGTATGTCAGTGGAGAGAAATGAAATATTGGAGAGATAAATGAAGAAAGAATTAAATGTGAATCTGAAAAAACAGTAAAGAGAGGATCGGTGTATTTACACAAAAAAAGCAAAACCAGTTTATCATAAGCTTTTGAATCTTAATAATGGATTCAGACTAAGAAAATAATTAAAATAAAACTAACAAGTATTGCACCTTATCCTTGCCCTAAAACCGAATTTAACGCTACTGTTGACCCTGGAATAGCACATATGTTTAACGATATAAATTGTACTCCCCTGAAGCTCAATTTTTTCACATACAAACCATTAGACATATTTTATAAGTACATTTTAAAATTCGATAGTGGAGGTATTCTGAAGGGATAAAGAGCAGATGAAATTTTGGCAGAATCAACTAAACTGGGCAGTGTAAATGCAATAGCTGGTTGTGGAATTTCCCACTAACAAGTTTATTCGACATGTTTACAAGTTTTACATTTTCTTCCAGATTAGGAAATTACTGAGTGAGGGAGAAATACATTTACCTGGTGACAAAACTTTGATTTCTACAATGTAGGTTAGTGTCCAACAATTTTACCACTCTACTTTATCATGACTAGAGATACATCAAGAAAACAACGTAACAATTATAAACGATGATAGGTACTATTGTAAAGCACAAAAACCACCCCACACCCCGATTTATCTTATTTTAAAACAAAGTAAAAAAAATAAAAAATAATTAAAAAAAAAAAAAAAAAAAAAACGGGGGAAAAAGAAATTGGTGCATTTATTTAGTGGTACTAGAATGGTCAATTGCCATACAGATACTTTTACGAGGAAATTGATGCAGAAAACCGACAGTTTGGACATACTCTTTTCTGCAAGAGAGCAACGGATTAGCAGATGAAGGTATTACAGGGTTAAATAAAAATATTACGAGTTTTATCATCTGCATCATAGGTGCACAAGTTTAACACGGTCTGTTTCCCCTATTCAAGACTCTGCTAAAAAGTTAAATGAACTATTAATTGTTTCGACAGAATTATGGTATTGATAGAAAAATAATGACCAGTTTTCAACCATGCATAACAAATTGAAAGGTGAAATTAAACTATGCTCTTGATGGTCATAGAAACATTTATGCTTCAGAGTGACAGGGTTTGAAAACTCGATAGTATAGTTCTTTACCAAAACAATTTAAATAACTCCAAAGTGTAAATCTGAATTACACCATACCACTAATATCTATGTAAAAAAAAACAACTGTATTCAAAAGGCGGATAAACAATCTATGTTAGTACGAGAAGAAGTTGTAGCGGAAAAAATAAGGCAAAGCGAGTAAAAATTGTCTAGAGAAGAAGGATTACAATGACGTTAGTTCTACTCTCAGTGTGCTAATGCGGTTTGATACTTGAACGTTCAGATAACACACGGAAATTAAGAAGTGTGGACAACGTCCAATTTATAAACGTCATAAAGCAATATTGATTATATACTTAACTAACAATCATTTATATTAATACTCATGGTTGCAGTAACTCAAGTCCCACTAGATTTTTGTTTACACCCTCAGTAAGAATGCAAATAATAAACCCACTAATGCTAAAATGAGTAAAAGAATATGTTCAGCTAGAAAAGCAATAACTTTCCCAACTGTTTTCTAAAAGTCAGCCTATTACAATACCAATAGTTCCAGGCAATGCTGCTATTGCTTATGTGTTGGTTTATTCAAACAAATAATACCAATATGTATTAAACCCTTTTCAATTTTATCAATGAACGAATCATATTTACCTTCCGATGAAGCACTACTGACACTTGTTCTTTCTTCACCCCCAACAAAACCTTGTACAAAATTGGTTATAGACTAAACAACAGTTGATACCTATTGAAGCTCGTGTTACACCCTTTTCTTTAAACATTGTGTCAGCCTTTCGCATAATTTTAATTTTTCTTGAACGTTTGAATTGAGATTTTCATTATTTTCTCTAAATTTTCTCTCCAACTGCGTTAGATGCCCAACTAAATGGGATTTTAACTTTCAACACTTTCTAACTATTCTTGCAATGCAGCTTATTGTTTGAGTCTGTTTTTCTACTAGTCTCCTTTTCTAAGTCTTCAATCTGCTTTTCATACATTTCAACATCCTATTTCATAGATTTTATTTCGAATAGATAACTTCTACAGCACTTACACAACCCCCACGTTCAGGTGGAACCTCTCCACCTTGATATTTGTTTTTCGTGGTAATCATCTGTTAAAGTTTCTGCTTCTCTTACGTATTCATCAAACGTCTCTAGTGCTTGCATCTCTATTTCCTCGCATATCTATTTATTTATTTATTTATTTTTTGTCTTTTAACAACAGAAGGTTCTACCAGATATTTAAGCTATCGTTTGAGACTTTGCACAGGCTCCGACGTCTCTCCAGTATCTCTAAATCTATTTAATCTATCCTGAAATTCTTCAGGTATAGTAAAGGTAGGTTCTGGAAGTCGCATTGCAAGATCCGTGAATAAATGTGCCCTCATCCAGTTGTTTCTCTTTTGAACAAGTTACTAAAGGTTCTGAACTATCATTTATGGTAATTAGTACATCCCCAATTTACCTGATCGCCCTTAGATAAAATATTTTACATCACCATTTTCATTCTTATATGCTTTTACACAATATTTAATTAAAAATTCATCATTTTACAACCATAATTTATTAATAGTTTACGTACTGTTCTTTAGCTTTATGTTCAATACCAACGCGTGTCAGACGTTTATCATCCAAATCATTAGCAAGATTTACAGTATAATCAACTTGTATGTGTTCGTGTTTGTGTTAGAGTATAATCATAATCTTCATATACAATATTTTCAAATTCCTTCATTTCAAACCTTTACAATCTTCTGCCATTTATTGTACTTAAATGTGTACTAAAGGTGCACATTGCCTTCGTCGCCGTTGTGGAGGAGTGACAAGACTGTCATTAAGCAGATGCCGTATTCGAGGCGCACCTTCGGTGCAACGGTATGATTGTTTCGTTGATAAATGGACAAAAGTGAGCCGGAAAAAAATTAGGATTTGTGGATGTTTCAAGAACCTCACCTACGGTGACGAAAATGTACAGCATACAGAAATTGCAGAGGTAAAAAAAAGAAATTGATCAGAAAATGGAACATACGAAAAGATTATTGCTAAACATTTATCTAAGTTGGAAAAGATGAACGAAAAAGAGTTGAAGAAGACATATACAATTTGAGTCAATGCTAGAGTAATTGTGCCCATGACAAATAATATTTATGACAACTCTCGTTTTAGAATTAGCTACCTATAATGCAATAAAGTTGATAGTTAATAACAGACTTGGCAAAAGAGCGGTAAGACAGATTGATGAGTTCTATTAAAAATCACAATTATGAAGCTTGCCATATTGAATGATTCAGCCCTTTTGCTTGTTCTTCTATATATTTTCTTGATGGTATATTAATATTTTTGGACCTGTATTCACTAGCTTTTGTGTATCTCGTGTCTGACCAGTGGAAACATTTTCTTTGTCGATCTGTATCAAACATATTACATAATAAACATGGGAATGACGTGATCAATGTTGAAATCATCATCTCTTGCACTTTCAGGTTTGGTGATGCTTAGCCATCTTCGGTAGAAGTCAACTGATGGAAAATCTGACATTTTCAATGTCATATCTGATGTAATGTTGTCTCTTATTGCATTTAAAATCTGTATATTGCTTATTGTGATATTGTGATATCATGTGGACTTTTAGTGTGGTGGTATCTCTATTTAACATGCTTGTTACAATCTTCTGTTTTCATTTGTTTCTTGTACTTTTTGTTTTCATTTCGTCGCTGAATATTATATGTCTTTCTACTCGGTTTGCAATACTCAATTATGAATTTCTATTCTTCACGTGTGTGACATGCATTTATAGACATTTTTTTTATTTACCCAATGTAATTTTTAATTATTTTTTACTATTCAGAATAACATTTAAAAATTACACATTTCCTTGACATGACAACGCACTACAAACTTTTTGAAATACCTTGATATCATGTTGATTTATTTTTCAAAATTCACTGCAAATAAATCAAAGGTGATGAAAGTAAAAATTTAAAGGAAAACGTAGTTAGCAAATATCTTGAAAGGGTTTCTTCACATAAACTAAAAGATCCACATAGAGTTGAACTTGGGGCATACAACTTGGAAAACGTTGACAAAGTTGAACATTTAAAGAAAGAACAAGAGGAGTGAATCAAATGAATCTGCATGTACACTACGTGAAAAAAATGTACGAAGTTCAAACAAAATATTTTATTTGAAAGGTAGTGGTATATCTGTTTTTGGCGTGTTGTTTTTAAAAATAAACTTGTTTTTGTTTTTAAAGCTGATGAAATAACAAAACCTTTACAAACCAAATCGTTTGAGACTACGAAAATTAACACCATTCAAGAACAACAGCAAAAGCTGTACGAGGTTCAACATGACAAAACGTTGTCTGCATACAACGACGAAGCCTGGAATTTGTCCAGTCATATCACAGAGATGCTTTAACCTTTCGCAGGTAATAAGCAGCATCTATTTTAACTACAGGTAAATGCTGACCAGAACAAAAAAAGGTATTATTAACTTACCAAGCAGCACTTAAATCTACTATTAGAGTTGTCTACAGTATGTTATTGAAGGACTTGTTTCAGGTGTCAATAGACCCACCATTAATCATGGATACTGGACAAATTTTTTAAACTAATTATTTTATTTTCCCTTAATCAGTTCACAATTGACTACCTCATAGCACCTGGACATTTATTTTACAAAATTGTTAAAATTGTACAAACCATATAAATTCAGACTTACATTGCTATATGCTTTAAACTTTTTTTTAGCAAATACATATCATAACTTTATTTGCTGACAAATGTGGTCTGAAACACAAAACACAAAAAACACAATTTTTCATGCAACGTTGCACTCGGTTTTTTATGTTTGTTTTTTAAAACTGGTGGGGTGCACAATTCATCAACCTTCTTGTGACTGTTTAATTGTTGGCTATACAATTTTTGATGTGAAAATAGTAAACCTTTATTGCGCCGTTGTCGCCACGCGACCAGGCTCTACTCATGCACAACCCGTTTCCGGCAGATTACAATCGATGATCTCCCTGATAAATAAATCTATTTTACCAATCAAATTGATACAAGAATGGTAAACTATTCATTTCATTGCGAAGAATAAATTTAGTTCTTGGATATTATAATATTTCAGATGAACTGAGAAACAATATCTTTTGCTACATAAATGGCAAGAATGAATGGCATGGGTTCTGATGGATTAAACCCGATTGAAAAGATATCACAAACTGCATGAGAAGGAATGCTATTTCGACCCATTTCAACAACGTGAGATTACAAGGATCAGATTCAGTTGTGTGTAGACAACATTGTGTGTATTTTCTTCATTAGCGAAGTCTTGGATTTCATCTAGCCCTCCACAGAAACGATGAAAGAGTAGAATTGTGGTTCCTGATAATTATGGCTATCTCTTTTCTTTAGCTGGACAACGTAGTTTAAGTCGGTGGCAAGACGAAATAGTCATGGAACATTGGAATCCACTTCTCACTAACCAACATTTTCAGCCCTGTAGACATGTTCACTGTTGAATGTTTGCATTGTATTGTACATTGAACATTCTTTTCTCCTTTCACCCACCCCGGGATAACGGGATAACATAGGCATTGCGCATGATGAGGCGGGACTGCCCTAATCCTCACTCTTCATTAGCTATGATTAAATGAATAAGTTGAGCGGGGCCTATTAAAGTGTTGATTTTGAAGAACAAAATATGGACATTTGTGATTATTTATTCCCCCCTACCCCCCCCCCCCCTCTCTCTCTCTCTGTAAGAATAATAATATTACAAACATCCATAAAGACAGATGAGACTGAGTGCATTCTTGTTTTTGACAAAGTTTATACAATGTTATAGTGGAGTTTCCGGAATAATGTCAACCTACCTATCAGTCTAAAAATAAAATCGAAATTTCCACGGTAATTTCCAAGTTCTAAAAACACATTCTGGACCCGAGATCTTAAAAGTACCTGAAACTGGAGTAGGAACTCGATCTTTGGACTTGGAGGTTTTACTCTACGGAGCATTGAATATAGACTGATACCTCGGTACTTGTGCTATTTCTCCAGTTCTAAACAGTATATATTGTCTGTCATTATATATATATATATATATATATATATATATATATATATATATATATACATATATAGTGATTAGAGTCTATAGTGGTCCAAAATTAATGTTAAAATCCCATTTGAGCCTTTACCACTCCAAACCTAATCTTACAATCCGATTAGACTCCATAGTGACATCCGTAATGTTAAATCTACATCATACGTACCCTACATATCCATAGTATATCGACCCCCCCGCCCCCCCCCCCCCCCCCCCCCCCGCCAACAAGAAAAAGAAAGAAGAAGACAAATGTCCTCATAGTACATCGACCCTCCAGTAAGGTCCTAAATACGCAGACTATAGTGGGTCACTAGGTCAGCACTCTACAATGTTTAGTCATGTAGCCATTTTTTAAAATTTGCTACAGTTTCTTACTATTAAAAGAAATGTATACACTGTTGGACTTAGGACCTTGCTGGAGCTAATGTTCTTTAACACTCCACATGTTGCAAACTTTTACCATAGTTAACAGACTTGAACCCGAGAACTTTTAAAAAAGTTTTGCACCGTAGCTGTTATTGTCTGCACAGCTTATAAAAAAAAATTGCTGACAGCAGCGTGTATCTGCAAAAATTCGGTGTCTTGCAAAGTTTCTAAATATATTGAACAGAGCTGAAATGGATAATGACATCAAATGTTTATTCGACATTTTACATATAGAAAAAGAAAATAAGTGAAAGTACAATATGTATGTTTTACAGGGTGGGTGGATGGTTGTCGGAAACAGCTGGTTTCTAGTTATTACTGCAAACAACGACTAAGTCTACCAATTGTTTTGTTCTGGTATTTTCAATTGAAAAATCTGCATCAGACTATTAATTTGTACCAGCAGGTGTCACAAATATATTTTTTTTAAACGACATTCTGCTTCTTCTTCGCCTCCTCCTATCATCACTATCATCATCGTCGTCATCATCATCATAATCGCAAAAAAAAACAACAATAGAAAATACCACGACAACGGACATCGATAACGACGACAAAGACACCAACAAAGCCGCCACCAAGAAGAAGAACAACATCTGTGCCAAATATACATGTAAATAATTATGCATTCATTAAGTCATATACATGTAAATAATTATGCATTCATTAAGTAGTTTAAGTTCTTGCTTGTTTATCGTTGTTTGTAGTGGTCCTGCTGGAAAAAGGACATGATGTTTCTGGTACACTGAGCAGTTACTAAATTTCGATTGAATTAGGCGTTGTATGAATGACTGAAATGATCATGAAATGGTCAGTCGGAATTCACAAAACTTTTCCATAAGATTGCTTTTTTAAGACGATGTATACAATGAATTGACTATACAAAACTGACTGCGACTTTGCGATACGTGATAAGATTATTCCTAAATGATAAACGTAAAATGCATCACGAGTAATTCAAATAACACTCATTACCACAGGCTTGAACTGGTATGTTCTGGTATTGACACATAATAACTGAGCTATTTGAAGGCTTTTTACGCTCTGGGCCAAAAACAAAAAAGGGAGAAATCTTGGATTCCTATCATTTTCAGATAAGCTGTCAAACTGCTGAAAGAGAAGAGTAATCACCCCTGTATTGAAGTAGCATTCAAACTATCACGTGTTTATCGATTTTTAAAATAGGTTTTTCTTTGTGTAAGTTACTTGATTGTTCTGGAGAGATTATAACGTCCTTTATATTGCAAATAAACAAATGCTTTAGCCTTAAGGTAATCTGATGACTAGATTTGTGATGCGACGCACGATGACCTCTACCTTAGTACCAATCTATGCAACTTTTGTGTGTCGAGATTTATCGCACTTCAGGGGCCAAGAAGAATACAATAAACCATCCATTAACTTTATTCCGCGTATCATTTATTTAAAAAAATTACAAAAAAAAAAAAAAGTTTATCGCATAGATACCATTAAGGAAACTGAATGTTAGTGGACGGATATCCAGATGCCAATAATTTTAAATAGACCACGTTATTTCCTGCTTAACAAAGAAATTAAACTAGTCGTGTATCTAAAGCTGTATCTGGTTGTGGAGAAAAACAACCACCCAACCTCTAACCCCCAACCCCCAAACAACAACACCAACACTATACTTATGTACATACTTATGTCAACAAATTGTTTCTATAAAGATTTGAATTGAAATTCAGAGCCCGTAATATTTAAAAGTAACATTTCTAAAAGAACCCGAAATTGCCGTTAACTTGGCCACTGTTCCCCGCTCCCTCCCACTAAAAAGGCTACACGGCTAGGAACCGGATGTAGTACTGGGTCAATCAAAGGAAATAACATATTGACATCGTCCAACACCAACACTATATTTATGTACATACTTATGTCAACAAATTGTTTCTATAAAGATTTGAATTGAAATTCAGAGCCCGTAATATTTAAAAGTAACATTTCTAAAAGAACCCGAAATTGCCGTTAACTTGGCCACTGTTCCCCGCTCCCTCCCACTAAAAAGGCTACACGGCTAGGAACCGGATGTAGTACTGGGTCAATCAAAGGAAATAACATATTGACATCGTCCAGGGTTTTTTTTCTAAATATAAAGTTTCATTGATAATATGATTCATATATATATATATATATATATATATATATATATATATATATATATATATATATATATATATATATATATGAAAATTATTGCTAGTTTTCACAAGAGATTAAAATATTCTCAGTCAGTCAGAGCATTGTTAAATATGGTACATATGGGCTCATCATCAAACTCATCTGAGATCTCGTCGAGATAAAGGTTTGCGGGAGATTTGGTTGTTATATTACAAAACATGTGGATTCTAGAGTGTTGAAATTGCATTCGGGTAGCATGGCTATTCAAAGTTGGTCAAGAGCCACAACTTTGTAAAATTTTATGAGCAAACGTGGTTGAATTTATTAAAAAGAATATGGATTCTTCAGTGTTCAAAATCCGATCCTATGCCTAAGTCATTCAAGGGCTATACTTCTTTAAACATATTGCCACAATCTGATCACCGTAAAAGTTATCTTGCACCTTGTTAAGATGAAGTTACACAGCTAATTGAGTTCAACTCGTATAGAAAATATGTATGCTAGAGTGTTCATAAGCCCTTGAGATGCCTATTCTAAGTAGATGACGGGCAATAACTCTTAGAACTACAAGCCAAATATCGTCCTCATCAAAATCATCCAAGCTCTTGTTGAGCTTAAGCTTCACATAAATTTTGCTTTAAATCAAATGACAAAGGTGGATGCTAGAGTATCCACAAAGTTGCGCATTAGCAATGCCAATGCACAGAGGACCAAGGGCCATAACACTACGAAATATGCAGAGAATAAGCTCATCATTAAAATCGTTCAAGTTCTTGTTGAGATGAAGCTTCATATCATTTGGATGAAATTTAGTCTTAAATGTGGAAGTTAAATTGTTCACATGGTTGTTCATTAGCAATGCCTATACTAAGACGATCAAGGGCCTCAACTCCAACAAATACGCATACCTTGCTAATAATAAAACTCTTCCGAGCTGTTTATCAGATGAAGTTTGACAGCAAATTTGGTTCAACTCTAAAACTAAATGTGGACTCTAAAGCGTTCACAAGGCGGATGGACGAAAACACAAACGAACTGAGACCTTTTCTATGTCCCCTCGTCTTAGCGGCGAGTGAAACATTTTTACACTAGTATGGTAAATTGCCTGAAAATGATAACACTGATAATCATTACAGTAAATACGGAAAGTGCATGCTGTGTATGTCCACGTGACAGTGGTAATGGACACAGAATGTTAACTCCGGAGCGGCCGCATACACTAAGAAGCCTGGAAATCAGTTTCGGATAACCGCCAACGTTCACCGGGATGCCGTTGTACGTGCTGAACCAATATTTCTTACTTTCTCCGGGAAATGAGCACGAACCTGACAATGAGTCTGTCACTATGCCACTATGTAACAGCTTTTCCAACTGACAGTCGCACGGGATGGACGTGCTACCGACTTTGACCTTGCCGAACAGACAGGGTCTGGAGTTCAATATAAACGATAGCGACGTAATTCCCGTGTCCACTAGACTTAAACTGAATGGCGACTCCATGTTGTTAAAAGCATCATCACATATATTCGTCAAATTTGGCATACTATTCATCGAAACATGTTTCAGTTTTAATCCCGAAAGGAAGCTTGTATTGATACTTTCAAAATGGTTTTCATCAGCAACAAGAATTTGTAGTCTTTTCAGTTTTCGAAGAGATTCCAACGGTAGTTCTGTAAGTCCCATGCGGGATATATCCAAGTGATCGAGTGTCATTCCTATTCTGCAAAACATGTTGTCAGTAAAAACTGTCGGATTTCCACCTATAATCAGTGATTTGAGTTTGTATTTTCCAGGAAACAGATCGTCACCAAATTCTCTGATTTCATTTTCGCTTAAGTCTAAGTGGACGAGACTATCTAGTTCTTGCAACTCATGACCAGGGAATCTTCTTAAGCCTCGCCTGCTTATTTTTAAGTGTTGCAGATGTTTGAAATATTTCATTACTGCTCTAGTGATGTTCAGTGGCGGACCATCCGTCAGATCAAGGTGCCTAAGCTCTGTTAGTCGGCTTAATGCAATTGGCATAGTTTGTAGTGGAAGATAGCACATTTCCAACGACTTAATAGTTTCCATGCCGACGAAAGTGTCAATTTCTGTGTCTGAAAATTCCATTCCGGAGAGAACAAGGCGTTCTAATGACACTAGAGATAATGCGTTCAATGGCCGAAAGAAGTTACTCGGCAGTATTTCCATCTCAAGTTTCGTCCAAGAAAGATCCAACTCTCTGAGATTTTTCAAACCTTCCAGAAAATGTATCCCTTCCTTAAAAAGTAATCGAGTCCTTCCTAGTGTCAAGCTCTCCAAGGAATCTGCCATGTGTGAAAAAGCATTTCGATCGATTCGCACCAAAGGATTCCCCTCAAAACTAATTGCAGTTAATTTCATCCCTCGAAAAGAATGCTCCTCGACGACCTTGATCTGGTTGTGGGACAACCAGACGGCGTTGATACTTTTATTCAGCACAGGGCTAAAGTCCGGGATCTCTGTTAGTCCGGTTTCACTGCACGAGAGAATAATGGCGTCCTTGTAGTTCGCGAAGGGTTCGGCCCAGCCGTAGGAGATATACTCTGTGGGTAAGTACCGTTGAGAACACTCACAGGGCGCCATCTCGGGGCATCTAACAGCTCCACCTTTACAGCTGAACAACAGAAGCAACCAGCATATACTTTGCAACGATAGAAGCAACATCGTCTGAAATGTTTAAAGTAACCGATGCAAAAGATTATGTTTATGTATTACAAATTGCGATTCAGCGCTAACTGCACCAATGCGTATTCTCTTTATCCATACAGTATTAATTATGTAAGAAAACAATTTTTTTCTGCTACGAAGAAGAATAATATACTTGTATGTGTAACTATGTTTCCTTCTATGTGAAAGATTTGAAGACACGCAGATCTTACCTATGGTAGTGCAGTAAGCATGGACACCCCCCTCTCTTCTACACACGAAACATCTTTACATAATCTGCTACGGTAGACATGAAGGCACAAAATTGCAAAACAAGCCACTATAAAGATGATATTTTCCCGCGGGAAAGTGGTATCGATTTCGGTCGCCTAAGAAAATCTACTTTTTTTTCTCAGCCGCAGAGTTCGTGTAAAAGATATGTTTACTTCCCTGTGTCACTCTCTCGACGGACTATCAATTGCCAGTGATAATAATATTTAAAAATAATTTGTTTATAGAATTTTGAAGAATAAATGCAAACAACGATTTATCATTTAAACTTGAATTCTGAGGCGGTAAACCGTGAAGAGAATCTTTTAGTGATTACATGTACGTGATATTATATCAGAGAGAGAGAGAGAGAGAGAGAGAGAGAGAGAGAGAGAGAGAGAGAGAGAGAGAGAGAGAGGAGAAAACTTACATGTAGACATTGACACTGGGATTACTTGTTACATGTGTGAATTCATTTTCTCTAGCTCAGCATACGATCACGGAATTACATGTCTTTTGCACTAGACAAGATCGCTTCTTTGACAAGCAGCTATGATTGTGACGGTCTCTCTTTTTAGCAACGAAAATAACATGTGAATTGCATCGCTGGCAGCGGTCTGAGATGGTCATGCCTTGGATCTTGATATGTAACTCACTAGATGCCATTCGTAGGACATAGTCTATCTAATCAATTATTAACCTAACAAGAGCCATATACAAACGGACAGACATATGGGCGAAGTTCATATTTGAGGAAATCAGCTTTAAATTTCAAATATGAAAGTGAAAATTTGGAATTCGACACTTTTTGAGGCAATTGCTATAGAACAGCATAGTCAAATATCCGCCTATACCACATCTGTTTTATTTTGTGGACATCGCCCCTGCTTCTGACACAATGGGGGGGGGGGGGGGAACAATCTCAGGGTCCTCTGTTGCTGACAAATAATAATACATTTACCAAAAAAAGGATAAGTAATACACATGTTACTTAACTGGGAGGACGGGGCAGTGGCGAGCAATAATGCATCGGTAAGAAGGAGGAAGAACTTGCTGCAGATTTATAATTCGAAAAGAATGCACTTTATTAGTTCAAAATGTTGCCTATTGTTGTACAAAATATGTAAATTCTGTAGACAATTATCTCTTTGACATACGCTCCATTGTCTCTGGGTATCATGGAGAAAAAAAACAACACGATATTTGATTTTGAAGCTCCATATGACATCACTATCATTGATAAAATCTGAAGTTATAATTCTTCTGTCGTAAAACTAGCTGCATTTACAAGAGACAACATGGACTTATGTACTATCACGTAGATAATTTGCTCTAGGGTGACGAAATCAAAATACCTACCTCTTTGGAATTAGAAATAGTGTAGTGAAAGTAGACAAAAAGCAAACTTTTATAGAACTGTTTATAGGTGCAATAATAACATTTAACTTTTAATTTAAAAAAAATATATATAGCAGTACTTGATAATGTTTCTTTGAAGATATGGCAACAGCCTGATCTATTTCAATAATAATGATATCAAAGTTCTGTGTCTCAAAATATTGATACTCTATATAGATCAAAGTTTATAGAGGAAATTTCGTCTTTTGATTTTTAGTTGCTTCAACAGACAACACAGAAACTAGTTGTGTAATTTTCACACAACATTGTGGAGCTTGAATATGGAGAATTTATTTTTATGTTAATGAAAAGAAAATTGTATAGTCAATTAAAGCTGAAATATTTAGTTCTATTCCATGGTTGTTGGCATCTCTCAGTCGGAGCAGCCTCTCTCTTTTCTGTCAAGCCAGAACAACTTTGGAACGGAAAAAAAAAAAAAAAAAAAAAATGCACAAAATTCTTGAGCAAAACCTTTGTACACAGCCTACGATCTGTTTCTTGAACGTGTATGGACTAAGTAACAAGTTTATTTAAAAACATTCAAGCTAAGAAATATGCTGATAGCTGAAAGTAACTTTTGAATCGTTGTTTTTTAATGAATCAATACTTTAGTTTTCATACACACAGTAACGTTATATTTCATCACGTGATCCCGTCACATTGTAGGTATGTTGCCACAAATGAAATTCAAAACGGCTGCCTCTGCGACACATCATAGGTGTTTTCAGTGAAAAGGTCGACAATGCTCCGATTGCGGCATTTCTGTAGACCGATAACTCGTAAATAAGACGGTGTGCATATGTTTGAGTTATTTCCCCTATGAGGCATCGCCTCTAAAGCTATCAGAGAGAAAGTTTGGGTAAAACACTTTCGATACCGCAATATATTTGTTTTATCTATGTATTAAAAATAATACCCAGACTTTAATGATATTACTAGTTATATACACAAGAATTTTCTGTTTAATTATTATTTCAAGAAATTTCCTCGAAAATAAACAGGAAAAAAAAGCAGTTTTTCGAAGATTATTATTACTTTCATGCTATTCCTGCACTGCCAGGGTCGATCTTCATTTGCTTTAGTCCAAATCGCAACATGGACGGCAGTTGTGACAAGTGTTCTAGCGTAGCGAGATATGCAGATAACTTCCCAAAACATGTGTTGTGATTGGTGGTTTATGTGTTGTAATTGGTGATTTTTGTTTTGTAATTGGCGTTTTGTGTTGTAATTGGTGATTTTTGTGTGGTGTTTGTGTTGTAATTGGTGGTTTATGTGTTGTAATTGGTGCTTTTTGTGTTGTAATTGCTTTTTGTGTTGTTTTTGTGTTGTAATTGGTGGTTTATGTGTTGTAATTGGTGGTTTTCGTTTTATAATTGGCGGTTTATGTGTTGTAATTGGTGGTTTATGTGTTGTCATTGGTGGTTTTGTGTTGTAATTGGTGGTTTATGTGTTGTAATTGGTAGTTTTCGTGTTGTAATTGGTGATTTTTCAATTAATTTCATACTCTTCTTATTCATATTATTTGTCTTGAGCGTCTTTGTATGCACGTTGTGCGTCCCATAGTAACAAATCGTTTACAACCGGCTCAGAAAATATATCATCCAGTCAAAAGCTAAGTAAAAGAGGTACCAAAGTTGAGCGTTTCGATCGTGATTTTAGCAAAAGATTCATAGAAATATCTTATCCAGCGCTGGAAAATATTCGCTCATATTAAAAACTTCGATGCAGTTACGGTTTAGTCAATTACTTTGGATATTCTTAAGGATGATAAGTTGCCTTATCGTAAGGGGTTTACATTTATATAAAAAAAAATGATATGTCCTGTGACCATATTTTTGTTTTGCGATTGCAGCATTATGCTGCGGTCAAATGCCTAATCAGTTAGGTACCAGTAACCAATGTCAAGTTTTATATTTACGTCGCGACTCTTTATTTTATTTACTTCAAACTGCATGTATTTAATAATTGTTTTGATGATAGATTGTAGATTTGTACAAGTTGTTTTCTTCATGAAGTGAGTCCCTCATATAAGCGATACGACCTCGAAATTATGTTACACAAGAGGTCGTCAGTGACTTTCTATGGCGAGTAGTACAGGGAGTAAGCATGAAACTAATGCAAATTTAACATTACGTTTGGGACAGAATGGTCCTCTATGGGAATTTTTACAGGATGGAGAGATAGACAAAAATACCTGATGAGAGACAAACACACTTATTAGAACTGGGAAAATCAATGGAAATTCCAAGGTATGATTCAATGTTTAAAGTGTATATTTAGAACTTGATAAGTACCGTGGAAATTCCGTACCATATTCCAGGAACACAACTGTAACATTGTATCAACTTTGTCAAAAACAAAAAATTCAGTTTTCTTTTAGATATATTGATATTATGCATATTTGTAATGTCACCAAGAGAGAGAGAGAGAGAGAAAGAGAGAGAGAGAGAATTTTTTAAAAATCACAAAAGGCCCAGTGTTGCTTTTTCCTTCAAAAGTAACACCATAATAGGCCCCTCTCAACATATTCATTTACTCATAAATAATGAAGGCTGAAAATTAGGACAAACAGTCTCTCTTCTTCATGTACAATGTCTAAGTTCTACGGAAATGGTGTCCAATGCTTTGGTGTCCAGAAAATGGGGTACATGGAATCCAAGTCTTTGATAATGACGAAAATAGAAACAATATTGTCCACACAGAATTAAATCTGATCAATGTAATCTGACGTTATTGAAATGGATTAAAACAGCATTTCTTCCACGAGCATGCTCAATCTACAAATGTACTCGGTGGCCCACCCATTACTTTGTCGACTATACTGATAAATGTTTTGTACAGAGACAGGTACAGATAGTTCTCAACAAAATTCTGGTGTATTTAGTGTTCCCGCTACAGCATGTCCTATGTATGTATGTATGTATGTATGTATGTATGTATGTATGTATGTATGTATGTATATATATATATATATATATATATATATATATATATATATATATATATATATATATATATATATATATATATATATATGTGTGTGTGTGTGTGTGTGTGTGTGTGTGTATGTGTGTTGTAAAACGACAGGCACAGTTCGCTGTCTACTTTGAAGCAATGTACCCATCGACACCGCTGCCTTATAGTATATTGATAAATGTTTTGTAGAGCGATATGTACGATTGCATTTTTTTAAAAAAAAACTTTTAAAAAAAACACAAAAAAAACTTTCGGTTCTCAATGTTTGACATTTATAACATTTAAAGTTTAACAACAATGAAAGTTAATTTCATATAAGAACGTAAAGAATGTTGCTGCATTGTTGAATAGAAACAACTTCCCGAAAGAAAATTATTAAAAACATTACAATTTCAACTGAGATTGGTTTATTCGTTCATTGCTAGCTTGGATACACCAGAGCTCAATAATTTCTTGCAACTATATATGATGTGCTTCTGTCACCATTGATCTTTGTTCGTTTGTTTTTTTACTTAAATTGTTCGTTTGTTTTTTACTTAAATTGTTGATTAAGTTCTAATTCCCAATAATAATTAACGGTGATTGATATAATTGATTCAAGCAGAATTACAAGTTTCCGAGAATAAGCTACCGTATATACTCGCGTATAATTCGGGTCAAAATGCAAACAACATAGACCCTGATCTGCCGGCGCATAATTGCCCCGGCAGATAAGAGTATGCTGTTTGGTCTACTGATTAGTCCTTACAAACTGCATAGACCCAGATCTGCCGGCGCATTATGCGACGGCAGATCTGGGTCTATGCAGTTTGCAGTTGGTATCTGATTATACGCGAGTACATGCGGTATGCACCTTTTATCTAGGTTCTTTCTAAATAAACTGTCAAGGACATTGTACAGCTCGACTTATAAACAATCTCGACAGAGTTTTGTGATATATTCACGATGACTTTGGTTTACAATAAAAAATATTTTGATTCGATTGTGGAGACCCAAAACTTGTTTCCAAGGCAAAAGCGAGATACGCATGTCAAGAGAAAGGGCATTGGGCATCAGAATGTCCAGAATGTTAAAGGAAAGTAACCATTCATATCATGAACCGGGAAACCTGCTCCCGAGACAAGCGTAAAGATGAATGTTTTGTGTGTCACATGATAGGACATTGGTCCTCAGACTGTTTAGAAAGCCAAAGAAAAGCGGAGAAAAAGAAAAAGGAGAAAAGGAGGAAAACAATAATATAGAGAAACTTTTGGTATAAGAAGAAGCCACTCCCTCAAAGAAATTCAAACAGAGACGCATCATGCGTAGTTCCACATTAAAAAACAAACAAAAACAAAACAAATGGACTTTGTGAAATTACGTGTATTAAAATTTTCTGTCATTCCTACTCCTTTGGAATATACCAAAAGTAACTGATGAGCCAATGCCGAGACACTATTTGGCAACTTTATAGCCGAACATAATCTCACATTTCTAGGTGCAGATCATTTTTCAGATATAGTTACAATAATGTTCCCGGACTCGGAAATCCCACAAAAAGTTCTCGTGCAAAAGCTTTGGGTCCTCCTTGGGGTGAGAAAGTCACAGACATGTGCCGCAATGAAAAATTCGCCATTCTCATTGACGAGTCAAATGATCAAGGGTATAATAAAATGCTGACAGTCTTAGTTCGTGTTTTTGACAAGGATGTAAACAGTATATCAACAAGATTCCTTGGAATACCAACCTGTAACACTGGATCAGCAGAACTCATCTTTGCATGCTTGGATAAAATATTCACGTAAGTATTAGTAAAGTTCAACTATTTTATTGTTCGTAATAAATCATAGTGACAATTGTATAATAATAATAATAATAATAATAATAATAATAATAATAATAATAATAATAATAATAATAATAATAATGTGAATGATATGAATAATATGGATACAGTACAGGAATTAATCGATAATGCCTGGAATGAATGAGGTCTTTGTCTTCGTCTATAATACTAGTAAGTGATAATTGTTTTCCGGACTTTATGGTTATTGTTAAAGAATGATGATAGTGATGATAATGAGGACAACAAAGACGTCTGAAAATTAAGCTTAAAGTCACAAAGGGTGTGATAGTCAAATTTATGCATCACTGCTTCATGTGGACAATCTTGCTGACATTAAAACAACATTAGATGCTTGGGAGTGCAATAAATACTCACTAATCCAATTAGGTAGGTTTTCTTATCTCCTATAATCAATACTGATAATTATCAGCTATCGATGGGTGAACAATGACAAAATATTATAGGTCTGCACTAATTAAAACAGTGATAGATACCTTTAAAGGAAAATTTCGCCAGATGTCAGGGAAAAGGTTTTAACTCCAGCAGGTGAGTTCAATGACCATTTGCTTTTTTGTGAAAATGGGAAATAAGTTATTCTAACAATAAGAATGCATGGACATGTAATCTTTCTTGGTATCTTAACTGCAGCATGAAAAAAAAGCCTCCCAAAGTTTATTAGAATTAACAGAATTGCCTTGTATTATATTTTAATGTACCTGTCGTATATCCATGGCAAGTAAATTTCAAAGTTATAATGTTTTTGCATTTTGTATTGCAGTGGTGAAGCTGTCCGAGAGGTTCATGACATTAACCCAGAGTGAGAGAACGGCACTGGAAGATGAAATTCAGAACTACATTCTGACTCCCAAAGAAGAACTTCCCAAATTCGACCCAGACAGTACCAGTCTTGAGCAGTTTTGGCTGACAGTTAGAAATCTGAATCTACCGACAGGCAGGAAACAATTTATACTTCTTGGTGAACTCAGTAGAGTTGTATCAACATTGCCACATTCCAATGCAGACATTGAAAGGATATTTTCGATCTTGAGGAAAATTCAGGCGGACTCTAGAGGAAACCTGGATCCAGTGACAGTACATAATCTTTAAAGGGTTAATATAAACAATGATAAGGACTGCCACCAATATAATCCAGGCAATGATCTTGTAAGAAATGCTAAAAATACTTGTGTTTCATATATGGAGAGTGTGAAAGGCAACAAGTTAATGTGAAAGAACTGATTTGAATATTTTAATATTAAAAAAATGGAAATTTGTTCAATAGTAGTCATATTTGCCCATTTGCTCCCAAAAACTCGAGTCGATGAAAATGTTCCCTCTTTTGAGGTCAAAACTCCTGACCAAATTTTGCAAATATCCTGGTCTGTTCCTAGCTGACCTTTCATTTCTATCACATGTATGTGATTGTGTGTTTGTATAAACAAATAACATGCTTATCCCCATTTGTATTTTTAATTAGTGCCTTTGTATGAAAAATAAATATACCCTACCTTCATTTGAATGTGTGATTGTGTGTTTGCATGAAAGAAATGTCATATCCTTCTTCCTTGTTTACAAATATATATATATTTATATATATATATATATATATATATATATATATATATATATATATATATATAACCCCACAAAAAAAGAACAAAAAAAAAAAAAAAAAAAAAAGAAAAAGAAAAAAGAAATCCAATTCTCGTTCGATATAAAAAGAAGCAACACATGACTTTGAATTTATAACTTGTAACCTTGTTTTACATAAAATGTACCACTGTGCTGATGTCAGA
Organism: Margaritifera margaritifera; assembly: GCA_029931535.1. Classification (NCBI taxonomy): domain Eukaryota; kingdom Metazoa; phylum Mollusca; class Bivalvia; order Unionida; family Margaritiferidae; genus Margaritifera; species Margaritifera margaritifera. Next base: position 1,280,070 of record JAQPZY010001335.1, on the reverse strand, counting down.
TTTATCAAAAGAACGATAGAGCAGACAACACAATGTTAGTGAACTTCAGTCTGGGCATTGTCTGTAATTAAGTGTATTTTTCTCTGTGTACCATTCGTAACTGTGTTACAATTTTTGTTATTAGTTTGCTGCATTTTATGTTTGATAGTGAGCGAAATATAGCGAGTGAGTGAGTTATTGAGGTGGCTTAGAGGGACACATGAAAGTGCTGATTTACCACCCCCCCTCCACAAAAAAAAACGCTTTGTATTTTGTCATTATTATCTCTCTCTCTCTCTCTCTCTCTCTCTCTCTCTCTCTCTCTGGGTAACAATCACAATGTCTTTTTTGTCCTTAATCAACTGATCTCAGTTGAAATTCTAATTTTTAACTACTTTAAATTCCCATAACCCGCCTTACCGATCAAAACCTAATGTTAAATTTCCATTGTCGCCCATTATGACATCCGTAATGTTACATTCTTATTAGTCCCAGTCTGGCTCCAAATACTTCTACTACGGAGATGATAAAATCTGCCAATACAAGGAGAGGATTAGAACTTTTCAACGGTCAGATTTGTTGCTTTATAATGAAAATGACACCCGAAATTTGTATCACCTTTGTAAATTTCAACTTATGTTAGCGACGACAGACTATTGACCGATCTCTGAAATTCACTATAATTATCAGCAACGCAACTCAAGTACAAGTACACAAGTCTCTTGCACTCTTTTTTACACTGTAGCGTACTAAATACAATTTCGGGTCTCGTATTCTGGCCCTTTGGGCCATCATCGTCGCCCCGCGCGCCATTTACCCTTAGTACGCAACTGTTTTTACATAGTTAAATTTTGAATTAGGTTTTCATGTATCCAGAAAACACCTTATCTCGCAGCTGAATGCTAGATCCCTGCTATTAGAGTTTGTTGTGGAAAAGAGTCCTTGATTTACCGCAAAGATAGTGGAAAAGTTGGAAGTGCAAATATTACTTTACTACGAAGCAGTTTGAACATGTTTAACATTTTTTTTTTAGAAACATTAAAAAAAGGCAGACAAATTAACTTTATACTATAAATTTGTAGGTCACATGCATGTGTAATTTTTACCTCTTAATGTGCTTTTGATTTCTCGCCATCGTTAGGACGTGCCTCGCAAAAAAATAAAGTAGATGAGCAAAAGTGAACGAAAATAACCTAAACGGATATTAAAAGAACCAAAGGGACGAATTACAACGGAAAATAAACGTAACGAATCCTAAGTATAACTCAAATGAAAATAAAATAATTATTATTACTGAAACTAGGAATTTAAGTGTAATTTAATAGTATTTTATAATTTTTACGAGATATTGTGAAATATCAAACTTGAGTAAACTACTGAGGTCATTTAGTTGATTATGAAATAGGTTTCTTTACGTAACGGAGGGGTCAATTTGGGAGGCGGGGGTGGAGGATGCCGTTGAAATTGAAAATAATTTTACATACAAAATCGACCGCATTTTGAACGACTCTGGTCGATCACGGTTGAATGCCTCCAGGCGTCCAACAAGGGTCAAAGAAGCCAATCAAGTTGCTAAATCGCTTGAAACTTAGTTTCATAATTTTAAATATAACTGGAGCAGTCAAAGACAGAAAGAAAAAGAAAATTATGAGAGAAGGTATGTTAAGTTTTTAACTCCCTTATTTAAGATACACTCGGCAATTATCCGTTAGTGTAATTTTCAACTCCCTTATTTAAATTACACTCAGCAATTATCCGTTAGTGTAATTTTCAACTCCCGTATTTAAATTACACTCGGCAATTATCCGTTAGTGTAATTTTCAACTCCCGTATTTAAATTACACTCGGCAATTATCTGTTAGTGTAATTTTCAACTCCCGTATTTAAATTACACTCGGCAATTATCCGTTAGTGTAATTTTCAACTCCCGTATTTAAATTACACTCGGTAATTATCAGTTAGTATAATTTTCAACTATTTAAAGTATCATTTAATCTGTAATGATAAAGGTATATACTCTTTTAGTTCATTTCATTTTTTCCCCCGCTCTTTTTAATTAATTTCGTTCTATTCTGAGGTGGGGTATGGTTGGGTAATTTTGTAAATTTTTCTTAATTTTTGCTTATTTTCATTCTTTTCTGAATTTAGGCACCGCGTGTGAATGATGGCAACTATAGTTACTAGTTACTGTTATAAGATTGGAGGTTTATTAATGATAATTATAAATAATGCAAGCGAAGTAAGCAGAGTGTTTTACTTAAAATATATATTTAAAAAAAACACCACATTTTATATGCCGTTTACTGAAACACTGAGTGGAGTAACAGACAGGCTATGTTAAAATGATTATGAATCAAACACTAATATTTGCTCCTCTCACTGGATTTAATTTTGCGAACTGCATGTAACTTTTTGACAATTTCGTAAAGGGCCCTAGCAACGGAGTTGTACAAGTATAATTTAGTTATTTTCTCATGTTTGCTTTGGCAATTTAATGCTAAATAAAGTTCTGTATTATTTTATCAGGGTAGTGTCTTGAGATGAAAGAAGTGTCTATTTGCAGCAGAACAAATCAGTGCCAAATTTACTTGCACTTTAAAATAACAAACAAAAAAACCAAAAAACACCGAGTCTTCCAAAAGACGTCGGAGGTCAACATGTTTAATCCGCACACGAGGTCTGACGCGTATAATCTGATAATTGCACTTAATTAAGATATTATTTATTTACACTGGTGTCACCTAGGAAAAGATAGACCTGAGTCAACCCGTTACAACGAACAAAAAATGTGGATTTCAAAAGCGAGTTATAATAAAATAGCGTTGCGTCAGATTGAAGCATAAAATTGTATTAAGAGAAGCCTGTGCCATTTAGGTCCGAAAAATTTTGCAAACGAAAGCCCTGGATCATCACTTTGTATCATACACATCAGTTTTACAAATCCTACTCATCAATGTTTTTATTGTGTACAGAAGCCGTATTGTTTTTGTCGACTAAAATTTTCAAAATATACTTTCATAGAATAATTAGCACAAAATTTTGCATTTAAATTAACGCAATGACATTCCTATATACCAGGAATATGTATATGACAGTAATTAATCTCTCCAGCAATTCATATAAGGTAGCTGAAGCATTTATAACCCTCCGATATTTTGCTTCAGAAAGTTCACAGTTGCTAATAAGTCTGGCCCCTAGGTCGCCACTTTTGCTAAGATCTTCTGCAATGTTTGAATATATCACAAATTCATAGTTATTCTTTGTATCATTTGGAAAAGTGCAAGTTCCAAACAAAGGTCCCTTGACCGGTCTTTCATGAAATAGTTTCCCCAAAGCACAGTCACACACCAAAGGATTAAAATTGGCATCCACTTTTCCGTAGAATAACGGCCTTGCACCCAACAGGAAGGACAATGACCTCATCCCAGTCCCTCGAATGTCAAGATCAAATGGTGCCAGCATGCTATCGAACGCTCGGGGCGACACGAACTCTAGAGTTATCATATTATTGATATCAAGATGATTTAGGCTTAAACCATCGAAGAAATCTTCATCTATTATACTAAACCTATTAAATCCAGCAGACAGTAGTTTCAAGCGTTTTAATCGTTGCAGAGGTCCCAAAGGAAGTGTGGTTAATGCCATGTTACTTATATCGATTTCATCCAGGTATTCCTCTAACCTCCCGAACATTGTGTCATGGAATCGTAAAGGGTTCCCACTCAGCATCATAGTCTCCAAACGGTAAGCTCCTGGAAAAGAATCGTTGTGTAACTCTTGGATGTAGTTGTAACTTACATCTAACTTCTTCAAATTATCTAAATCCTGAATAGCATATCCCGGAAAGTAGTGCAATCCTAAGTTAAATAATTCCAGAAATTCAAGGCGCTTGAAACCTTCGAGAGCGTTCCTGGTGATTGTGATGTGCCTACATCCAGTTACGCTAAGGTACTTCAGGTTGGTCAGACGTTTAACCTCCTCCGGTACAGACACAAAATCGTTGCTCCCCATCCCCAAGGACGTTATAGACTCAAGATCAAGAAATGTCCCCGGGGCGATATCTTTCAGGTTAAGGCCTGATATTACGAGCCGCCTTAAGGAATAAAGTCCATACAGATTAAGAAAATCCTGCGGAAGGACCTTGCCCTCGAGAATAATTCTGCTGATATCTAGCTCCTTGAGATTAGATAATCCGTTTAGAAAATGCAATGATTCACCAATTTGTATTTTAGTTTCCCTCAAAATCAGACTCTCGAGCTTATCTTTTGTATGTAAGAACGCGTATCTATCTATCGTACACAAAGGGTTGTCGGCCAAGTCTATCTTAGTGACAGTGATGTTGCCAAAAGAGTACTTATCCACGGATTTGATGCTGTTTCCGTTAAGTAGAATGGTATCGATATTAAGTTTTTCTATCAGACCGAAGTCTGGAACTTTGTTCAGGCCTAACCTGACGCAATCTAGCACCTTGGCCAATCGGAACTTCTTTCTTTCCTCCAAGTCTGGGAAAGAGTCGTGAAAAATTGGCACGCGCTGTTCATAACACGTGCAGAGATGCATGCTATTGCAGGTTAGCACACTCTGGACGAAGAGCGGGGAGTACGGGAAGCTCAGAGGAGAATACAGGACCAGGAGACGTATGTGAAGAAAATCTAACACCTTCATTTCAATCTGAAAACAAAAAAATGAAAATTAGAGAAGTGACGATCAAGATAAATAAATAAATAAATAAATAAATAAATAAATAAATAAATAAATAAAAACAGCAACAAAACTTATCGGACATTCAATGCATCTCGATAATGTAAAGGATACGAGAAACAACAATTCATTTAGTAAGTGGGTTGAAAACGACGATAGACCCACAGATATAGCTAAAACGAATATCCGAACATCCGAATTAGGATACTCTTTTTGCAAATATTGGAATAAAAAAAATGGTATTCATATATTCGTTTGTTTACCCAGCGAGTTTGGCAGCATTTTGTAAAAAGAAACAATCAAGGCGAAATATAAAAGGCAACGTTGAATTAATTAGTTTACAGGGAGGCAACCTAAAACCTGCTAAATCACCTGAAATTAAACTCCGACACACAAGGTAATCGTCACAATTCTGAAAAGTCACATTGCTCCCATCATTGTCACTTCTATTCATTATACTCTTGAAAAGATAATGTGTAATATGGCAAGTCAATGAAGAATATGGTATAGAATAGGGGTCATATCAAAGTCAACAAAGCCTTTACGTATCAATAAACCAGAGCACCGAACAATTTGTGAACTGTTGCCGGACATTTGCTCTGTGTGGATCAGTTATAGTCAATCCCGCAAACCATTACCACTCTGTACCCCACACACCACTGATCGTCGTACCTAGGAACGTTAACTCCAATATAGTTCCGCATTTGGTCTTTTTTGTAGTAATTACGCATTTGGTCTTTCGTTCAAGTTTTGTAGTAATTACGCAGCAATAAGATGTACATAGGCCAGTTAACATGACATTGGGACAGAATCATTTAAGTTCTAGGGGTCGAGAGTTTGCTGTTACAAAAAGCTTGATACTCTCTGTTTCTGTTGTGTATTAGTACAAAGTCATATATGAACTTTATTTGTACTTAGTCAATTGGCCATCGGCAAGTATATACATATACATTTAAGTTTGTTACAGACATTGATGGTGACACGTTTAATACATAAAGGAAAATAAGTCTATCGAAGTTACAAACATTCGATAAATACTAAGATATATACTTACGTATGCATACCCACATTCGCAAGCACACTCATACATGCATATATCCAGGTGCACATTATATATTTATATACATGTACCTATACACACGTTTACATAAACCTACACACATATATGCACATACATACATATTCACCGAGAAAGTGAGATAGGCACGCACATAAACAAACATACCTGCATTCATGTATACATGATGTATGATAGGAAGTAAGAATACAACATGTTGATGTGTGACCTGTCAACTACTCTAGACTATGTTTGTTGACTCACATGCGCGCGCTTAAATACAAGCTCCTTCGGGAGAAGAAATAAAAAGTATTATCAATATATAAGTAGTATTCACAATGCTTTTCTTATTAATATTATAAGAACATTATACATGAAATATGAGAGATAGTAATGCATGTATTAATCAATGAAATGGAGATAAGACGAAGAGAGAGGGGAAAAAAAGAAAAAAAACTAATAACGAACTAATTAAATCATGTAATTTTAAGTCGCATTCATCATATTATTACGTTCAGTTAGTGCTCTATGAATATAATTTCCCAGATTTCTAACCTCAGTAGTTTTAGTGGAACTGAGTAATTTAATAAATTTCAACATACTTGGTCCTTTCCAAAAATAAGAGTTTATATCCTTCTTTCTTAGCGGAAAATAACATTGGCATTCTAGAACAAAGTGATACTCATCTTCCAGCACGTTGCAAAAAATACAAATTCTTTGATTTAGTGGGGGGCAATGTGGTCTCTTCCATCTCCCTGATTCAACATGTAAAGTATGGGCAGACATTCTTATTTTTGAAACGGATTTTCTAAATTTATATTATATATCAGGATATATTTCAATTTGTGCAGGGATTATTTCACTTTTTCTTTCCAATACCTTGTTGAAAATGACAAACTGTTTGATGGGAATTCCTCTTTGCCCCAAAACCCGAATTGTCTACTTCCAAACTTGGTTAAGAAGGGAACTACCCAGATAGCACACCTACGTTGGACCAATGTTGGTTGATAATTGCATCGTCGACGTTGGGTATATGACGTGGGGCCAGCGTCGGATCATTATTCAATCGTCTACGTTGGAAAAACACTAGTTGGACCAACGTTGTTCTGTGGTTGTAATGCCGACGTTTGGATATATGCATTGGCCCAACTTTGGACCACGTTTTTCCAAGTTTCATTTTGTCCAACCTATACAATAAATCACGTGACGCCACTTGATGTGTAGAACCCAGACGTGAAGCAGAGTACTTATTTAGGTTTAGTATTTTTTTTTTTTTGTTTGTTTTTGTTTAATTGTACCCTACAGTTATTGGAATATTTTTCATGTTGTATCACGTAAGTAAATTTTTTTCGTGAATTTAGGATTCTTCTTTTTACATATATTTGAGAACAATATAATTTTCAGCACAGAAATTTAAAAACAAAAAAAACAAAAAAACAAAAAAAATATTCGTGGAAACCAGACGGCAATGGTTTTATTCAAGCATGGTTGAATTTGATCGTTTACATAATAATTTTGTAATTAGATCTAAGATTATTGGTTTATTTAATTGTTGTTTCTTTTGAGAATTAAATCAGCCGGGATAGAATCTTTTTTTCGAACTTTATACACATCAATTCATGTAAAATGACACGTGACACCACACATGACTGTCAAACATCATTTTGCTCATTGGCCCTCCGTTGGGCCCAATGGATACCAACTTGTCTCCAACGTCGGCCTACCTTGGCTAAATGACGTTGGTCTAACGTCATTTTGCTCGTTGGCCCTCTGTTGGGCCAACATGTTGAGCTAACGTTGGCCCGACGGAGAATCACAAAATTGTGACGTTGGTTCAGCAATGCTCACCGTTGGGCCAACGTTAGCCCGACACGTTGGTCCAACAGAGGATCAATGAGCAAAGTTGGCCAATGAGCAAAATTAAATTTAGCCACGTTGAGCCGACGTTGGAGACGACGTTGGTTCAACATGGGTGTGCTATCTGGGTAGTTCCAATATACCTAGCCCTGGTAGAGGTTACATTATACTGTCTAGAGAAGCCACAAGGCCATTTCACACACATTGCAATGTACATCTTACGTGTAAGATCAGAACAATATCCGTTTATGGGTTTCAATTAAAAGAATTAGTTATGAAGTCTTAATATATGTTTCTTATGTTTTAGCAGAAATTCCCAACCTCCGATTTTGGTGTTTTATAGTCTGTCAAAAAATCAGTCCATGCGGAAATGTCAGACATGTACTAGTATGACAAATTCCGGACATCTAAAATCAACGTATCGAAATTTAATTTAAATTAGTCTGGCTTCATGTCTGTGTGTGATTTTGATTGTGAACAATCACTTCCCAGAGAAATATTTGAGATAGTCCCCGCATTTAACTGAGCAGGTAATCGAGTTTCTGCCCTTTACCATCCGTCTTCAGCACTAAAGGAACGTTTATGCTTGAACTGCCTTTGAAGATAAACAAGCAGAATAACACCTACATTCGTTTGATTTTTCTTTTAAATCCTTAAACTTTTACAAAAGACCCATATAATATCTTTTACTAGATTTAGATGACTTTGTTCACAGTGTTTTTCAATGCGGCTTGGTTGGGAGTGGTCGGTGTCAATAAATACTTAAGTAGACAAAGAAAAGAGGATGGATCTGATATCTTTATTAACATTGATGAATATTCGAATCCTTTCAACGAATATTTGAATAGGAAAATTTGGTGTTCGTTCAGCTCTACAGATATACAAATCCACTATACTTTAAAGCTGAGATGATATTCTATACTATGGTTAGGCAATTTCGAAACAGAGATACACGTCGCAAAAATATTCCACATAATAATGTTACATTTTCTGCGAGAGTATTTTATATCCATGAAATGAAGTTAGAACTAGTTTTCAGACCAAGGGCACCAGCTTTAGAATCCACTGCGCTCATCCTCAAACAAGGATGGAACGAGGTCGAAAGAAAGGGCTTATGTACACGGGAACCAATTCAGTAGGCAAGCGGAAATTAAGCAAATTCTTTCTTTTGACCTTGTTCCATTCTTTTTTTTTTTTGGGGGGGGGGGTGAGTGCATGACCGAGTGGTTAATGATGGTTGCGCATGACAGCTAGGCGATAGGTGCCATTACTACCGGCACGAGTTCGATTCTTACTTGCACCGAAATATAACTGTCTAACCAATCTGACTATAATAATAGTCTCTCTCTCTCTCTCTCTCTCTCCACACTCTCACAGACACACACATAGTCTGACATACGTAATGCAAGAGAGGCAAATATTTTGCTGCATGGTTCATGTAGATTAGGTAGGTTTATTTACTGTAATCTTATCCAGAACCTAAATTATATGACCAAAAAGCCTGTGTCAATTAACCTTATAATAATGTTGAAAATAATTATGTGAAATCCCTGTCATCTCTAACACGAAGGGCTGTTGCAGTTTCCTCGAAATGCGTATAACATGCAGAACAATAAATGTTAGTTTTTGTCTAAACCTAATATCAAAGGCCAAGATTTAAAACACTCGGTAAAAAGGTTTTATGCTTGACACACATTTGGTCACATGCATCGTTTCAAGTACACGTGCTTTATTGCGAAAACTGGATTCCTGCAAGTTAAATTTAACCATACTGATATATTGTTATTGTCAAAGAAAAATGTAACGTTCGAAATGATCACGTAGGACCGCAATTTGCTATTCTGTAAGTATTTTAAAGAAGAAAGAATTAATTTACGCAAGGAAATATAGAAATAGACAACAACGGCAAAAATCAAACATGGATATTTATTGCCGTATATATCCTTGTATAACACGCACTAAGTATGAACAGTGTAGACCCAGATCTGCCATAGCAAGATACGCCTGTAGATCAAAATCCACCTCGTTTGCTTCAAATCATAGGTACAACAAACAGTACAGATTCAGATTCGCCGACCAATGAGGCGCCTGTAGATCAGGTCGACGCTCTTTGAAGTTGGTGAGTTTTATACACAGAGACATACGGCATACCAAGACTACCCTGTCAGGTCCTAAATAAATAACATTTCTTTCTTGCCATTCTTATATTGTGTGAACATGATTCTAGTAGTTTCAGCAATGAATTAGAGGATTTGTTTTTGTATAGTAATATACAGCAGTATCTTATATACTTGTCGAGCTGGCTAGACTAAACTTTCTGAGGCGTTGTTGAGAGAAGGGTTGGGGTGGGTGAATCTAGATATGCCACTGTTCTGAAGATTCCCAGTCTTACGACATGGAGCATACTTGCTGAATTTGTATCTTCTGTTAAAATGAGCATACAACAAAATCGAGGTGCTTTAGGAGACAAATTCATAATTTATAGACACCTCACAGGGCCGTGTTGCCTCGGGATCAAACCATAAACGTGACGCATGTCGGTTTTCGATCAGAAAGGATTATTATTTTTTTTTTACCTGTTTTTACCAGGCAATAGGAGGTGAATACATCCAACCACTCGCCTATCAGTCAAGTTGCATACCCTTTTTTACTACAACGGGCCTGAAAACTATTTTACGCTATAATATAAGGGAACACTATTTGGGGAGGGTGGTGGTGGTGGTGGTGGGGCAATAACGTAATTTGAAAAGTTTTGCACTATAATATAAGGGAACAATCAATATTTTCTGGGTGAGGGGCATATTGCATAGAAATTCAACCACTCCATCGCCAGTCATATACGATGGATTTTCATTTAGGTTAATTACGGTGTTTAATGGAGATCTTTTAATTCAGGTTGAAAAATATACCGGGACAACCGATTATCTATGATTGAGTGATTTGCTTAAATGTACACTTTTTCTTAGCCTCCTAGTAATTGTTTCACGCGAAAATATCATTTAATTAGCAATTCACTCCACTGCAGTTCCCTGTCCCCACATCTCCACATCTTTCTTCAAATAGGGAAGGCTGCTCTATATACTTGCCTTCTAGTGCATCAAAGCATTCAACGCCGAACACCGTAGGTTGATTTGTTTTGCAAATGGACAGGAAAGCCGAGGTCAATGCTTTTTGAGATTTCCAAATAGCTATCATACACCCCAGGCCCTCCTACTCGGTTTACGGTAAATATGTGCGTACTTACATCGCATTCTGTTTGAAATACTGCTTTAAGTCGACACACCCGAGGAAAGGTTGTAAATTCCACTGTAAACTGCACAACAATTAGGTCATTTATCTTCTGTAATACTATTTTATGTGCTACTTGATATTTTCACGTTCTGGCAAGTGAACATATATCGTCCCCGGGCGTCTCTTTGTCATAGACGTGTGGTAAATGATCCACATGAAACACTAACTTGCAAAAGTTGATCTTGTTTGTAAGTGACGAGATTTTGGCATTTGTAATGATATGCCGATGATTTGATTATGTATTGTTACATTATTAGTATATGTGTTTAATATTATATTTTAGATGGTAACATTTTGCTGATACTAGAGGTTGTAAGCTGGTAAATTTAACGGTTTGTCGTAGCACATGTGCCGACATAGGCCTTCCAAATTTCATCAACTCTAGCCCATAAAAGTGGGGAAAATGAATTTCCTGATTCGTCACCGGATCAGGAAAGTAAAAACTATTCTCCACACTTTTCGGCATATGACTGATGAAATATGTAAGGCCTCTGTGACAACAGCTAGACGATGAAGCTACAACAGCATCATGCACAAAATTGATGTGCAGAAAAGTAATACGTCTATCAGCAACAGCAATGGCATAAGTTTTAAGTGCTGGCCTCCATTGAAGGTGCAAAATATGATATACATGGTCAGCCTAAACATTCAGTTTACTTCTGGACAGATATCTCTTTGATGCAGAGTTAATTTCTCTCTAGATTACCCTCTCTTGCCAGCTTTTCTAGCCCCGGTAGAGCTAGCTACTCGAGCATCTGCAGCGGATTGCAAAATCCAGGTTTAACTCGGCTGCTGAAAAAAATGGTATTATGGAGAGAAATTCACCCTGGGTTTAAACGATAGCTGACTATAAGTGAAGGCGGGTGGGTTTTGCTTTCATGGTTTATCCAGGAAACTGTCATTAAAAAGGCATACAATTATTAATGAACTGTTTCCGTAACTCTATACCGACAATATTTGCTGATATTTGTCCATAAGAATTCTTTCTAGTTAATTAATTGATCCGCTGATCTAAAGCGGCAAGTGGTGTGATTAACACCACGCTTCCTATTTAGTGAAGCGTATTACTGAAAGGTTTACCTTAGTTCAGTGGGATATAATTGTTGTTTTTCAAAGAACTCTGGTCTTGTGTTCACAGCATCAACACTTGCCTTGCAATGTTACAGAAATCTATATAACATACCATGCTTACATGCTAATGAAGACAGTTCTGGAATTTTTGCATCATCAGACACCATTGACTTAATGAAGTATATTTCAATATTTCCGTTTCTCTGTCTAGTATTTTTTTTGTAAACGGCATCGCCCTGTGTAACAGGGATTAATATCGCAACGTTACATCACAGACCGAATGCAAAAATGATCTTGCAAAGTTTACGAGTAGGATAGATTACTGCCATTTTCAAAAACGGATTCCCCTAAATGCGAATTAAATGCAAAGGCAAAAACAATATACTTGCTGTTTAGGGGTCGTTCACATATGACGTCACGCAGTAAGGGGGGGGGGGAGGGGGCCAAAATTTTGTGATGAAGTGTGACGAGGGGGGAGGGGGGTTTGAAGAAATGTGACATCACACAATAAATATGAGCGCGGAACGCTTCTTTCAAAAATAATGTCAGAACAAAAAAGATTGTGTGACCTGCATCATCAGTCCATTTTTATCTGCAATAAATAAAAACTCTCTCGTGGAAAACTTATATTAATATTGTTATCTCAGCTGAAATATTGGGTAATTGTTATAACCTTTAACTGGTTTAAATTGTCGTTTTTTTAATTATGTAATTCTTTTTTTAATATAATGTAATACACACATTAAAAACAAAATGTAGACTAAATAAACTGCAGGCCTACTGGTGGTTAAACTTTGATTTTAGAAAAGTAAAACAATAGGCTATAAACAAGTTATCACCATCCTGACAAAAGTCCGATGAGATCAAATACACACGAGTTTAGCAAGTTGAAAAACGGTATTCGGTCCGCAGTGAACGTTTAATCTTTTAATATTTTTTATGTGAAACAAAAAACAACAAATTTAATTAGTTGAGTAGCGCAAAGGTTGGGCCCTGTGTCGCGCTGGGACGCCGCACTTTAAAGGGAATAAATATATCAAATGTTATCTTTTTTTTTCTTCTTTTTATTGAAAACGTTTTGTTGACACCACTGAAGTGCTAGATTATAAACAGTCTTACTAGTACAAAGAGTCTTTAAAGCTTGATGACATAAAAAAAAGCAGTCTAAAAAAGACCGGATGAGGGGAGAGAAGAACTTTGAGGATTGAGCCAGCGTGCGGCACTAGTAACATTTACGCTATTGAAACAATACAACGTAAGGTTTCCAGTGTTACATTAGTTTTAATTTTCATGGCTTTTCGGCAGCCCATAGCAATGGATAAAAATAAAGTATATCAGTCTTTATTTAACGCTTATGTGTTAGCATATCCTACAAAAACCAAAAAGATGTGCCAAGATGAACTTATTATAAAGTGGAATAGTATCAAGAATGACACAGACTTGGCTGAAAAAGTTAACCATATGTTGCAAGAGCTCAAGGCGATCTCCGTTACGAAAAAAGGATCACTTCTTAACTTTTGGACAAAACAAGTACTATCAGTTTCAAAAAAAGTTTCTACTCAGGATAATTTACAGTCCAATGAGCAACCGACTGATGTCATCATTACTTCTGAAACATTGCCTTCTACAAGCCATTTGGCTACTCCGAGAAGTGCTCCTGTTCAATTACATTTTACGTCCCAAATTCATGTCATAAATTCTGACCTCGTTGATTTGTATAATCGACAGAAACAAGGACTACTTTCAAATGAGCAGAACTTAGAGTTAAAAGATAAACAAAAAAGAAAAACTGAGTTGAAAAAGAAACTAAAGAGGAAGATTGATGATCAAAGCAGATCCCAGAAAGCAAGGGATTTGAAAAATTCAGAACTGAATGCTTTATTGGAAGATAATCCCGAATTGCGCACAAAACTGAATATCAGGGCCAGATGTGGTCAACCAAAAATCGAAGAGGAACAACCATTGCTTTTGCAAACTATACTGGATATCGTGATGCATGGTTCAGCTTCTCATGAAAAAAGACAGTTCGAAGTCTACAGAAGTATCAAAACCTTAGATCAATTAACAGAGCATTTAAAAAGATGGCTTCAATATAAGTCGAAGTGCACTATACCTTCGTCTACTTCCTAAGCGTAGTTCGTCGTCAGAAGGTAAGCGTCATGTAACCACTGTCCCAGTAAAGTTAATTAGAGCACAACATGATTATCACAATAAACATATTGATGGCCAGTTGTGCACAGCTACAATAAGACATTTGGAAGAATAGTAGTAGAGGGGGAGTGTATAGCCTCAAGAAGGGACTCTACAGCCTCAATGGGACTTTAACATTGTGAGGCTGTAGAGTCCCCAAAAATGTTTGAGGCTATAAATCTTGGGCTGTACAGTCCCCAATAGTATTTGAACATTTGGGGACTGTACAGCCTCAAGGGTAGGCAAGAATGGAAAATTAATCTTTTCTTGAGTAATGGGTGGCCCTGAAAAGGGCCGTTGGTTTTTGTTTAGAGGTTCATCTAGAGGAGGTGTGGGCACCTCCCAGGCTTAGCCCTACAAGCGTGACAGCTCCCCCTCCATGTTTTTAAACTCATACAGCGCTTGGTGTTGCGAAGGATAAATGGAGGATGGTTCGCTTCCGGATCCCAATTTTCTTTATCTTCTTCTTCTTCCATTATCCAATGCTGTTTAATAGGGATCTTCTTTTCCTTTTTCTCCTCCTTTTTCTTCTCCTTCTTCTCCAAGTCTTGGAGGAGGTGCCATGCCACCTCGAGATGAACTCTAATTTGACGCATTGTTTCAATGTTATTCATCTTGATAGATAAAAGGGATAGCTCTATCTTGGAAAAGTGTTGTTTTAATACACTAGAAGCGCGGACATGAAGGAAAACATCCCTTACACCTAAAACAAAACCAAAAAAAAACATCACCCCACTACCCCGGATCTGACGTCATTCTTCTGACGTCATTCTAGGCTTCGCGGATTTTTGCACTCCATCACCCCTTACCTCCAAGGCGCGGACCTAAAAGAAAATTCTTTGGGTGGGTTAGAAGTTTGGGTTTCAGGTTCACTCATCTCTTCTTCGAAATCGCTCGCTTGGACTTGAGCTAGCACTTCATCTAGCGGTGTTTCAGGCGGCACGGAAAATCGTCGTGGCCTCTTCGTTTCTTCTTCTGTTTTCTCATAGATTTCGCGTGATCTTTTCATCTTGAAGTTTGATTTGAAACTAATTCAGTTTCACCCAGGGAATCTATATATATATAGACCTTCTTACCTTCAGAATCACTATCAGTGATTGCACTTTCAAACTGTGAAGATGGAAAAGTACTGCGCTCGAGATAAAAGTCAAGATACTTGCTATATCTGCCAAGAGAAAGGACATTGGGCTTCAGAATGTCCACAACGTCAACAAAAAAGAGATTTTGGAATTGAATTGAATAAGTATGTCCATAAGGTGTATGATGATTATGCTACTGACATACTTGGTAATGTCTATCATATGAATTCTGGAAGGAAAGTCAAAGGAAATTTGAATTCATTTGGATTGATAACTATTAAGGTTACTTGTAAGGAAGGAAAGAGGAAGAAACATACAAATCGAAGGCGATTTGTCTTTGAAGCGGTGAATGGAGTGGATCTACCAAGACAGAGTCAAGTGGTACATCTCAATGATGTACTTGATGATGATAGAATAGAAAATCTTCAAGTGATGACTGCTAGTGAACGAACATGTTTGCACAAGCATGTGAAGAATGATAAAGAAAAAAGGAGAGTTAATTTTGGAAGTGCTAGAAGTGTGTTGTGCCAGTTTGTTGGTGAGACTGAGGAAAGAAGATTTGGAAGTATGAGAAAGGCTGTTCAATATTTTGATTGTAATGAAGGAAGTATCTATAATTGCTGTACTGGGATTTATAAGTCGGTCTTTTCGAAGAAGTTCCAGAAAAGATTTCAAGCTAGACTGGAAGAGCCAGAGAAGAAGAGTCAAGGAACTAGTGGATTTGTGAGACCTGTGAAATTAACTGACTTGAATTCAGGATTATATAGTCGGATGGATTCCACTTGTGATGTGGCAAGATGTTTTGGATTAGATAAGCGTGAAGTTTACAATATTTGTCAAAAAAGGCAGTGGATTCGAGATGCTAATGGACATTTTATTAAGTTGGAGTTTATCAATGAGAGTCCAGAAGAAAGTTATGAGAAAATTGTTGACAAGAATCTTCCTGAAGTGTCAGAACAAGAAGAGGATGAAATGGTGGAGATGGAAATGGATTGAACTGTATTGGATTTATATGAAATTGTTTTTATTACCACGAGTAACATAATGTATATACATTGAATAAAATATAATTATTATTGATGTATATCTCTGAATGGTGTTGTGTGTTTTTTTATTGAATTTGAAAAACATGATTATGTTCTATCTCTTTCTATCGATCTGAAGTCACCCCCTCTATCCATTTTTCTCACTATAGATCTGATGAATGGTGTGATGTGTGTTTTTTGATATAAAAAATATGAAAAGTAGTTTCTTTTAGGTCCGCGCCTTGGAGGTAAGGGGTGATGGAGTGCAAAAATCCGCGAAGCCTAGAATGACGTCAGAAGAATGACGTCAGACGCGGGTAGTGGGGTGATGTTTTTTTTGGTTTTGTTTTAGGTGTAAGGGATGTTTTCCTTCATGTCCGCGCTTCTAGTATATTAAAACAACACTTTTCCAAGATAGAGCTATCCCTTTTATCTATCAAGATGAATAATATTGAAACAATGCGTCAAATTAGAGTTCACCTCGAGGTGGCGTGGCACCTCCTCCAAGACTTGGAGAAGAAGGAGAAGAAAAAGGAGGAGAAAAAGGAAAAGAAGATCCCTTTTAAACAGCATTGGATAATGGAAGAAGAAGAAGATAAAGAAAATTGGGATCCGGAAGCGAACCATCCTCCATTTATCCTTCGCAACACCAAGCGCTGTATGAGTTTAAAAACATGGAGGGGGAGCTGTCACGCTTGTAGGGCTAAGCCTGGGAGGTGCCCACACCTCCTCTAGATGAACCTCTAAACAAAAACCAACGGCCCTTTTCAGGGCCACCCATTACTCAAGAAAAGATTAATTTTCCATTCTTGCCTACCCTTGAGGCTGTACAGTCCCCAAATGTTCAAATACTATTGGGGACTGTACAGCCTCAGATTTATAGCCTCAAACATTTTTGGGGACTCTACAGCCTCACAATGTTAAAGTCCCATTGAGGCTGTAGAGTCCCTTCTTGAGGCTATACACTCCCCCTCTACTACTAAGAATTGTCTTCCATGCTTGGACCGGATGAGGTTTGTTTTATCAGCCAGGACGATAAATGTCGCATCCCAATTGTTCTGGTCGCTGCCAATAAGCAGAGTCCACTGCTAATGTATAAATTAAGCCTTCCTGACCATGACTGGGTAGTTGCTGCCCAGCAAAAGCTTATACCCTGTGTATGCCGGCATTGAGATCCATCGTCTTGGAAACAGAGACGCTGTTGGCTTTTCTGGCCCATCGTTTATAGCCATCCGATCTGGAAAACACTCCGCATCAAGAGCACTCAGCCATGGATTTGACTTTGAAAAGTTGCTGTGTCTGACAGAGTTCGATACCATAACCAGGACTGGTATTGATAAATTGGTCAAGCCAATTCTCGTCTTTACTGTTGATGGTGGGCCGGATGGAAACCCTCAGTATAAAAAGTCATTAAGGTTGCCATCCACCATTTCTTGAAACATGATCTTGACTCTGTCTTCGTTGCAACAAATGCTTTTAACAGAGTGGAGAGAAAGATGGCACCACTGAGCAGAGAATTGAGTGGATTAATATTACCTCATGACAAGTATGGCAGCTACTTAGACGAATGAGGTAAGACAATTAACATTGAGCTAGAGAAGAAAAACTTTGAATTTGCCGGAAAAACTTTGGCCGAAATATGGTCACAGTTGACTGCAGACAATTACCCAACCATTGCTGAGTATATGGATCCATTAAATTCAGAGCTCATGGAACAGGATATATTGTGTAGAGATCAAAACTGGTGTGACACCCATGTCCGCTCAAGCCAATACTTGCTTCAGATTGTTAAGTGTGACGACAACATGTGCTGTTCGAAAGCTTGAAGCTCATACTTCAGCGTGATAAAAGACAGATTTCTTCCTCCTCCTTTACCCCTTGTTCAATCATGTGAAGGCTTAAAGTTCCAGAACGAGAAACAGATGGAGCCTTGCACAAATTTCCATCCTTTTTTGCAACTCAAAGTCTCAAAACGGAAGACATTCTACCTTGGTCAGAAAACACATTTCGGTCAATTCCGTACGATCTTTATTGCCCTTCACTTCAATCTGTGATTAATGAGAGAATTTACAAGATATGCCACGTGCACTTCAGCTCTCTGGTCATGCTGCGCAGTCACTCAGTCCTTCACACACAATTAGCAGTTCCATCGAAGCGCATCATACCAATGAGAGTCGCTGCTAGAAGGCAACGCGAAATGATGGTCATACTAGCAAATGCGGAGAATGGAGAAATTGTGGATTGGATTGACGAGGAGGAGCTTGATTTGGAGGGAATATCTCTTCCAATAAACGATATTAATCTAGAAGCAAATGGATTTCTTGTTCGTTCAATGGAGGAGCATCTTACTTTCCCTTGGGATAATAATATCTATGAAGCGAAGTAATTCATTTACAAATACTTCAGATTTTAAACCTTTAGAATTTTTGTGGATTTGTTGAAACTTTAATGTTAGTAAGAATTGAAGTGATTGATGTGTTTAATTTACATTTCATTTTGTTTTTTGTTTAAAATTAATTTAAAAAATTTAAATAATTTTATAAACTTTTAACTAGCCAAGCAGTCCTTGTAAAAGCCTGATTAATTAACCACTATGTTAGATAAAAGATTGTTGTTTTGTCTGTATAGTTAACTGATTTATATTACTTTTACTTTTCAGTATTACAAATAATTGTGGAAAAAAAAAAGGAAATTGTGTGACGTCATATGTGGATGACACCTTAAACGTTCACGCAACTTACACCGAATTTAGAACCTGAGAGTTTGTTTTTTTCCACAAAGTTTATACAATGTTACGTTCATGGTAAACCTTCCTAGTTTATCCAATGTTGCAACTGCGTTCTTGGAATAGGGCCAGCTATCCGGTTGATCAATAAAAAAAAAAAGAATCGGAAGTCCATCTATAGAGTATCATGTAACAGACGGACATTTGGCAAACTTCAACATTATTTCCCTGAGCATTGTCAACATAGGGTTGGTCAGTTGAAATAGGCGTTGGTCAGTCAGAATAGGTCTTGGTCAGTCAATATAGGCCTTGACCAGTCACATTAGGTGTTGGTCAATCAAAATAGGTATTGGTTAGTCAGATTAGGTATTGGTCAGTCACAATAGTCGTTGGTCAGTCAGAAGGTGTGTTGATATGTCAAATTAAATATTAGTCAGTCAAAATAGGTCAAAATAGGTGTTGATCAGTCACATTAAGTATGGGTAAGTGAAAATAGGTGTTGGTCGGTCCCAATAGGTGTTGATCAGTCAGAATAGATCTTGATCAGTCAGAATATGTGTTGGTCAATCAGAATAAGTCTTGATCAGTCACAATAGGTGTTTGTCAGTCAGAATATGTATTGGTCAGCCATAATATGTTTTGGTTAGTCAAAATAGGGCTTGGTCAGCCACGATAGGTGTTGGTCAGTCAGAATAGATATTAGTCAATCAGAATAGGTGTTGGTCAGTCTGGGTTTGTTTGTCTCTGTTATTAGATGTGTATCTGACCCTCTCTGTTCAAGTTTCATAGATCCTAGAGTGTTCCGTCGTGTTAAATTCCTATAAGGGACAGACCATTTAATTTTAGTGGGTGGTAGGCCTGGGAGTTTTGGAACACAAATACCCCCCTCCACTGCTAATATACCAACAGGGAAAGCTTGATCTCACGTAGGTGATTGTCTTCAAATAAGGCAAAAGAAAGTAACAGACTATTTTTAATCGGAAAACAAGGCATTTTTTTTTTTAATCAATATCAACAATTGTTGATGAGATAGTATTATGATATATATTCTGTAATTCCAGTCGACTACAATAGTACTTAAAAAACGCATTCGATAGGTACAAATCTTGAGGATCAGCGTGCCCCTATGTTGGATGTGCAAGCCAAGGGCAGGAACAGCAAATGCGAAAAATATCATGGTTGCCTCAATCGAAAACGGAATTCTGTAATTTTGTGACTATTCTTGTCAGAATACTAGTACGTTGCAGATCGTGTGATCAATGCAGCTTTTAACTCATTTGAAACAAGAAAAGCATCCTTACTATAAGATGATTCCGCACATATTTGTGATTTTAAGTTGTTTTCATGAGGAAAAACACCCCAAAGGGGGGGGGGGAGGCCTGTGCTTTTACAGATCACACATCTCACCTCCGTCCGGGTGAGTTCGAGCCTGGGCTCGACCAACGTGGGTATGTGAGAAAGCTTGCCTGTAGCTTTCCGTGAGTCGGTGGTTCTTTCCGGGGTCTTACTGGGTTGTTCTTCCACCAGAATATACAGGCCGCCATATATAGCCTATCATGTGCTGAAATATGGCGTTACCCCACAAAACCAAACCAAATATGAGGGGAAAGTAAGTATTTACTCCATTGGTTGCCATCAAGAAACACACTTACTCTCACGTCATTTGGGTGTCTACACACACGATCTGTGTCGAGTTCTCTGTGTTGACTCTTGGAGTTCGATTAACGACATGTGTTGAACGAGGAATACGGTTGACAATTCCATCGCACGCAAACTTAATTTGTTTTGAGGATACCAGAAATTCCTAATATCAGTCATGAGTTCTTTGTAGCTGTCATTAGTTTTCATGTTAATGAATACTCACATCCAGAAGAACTTGCAAAGCAAAAACAAAAGTCGAATTCTTACAATGGCGGTTGAAGACACTGAAATGGTATAAAGTTAATTACATTGCTGATAGCAGAAACCCAGGACGGTGAAAATAATAGACAAGAAAGAAAGTGTGTATGCAAAAGCAGTTTAACTTTTAAATATGACTTGTTGTTTCTTTTGTTGTTGGTTTTTTTTTTTATTTTATACAAATTTGCAATATGAGCATCATGTAATTGTGTCCCTTGTTTTCCATGCCCTGTATTAGTACGAATCACCGAATAGGAATATTTCATGTAATGGGTAATTGCATTGGTCAAAACGCCATCATGTGACCACTATCAGTTGTTATTATCGAAGCTATATACAAATATTTATACAAGTGGAATAAACTTACTAAGCTCTGGTTTGGTGTTTCACGACACAGTAACACATGTAGGTTATTTCATGCCATTAGCAACTGGAATAAAGTGACTTACCCAAGGACCCAGACCCGAACCCTTTCGGCTGCGAGTCCGGCACAGTTACCACTGAATCATCGCGATACCTTTAAAAGATGCCAGAATGTCTAACAACATTATAACTGTAGCAAGTTAGCAAAACTCTGATTGATACCATTCAAAAAGAATGACAATAACTTAGAAAGGCCCCAAAAGAAACCAGTACAGCTCTTTTCGCAACGGCAAAGTCATACAAATACTTAGAATAAATCAATATTTTTGCCTTGTATGTTATGCAACTGTCCGATGCAGTATTAACTATTAGTGTATGTGTGACAGCTGTCTAATTTATGTTCATTATTATATACTGACAAAAAAAAAAAAAAAAAAAAAAAATCAAACAAACCTGACAACAGGACAAAACCTTAGCGCTTTCTTCTCACATTGAGTCTTTGTCGAAGGCAATTACAAAACAGAAACAAAAGACAGACAATAAACATAAAAGAAAACGTTGAATTTACAAAACTTGACATGACCATGTCTAATGGAAATATTGTTGAAAATGTTTGATGTCGCGCCTAATTGGTTTGAATTCCGATGTTCAAGGCCATTTTATCATCATGGAGCTTGCTATGATGATCACACGAATGATTACAAAGCACTGTGGTGGTAAATATGGTCCGATCTAAGTGGTTCTCTGTAAAACATTCAATAGGACAAGGTGGGCTTCTATTCTCGTTCTTGTACTTTGTATAAATTGATGGTTTATTGTGCAAGCTTACTGGGTCAGACTTAGGTTGCAGAATTGGTTCAACAGACCGTTGTTGTATGACAATGGCTGACAATCTTACAGGTTTAGTTCTAACTCCAAAATATCTACAATCGATGCTCGATGTAGTACATAAATACTCTTCAAGATGGAGATACGAAGTAAATGTCAACATTTTTGTGTAATTGTGTTTCGAATCACGGCAAGTTTAAAACAATATTGGCTATACAATGATGAGGAAATGGGAGTTTAGTTTAGCGCCACATCGAGGCATCCGACCTGAGCTGGCCTGGTCGGGTATTAAAACTGCGACAAATGGATAAATACGCTGATACTCTACCAGCTGAGCTACATCAACTCCATAAAACATATCAAGACGAAGAAAGCCCTTATCACTATCCTTTGGTAATGAAAAAATACATGAACTTTACAGGTTGTACAGGCATTTATCATCACTCTTATAGTAGGCCTAGAATAAGAGTAGAAAAAGCATGTATAAAAGCACATAATGCCTTCTTCAGTTTTACAGACATGGGACTTGGACCAATAGGATTCATCCCATAAGAACTACAAGTCTGTTCAAGAAGATAATAATCATCTCCTTGCTTTTGGGCAGTGAATTGTGCAATAATTTATGGAATAATGATGTTAAAATGATGAATAAATTTCAACATTTCATAGCAAAGAAAATAAATACAAAGCTTTCATATGCAGACATGTTTGACATAAATACAAAGCTTTCATATGCAGACATGTTTGACATAAATACAAAGCTTTCATATGCAGACATGTTTGACATAACTACAAAGCTTTCATATGCAGACATGTTTGACATAACTACAAAGGTTTCATATGCAGACATGTTTGACATAACTACAAAGCTTTCATATGCAGACATGTTTGACATAAATACAAAGCTTTCATATGCAGACATGTTTGACATGCGCGAAAGTATGCTGGTATTATACAAATTGTCAACAAATTTTGAAATAAGCAAATTAACACTTCTTTCAAATTTACTGAAAGATTTGCTGTCTGGGCAAATCGTGCAACGCAGATTCTTTATGCATCAAACTCAGTCGTTAACTGGGTCAAAATGTCGCTTTTTGCCAGACTTGCTGAATACTTTAACTAAATGCAAGTTGACCGAGTCTGTAAAATTCTGTATTTCACTGCTAATCACTTTTCAGATACACTACAGTGGAAATGAATGGTAGCAGAGTTGTCGACTAGAACTGAATATGATAGATTTTAAAATACTCCATAAACATAACGAACCAGCATTTATATACCAGCTACAGTTATTTACACACACACACACACACACACACACACACACACACACACACACACACACACACACACACACACACACACACACACTGATTGATTTGATTGAACAACTATGTCTCAGGATTTCTTGAAGAAATTATCAGTATGTAGAAAATGTGATAATTTGATTGCATATGCATTGTTTCATATTATTAGATCTCGATGTTTACACTGTAACTGAAAAATGAATTTTTCATTTCTATAGCATTGAGGTACTGTGATCCATTTATGTGCAAGATGATTAACCAAAGCGTTTACATCTTTATATTGATAATACTACCGTCTGTCATGCATGGACGAGTTTTATCTTGATTGCTTTAAATATCTTTGTATAAAGGGACATCACATTTTATATAACAGGACTTCAAAAGTACTGTCAAACATTCGGTTGATTTTTTTGTTTGTTTCTTACATACTGGATATTTATCATATGTTTACTATAAATGCGTGTAATATAAATCACGTGTATGTATTATAGATTTTGCATTATGTGTACATAATGCACGAATCCTGCCTGATTTACGGATGTTCTTTTGTAGGCATATATGTTATGTATCATGTACCTATATGTTATGCATCATGTACCTATATGTTATGCATCATGTACCTATATGTTATGTATCATGTACCTATATGTTATGTATCATGTACCTATATGTTCTGTATCATGCACCTATATGTTATGTATCATGTACCTATATGTTATGTATCATGTACCTATATGTTTATGTAATGCGTTTTATACACGTTGAATCTCCTTAAGGAGGAAATAAAAGATGAATGTATCAATGAATATATTTTATAAGATTATGCAAGACAAAAATATGATATGTTGTACAGTAACCCGATCTAAAACCGGCCTGGAATTCTTTCAGTAGAGACAAAGCATTACCATAATTTGCTCATCTATTGATCTTTAAAGTTTACACTGAGAAAATATGTTTCTGGTCAAATGGCATTCTTTTACATTCAAATATAAACCAAGGACTGATACTGTTCCCTTTATTAACGAAGTGACTTAGAGACAAACATTTGTCTGCGCCTTATCCTACATATGCTAATGAGATATAATTGTCTTCGTTTCCGGTAGCAGTGGTTTCTACATTTACTCTTATATGATATTTAAATCAAATTTGGAATATATTCCATAATGACAGTTTGCAAAATGTTTACATTTTATCAGTTAAGGTGTTTCTGGTGTACACCTTGGATGCTAAATTAAATTACCGATAGATAATGTTCATTTAAAATCATGAGCTTAAATATTAGGGAATGAGATAATTGTTTTAACATTGCACATTATATCTCTTCCAAATTGAAAATGTTGATCTCAATCAAAAATACGCAATTTTTAATTTTTGTCTCACCTGATCTTTACCTGAAATACAATCTCAATCAAATACACGCAATTTTTAAATTTTTTCTCACCTGATCTTTACCTGAAATACCATCTCAATCAAAAACATGCAATTTTTAATTTTTCTCTCACCTGATCTTTACCTGAAATACCATCATATACCTTCATCCTACACAACTTACATCCTTTGTAAGCAACGAACCGAATACTTGGGGATGAGTGAAATTAAATTAAGTATACCATTCTCCTCATCTTGGTTTAGTACAAATATTCACACTTCTTGAGAAACTCGAAATATTTCGTGCCATTGTTTATGCTTCCAATCCCACCGTGTCACACAATCTTAGAAAAGATAAACCAAAAAGAGAGCTCTGGGTAATCGACAGTGCAAGTTACTAAGTCACCGACTTGAGCGTGATACTATTTGTTATTTCTTCTGAATCTATTGCTTCGAAATATAAAATTTGCCTATAGGTTAATACCTCCGTCCGCTCTATCCAGATATATTCAGATGTAAATTGGATTTGTGCGTGTGTGATGAAATAGAGTGCTTTTTGTACTTTTTAAGGTCACACACCAGTAAAAATACAGATATGTAACTGCTAAAGAACATTTCTTTAGAGTAGTTGCCTTTTCTTTTCACTACAAAACCTTTCTTTGCGGTAATTGCCTTTTCTTTTCACTACAAAACCTTTCTTTGCGGTAATTGCCTTTTCTTTCACTACAAAACCTTTCTTTGCAGTAATTGCCTTTTATTTTCACTACAAAACCTTTCTTTAGAGTAGTTGCCTTTTCTTTTCACTACAAAACATTTCTTTGCGGTAATTGCCTTTTCTTTCACTACAAACCTTTCTTTGCAGTAGTTGCCTTTTCTATCCACTACAAAACCTTTTTTTAGAGTAGTTGCCTTTTCTTTTCACTACAAAACCTTTCTTTACAGTAGTTGCCTTTTCTTTTCACTTAAATTTGAAATTCCGTACTGCTCTAGATTCTCGTACATAAAAAGTGTGTAAGAAAAAAATGCACGATTTTGAATGAATGAGTGAACTAAGAAACGAATGAATGGATGAACGAATGAATAATTAAACGAACTAATATATGGATATATGGATGCATTGATGGCAGGGTAGGTGAATAAAAAATAGCAAAGAAACGCATCAGTATAAGCTTCAAGAACAAGTTCAAACTTAATTGGTATTTGCTTCAATAGAGGTCTATTTTTGAACCCCTCTTAACTGGCAATCGTCCCAATAGAGGTCCATTTTTGAACTCCTTAATCCAGAAGACAATTTTAAAACAAATATTTGTTACAAATTATTTTAAAATTATAGAAATGGCCCCAAAAAATAAGACTTCAGATTTGATTTGAACTCAAATAGAGGATTAAATTAGTAATTCTGTTTATTGTTTGTTATTTACGGTGGATTTTCCTCAACTTTTACAAAATCTTAGTTTGGTCCATTACGATTTGCGGTAACGGCTATTTCTTACTGATTTAATGTTAGTATATCACGATTTAAAATAGAACAGTACCACTTACAATATGTACACCTTTTTCTTATCCTACTAGTAACTTGTTCACAGCCAAATTAAGATTATTTGACCATATGCGATTCACCCCACTACAGCCCTTCTCACAGTCCCTTAACGTCCTTCTCAAAGTAGGGACGTGTGCGACCTTAACGTCCCTCTCAATCAAAGTAGGGGAGTGTGCGCCCCTTAACGTCCCTCTCAAAGTAGAGGAGTGTGCGCCCCTTAACGTCCCTCTCAAAGTAGAGGAGTGTGCGCCCTTAACGTCCCTCTCAAAGGAGGGGAGTGTGCGCCCCTTAACGTCTCTTTAAAAGTATGGGAGTGTGCGCCCCTTAACGTTCCTATAAAAGTAACGTCCCTCACAATCAAAGTAGGGGACTGTGCTCTATATACTAGCCTTCTTGTCCAGACAAAAATGCAATACTGAACACGATATATTACGATTTGGCTTACAAATAGGCAGGAAAGCTAAGGTCAGTGCTTTTTGTGATTTCCATATAGGCATCACAGCCCAATCCCCCCACCGCACCCTACACACACACACACACACACACACACACACACACACACACACACACACACACACACACACACACACACACACTTCGTTATGGCAAATATGTGCTTACATACAGCGCATTCTGTTTCAAAGGCTTTTTTTTTAGTCGACACGCCCGAGGAAAGGATATATTTGCACTGTAAATTGATGATTAAGCCATTTATCTTCCGTAATAATAATTCAAGTGCTTCAGAGCTACGTGATATATTCACGCCCTGGCAAGTAAATAAATATCCTCAATGTGGGAGGGGGGGGGAGGGAGGGGAGGGGTCGTCTCTTTGTGATAGACGTGTGGTAAATGATCCATGTGTGACGTTTAGTTGCAAAAATTGATCATGTTCGTGAGTGAAAAGATTTTTGCCATCTCTATCGATATGCTGATGATCTGATTGGGTATTTTTACATTAGTAACATGTATTTAATATCATATGTGGATGGTAACATTTTCTGTAATCAGATGTTGTGTTGGTACATTTAACGATTTTTTTTTCTCCACAGGCGTTCCGAATTTCATTAATCATAGTTCAAAAAGTGGAGAAATAAATTTCCTGATTCCTATCACCCAACCACCACCACCACCAACACCAACAACAACACCACACAATTTTCCTTTTCGCCTTACTATTGATGAAATTGTAAAAGCAGGCCTCTGTGACAACAGTTAGATTGTGAAGCTTAGAACGAGTTTGCTCTACCTCGGCCTAGTTTTTGGCTATTAGGCTATTACTGTTCTATTCCGAGAGAGAGTGCCAGGCACACATTTGATGTGCTGAAAAGCAGGACGTCTACGAGCAAAAACGATGGCAAAAGTTTTAAGGGCTTTCCTCCATTTACGGTGCATAATATGATATTCATGGTCAGCCTAAATACCCACCTTTACTTCTGGAGGGCTATCTTTCTAATCCAGGCCGAGTCTGTCTATATTGTACCCTTTTTCAGCTACCCTAGCCTCTGAAGCGTAGCGCTAAAGCAAGGTTTATCATGGTTATATACACGCGGAAGTTCTTAGATTTAAATCACAATAGTTGTGTGCCAAGGATGTAGATACGTGTCATGTGTTGTGATTAACACTGCGTTTGCTATTTAGTGAAGCTTGTTTCTGAAAGGTTTATCTTAGTTTATCGGATAGATTTTATTTCAACGAACTCTGGTATTGTGTTCACAGTATCTCTCAAGTTTGACGCTTTATTGCATGCCTCGCCTTTTGTTTCAGAAATCCATATATCTTTTTAATAAAACATAGTATTGAAGACAGTTCCAAAACTGTCACATCAGACACGGTTGAGCTTTTGACGAAGAACTAAATTTTTCAGTTTTTCTGCCTAGTATTTTATCTTAAAACGGCGTATTCCTATGTGTCTGAAATTTATATCGCAACGATACATCGCAGACCCATTACATGAAAAAGAACTAAAATTTTAAGGATGGGATATATTTAAAAAAAAAAAAAAGAAATTTGTCAAAGAGAGAAAAAAAATAATATTTGGAGCTTCCCCGTTCCTTTCCACCTTTAATGACATGTTCAAGGAGATGAGCCTGAATACAGATTAGACACACCATCACTTTAACAATGTCTAGCCTTAAATGAGACAAAGTGAGACATAAACAAATTTGTTTCTAGATGAAGTGAGTGATGAGTGATGAATATGTGGAGTCTCCCTGAGATAGTTTCCTCATCAATTTTGTGTACTCATCAACTGTGTATCCCTATTCATAGTAAGTTAATTTCTTCACCATCCAGTAACATTCGGCAAGGTAAAGAAAATCGCCAACAATATATATTCTGCGGCTTAGTTCAATTATGTATCCATGCATGTTCTGAATTCTCCACATCACATAGTTTCAATGTTTGGAATGACTTATTTATCATACCCCATGCCAGTCATGTCTGTAAGCAATGCATATAATAACTTCTATTTAGTCTTTCATCGTTAAGCGTTCTCACAGACTTGTTTTTGCATAAATGTATCAACAAGGAAAGCTTAATCTCAGATAGATGCATGTTTTGAAATAAATAGAAACAAATAACAAAAGAAAAATGAATTATTTTTAATCAAAAACAAGTTTTTGTTTATATTAGTGATCATTTTTTGTGACTGCTTATAACATATATAGTATTATGGTCTATATTCCGTAATTCCAGTCTAATAGTCATGCAGTAGTAATCAGAAAATGCATTCTATAGGTACAGCTCTTCTCATACAAGTTTTGAGGATTAGCGTGCGTCGATGTTTGGTGAGCAAATCAAAAGGCAGAAACAGAAACTACGGAAAATAATCATAGCGGCCTCCATAGAAGACTGAGTTTCGTGACTATTCTTTCCAGAATATTGGTCTGTTTTTGATTGTGTGATCAATGCAGCTTTCAGTTCGGTTGATGCAAGAAAAGCTTCTTTGACACAAAGCAATTCGGCTCAAAAGTGTCATTTTTTATGAGTATAAATATTACCAGAAAATGAGGGGAAAGTAAGTTATTATTCCAATGGTTGTCATCATGATACACACTCACTCCCAGGTCAGTAAGGAGTACACACACAACAGTTGTGTCGAGTTCTCTGCGTTGATTCTTGGCGTTCGATTAGCGGCAAGTGTTGCACGAAGAACACGGTTAGTTTTTCGAACGCAAGTAAACTGAATCTGTTCTAAGGGGAATACAACTTTAGACTAGAAAAGAAGTAACACGTATTAATAGACACAACTTAAACAGAGTCATAACGAAGAGACTAGAAATTCATTCCGTAAATCTTTGATCACAGTTTTACTGCCACAATTACTTCGTACCTGACATGTCGTAGATTTTGTTTCACTTATATGTTTGAGACACACAAAAAAAAAGAAAAAAGAAAAAAAGAAAACAAACCAGTAAACATAATTTACCATGCATCATTAGACACAGTTCTAATAGTTTCATTCAGCATGTAGTTGCAAAAATTAGTATATTTACAAGATAGGGCCACCGTTTACTTCAGTTTCTAGGAGTTCTTTAAACTTTTACTGCCTTTGATTCTGTCAGGGTTTAACAAGGACTATTAACTATATATCTAACCTCGTGTCATTGATTCTGTCATAGTTTAACAAGGACTATTAACTATATATCTAACCTCGTGTCATTGATTCTGTCAGGGTTTAACAAGGACTATTAACTATATATCTAACCTCGTGTCATTGGTTCTGTCAAAGTTTAACAAGGACTATTAACTATATATCTAACCTCGTGTCATTGGTTCTGTCAAAGTTTAACAAGGACTATTAACTATATATCTAACCTCGTGTCATTGATTCTGTCAGGGTTTAACAAGGACTATTAACTATATATCTAACCTCGTGTCATTTCAATACCATTTCATTTTCATAACCTTTTCTGAAATATGTGCAGCGTGTTATGCCTTTAAAACAGTTTGTAATGTATTATAATTTATGCTGTATTCTACAGATATATGAATTCATTATTTTGCAGTTTTAATTGCGTAACATGTTGCTATGATGGCAACTAAAACATTTGCAATTTTCTCCAAATTTGTATAGATGATGCATATTGCTATTTGGAACATATCCATTAAGATCAGTTAAATACCTGCAAATCGGCTATTGTCACTCTTAATAGAACCAAACTGTCGAATTATTTAAATGACGATCTTCTTCAAATATTGTTCAATGCAATTGAAAAATGCACAAGGTCTTAACTGTCGCCGCTGTAAAATCTGTATTCATTCAAAGATTTACGATATAAATCTCTAAGTCTTTTCGTTATGATTCTGTTTAAATTCTCTCCGTCTCATTTCTTTTCTAGTTCAATGCCGTAAAAAGGAGCATGTAATTTTGTTCTCTCTTGTTCTTATTTGCCACGTGAAAAGCCGATCAAAATTTTCTCTTCATTTCTATACAGCCTTACTATGTGCTAAAATAAAAATTACATACCATTGGTATGTGCTTCTATTTCATTCAGTTTTCCAACAAACCGTTTTGCTATGGCGACGTCACTAACCATCATGGAAGTTCCACCTCGTCGTAGAATATTCAATAATTTATTGTCTTTATTTGATTCCATTTGTTTTATTGATTTTTAATATATCAAGTACTTTTCATCTTTCGCAACTATGGTAATAAAGCAAAAATGGTGTCACAGCTTTAAAAACGGTTGTTTATTTGAGAATTAGAAAACGGTACAAATTTAGGTCATCGATTAATATATTCAACGCTTGATTTATATACACTACTCAACAAATGCGATCTTGTTTTGCTGGCAGATAAACGACAAATAACTTCAATTTTGTGGACTTGCGCATTTTAATGTGAAATTCTGCTAAAAAGACCTTTATGACGGTCTGCTTTACTGTCAGGTTAAACGCAAGAATGGCAACATTATCTGTCGTAGGAATTGTCTAGATGACAGTTTGAATCAGTCTAGCAATGAATGCATTGATAATGGAGTTGTGTCAAACTTTGGGACGCATTTGACGTTGGTATCTGGTGCCTTCATTGTGCGACTGGTTTAGTAAATTGTTAATTTGTGAAATAGTATAACAAATCAGACTGGTCCTCTAATGTTTAGAGCAGGTAAATATGTCTGGCTCTGTTAGTACGGTTTTGTAGCGAGTCATTAAATTAACATTTACTGAAGACAAAATGGGGCAAAGCCCCTATTATGGTTGTAATTAACACTGTTAATTCAAAGATTTACCCATTGGTATAGAACCAACATTATTTATTTTCCTTATCATTATTTTTGTATCATATATTACTTTTGCATGCTTGTTTTCTTTGTTTTCCCTTAGTCTACGTCAAAATTTAACTATATTTTTTCACATGAAGAGTAAGTGATTTCCTTTCTCTTTCACCGTAATAGTGTACTTTTCTTATATTTTAATGTCCATCTTAAAAAAATCTGTATGAACTCTTTCAATGATATTTATTTTCTCAGTGCTACAAATCTCATATTCATACAATACAATAGGAACTATAATGCTATTAAATAATTTTAGTGACAATCAATTGGTAGGTCAAAATTCCTAAATAGTTTCTTTCAACAAGTATACAGCTTTTTCAGCCTTTGTACTGTTTGCTTCAGTGATTTAAAAAATCTTCCAGTTTTCTCAAATGAACTCCAAGATAGTTGTATTTATATACAGCTTCTAATTTTGTACCTTTATAGCTGATGTTAACTTTGAGTTTCAATATATGACAGTAATTACAATAAGTATTGATCATGACCTGAAAATCTTGTTGATTATTAGCAATAAGAACGGTATCATTTACTTACAAAAGGAACAGAAAAATAAGTCTCGAATAACTGATTCTGCTCACAAGTGCAATTGCAGTTTAGTTTCTATATTAAAAATAATCTCCAATATAATTCAGATCAAGTGAAAACAGCTGTGTGGATAAATGTTCATCCTGTTGTACTCCTTTCATACATGGAAATAAACTTGAAACATTCCCGTAGACGCTTATACACGATTTAGTATCCCTCTACATGTTAGATATACCATTCAGAAACTATCCTTTTTTTCACTATTGAAATGTGTTAGTCTTTGCTTTTTTTTCATATATTCTATAACATTTTGCAAGACAAAAATAAGATCTGTTTTTGCCTAATCTGATGTAAAACATAATTTGAGTTCTTTCAATAGAGATATACCGACATACCGTGTGTATTCTATACCGGAGTTCTTTCAATACAGATTGCCAATATGCCGTGTGTATTCTATACCGGAGTTCTTTCAATACAGATTGCCAATATGCCGTGTGTATTCTATACTGGAATTCTTTCAATACAGATTGCCAATATGCCGTGTGTATTTTATACTGGAATTCTTTCAATAAAGATTGCCAATATGCCGTGTGTATTCTATACCGGAGTTCTTTCAATAGAGATATACCAACATGCCGTGTGTATTCTATACTGGAATTCTTTCAATACAGATTGCCAATATGCCGTGTGTATTCTATAGCGGAGTTCTTTCAATACAGATTGTCAATATGCCGTGTGTATTCTATACCGGAATTCTTTCAATACAGATTGCCAATATGCCGTGTGTATTCTATAGCGGAGTTCTTTCAATACAGATTGCCAATATGCCGTGTGTATTCTCTACTGGAGTTCTTTCAATACAGATTGCCAATATGCCGTGTGTATTCTATACTGGAATTCTTTCAATACAGATTGCCAATATGCCGTGTGTATTTTATACTGGAATTCTTTCAATAAAGATTGCCAATATGCCGTGTGTATTCTATACCGGAGTTCTTTCAATAGAGATATACCAACATGCCGTGTGTATTCTATACTGGAATTCTTTCAATACAGATTGCCAATATGCCGTGTGTATTCTCTACTGGATTTCTTTCAATACAGATTGCCAATATGCCGTGTGTATTCTATACTGGAATTCTTTCAATACAGATTGCCAATATGCCGTGTGTATTTTATACTGGAATTCTTTCAATAAAGATTGCCAATATGCCGTGTGTATTCTATACCGGAGTTCTTTCAATAGAGATATACCAACATGCCGTGTGTATTCTATACTGGAATTCTTTCAATACAGATTGCCAATATGCCGTGTGTATTCTATAGCGGAGTTCTTTCAATACAGATTGCCAATATGCCGTGTGTATTCTATACCGGAATTCTTTCAATACAGATTGCCAATATGCCGTGTGTATTCTATAGCGGAGTTCTTTCAATACAGATTGCCAATATGCCGTGTGTATTCTCTACTGGAGTTCTTTCAATACAGATTGCCAATATGCCGTGTGTATTCTATACTGGAATTCTTTCAATACAGATTGCCAATATGCCGTGTGTATTCTATACTGGAGTTCTTTCAGTAGAGATATGCCGATATACCGTTAGTATTTTATACATGAGTCACACTTGAATTATTCACACCAGTCAGTCACAAGCAGTCATTTTGATGATGATATGTGATCTTGCTAGATATCAAATCAAGAATTTATTCAAAGACTGGATGAAAGTCTATAAAATCTGCCGAAGAAAAACCACGTAGACAAATTATTATTGATGACTGAAGACAGAGATGAACTTATATCATGATATACATCAGTACTTATATCGAGGGCAAAACGTGTATCAAACTTTAACGATGGAGTTGCAACAAGGCGTAATAAATCAACAAAATGCACACCAGGATATAACCAGGCAATAATGTTATACGTTAAATGTTTTGAATCAAGGGTGAATTTGCTTCGATTGAAGAAATATTCAGTGGCAAAGCTAGTACGCAAACATCAAGATTTGTTAGTGATATGAGTTCAAGTGACAGAGGCGCGGTCCATGGATTCAGACAAACAAAACCCCACGAAGTTATTAACAACATTCAACAACCGGTAGAACAGTTGGACAAGGATAAGAAAGCAAACAATCTAGTGATTATTATGGCATCGATCACGTGATTAAAAGGTTAAACAATGCCATGATGATACAGTAAATGGCTGAATATAAGCAGACGCTTGAAGAATGCATCCGGGCACTGCGGAAAAATATAGATCATGTCGACTTGACTAAAAGGATCCCAAAACTATCAGATAAACGGGATAAGATGTCCCAAACACGCATCCAACCGAAGGTCCGCAGGACGTATGCTGAAGTTGCATACTCACCGAAAGCTACTCGGATGAATTCAAACAAACAGCTAACAGATTCGAAAACAAAATCCAATCAAGACCCAAAACCTGATTCATATTAAAGAAAGAAAGAAAAATAAAGCAAAATTAAATACAGGTGATAAAAACGCAAAACTGAACATATCTGCTGTTTCCTTGTGCAATCAGAGGAATGAAACATCTAGGAATGGAAATAAAAAAGATAATATTGTGCTAGAAAGATCAGTTTGGGACATATGTGACCTGACAGACTACGGCAAAAGTACTGTGAATCGAAAAAAGTATACAAATTTCCCGGAAAAGGTAAATAAACCAAATGATTGTAAAGAAGCTGCACGAAACACAAGTACTTATCCTAAGGCAAATGTCTAATGAAATTAATATTTCACAGCTGCCAGATAGAGATATGCTTATAAGATATGAAAGACAAAATTCTTGCAATACTCCAACAGATGCAGTGCTCAATCAGAACCCTTCCTATGACCGTAATCAGAATACTAGGTATGACAGGCGTACGTGAATAGCACTGTCTGGCGTTTCTCTACGTGAATAGCACTGTCTGGCGTTTCTCTACGTGCATAGCACTGTCTGGCGTTTCTCTACGTGAATAGCACTCTCTGACGTTTCTCTACGTGAATAGCACTGTCTGACGTTTCTCTACGTGAATAGCACTGTCTGCCGTTTCTCTACGTGAATAGCACTGTCTGGCGTTTCTCTACGTGAATAGCACTGTCTGACGTTTCTCTACGTGAATAGCACTGTCTGGCGTTTCTCTACGTGAATAGCACTGTCTGACGTTTCTCTACGTGAATAGCACTGTCTGGCGTTTCTCTACGTGAATAGCACTGTTTGGCGTTTCTCTACGTGAATAGCACTGTCTGGCGTTTCTCTACGTGAATAGCACTGTCTGACGTTTCTCTACGTGAATAGCACTGTCTGGCGTTTCTCTACGTAAATTGACAACACTCAGAATTATGCTACAAGGGAGGCATTATGTGCCTAACGGTGAAATCTCTGTAACCACACGACGCGCACGTGCACGTGCGTACGGGTCTAGTCTTCCTAATAGTCATGGTTCGCTAGTTACCTATTCAAATAATCATGGACACTAGGTAGGCATAATTCTTTTGGAGTGTGTGTATTTGTTAACTCAAAGCTCAAAAGATCACTCGTTACTTTTATTGGCGGTATGGGGAGCAAAGCCAAAAACGCGGGTATTTTTAAATGTGTTAGTAAACAAGAGGTACCAGTCATGTCATTACAATTGTTTAAAAGCAAGGCTGGGACACTATACGCCATTGTTGAATCTGATAACTTCGAATGACCTGCTAGGGTATGTAGACTTTAATGGAATACCCAGGGGCAAAGAAGGGACAAAACCGATTAGCTACATAATAAAAATCACTAATAAAATTAAATTTGGTATTTTAAAACCGTACGAAAATTTCAAAGTGGTGTTTCGTGTTAAAATTCCAAAATCACCTTGTTTATTTTCATTTGATTCATGAATCTAACCCTACTAACCTGAAATGTCAGAGGTATTATGTCATCAGTTGTGGCTTTAAACGAGTTACTAGAAAAGAAGTACGAATATAACTTCCTGCCCTATCACAAAGCGTTCATGGACAGCTTAAGTACAACATACAGCGCTTTGACGCGATGCGATGAGATCGTAGACCTATACTCGAGATAAATGTGGAGAGTTATAGCAAAGACATAGAGGTGGACGAGGCAGGAGTGTACTGGGTAAGCAACTCGGCCCTGGACTTATCTGCCGGGACAGGCCCGGGGTTTTGCTCACACCAGTAAAACACCGGTAAAAACGGATTTTTTTGCGGCGGCCC
Organism: Margaritifera margaritifera; assembly: GCA_029931535.1. NCBI lineage: Eukaryota > Metazoa > Mollusca > Bivalvia > Unionida > Margaritiferidae > Margaritifera > Margaritifera margaritifera. The sequence continues at coordinate 1,243,770 of JAQPZY010001335.1, read as the reverse complement.
ACCGGGATTTGTCCCGGTATGCCCAATGGCCAGTACACCACTGGGACGAGGAGATGTGCCCAACTTGTACAATAGATCATTATTAGAAAATGTAACAAAAGCAATTGATATGAACTCAATCTATATTTACACTGTCCGTGTTTATGTCTGTAAATCATCAATCATTCATACATTTGTCGAGTCAAATAATTTACTGTGGCAGAATATAAGCTCTGCTGGGTCCTACTTCATCTTTATTTCCACCAAAACAAACGTAGATTATGTACTCGTGGAAGACGTAATGTGATCACGTGATAGGCATACCATCTTAGACGAATCTGAAGTACACTACACTTCAGATCACTTACCAATAATAACGTCTGTCACGTGTTAGCAAAAAAGGCTACAAAAGGTTTGCTCAGAAGCCAACATGGCCTGCTTGGAAAAAAGATGATTGATGTTATTATCTCTTGTTACTAAGAAGACCTTGGCAGAACATTACATGCCCAGTTAGACGCAGCATTGTGACTCAGGCAGGCAGAGTTGTTTGTGAATGATCTATCAGCATAGATACTACAGGCAAAATTTAATTGTCAACGAAACCCTTTTAGAACAGTCTTGTCAAAGAAAAACATAACAAATTGCAAGAAGCCAGAGGGATATATATGGATCTCCGACGATAGACCGCGTGGTATGCAACATAAAATATACGCCCATTATAAATACGCTATACCAGACTACAGGGCAGAACAAAAATTTGCGTCTGAACATTATATGAAGGATGTTTTTGCTGAAAATGACAATGATGTTTGTGCGAAAGTTAAATCTATAGTAGGGAGATTTTGATGAAATAACTGCAGAGACTTTGTAATGTAATTATCAAGTATGAAATCATCCCTTCCTGTTGAAAGAAATGCGTAATCATCACGATTCACAAAAGTTAAAGTTAATCCAGTCCGAACAATTACCGACTCACCTCACTTCTCCCAGTCATGTACAGATTCTAGATAATAGTGTCACTCAGTATTAACAAATGTCAGGTATACCCTTCCCTAATAGAGGGCCACAGGAGAGATTAGCATTTACTGTATGCTAAATGTGTTACCCTCATTAAATAAATTAATTATTTGTTTATTTTTTATTTATTTTTTTAAGAAATTGTTTGTTTATTTTATTTTTTATTTTAGAGAAATCATAGCTGTCTTACCACTGTAATCAATATACAAGAAACTATCAATCATAATAAATATTAGCTAGGCCTTCATTCGCAGTCTTCGTGTATTTAAAAAAAGAAATGCTTATGATGTGGTATGATACAAAGGGCTTTTTAAAAAACTGTTTCATCTTGGGATTTCAGGTAAATATAGAGCTTGCTATGATGATCACATGAAGGATTACAAAGTGCAAAGTGCTGTCGTGGTAAATATGATCCGATCTTAATGGTTTACTGTAAAACATGGAATGAGACAAGGTGGGCTGTTATCACCGTTTTTGTACTTTGTATATATTAATGGTTTATTGAACGATCTTACTGAGTCAGTCTTTGCTTGTAGAATTTTGTTCATTCGATCATTGCCGAAGATATTACCTGTTTCGTTCTAACTTTAAAAAGAGGACAAACGTTGTTTGATATAATATATAAACACTCAATCTTGACTCCGCAAGATGGAGTTACGAAATGTCTAAAAGTCTTATAGAATTGTATTTGGAATTAAAATAATCTAGATGAAGAAAACCCTTATCACTATGAACTGGTAATGAAACAATACATACACAATAACAGGTACGTTTAGTTATTCATCAATAGTCTCGAATAAGAGTAGAAAAAGCATGTATGAAGGCATGTAAGCACTACTTCATCTTCTCAGACATGGGTGTTATACCACTAAGACTCAATCTCAAGTCTTTACAAGTAGAATGTAGTACCCTACTTGAATAATTATATCAATGAGACGAATAAATGTCAACATTTCAGAGCAAAAGAAAATACAAGGTTTTCATATGCAGACGCGTCTGATATGTGCGAAAGTATGCTAGTAATATACAAATTATCAACAAATATTGTGTTACGACTCTAGGTCTTAAAATAATGTAACAGAAAGAAAATGAAACTAACAATGTATGTAAAATTACCAAACAATTTATTTCTCTGTAATTAAAATGAAAATTCAAAAGACACATACAATTTGTGAATTAAATTCCAAATAATCCCAAATGTCATCAACACAAGTCAGAAATTTTAGAATGTTCCTAATGAATAAATGTTCCAATGAATGAATGTTCCGAATGAATAAATGGTCTTGAATGTCCTGGTATACCATAACGATACAATCCAGAATATCTATGAGAATGTCCACAAATATCCAAAAGTCATATATATAAATACAAAGGTTAATGAGCACTTTATGGCAATTCCAAATTATGTTAAACTAAATAATTCCTTTCGAATTATGTCTACACACAACTATAAACTCGGATCATAAATCGATTCTTAAGGACTGATTTTAAAACAGGAAGTATCTTAAAACAGGATTTAAAACAGGAATGAATAAATGCGTATCAAGTAAGTATTTATACACATATTCTAATAACCCACAATGCAAGAGAACGCGCGCCGTTATTGTGGAAAAAAACACAAACTAGTTGTGAATAATTGTCAACAAAACTGGCCTTGAAATCAAATGCTGTCAATGACAAATTCTTTATTACACTCAGGTTGCAATACGCAACATATGAGGTAAAATATTAGTATTTCACTTTGCATGCGTGTACATCAGCAAAGGACGATAAAATGTGTTTCATATTAATTGCAATTAAACTCAGATTGACAGTAATATCACAGCAAATTCTCAAATGGATTACTAACAAGTTTAAACTTAAATACATGGATGTTGACAAAATTGGAAAGACAGGATATACATTATGATAAATGGAACACAAATTAATCTGATGTAAACTCATTACTTTACAATGATGAACCTATGGTACTTTTGTCTTCACGAAAAAAAAAATATATATAAAAATTAAAAAAAATGGAAAGAACAATAAACACATCGAGTAATCATGATTTGAAATTAACGAAATTTTGATAAAATAATATTAATAATTTTAGAGAGATTTCTTAAAACTCCACACTTTCTCAGAACTCAATAATTCTTTAAACTTTGATACATTTGGTCTGATGTAGAAGTATTTAAACTTTGGTACATTTGGTCTGATGTAGAATTATTTAAACTTTGGTACATTTGGTCTGATATAGAAGTATTTAAACTTTGGTACATTTGGTCTGATGTAGAAGTATTTAAACTTTGATACATTTGGTCTGATGTAGAAGTATTTAAACTTTGATACATTTGGTCTGATGTAGAAGTATTTAAACTTTGATACATTTGGTCTGATATAGAAGTATTTAAACTTTGGTACATTTGGTCTGATGTAGAAGTATTTAAACTTTGGTACATTTGGTCTGATGTAGAAGTATTTAAACTTTGGTACATTTTGTCTGATGTAGAAGTATTTAAACTTTGGTACATTTGGTCTGATGTAGAAATATTTAAACTTTGGTACATTTGGTCTGATCTAGAAGTATTTAAGCTTTGGTACATTTGGTCTGATGTACAAGTATTTAAACTTGTGTACATTTGGTACATTTGGTCTGATATAGAATTATCTGTGTAGTAGTTGCTTTCTTTGTTCTCTGAAATAGCTATATTCAAGGAGATAATGAAATTCGTGTCAACAAGGTGTTTACCAATTAACCAGAACTTTAATGTACGACTTGCTACCATGAACAAGGTTAAACACACATAATAGGTTAATTATACGTAACAATGGAAATAAGGAAATGAACATTTCTTTCAAAATTAATCAATTTGCCGAAAGAATCACAGTTTCGGCAAATTACGCAACACAGTTTTTTTGCATCGAAGTCAGCCGTCAACTAAACCAAAATGTCGCTTTTTGCCAGACTTGCTGAATATTTTAACTAAATACAACTTGACTGAGTCTGTGATTCTGTATTTCAATGGTAATTACTTTTGAAATAAGCTACAGTGGAAACGAATGGTTAAAAACCGAATTGATAAACATGCAGAAGTAGAGTGGTCGACTAGAACTGAATATGATAGATTTTAAAATACTTCATAAACATAATAAACCAGCATTTATATACCAGCCACAGTTATTTACGTATCACCAAAAACTAATTGATTTGATTGGACAACTATGGCTCACGATTCCTTGAAGAAGTTACACAGTATGATACAAATGTGATAATTGATTACAGATGTATTGTCACATATTGTTGAATCTTGCCATTCCACAATAAGAATGAATAATGAATTTCTTATTTCTACAGCTTATGGTCACATACAACTAATTCATTTCCAATAGATACAATGGTCACAGACAACTAATTCATTTCCTATAGACCATAATGGTCACAGACAACTAATTCATTTCCCATAAACCTTAATAGTAATGTTTCTTAAAAATATATTATCATGATGAATCTGCTATAAATAAGATACAGCCGGTAATACTTTGAACTTTGTCTCACCTTTTGAGATGATATGAATTATATGTTATGCGACTGCTATTTCAGCATATGAGTCTTGTACTGCAGCTAGGAATTCCCCTTTTGTTTACAGTTTGGAGTACATGTTTATGTTTGTGTTTTAATAATAAATCAAACAGTTACCTTGGTAATGGTGCTCTAGATCCGTATTTATTTGTTGAGGAATAAATGGCATGCATAACATCAGATTATCCACTACTTATTTTTTTATGTGACATGAAATATATCACTGGACTGGTCAAGTGAATAATTAGCTGGCTGTGGTCATATAGATATGATTATACAGTTATGTGCAACATGATTAACCAAAGCGTGGACATCTTTCTATTGATGTAATTCGGACTACCGTCTCCATCAACACGAGTAACCAAAACGTTGAAATTTTTCTATTTATCTTACTCGGGCTACCGTCTCCATCAACATGAGTAAGCAAAACGTTGGCATCTTTCTATTTATCATACTCGGGCTACCGTCTCCATCAACATGAATAAGCAAAACGCTGACATCTTTCTATTTATCTTACTCGGGCTACCGTCTCCATCAACATGAGTAACCAAAACGTTGACATTTTTCTATTTATCTTACTCGGGTTACCGTCTCCATCAACATGAGTAAGCAAAACGCTGACATCTTTCTATTTATCTTACTCGGGCTACCGTCTCCATCAACATGAATAAGCAAAACGTTGACATCTTTCTATTTATCATACTCGGGTTACCGTCTCCATCAACATGAATAAGCAAAACGTTGACATCTTTCTATTTATCTTACTCGGGCTACCGTCTCCATCAACATGAGTAACCAAAACGTTGAGATTTTTCTATTTATCTTACTCGGGCTACCGTCTCCATCAACATGAGTAAGCAAAACGTTGACATCTTTCTATTTATCTTACTCGGGTTACCGTCTCCATCAACATGAGTAAGCATAACGTTGACATCTTTCTATTTATCTTACTCGGGGCTACCGTCTCCATCAACATGAGTAAGCATAACGTTGACATCTTTCTATTTATCTTACTCGGGCTACCGTCTCCATCAACATGAGTAAGCAAAACGTTGACATCTTTCTATTTATCTTACTCGGGCTACCGTCTCCATCAACATGAGTAAGCATAACGTTGACATCTTTCTATTTATCTTACTCGGGCTACCGTCTCCATCAACATGAGTAAGCAAAACGTTGACATCTTTCTATTTATCTTACTTCGGGCTACCGTCTCCATCAACATGAGTAAGCAAAACGTTGACATCTTTCTATTTATCTTACTCGGGCTACCGTCTCCATTTCTGCCAGATGAAAACATGAACGATTTTCATCTAGATTGTTTTAGATATTTATATAAAGTGATATCATACTTTATATAACAGGATTTCAAAAGTGTTTTCAAGCTTTCACCTGAGTAATTTTTATATGCTGGACATTTACCATATTTTTTAACGAGAAATGTGTGTAATACAAACCATTTGTAGGAATTATAGATTTCGTAATGCAATTATCCTGCCTCACCTACGGATGTCCTTTTGTAGATATATATGTTAATCTTCAATTACCTATATGTTTATATAATATATTTATGTATATTGAATCTCCTTAAAATAGGAAATAAGAGATGAATGAATGAATATGTTTTGTATGACTATGTTGTGAGTAACCTGATCTAAAATGTACATGGTGTTCCTTCAATTGAAACAAAACATAAAAAAAAATTGTTCCTCTAATATTCTAATATTCAGGATGAAAGGATGAATGTAAATAGTTCTCATGGACAGTTAACTAGTGTTATTGGTCTCTAATTATCAGGTTGCTTGGGTGTCCTTCATATATATATATATATATATATATATATATATATATATATATATATATATATATATATATATATATATATGTATTATCAAATCAAGAAGTAAGATATATAACCGCGCATGCAAATGGATTAGGTACTTTTCAGATATTCATTGCAAATTTTTCTAATTTGCAGGCATCTTAAATATTAAATTTAGCAATGCTCTGTAAATTTCACTTTCAGTAATTATGTCATCTAAAGAAGATAGGATATTGATAAATGCCGATACATCGACAGAGTCTCGGTGTGTTCCAAATCTTCCGTATTTCTATTTTGAAGTATTCAAATAAATCATTTTCGTCAGCTTAAATAGTTGCATCTACCTTATTTACCAAATAAACAAGCTGTCCAAAGCATACTGAGGTTTTTACTATTCATTTGTCTAATTTTATTTTGCATCGACTTTTTGAATTTAGAATCGAAGTGTTGTGTAGTTTTCTTACACTGTTTACGTTCATGTTTCATACTGACAAAATTTCTTCGGTGTTATACTGAGAAAATATTTTTTTTCTGGCCAAATTGTATTTTCTCCTGGTCATTTTACATTCAAATCTAAACCAACTTTTGCTATTGCTCCTTTATTTCACGAAGTAATTTCGAGAGAACACTTTTGTTCTTTTGAACTTTCAGTGTATATAATAGGAAAAATTGCGTCCCACATCTGCTTTTGAGATATGATTGTCTTCGTTTCAGTTGGCAGTGGTTTGCATCTTAACTCAAACGTGATGTTGAAATCAAATTTGGAATTCATTAGATATTGGCATTTTGGAAAAGGTTCAGTTTTGACGAGTTGAGTGTTAACGTGTTTCTAGTTTATATCTTGGGAAGCCAAATTCAATTGCCTATATATAATGTTTATTGTTTTTATCATGGGCCTAAACGCTAGAGAATGAGATAATTGTTTTAACATTGCACGTTATATCTCTTCCATATTGAAAATGTTGATCTCAATCAAAAACACACAAATTTGTTTTCACCTGACCTTTACCTGAACACGATCATAGTCCCTCAACCTAAACAACTATTTTGATTGCATTCTTTGTAAACAACGAAGCGAATACAAGGTAAAGAGTGAAGTACAAAATTAAGTATACCATTCTCACCACCTTTTTCTGTACAAGGGAAAGAGTGAAGTACAAAATCAAGTATACTATTCTGACCACCTTTTTCTGTACAAGGTAAAGAGTGAAGTACAAAATCAAGTATACCATTCTCACCACCTTTTTCTGTACAAGGGAAAGAATGAAGTACAAAATCAAGTATACCATTCCCACCACCTTTATCTGTACTAATTTTCAAGCTTCTTGAGAACTCGAAACATTTCGTTCTATTGTCTACGCTTCCAATCCTGTCTCAAAATATATAAAAAAGAGAACTTCGAGTAATAGACAATGTCTGTCACCATTTTGAGGATGAGAATGTTTGTGCGTTTTTTTTCTTCGAAAATATTATTTGAAAACATAAATTCTGACAGTAATGAATTACCTCCATCCGCTGTATCCAAACATTCTTTTTACATGTAATTTTTAAAAATGAGATTGTTTCCTGTAATTTCTAAGGTCACACTCGGTTAAAATCACAGGCATGTAAGCTACACAACTTTTGTTTGTTGATGTTACCTTTTGTTTCTTGATGTTACCTTTTGTTTGTTGATGTTACCTTTTGTTTCTTGATGTTACCTTTTGTTTCCACTTAATTTTAAAATGTTGAGTACGACTCTAGATTCTTTTATATTAGAGTGTAACTTTCATTAAAAAAATTCATAATTTTAAAGTAATGAATGAACAACCGATCTAATAAACGAATGAATTAATGATTGAAAGAACGAATAAATTGATAGATTGGCCCAATGGTGGAAAGGATAGCTGCATAGATTAGCAAAAATTAAAAAACAACAACAAAAAAAAAAAAAAAAAAAAAAGGGAAGAAAACAAAAACAAGCGCTAGCATAAGTACAAAATTGAACTTAATAGGCATTTGTCCCAATAGAGACCCGTTTCTGAACTGCTAAAATTCAGATTTTAAGAAGACAAATGTATAAAAATGTATTTTTCACAAATTATTTACGAATTTTTCGAAATAGGCTAAAAAGGTGAGACTTTAGCTTTGAGTTGAACTTGAATAGAGCACCAAATAGTTAATTTTTTTCACTTTTTGCTAATTAAAGAAGACTTTCTCTAACTTTAAATGCAATATAAAAACACGTACGTTTTTAATACACAAAACTATGTCTATTACGTTATAGTTGACGAATATTTTCAACTATTTTAACGTTAGATGATGATGATTTAAAATGGATGGATAGAAAAAGGACCACTTACCCTATTATTCAACCACGTCTTGTATTACAGCAGTCTTAACGTGATTTGCGCTCGCCGGCGTTTGCGGTTGTTTTTCTCATCAAGCATAGCATTGCACGGCGGGACTGTTCAAGCTTTGTATAACATTTAGGTGTAGACAGCTAATAGTCATCAAGCAAAGGTAAATATGTAACACACGTACACCATTCTGAAAACTGAAGTAAGCTTTGTCCATGTCTGTGCCAAAACGATTTGTGGTTAGCTTCAGCATTTTCATTTTGGGCTTTTCTATGAGTAGTAGGCGATGATAGTCAAACTGATGGAACCGGTTATTCATTTCTTATTGCGTAGCAAGAAATTCTGCCCCCTCCCCTGCCCCCAACTCCCTCCAAAAAAAAATAATTAATTCTGAGGCTCCCTCCCATTAAAAAAAAAGCTGTTTGATGTGAATTTTTGTCCCCCCCCCCCCCCCCCCCCCCACGTGTCCCCGCAGTTGCTGGGGTTGCTCGGGCCGTTGCCACGCCACTGGAACAGTGATCTATATGGACGGGTGATACAAAATGAACGACTCTCTTGAATGTAACCATGTCCTTTCCGTTATTAGTCTTATGGTATTAGCAACATAATGCCAACACAAAAAGGTACCAAAAATGGAGTATGTATGTATGTATGTATGTATGTATGTATGTATGTATGTATGTATGTATGTATGTATGTATGTATGTATGTATGTATGTATGTATGTAACATTGCAAAACGTCGCGCTTATGCATAACACAATTATGCAATATTCGGATATACGTGCCATAAGGTATATAAAAACAACAACAAAAACAAAACAAAACAATGAAACTAAAGCCAGACCTTTTCAATCATGTAACTTAAATTCCTCCATTGTGATAATCAAATTAAAAAAATTGCTCTGTTGATACACACTGAAATAACATACAAACGATTCCAAACTATTAGCATCTTTCCTTAACGGTCCTAAACTAAGTCAGATTAAAATGTTGTTTTGATTTGATTCATATTTATTAAATTTACGTTTTATAAAGATAACTAAAAAACATTGTTTTTGTTATAAGTGTCCTCGTAGTAACAAAACCGCTCTAACTACTTCACACTCGTCACATGTACTTGATACGCAATGTTCAGAACAGTCAAGATTACCACACATATGTGAAACTGTAAAAAGAAAACTCACAGAATATCGTGGAAGCAGAATGGCCACTAAGTTTATTATTAAGGAAATTGGGATTTCAGGATGGCTAAAGCGACTGAACAGACTAATTGTTATAGATACGTCGTCCTTCTGTCAAGTTCGAAAAAAATACTTATTTTTGCGGATTTATGTCAATGAATTAGACAAAGAAATGAAAGTCACAATTACTATGTTACCTATGAAGAAGTCAATCGAAGCATATTTTCATCAGCTTCCTTGAAGGAAATTACATCATCCGATTCACCTATAGCTTTTGGAATCAGATACAATTTCATGATCGATAGTTTCTGCAAAAAATCCGATGATCAATTTATAACCGATTAATTTATCTACACCGTGTCTTTCCAAAACCGGTGATATATCTCAAAAAGTCTTTTGTCCAAATTAGTGCGATAACAAAATCGTAATCGGCAGTGATCATTTCTCGACCAAATCGATTAATCGGAACAGCACTATTCGCTTATTCAGGCTAGTGATTTCGTTATGAATAAGCTTAACAATTGGTAAAATGCAATTATTTACCTCCGAACGAGGATACTCACCATGTTTCTGGTTGCTATGAACTCTAAGCTTTTACCACCATTTTCAAAAGGTGTTGTTCATGGGTTGAGGACGAAGTTGCTTCTCTTGTAAGGTGATTCCTTTTTTGTGTGTAGGCCCCAAATTACGAAAGATGTATGGAATGGAGAAAACACTTGTTCATGCCAAATAAAACATAGTATGTAGAATAGGTGATGTTTTATTGTCACAAAAAACTATGATCATTATCTAAACCTAATGGAATAACGTAGATCGTTCGTAGATAAACAAGATTTCTCTGTCTTTGCAATTTGGAACTCGATAGGCTTTTGTTTGTATGCATATCACTTAAGCCGCTAACTTATTGGAATGTTAGCAATATATTAAAAAAACACTGATCAATTAAATAAGCCACCCAAATGGTTTAATTGAAGCTACACAGCTGACATAATAAATCAGCGCTACGCATGCACAACATGGATGCTAGCGGATGTTTATACTGTTGTCATGTCACTCCCGTGGATATGTCTCTTCTCAATAGAGAGAAGAAAAGAAACGAAAATACGATCTAAAATATATAATTTGCAACATAATTGCTAAGTACAGAAAAAGGGGGAGAACGTCTCGCTTTGGGTTTACTTGTTTCATGTTGTTGTAGTGCGTGCGTTATAATCTGATGAATATAAAAAGGTAAAACCACTGGTAACCATTTTTGGTCTTTATATCTGCTTAATAGTTTTTCATTGTTGACTTTGGGCCGGTGATAGAGGGCAAGGATGGTTACACGTGGTGATAATTGTGCTTAACTGGGATAAGTGGTATATACCGTATACACTCGTGTATAAACCGGGTCCAAATGCAAACAATATATACCCTGTTCTGCCGGCGCATAATGCGCTGGCAGATCAGGGTCTATGTTGTTTGTTCTACTGATTAGTCCTTACAAACTGCATAGATCTAGATCTGCCGGCGCATTATGCGACGGCAGATCTGGGTCTATGCAGTTTGCAATTGGTATCGGATTACGTGAGTATAGACGGTAGTCAAACGTGCTCTAATTCACATCTGTAAGACAGTCACCTTTACTAGACAGCGACATTTTAAAGATCCCAAATAATCATTCCATATAAAAAAAACCGCCATATAACAGTCACATCTTTGTTACAACCAGTCCCATAGGTTGATTTCTTATAACAGGTTTCCCTTTACTGATTAGTTGCAGATTTCAGTTTTTTTCTCTCTTCAAAAACTATCCAATCTATAATAATCTCCAATCAGTAATCCGTTGTTGGGCTGGCTATGTCTATCATTGGAAATGTTCATTCTGGACACTTTCTGGTTGCTCGCCACTTTCAGTGCTGGCAATTTGCTGTCATCCTGGAACATTTATAGACAAGTTCAGTAAAAATGAATTTAAATGTAATACACTGGTCTTGTCCAAGGTATCAACCATTATAATTGGGAATGGAGTTGGGGTGGAGTGATGGTAGGGTACTCATTGGAAACAGTTGCATTTTTGCCGTGTTACCCACCGTAATAGGTACGGTCGGATCTATAATACAACTAGCTCTTTTGTCTGGCTGATATATATATATATATATATATATATATATATATACCAGTACGTGGCGCTGTTTTATAAACGGGATTGCGAAAATGGCTATAGCGTCATCAGAATAATGAACACTTGGTCTAATATCAGTGAATTAGTCCGCGAAAACATATAATAGACCGAAATAATGCCAGATTATGGTATATACATACATACAGAGAGAGAGAGAGAGAGAGAGAGAGAGAGAGAGAGAGAGAGAGAGAGAGAGAGAGAGAGAGAGAGAGAGAGAGAGAGAGAGATGACAAAGAGTCCCTGGTGGTCAAGAAAGTGGCTTCTTCGACTTAAATTATATTGATTGAAGTTCTTCCTCTTTTTTATTGGCAATAAAGTAGTTCTTAACACATTTAAATTTTAGAAAGTAATTAAGTAAAACTTTTGTCTCTGTGAGTAGTTAACGGGGGGTACTGAGAGCCATGAGGGGGCAGTATAGAGCCGTACGGGATTTGACGTTGTGGGGCCCCTATAGAGCCAGCGTGGGCACTCGAGAGCCAAAAATGCCAAGATTTATAGAGCCATGAGGGGGCAGTATAGAGCCGTACGGGATTTTATCATAGCGGGGGTACTTGGGGTACAAAAGGAATTTTAGCACACCGTATGTATTGACGAAGACAACGTCCTCTACCATCAAAACTGGGGAGTGGGGTGTTTTGATAGTAGAGGACGTTGTCTTCGTCACTACATACGGGGCGTGGGGAAACATGGCAATCATGGAAAAATAATTAATCTTTTTCTTGAAAAATGGGAGGTCCTGATAAGGACCGTTGGAGGAGGATTATTATTATTATTTCCTCCAACATTGGGTAAAGAAACTTAGGAAGGTGGTGTGAGATCTTTTTTTCTTGGTTGGAAGTGTTGGTGAATCAGGTAGCCAGTCAGGATGTTTCATCCGCCTGAACTTATCCTGGATTTTCATCCAATTTAAATTCAGGCGTTCGAATTCCTTTTCTTTCCTGGCCTGTTCTTTCTTGGATCGTTCAAGAGCCCACAAGATCTTAATGTGGGTTACTTCCTTTTCTAAAACTTTCTTTAACAACACCTTCACCATGTGAAGGTTCACCTCTTCGCGCCTGACGTTACTGGCGGGTGGATAAATATAACAATCTTCCTGAACTCGGTTCAGGAAGTACTCCACCTCATCCAGTAAATCCAGGCTTTTCTTGATGAACCCCACACGTCAAGGGGTTGAGGAAGTTTTTTGTCTTTCCTCCACCAAGACATCAGTCACCAACCTTCTCGCTGAAGTGAGAGCCGCTAGTTGGCTGGTGACGTATGGTTTGGTGGCAGGATATCTCCACCAATACTCCAACCTTTCCATCAAGGACTCCACATCCACCATTCTATCCCAAGCTTCTTGTAACAATTCAACAGAGTTCATTCTTGTAGAGTGAAAGTGTGAATGGCGCAACTTGTTGTTCTTGCATTAGAGTCGCGTTCGCCCATTCGGGCATGTGCAACTATATACCCCCACAGCGTGCGAAGCACGCATAGGGGGGTTGAGTGGTCAGGTGTGTTGACAGATTGCAACCACCTGACTCTATTTTCCGTACTCCCCTCCAGCGCTGCACGATTCCCCACAATTAAGGGGGTTAAATGATTGCGCGCTATTGGAGGATGAGTACCGTCTACACATCCCAGAGGGATGTGTAAATTATTTCTGAGTACACCTCCCCAGCGCAACATGGTTCCCCACAATTAAGGGGGTTAAATGAATGTGCGCTATATGAGAGTGTGTACCTTTATACCTGTACATAGGACTTGAACCACAATGTTTACAGGTATATGTGTGCGCGTTGTAGCGCACGTTGTAGATTGAATTGTGTCAAGCACGCAGTCAGGAGTGAAAAGGCGGCACGGACTAAGCAAGCGAAGGCGCGAAGCGTGTCGGAAGCCGAAACGCCAAGAACGTACATACATGATCAAATTCTGCCCAGTTATACTAAGTCGGGCTGTCCCTAATACCAATAAAATGTAAGCCACTTGTTCAATTATGACAATGCTTCGAGTTTCAAGAATTTTCCATTTAACGCGAATATTATAGTTAACGAAATTTTGTGTACAAAATGTACATATTTTTTTCCAGAAACAATACCAATCTTTGAGTAAAAATTACTCATATCTTTTTCGTATCACGCACACTACCATTATGGGTTATAATTTTTTAGACGGTGGTTCGAAATTGATCAAATTTGTGTTTTAAATAGAGTATAATCAAAAGGGGTTTTCGAAAAAAGCCAAATTGAAAACCCCATTGATTCAGGCAATGAATTAGCCCTTAAAAGGACTATTATTCTTCTGCAGGTGGTCCCCGGTAGAGGAGCTCTGTCTATCTGCCATGCTGGCTCTCTCTTTAACGCAGCGCCCCCTTGGTAGCTCGCTAAAGTTCTAAGTTCTTTGCTGCTCCATGTGGTCGGCTGTTGGCGGGGGGATAGGTCGGCATACCCTCCATTGGTCAGCACAGCAGCTGGGCCCCAAATGGCGCAACTGTGGAAGGCACCGCTTTATATGCTAGAAGCGCGGACGTGATGGAAAACATCCCCCTTTTTTTCCCCAAAAAGAAACCATACATAAAAACAAAACACACAACATACTATCCATTTTTTATATTTTTTTATATCAAACATACTCTATACAAACACACCCACATACACACTTATATATGGCAATCATAGAAAATTAATCTTTTCTTTGAAAAATGGGTGGCCCTTAAAAGGTCCATTGGTTTTTTTTTTTTGCTATAATTTTAGCAATGACATCTTTTGTTAGGTCTTCTTCTTATTCTTCTACTTCTTCTTACTTCTTCCCCATATATCAGTACTCTTTTCAAACATCCTTGTCTTTCAATGTATATTCTTCTTTCCCAGTAGGCACTTTCATCAATTCTAGTGACTACCCATGATGCTCTAACATACATGAGATAGTCAGGATTGAAGAGCATCCCTGACACAATGCTTGAAGCTTCTACTGTAGTCCACATGATTCTTCTTTTTTTTAGGTAAAGCTTTATGAGACAAGTGGTGGTATATATACCTTACGATCGGATTGAAATGCATCGAAATGAACTACCAATCCAATAGTGCGTTACAAGTGGGTCGGTTTTTCTTCCAATGGGAAGAGAGTAGGGGTATGACGTCATTGAAGGTATAAAGGTATCGTAGCGTTCGTAGGGCTTATTACTTTTTCGACAGCCTTCATGGAGACCGGAAAGACAAGTATGTATTGGAGTGAGCCTTCAATGATTAATGCTGCTGCTGCTGCTGCTTTGCTGAACTTCCGGCCGGAAGACTTTGACTTAGATTTTCTAAATCAAGAGTTTCAGTCTGAGACTACTACTACTACTACTGCTACTGTTGTTGCTACACCAGTGATGGATGAATTTAAAAAGAAACAACAGGAAGAGATGGAACATTTTTTAAAGAAACAACGAGAGGATGAAGAAATGTTTCTTCTTCAGCAGCAGAAAGAAGAAGAAGAAGAGAGAAGAAGAAAAAGTGAGGAAGAAATCAGACAACAGTTAGAAGAGGAGGAGGAGAAGGAAACAGCAAAGGAAGGCGTCAGTCTTGGAGAAATATCGGTGAGTCTTTTAGAAGAGATATTATATGAGTTAAAATGGTTGACAAACGCATATAAGTATTCTTTAACTCAGCCAAAGCGAAAAAGGCCATCACGGACTAAACATTCCAAGCCTACCAGTTTTAGTGAGATGCCACCACCACCACCACCACAAACACCACCAGTGACTACCACCATAAGCAAAACACCAGCAGTAGCAGCAGCATTAGCAGGATTTGGATTGGGTCGTGGTAAAGGACTACGACAATTGAAGTTGATTATGTAAAAACTTCATAAGTTTGTTTTTAACAACAAGAAAAAACAAACACCCCAACGGTCCTTTTAAGGGCCCCCCAGATTTCTAGAAAAGAAATCAAATTGCCAAAAAATCAAGTAAAACTAAAAAAAAATCCCATTGTGTTGTATATAAGTGTGAGTGCGTGTGTGCGTGCATCTATACTCTAAAACAAAATAACACAAAATCACTTACTTTGTTTCCAGTCTGGTGTATTCTGCCATTTTTTTTTACAAAATAATTCACCAATAACATATAACACCACACTCCAATAAAAAACAAAAACAAAGTTCATTTGCTTTTTTTTCACTGTCTGTCTCTCTTGTTCTTCTTGAATTTCTTCTTCATAGGAATCCTGATCGTCACAGGAATCATATTTTCTTCTTCTTCATTCTCACTGTCTTCCATTCTTCTCACTCTCTTACTTTTCTTGATGATATGTTCTTCTTCTTCTTCTAGGTTTGAAGATCCTTCGGCTTCCTCCCTCTCCTCTGCTAGATTTTCTTCTGCTTCTTCTTGTTCTTGTTCTTTCTGAGGGCACTCCGAAGACCAATGTCCTGGTCCTTTACAATGATAACAGATATCTTTTGTTTTGTCTCTCTTTTCTTTTTTTGGGTTTCGACGTTGTGGGCATTCTGGAGCCCAATGTCCTTTCTCTTGACAGATATAACAAGTATCTTGACTTTTATCTCTGATTTGATGTTGTCGTTGTGGACATTCTGGAGCCCAATGACCTTTCTCTTGACAGATATAACAAGTATCTTGACTTTTATCTCTCACTGTTCTTCCTCGGGCTAGATAATCCCAATTATACTCAGAAGGATGTCCTTTCTTAGAGCATTGATTTTTTCTTCTTCTTGACTCTTCCATCTTTACAGTTTTGAAAGTTCAATCACCAAAGACTGATTCTGAAGGTACGAAGCTCTCTCTTTATATACTCACCTCTCTCTATATAAAGGTACCTGGGTGAAAAAAAACTGAATCAGTTTCAAAGTAAACTTTAAGATGAAAAGATCACGCCCAAACCATGAGAAACCAGAAGAACAAGAAGAAAAAACAAAGAGGCCACGACGACGATTTTCCGTGCCACCTGAAACACCATTAGATGAACTACTTGCTCAAGTCCATGCAAGTGACTTCGAAGAGGAGATGAGTGAACCTGAAACCTTACCACCTTCAAAACCACCCAAAACAAAATCCACCACCAGTACCAACACCAGAACCCCAGACCAAGAAACACAATCTAGTACCTTGGCTCCTCCTGAAAATTACTATCGGACTCGAGAGACTCAAAAAATTACCTCTCGAAAATTTAGAACCAATGCCTACACTCATACGGTTCACTTCAAAGACTTCAAGTCAGAAGTACCTCCCGAGAAAGCGGCGGGGTTCATTAGCGATTTGTGGAGTTCTGTGTTACAGAACTTGAAACGGCAATGTGTAGCCAAAGAAGATGATCGTTTGAGACTGGCCATCCATCATGACAATTTGAAGAGTCCCGTTTGGATCGAGTTCAGCACCCCGGCAGAATTAACGCCAGACAAAGTCATGTCCAAAATAGAACATGTGCAACAATCCAATGACAAGTTTACCATCACCTATGGAAAGGCCACACTCTACATGACACACGTTGCTCCTCCTCGAGGAAGTGGACGAAGTAGAAAACCGTTATTGGTGGACGATCTTCTTACTACCAAACGTAGTGTCGTCTACAATACTCAAGACCAAATGTGCTTGGCTCGAGCTATTGTGGTGGGGCGTACGTTTGCTAACAAGAACGAGAGCAAAGAATGGAAAAAAGCCTGGATGAACATTCGACGATCACAAAGACCCCAACAACAAAAAGAAGCAGAACTCCTATTACAACAAGAGGGGATTCCTAAAGAGACGGTGTGTGGTATTTCTCAAATGCAGAAACTTCAAGATGTTTTGGCTCCTCACTATACTTTGAAAGTTCACCCTCAAGAAGTGCGCGGAGATATGGTGTTTCGAGGCCCCGATTTTCCTGAAGGAAAATACATTCACCTCTATTACCATCAAGAACATTTTGATACCATCACTAGTATTACCGGATTTTTGGGATACTCTTACTACTGTGAGAAATGCAACTATGGGTTTAATAGTCGAGAGAAACACATTCATTGTGGAGCAAGATGCCGGGGTTGTTTAGCAGACCAACCATGCCTTCCTGACAACAACAACAACAAAATCACGTCCATTGTGAGGTGTGTCGACGAAGTTTTGTCAGTCCTTCTTGTTACCAACAGCATCGCAAGACACAAGGTCACCAACAAAAATGTGCTTGCGACTTATTGAAATCGTGTTCTACGTGTGGACAACTAATTCGAACCAACGACCCCAAGGGACACGTTTGTGCTGGCAAGAAAAAATGTTCTATTTGTCACCAGATCGTCGATTTTGATCATCGATGTTTTATTCAAAAGTTTGACAAGACAGAGAAGAAAGAAATAAAGAAGAACAAGAACAAGAAACAAGTAGATTTCATCTTCTTTGATTTTGAATGCATGCAAGAAACAGGCATTCACATTCCTAATTTTTGTGTGGCGCATCGGGCTTGTGATCAGTGTATTCAAGAATCGATTCATTTTCACTGTCCTCATTGTAGTCGAATTCCAGGTGGACGCGAAAAAATCTTTCGTGGAGTGAACACTTTGTCTGAGTTTGCTGAATGGGTTTTAGACCCTACCACCCACGACAGTTGGAGCGAAGAAGACATTCAACGTTATGGAGATTGTCATCGGTATGCCACCGTCATAGCTCACAATTTTTCAGGATACGATGGGCAGTTTTTACTCAATTATTATTTGAACCATGGGACCGAACGCCCTGAAGTCACCATGAACGGAAAAAAGCTCATCTACATGAAAGTAGGACAAGTACAGTTTAAAGATTCTATGAGTTATTTGGCCATGCCTTTGAGTCGCATGCCAAAAACGTTTGGCATGACAGAAATGGCCAAAGGATACTTTCCTCACTTCTTCAACACGGAAGCTAATCAACATGCTGTCCTACCTCATTTGCCTGACCTTCATGGTTACGACCCCGACGGAAATGCGCCCCGAACAGCGAGAAGCTTTTCACACTTGGTACCGCGCTCACCAGACCGATCCATTTGACTTTCAAGAAGAGATGTTGAAGTATTGTCGATCTGATGTGGATATTTTAAGACGTTGTTGTGGAAAGTTTCGAGAGTTATTTCTCGATCACGGAGAGGTTGATCCTTTTAAAGATGCAGCCACCTTACCTAAAGCCTGTTCCTTAGTCTACAGGCAAAATTTCATGCCCGAGAACCAACTAGCCATCATCGACTCCAACACGTCTCTCTTTGCTAGTCGTCAATATTCGGTCAAAGCTTTACGTTGGTTTCATTACTTGTGTGAAAAAGAAGACAAATGGATACAACATGCTAGAAACGGAGGAGGAGAAAAGAAGATTGGAGGTTATTCCGTGGATGGATTTGATTTAGAAAAGCCGCACACGGTATACGAGTTTCAGGGTTGTTTGTTTCACGGATGCCCTACTTGTTATCCTGATCGAGACATGAAAGGCCCTTATTCAGATTCTATCATGAAACAGTTTTATACGAACAGACTTGCCAACGACGCCTCAAGTTAGAAAGTCAAGGACACCAAGTGGTAGAAATGTGGGAGCACGAGTACGATCGACGTTTGAAAACCGATCCTGAATTTAAGAACATTACCCAAAGTTACGACGCGGTCGAAATCGAACCTTTAGATCCGCGACACAGTTTATTTGGAGGACGAACCAATGCCACTCGCTTGCTGTACGACGTGAATGAATCCCAAGGAGAAGAAATCAAATACATCGACGTGTGTTCTTTGTATCCTTGGGTGTGTAAATATGCTCGTTTTCCCACCGGTCACCCTGAAATTTTGACAGAACACATTGACGTGGAACACATTCGTCAATACGAAGGATTAATTAAATGTAAAGTCTTACCTCCGACCCACTTGTACCATCCCATCTTGCCTCACCATTGTCAAGGAAAACTGATGTTTCCTTTATGCCGGACGTGTGCCGAAACGTGCAACCAAGATCAGCCCTGTCACCACACGATGGAAGAACGGTCTTTGACAGGAACGTGGGTTAGCGCCGAATTGTTTCGGGCACTGGATCGTGGATACCGTTTGTTGAAAGTATACGAAATCTGGCACTTTCCAACTACAGCCCAATACCAAAAGGACGACGCCACCAATCATCCAGGCATTTTCTCGGGGTACGTCAATCAGTTTTTAAAACTGAAACAAGAAGCTAGTGGTTATCCTTCGTGGTGTCAGACTCCCGAAGACCAAGAACGATTCAAAGAAGAGTACCGTAACATCGAAGGCATCACTTTGGAAGAGGTGGAAAAAAATGAAGGAAAAAGATCGTTTGTCAAAGTGATGCTTAATTGCTTGTGGGGAAAAATGGCTCAACGTACGATCTTACCCAAAACGGAATACGTCACCGATCCTTATCGTTACTTTCAACTGGTGGACGACAAAAGTATACTAGTCAAACACGTCGAAATCGTCCGCGATGATTTAATCATAGTCAATTTCGAAGAAGAACCCAAGTTTGTCAAACCTGACAAGTTTAGCAACGTAGTCATTGCTGCTTACGTGACCGCTCATGCTCGTTTGAAATTGTACGACGAAGCGTTAGAAGTCTTGGGAGATCGTGTCCTGTACTTTGATACTGACAGTTGCATCTACATCCATCGCCCCGGTTGCCCACACCCTACCATTCAAGGAGATCGTTTAGGAGCCTGGACAGACGAGCACCCTCAAGATACCATTCTGTGTTTTGCCAGTGGTGGCCCTAAAAATTACGGGTACCGATACCGAGACCCGCAGGTCAACTTCACACCTCCTGTAAAGTCAAAGGATTAACTCTCAACTATCGAACCAACCAAGTAGTAAACTTTGAGGTTTTAAAAAATGCTTTACTGTCTGGACAAGTGGAAGACTTTCGAGTACCCACGTTAGAACCTCACAAGATTGTACGACTACCTAATCATCAAATCGTTACTCGACCTGTACAAAAAATGTACCGAATCGTGTACCAAAAACGAGTGAGACTTCCAGATCACACGACTTTGCCTTACGGACACGCTGATTTGGAGTATAAAAAAAGGAAACCCTCTTGAACAGAAAAAAAAGACAACACCAAAGATGACTTCAACATTTGCCTTGCCTGACTATTGTGAGTGTGCCAGTCGCTTGAAGACGTTCAAAAATTGGCCTAAACACATGCCTGACTATTGTTATTGTCCTCATCGATGGAGCACATTCAAAAAAGGAAAAAAACTTAGGAAAAATGGATTACCTACTTCCCACTCTTTAGCCAGAGCAGGATTTGTTTACTTTGGACAGGGAACCAAAGTACAGTGTTTTAGTTGTGGTGTCACTATTCGTATGGATTGTAAGAAATCAGCTCTCCTGGAACATGTCAGATGGTCACCAATCTGTGCTTACCTTTCTTTAGCGATTCCACGGATCGCATTACAATACTTTTCGGATGGTACAGTCGACAGGTATAAAAAAGGAACCCCTTCCAAGCCTAACCCTTCATTCTGACTTTCAACGTTAACCAAGCAAGAAGATGAGTCACGACTTGGAGTGTGATGCAGTACCATGCGATGAGACGGATTCTGTACGGTTTGGCATTCCCGATTCACACGTTCAAACGGATTCCGTATCTTGTAACGTCTTGGATTCAGGACCCTCTCCAAGTCTCACTCATCGACAACCCTATAAAGAGGCAGTACGCCCTTTTTGCTTTAGTGGAAATACTAAAGGAACCTGTATTGACCATAACGACAACAAGGGAATAGGTATTGGTCAATATTCGCATGTCAGAATACCTGTGACTTTACCTGGTTATTCCAAGTATGAAAGTCGACTCGAGTCATTCAAAGACAAGTGGCCAAAATATCTACAAGGACCTAAACCCGAAGCTTTAGCCAGATCTGGATTTAAATACGTGGGAGAAGGAGATAAAGTTCAATGTTTCAGTTGTGGTCTGAAGCTTCACCAATTGGAGCCTACCGACTCAGCTTACATTGAACATGCCAGATGGTCTCCGCACTGTCAGTTCTTACCTTTAGTGGCCTTAGAAGAGTACGGGTACGATGAGCCAGATGCCAAACAGAAGAAGAAGAAATAGTTTTTTAAAAAAATTCCATGTCGGAGGAGAATACTTCTTTAGAAGAATACATTGGTGGTTTACCTTTGGAGTTGCGAGAACACATTTATCAGTATTTTGTCACTATCAAACCTAGTTTAGAAGATCGTATTCGTGTTTTACCTTTGGAGGTACGAGAACGTATTTACAAAGAATTTGTCAAGATGCAAGTGAAACGTAAAGAACAGTTACATCCTTTACGACACAAACATTTTAACCATTGGTATTTGAATGTGATAAGACATTTGATTTGGGCTAAGATATTCAAATGGTCAGACATTCATGAAAAACTACAGGACACTTTTAAGAAATTGGAGGGTACCACCTACAATGTGGCAGTGGAATATAGAATTCGATGGAATGAAGTGAAGGAAAAAAATGTGACCAACAGACAAGAATTCCAAAAACTGTTACAAGAACTGTCACCTCAAGACGAATCGCCTTTACGCCGTTTAAAATTAGATAGAATAATCACTAATACTTTTTTGGGATATGAATTACCTACCGATTCCATTTGGTTGGTATGTGAGTATTTTGTCACCAAGAACACGGACTCTTTAGAAGACCCATTTGTAATCTGAAACTTCACTCCCCTTTGAAGTTGCAAGTTACCAGGGGTCTTAAAAGAGTATGAGTACAATGAGTCCGATGTTATGCCTCTACAAAAGTTGAAGAAGTAAAATAAATTCCATGTCGGAGAAGGATACTTCTTTACAATGGTACATTGGTGGCTTACCATTAGAGTTGCAAGAACACATTTTTCAGTATATACCAAGCTTAGAAGATCGTATTTGTGACTTGCCTTTGAAGTTGCTAAAACGCATTTACGATGAGTTTGTCCAGATTCAAGTGAAACGTAAACTTCAATTCATTCCTCGATTTGCGTACTACCGTGACTTTCGACATATCAGAAGTCTGATTTTGAAGAAAAACTATCACGAGTATCGTGAAGAACACAAAAGAGAGTTACTTCTTTCCAAGTCGGAAACTTTACCAGAGTACATTCGTGGCTTGCCTTTGGAAGTGCGCCAAATGATTTACCAAGAGTTGGTCAAGATCCAAGTGAAACGTAAACTCAAAGTCATTTCTTGAGCTGTACACTATGCTTACTTCCAAAGTCATAGAAGACTGATTCTGGGAAACATCTATTGCAATAGCTACGTTCACGGAGACTTTCTCAAAAGGTACCAACCTTGGGAGCCTGGCTATAAAAACATGCCACCCAAGATACCTACCTTAGCCATCGACCCGTATCATGTACCGGTATGTCTGGGCTCTACTCGTCACTCGTGAAACGGATTCCGTGGAAGGAAGTCAACGATCGTGTTCAGACTTTAGAGGATTATAAAGACTTGATACAAGAACTGTTTCCATTGAATTTTGGACGCTATGCAGTGTGTGTCTTAGTGACTTCTTATCTTGGAATTCGTTTTCCAGGACATTCGTTGTGGAATATTTTTGAGGACAAGTGTTTACCTTGGATTATTTTATAAGGACCCGTGGTTGTTTTGGACTCATTTGTTGAATTCAAAAAAACAATATGACCCTTTGTTCTTCTTCGGACTTAGTAGAAGAAGAAGACTATAAAAACTTGATTTTATCAGTACACGAAAGACAAATTGTACTTAAAGCGTTGAGAGTTGTAATGAAAATCAGCGAGGAACCTCCATGTGAAGAAGACATTCGTCACACTTTATCTGTCTATAAAACATTTCAAGAAGTGTGTATTGCTAGTGAGTTACACCAACAACTTTTCAATTGGAAAGATGTACGACCCTGGAGAAACCTTGGTTTCCAATCTTGGCTACAAGAAGTGGCTCAGTTTGCCAAAGATTTGGCAACATGTCCATAAGGGTTCAAAAGTGAAAAAATGGGAACCTCAATGGGAAACCCTGAAAGAAGAAAAAGAAGAACCTGACACCACAGAAAAAGATGGCCACACCACCGTTGTCCAAATATCACTACCTCTTGAGGAACACAACCCTTCCTTACCGCTGCCGTCAGAGCATTCTTCTACCAAAAGAAAGACGACCAGAAGAATACCACCCCAAGCAGTGCCTAGGCCTTCCATTTTTTCTAGGACACGAAAATATTGTTGTACATTGACTTGTTTATATGACACTTTGATTGTTTCAGTGGTAGCCTTAATTGTGTACCTGATGATTTTACTTTGCTATTTTATCACTCGTTGGCTTTAATGACTTGTAAAATATGTTTTTTTGTTGTGTTGGTTGTTTTGTTTTGTTTTTTTTAAAAAAAAAATAAACGTGTATGAAACGTATAAAATGTCTTGGGTCTTTTGTCTTCTTCTCAAAAATCATCTTACCTCAATCATGGCTACATCATCTTCTTCTTCTGCCTCGTCTACCTCGTCTACCTCCTCTTCTGTGGTTAAAGTGATTGACGAAAAGTTAGATCGTCAAAGTTGGAATGCTTTGTATCTGCGCCATCCATTTAACATGTTGATTGCTGGACCAAGTGGTTCAGGTAAAACCGAATTTGTCAAACGTTTGATCGAACACAAAAGCTGATTTGTTCGATCGTCCACCTCAACGTATCGTGTGATGTTACAAAGAGTGGCAATCGTCTTACACGTTATGGAAAGAAAGTCAAGGAGAAACCATTTCATTTGTGGATGGTATTCCTCACGAAGACGATGGAATCGTGTCTGACGTGAGTCAAACCCATTTGGTTATTTTTGATGACATGTTAGGAGAAGACGAAGAAGAAATTAAACTTTAGTTTACACGAAAAGGACACCATCGTAATGCTAGTATTGTCTACATTACTCAAAATTTATTTCAACAAAGTAAAGCCCATCGGACCATTAGTCTGAACGCTCATTACGTAGTCTTGTTTAAAAGCCCCAGAGACAAATCTCAAGTACAAGTGTTAGCCAAACAGTTAGGGGCTCCTTGGCTCAATTATGCGTACGACGATGCCACTCAAACCCCTCACGAGTATTTACTCATCGACTTAAAACCCACCACTCCTGACTATTTGAGATTTCGTGCCCAATTGTTTCACCCTTGGGGTCAAGAAGGAGGTCCTGTCATTTACACGTCCCCTTCAGTCAATTTGTAAAAAAACTATAAAAACAACCTACTACGTCATTTCTGTCTCACACTCTTTTGAGATGACTTCCTTTCAAGCTCATCCTTCGGCTAAATTGATTCGTGCCTTGTATGGCATCAGTCGTGAAAAAAATGCACAAGTCCGTGCTCATTTGTTAGAAGCGAGTCTTAAAGAAGTGTTACGATGGTTTACTTTGACGGCACGTCAATTACTGCAAGGCATCATTCACATCCCTCATCAAACTCAACGTTTTTTTCAAAAAAATAAAGGGGCATTGTCACAACTAGCTGATCCTAGAATCGATTCACGGACTAAAAAACAAATCATTTTAACCCCTGGTGGAAGTGGTTCTTTAGGAGGGTCATGATTCGTTCCCTTTTGAAATGGGATCCTAATGCCCAAACCAAAAAATAAAAAAAAACTCCTAAAAAGAAGAAAAGTCCAAAGAAGAAAACCACCAAGAAAAAGAAGAAAGTCACCCACCAGAAAAAGAAAAGTCGTGCCAAGAAGAAGAAAACAACACCTACCACAACTAGCACCCGCCGTAAGAGAGGTACTGCGGCCAGGACGCAAACTTACACCCGCAAAACACCACCACAACAGTCCCCAATGATGACGAGGTCTCCTTTTGCGTCCACTTCATCATCTTTGTCTTCTTCACCACCCTTTACGATAATGCCTGTCAAACCAGACTTAAGATCCGTGTTTCCTAATTTGATGCAAAAATGGAAACCTATTTCGAAAGTGACCACTTCGGGACCCTCGACTTCAGCTGATTTGGCCATGGCAGCAGCAACCAACAAAGTACCATCCCCTAAAACCAAAGTCCAAGAAAGAACTGGTATCTTACAAAGTTTAGTGGATTTATCCAAAGAAGAATTGAGACGATTTAGTCCTTTGAAAACACCTCAACGTCGAGTGAGGCCTGTCATGAAGATGGTACGTCGTGCAGACAATCAGTAGAGACGTGTTCCAGTATAAAATAGAAGGGTACCCTGCCAGAGACTTCAGACTTGTTTTCTACCCTACTAAAAAAAGATGTCTCCTAAACGTATGCACCACCACCAAAAAAAGAAGAAAAGTAAAACCACCAAAAAAAGGACGACTTCCACCTCGTCTGGCCAAACATTGGGATGTCTTGTCTGTCCTGACCAAATCCAATCCTCCCATGCGAAAACAACTCATTCAAACAGCCCCTAAAGAAATCATCGATACCGTGTGTGAATGTTGTTTGAACGTTTTGAAAGGAACGGTACCTTTGTCCAAGATACAGAAACAAAAATTAGGGAAACATCGGAACGTTCTTCGTCAAATGGTGAAAAAGAAAATACCTCTTCAACAAAAGAAAAAAATGTTGGTGCAACGAGGAGGATTTCTACCTATGTTGATAGGACCGTTGTTAAAAATAGCGGGTCCTTTGTTAGGAACGATTGCTGGACCGCTTTTAGGAGGTGTCATGCGATAACCAAAAAAAAAAAAAGAAGATAAAAAGGACCACCCTTCTCTGAAAAGACCACACCTTTTTGGTACCTTTGAATGAAATGGAAGGACGAAAACTGACTTTAGTACCTTACAAACGATGGATGGAATTTCATCGTTGGAACGAACAACGGATACCTCATTTACCACCCAATCCTAATCTCAACGAGATGTCCCAGTTACAACAAGAATTACAATCCCTGATGGAACGAAGCAATTTGTCAGAAACAGAAAAATCGCAACGGTACGGTCAACTTTTACAACGTCTACAACTCTTTCGCCAAAAAGCAGTCGACGAAACAGCTCCACCCACTCTGAGACATTTTAAGACCCTGATGAAAAGCGAACCTAAAGTGACCACTAAAACAGACACCAGCACAGGAATGACAGTAAAAGAAGAAAAAGAAGAAGAAGAAGAATTACCAACTCCACCTACTCTTAAAAAGAAAAAAAAGTTAGCCACACCGGGTTGGATAAAAAAGATATTGTCCACCCCATTACCCTCAGAAAAGAAAAAGAAAGAAGTGAAGTCAGAAGTCAAAACAGAACCAATAACCCCTGTTCAAACCACATCTTCTTCTTTTACACCAGCGGCACGTCGGACACGTAAACAATCCAAAAAGTTACCCCACGAAGAAAAGAGCATTGGTACTTGGTTGACTTATTCTTGAGGGAATCATGCAGAAACTTTTAGCCATCATTTACTACAATCCTGGCCATGCTGCTGGCTACGGAGGAGTTCAAAAATTATATCGAGCTGCTAAAAGTAAATTGAAAAGTGTACGTTTACCCGAAGTACGACGATGGTTACAAGAACAATCGACGTACACGTTACACAAACCCATTCGACGTAAATTTTCTAGAAGTACAACTCAAGTGGAAGGCATCGATCATCAATGGCAAGCCGATTTAGCCGACGTCTCTCATTTAGCCACTTACAATCGTGGTCACAAATATTTTTTTTGTGTCATCGACGTGTTTTCCAAATTTGCTTGGGTCGTGCCTTTGATCTCTAAAAGCAGTACCGAATTGGTACGTGCCTTAAAATTGGTCTTGACACAAAGTGGACGCCAACCTTTACGATGGCAAACAGACAAAGGCACCGAATTTCTAAACCAAGCTTTTCAAAAAGAATTGAAACAAAGACAAATTCATTTTTTTACCACCGAAAATCCTGAAACCAAAGCCAGTATCGTGGAACGTTTTCAAAGAACTTTGAAAGAACGCATGTGGAAATATTTTACACATCAACATACTCTCAAGTACATCGACGTGTTACCCCGTTTGGTTAAAGCGTACAATCAATCGTACCATCGTAGCATCGGATGTGCCCCCGAAGAGGTCAGCCCTGAAAACGAAGTGACCGTGTTTGATAAATTGTTTGGTTCACCCCAGAAAAAAAAGAAACCCTTGTTGGAGTTAAAGACGGGAGATTGGGTTCGCATCGGAAAAACCAAACGTTCTTTTGACAAAGGTTATTTACCCAACTGGACCACCGAATTGTTTCGTGTCACTACCCCCGTCCGTGGTCGCGATCCTCCCGTCTATAAATTGGAAGACATGCACGGTGAAGTACTCAAAGGAACATTTTACTTGCCTGAGTTACAACGAGTGACCAAAAAAGAAGACACCTTGTACGACATCGAAAGCATTCTCGAACAAAGAACACGTAAAGTAGGCAAACGACGAGTAGAAGAAGTCAAAGTACGTTGGAAAGGATATCCTCCTAGTTTTGATTCTTGAATTGCTGCTTCTCAATTCGTCGACTATAAAAAGAAAAAGAAGTAACCCAACAACATGCCATTCAACCCAGCAGCCACGACTTCAACGACTCCTTCGCAGAGTTCTTCTCTTCAAGAATTACAAAAACAACCGCTCTGGGTGTGGTGCGGAGAACGTGTGCCTAAAAATCAAATCGTCTTTTTCTGCCAAATCTTTGTAGTGTATTGTGTCATCGGAGCAGCTATTGCCAATTTGAGTTTGCAACAAGGAGACAAACAATTGTGGACCATTTTACTTAGCAGTTGCATCGGTTATCTTTTACCCAGTCCCTCTTTGAAATTTACGACGACGACGGACAACAGCAGCCACAGCCAACACCACGGTACAGCTAACGTCAGTCCACCTTCTTCTTCCAGTCACCACCATAATACCAGTCCTCTTTTGGAACCCTTTGAACATCATTCTTCTGTTCACTTGAGTGACTCTTCGGAGACTAGAACCACTTTGGAACTATGAATGACCAATTTTATTTAACGTTACTTAGTGACAGTTCCATGGATGTGTTTCCCAACAACAGCTTATGTTGTTTCACGGCCAAATTACCTCAATCCATTCAATTAGATCACGAAGCTCATTGGGAAGTGGCTTTGGTAGAAATCATTCATCCTACACAAATTCAAAACATCGACGATGGTCAAAACACTTTCATCGTGGAAATCTTGAACAAGGGAGTGGATGATGAGTTGGAGAAAATTCAACCTGGCCTTGAGCATTCCAGAAAGGTATTCATGAAGACCACTCCTCCCTTTGCGAGCCATACCATGAGAATTCCTAAGGGGTATTATTTTAGTGCTAAACATTTGGTGGACACCATTGACGCCATCTTCGTAGCTCAATTTGGCAAAGCCTTGGAAAAAAAACCAAAAATAGGTACGAATCGCTTACCATGATGTGGCACGCCGTTTCATCTTGCAATTTTTTAAAGAGAAAGGGGAACTCGTTAGTGAGAAAGATAAAGGCTTACCCTTGGAAGAGAGAAGATTCATGAGCATTGAATTTTCTCCTGGGTTGTATGCTATTTTGGGTGGAAATAAAAAGTATACTAATAAAAAAGTCGCAAGCAACGTAGAATTCGGAGATGGTTTTAAAACCCCTATCGAATTGAAGGTGGGACTAAATTTAATGTTTGTATACTCCGATGTGGTGGAGTACAACGTGGTGGGCCACACAGCTGCTCCCTTACTGAGAGTCATTCCTTTCAAAGTGGATACTGCTGCTGGTGCGTACGAAGAAGGTGGAAACACGTTTCACGTTCACCGTGAATTTGTACACCCTCATTATCTTCCAGTCAGTAAATCGTATTTTGACAGTGTCAACATTAGTATAAAAGGAGATTTGGGACAAAGTGTACCATTCATTGACCAAGGAAAAGTCACGGTGAAACTACATTTTCGAAAAAAGTTCTCTAACGACTTGTAACTAACCTCCCAAAAAATGTATCCAGTGTACCGAGGAGTGACTCGACAACGAGGACATGGTTTAGGAGATATGTTAAAATCGGCATTTCGGACGGTAGCTCCTATTTTGAAACCGATGGTGACTCGAGGATTTCATGCCTTAAAAGATGCCGCTTTGACACAAGGAAAAGAATTTTTGCAAAATGTCCTCATTGACAAACAAAATCCTAAAGAAGCCTTTATGAGAGCAAGCAAAAATGTGTTGATGAACACTGGCAAAGATCTTTTAGGTCTCCGAGAAAATCCTATAAATACGCTTCACGCTTCAGGCTCTGGCATTACTTCACAGCAAGGACAAGGCAGAAAGAGACGACGACATCGAAATCCTTTCAAAGTTCATAAAAGAACACACGGTACTTCCAAGAAGAATAAGAAAAGAAAAAGAACCATCAGAGAATTAGACGTGTTTGATTATTAAAACCATTGAAAATGATGCACCGAGATTCTTGCGAATGTACCAAGTCGGAACTGGATATGTTTACCATGCCTCCCACCATGATGACGATGCAAGAATCCCAATGGGTAGAATTTCATCCTGTATCGTCTTTGTCGGATTCAGCTCCTATCGAATTTGAAATCAAAGGACAAACCGAAGATTTCGATCTGAATGACAGCTACTTGTACCTGAAACTCAAAGTGATCAAAACGACGGACAACAGCCTTCCTGGGGCCGATGCCCAAGTGGCACCCATCATTCCTTGTTCAGTGGAATAGATTTGTACTTGAATAACAAACTGGTCAGCAGCAGTTTGGATACTTACCCTTACCGTGCTTACTTGGAAAATCTCTTGACGTATGGAAAAGAAGCCAAGAACACTCATCTGGATGCTTCGGTGGTCTGGAAACCTGACACCGCAGGAGCTTTCAACGACACAGCGGTGTCAGTACCGACGAGGATTGACCAAACTAATGATGCTGCTCATCAAATAATTCCAGCAGAACCGCACAATGTGGGATTTAACGACCGTCGACAGAAAATCAGACAGCGCAGTTTAGAATTGATGGATCGTTTGCATTTGGACATGTGGTTGCAAGACAAGTATTTGTTGAACGAAGTAGATGTACGTCTGAGACTAAATCGCAGTAGTACCGCTTTCCATTTGATTTGTAATGCTAACGAGTGGAAAACTGTCATCCAAGAAGCCAAACTTTACGTGCGACGTGTAGAAGTCTTACCAAACCTTGAGCAGAACCACTGCTAAGTATCCTCTTAGACGTGTGGAAGTGAAAACCTTTACTGTGGCCGCTGGGCTCCGATCCATAGTCGAAGATCACATCTTCCAGGGACAGCTCCCCAAACGATTGATCATTGGTATGGTTACTAATGCAGCCTTCAATGGAGTCCACAATCAGAATCCGTTCCAGTTTCAGCACTTTGGCGTCAAAAAGATAGAAGTCAGTCGAGATGGCAAGACCTTGTGTACCAGACCTTTTGAACCTGACTTTGGTCCCCAGAAAAATTACTTGGGATCTTACTTGACCCTGTATGAAGCCACAGGACAGTTAGGCACCAACAGCAGCCACGGTATTTCGTACGACGATTATGCAGGAGGGTATGCCTTGTGGGGATTTGATTTCACTCCGGACCAAGGCAGTGATGAAGGACATTTCCACCCTATAAAATCAGGCCCACTTCGAGTGGAACTTCAGTTTGATCCAGCTCTAGCCGAGACAGTGAACGTCATCTTGTTTGCAGAATTTGATAATACTCTAGAGTTCAATAGTTTGAGAGAAGTAATTCAAGACTATTAGAAGAAAAAGAAAAAAAGATGCAGCAAGAAGAACCTATGGAGATAGATGAGGGATTTTGTGAAGTTCAACAGTCACAAACTACCATAAAGGATGATGATGATGACGAAGTCATTCGTTCAGAACCTAAAAAAGAAGAAGAAGAAAACAATTCAGTTCCAAAGTTTACTGGATTTATGGCTTCTCGATGGCCAGAACAAGAAAAACAGTTAGTGTCCTGTTATGCTCAGGAATTGACTGAAAGAATTAACTGCCTGATTAAAGAACAATGTTATGGATGTCAAAACGATCATCCCAGTCAGATACAACACGACAAATGTATGATGTTGACAGGTCAAGAAAAATTGGATGAATATTTGGAAACGGCCTGGAAACAAATCTCAGATGAACACTTGTTGAAACAGTGGTATAAAGTCTTGCAGACTTCTTCTTCTCCTCCACTTAATTATCTGGAGATCAAAAGAATCGAAGGACTCATTGAACAGAGTGCAGAGCCTATCCGACGTGAATATTCCTGGAATTACAAGACAGATCAATTCAAGCATAAAGTCAGGTGTGAATTGGTGACCTATTATTTCCATTGAAGACAAAAAAAAGAAGAAGAAAGAAAATAATGGATACTAGAGAACTTTATTACCTATTGACTCGCAGTTCCTACACTTCTTCTTGGAATCCTGTGGTATGTGCTAAAGATGAACTACCTCATCGTAAACCGAAAGACGTTCATGCCTATATCATCAATACCGACGACAGTCATCTACCAGGAACCCATTGGGTTGCCGTGTACTTTCCCAACGCTCACTGTGTGGAATATTTTGATTTATGGATTACCTCCTTTGGAATACGACATCATTGACTTTATGAGAAGAAATGCCGTCTCGACTCGATTCAATAATGTTCGATTACAAGGATCGGATTCCATGGTGTGTGGACAATATTGTGTACATTTTCTTCATCACCGCAGTCTTGGATATTCCTTAGAACATTTACTGACTTGGTTTGATAGAAACTATGCTCGAAACGATGCTAAAGTACAAAGATGGTTTTGTAAAGATTATGGTTATCTCTTGTCTTTAGCTCACAAGCGTAATGTCAATCAGAATGATGTCGATGTAGAAAGGTGGAGGTTTAGTTTACCACCCCAACGTTGTCAACCTTGTAAATATGTTCCTGTTTAAAAAATTTTATTGTTAAATTGTTAGTATTTTTATGTTAGAATAATTATTGTTGATTAAAAAAAATGGTTATTGTTGGAAAAAAATGGTGTTGTGTGGTTTTTTTATTGAATTTGAAAAAAAAAATAACAATTATGTTCTCTCTCTCTTTCTATCGATCTAAAAAAAACTATCCTCTTTCCTCTATCTGTGATCTCACTGTCGATCTGAAACCCTACCATGTTTTCCATCGCGTCCGCGCGTTAAGCATATAAAGCGGTGCGTTGGCCAGTGTAGTCATTCTCGTTGACTCGTCAAGATCTCAACAGTTCCAAAAAGAAGAAGATGGCAGCAACCAAGATTACAAAGCTGAATGAAGCTATGGTAAACATTCAGAGGGTGAAGAATCATTTGATGGAAACCCAGCCGGAGAGAAAGACGATGACGTTCATTCAAATGGCGCATGATCTACTAGAAGAGGTCCTGAGAGAAGAAATACTTCGGGAAAGAACAGAATGGGAGGTAGCACAACGACTACAGCAACAACAACAACAGCAACAGCAAAGACAACAACAACAGCAACAGCAACTTATGCAGTCTAACAAACTACCTGACGGAGAAGTAAGTTGCAAGATTGACTGTGAAGAATTTGCCTTCTCTTTCACCCGAAAGAGACCTGCCTGCCTTAAAGCTGTGAGACCCATTGCTAAACGTGGCCGCCCTGCTGGAGCTGCTACTACCACTGCTGCTACTACACCCCTAAGAAGTTAAAAAAAACCCAACATAACTTTTTTAAACCCAACGGTCCTTTTAAGGGCCACCCCAATCTCTAGAAAAGATTACTACTCTCAAATTGCCATATATATATGTGTTTTATATGTTTGTATGTTTGAATGTTTGTTTGTGATAGCCCCACCCAACAAGAAAACCCTTTTCCTTGTATGATTTGTGGTGTGTGTTGAATATAAATTTTTTTTTTAAAAAAATGGTTGTGTGGTGTGTGAAAGTTTAATATAAAAAAATATAAAAAATGGATTGCATGTTTGTGGAGTGTGTTTGGTTTATAAAAAAAATATGGATGGTATGGTGTGTGTTTAAATTTTTATCAAAAGTAGTTTCTTTTAGGTCCGCGCTTTTTAGAGTAAGGGGTGATGGAGTGCAAAATCCGCGAAGCTTAGAATGACGTCAAATGAATGACGTCAGACGCGGGGTAGTGGGGTGATGTTTTTTTTTGTTTTTAGGTGTAAGGGATGTTTTCCTTCACGTCCGCGCTTCTAGTATATTAAAACAACATCTTTCCCGATAAAAGCTATCCCCGTTTATTCAAGAGAATGAACACAATAGAAATCATAAGACAAACTCGAGTTCATCTAGAGGTGGCCTGGCACCTCCTCCAAGACTTGGAGAAGAAGGAAAAGGAGGAGAAGGAAAAGAAAGAAGTGGCCATCAGACCCCACAGGATGATGGAGCAGGAGGAGAAGAAGGAAAAGGAGGAGAAGGAAAAGAAAGAAGTGGCCATCAGACCCCATTGGATGATGGAAGAAAATAATAAAGAAAATTGGGATCCCGAAGCGGACCACCCTCTATTTATTTTGAAAAAGACAAACAAATGTATGAGTTTCAAAACATGGAGGGGAAGTTGTCCTGCGTGCAGGGCAAAGCCTGGGAGGTGCCCACACCTCCTCTAGATGAACTCTTCAACAAATCCAACGGTCCTTATCAGGACCACCCATTTTTCAAGAAAAAGATTAATTATTTTTCCATGATTGCCATGTTTCCCCACGCTCCGTATGTAGTGACGAAGACAACGTCCTCTACTATCAAAACACCCCACTCCCCAGTTTTGATGGTAGAGGACGTTGTCTTCGTCAATACATACGATGTGCTAAAATTCCTTTTGTACCCCAAGTACCCCCGCCATGATAAAATCCCGTACGGCTCTATACTGCCCCCTCATGGCTCTATAAATCTTGGCATTTTTGGCTCTCAAGTGCCCACGCTGGCTCTATAGGGGCCCCACAACGTTAAATCCCGTTCGGCTCTATACTGCCCCCTCATGGCTCTCAGTACCCCCCGTTAACTACTTCTGTGTTAATCGTGATTGAAGTTTAATCTGAGAGAGTTTTAAGCCAGATGTTTGGTGCAACATTATCATTCATGGTGCGAAGGATTAGAGTCGTAAATATGCTAGGAGTATGTACCGAATATCGCGACGTTTGTGAAAGCGGGGTCATATGGGACAGTCACTCGATAAGAAACAGGAATGGATGCTAGGGAAATATCCATACTTAGATATTTTTCAGCAAATACAGGTATTAAGCTTGTTTGCTTATTCCGTACTTTCTGCTTTTCCGTCCTTGAAGGAAAACACCACGTCCAGATAAGCAACTCTTTTTTTGTTGACTATATTCTTCATAACTCAATGTGCCTGTTTATAATATCTTAGGTTGTGTGAGCGGCACCAAATATTATAAGAAAGAAAGAAAAAAGAAAAGAAAGGGACGGTTAGAATTGGAGAATGTCATCCGTAAGTGGCCTTAATTTTCATCCCAAAGAGATGGGCTAGTCATTAGCAGAAAGCCCCTAATGGCTAATAACACACCGTACAAACCATAAGGTTATATCTGAGAACAGCATCTTTTTAGCCCTTCCTGCGTAACTATCACCACATCACAATCTAATTTGCTGCGTAACTATCACCATATCACAATCTAATTTCCTGCGTAACTATCACCATATCACAGTCTAATTTGCTGCTTAACTATCACCATATCACAGTCTAATTTGCTGCGTAACTATCACCATATCACAGTCTAATTTGCTGCGTAACTATCACCATATCACAGTCTAATTTGCTGCGAAACTATCACCATATCACAGTCTAATTTGCTGCGTAACTATCACCATATCACAGTCTAATTTGCTGCGTAACTATCACCATATCACAGTCTAATTTGCTGCGAAACTATCACCATATCACAGTCTAATTTGCTGTGTAACTATCACCATATCACCACAATCTAATTTCCTGCGTAACTATCACCACATCACAATCTAATTTGCTGCACAGCCAAAAATGTTATGCTTTTATAGATATTCCTGTAATGTCAAATGGCTAGGTGAAGCTTTGCATGATATATGTTTTATTCTGTTTTCTTTCTTGTCTTTTTTTTCTCTTTTCGGTCAGGCAACAAGGTTATGATTATCTTGATCAAACGTTCGTCAAGCAGTTTTCATTTTCCACACCACCATAGACCAAAACGGTCTGTTTGGAACTCAGTTTGCGAAGAAGTAATATATCTACATCTTTTGCCAAAAAAAGGGGAGATGAAGAAAAAAAAAAACAACTCTGTTACCCTTAACATTATTTGTTTCCAAACTTTTGTAATAAGTTAATTGATCTTAAATGTGTTTTGCAATGAGCAATATACTATTTGTAGTTTGCGTTCGTAAAAGTTGTAAATAGTAGCGCATCAGATATGAATACTCGAACAGATTTAAGATAAGTTACAAAGTTCAATACATCTGCATTTTAACACAACACACAATTATTCCTTTTCTAACATTAATAATTTATTGAAAACCGCTTGAGTTTCGTTTTGATTAAATAGTTGCTGTTTTATAGTATCATTTTAAAATCACTAAGTTCTGTTGCTTGTGTGTGTTTTGTTTACGGTTTGATTTGTATCGCGAAAAAGGAAGAGAGAGAGAGAGAGAGAGAGAGAGAGAGAGAGAGAGAGAGAGAGAGAGAGAGAGAGAGAGAGAGAGAGAGAGAGAGAGAGAGAGAGAGAATTACTTATCATGAAATTAAACTTTAAAGCAGGTTTCAACGCGAACTCTGGTGATAGGTAAAACCACACATCATTTCAATAGACGAGTTTTGCAATCGTCGATAATCAAAGGTAACGCGGGTTATCGCATTACCTCGCTGATCGAAAGCTAGGTGTCGAGTGTATTTGTCATGTATGTGTACTGGAGACAGTTAGGAACTGATATAGCCGAACAGCCTACTCTGTTATTGAACATTAATGGTCGAAGTTTGATAGAAAGTCTTTAAAATAAAATGAAAAATAAAATGAATAATAAGGATCGGAGGCTCATCGACTATTGTGGTGTGATTCTGTTCTGGCTAGTTCATCATCGCTAACCAATGATTTTAGATCCACTAAATTGGCTAACGAAGACGGGTTTAGGTCTCGCACCACGTGAAGAGGCGGATGAAAGAAAACTGTGTGCTGCTTACAATCAAATGTTTTGTTGGTGGAATCCGCTGACTTGACGATAAACAGAGGACAATTGGAATTATTTTGATTAAAATTATCTTGGTTGGGTATTTATCGAAGTGTAAGTTTTACCTAATCACTCACAAAGTTAACATAAAGTCATTTGGATTTATTTACTTTGTGAGTGATTCAATAATATGTACACTTCGATAAATACCATACCGTAATCATTTTGGGGCCCCGGGTGGCCGAGTGGTCTAAGGCGCTCGCCTTTACTGATCACTGCCATCTCACCTCTGCCCACGTGGGTTAGAGTCTTGGGCTCGGCCAATGTGGTTATGTGAGAAAGCTTGCTAGTCGCTTCCCGTGGGTCGGTGGTTCTTCCCGGGATTTTCCCCGGGTTCTTCCTCTACCAGATATACTGGCCGCCATGTATAGCCTAACATGTGCTGAAAAATGGCATTAAACCCATAAAAACCAAACCAAACCGCGATCTTTTATTCCTGTAATATACATTAACAAGTGATGAATAAAGATGAGATAAGGAAATACAAATTTTTTGAATTAAAAATCGATTGCCACAAGAACATGGGGAACATCGAACGATCTCGTCTTTGTGACTGGTAACATTTTGTATGGACCCTGGTGTGAACCCGTTCTCCTCTTGATTGATTGTCGTTCAAAGTAATCATATATATATATATATATATATATATATATATATATATATATATATATATAGATATATATATATATATATATATATATATGTATATGTATATATGTGAATCTGTATATATATATATATATATATATATATATATATATATATATATATATATATATATATATATATATGACTTGCCTAAAATGGGAAGGGGTGGAGAGAAGGGGGAAAACGTTTGGTATATATATATATATATATATATATATATATATATATATATATATATATATATATATATATATATATATATATATATATATATATATATAGATTGAGAGAACAAAGTTTTCGACAAGCACATTTATTGAAAATAATATAGGAAAAGTAACAATTTGACCCAGTGAGAACGAAATGGATCATAATTTTAAATTTAATACATTCAAATAAATGAGAGCAACATGAATCTTTCACCGTGTTCTTTGCGTCGTGCTTCTATCAGGTAGTGTCTTTACGCCTTTAGCCTCGTTCTCGATACGTTCCTAGTACGGGAGAGAAATCCGAGGATGCTCCGATTGTAGTTTGTGAACGGTTGGTTGGTTGGTTGTTATGGGTTAAGCTATACATGGTGGAAAGTATATTTGGTGGAGGAAGAACCCGAGAAAACCCCGGGAAGAACCACCAACCCACGGGAAGCTACTGGCAAGCTTTCTCACATACCCACATTGGCCGAGCCCGAGACTCGAACCCACGCGGACAGAGGTGAGATGTGATTGATCCGTAAAGGCGAGCGCCTTAGACCACTCGGCCCCACGGGGCCACCCTGAGTTTGTGAAAAGGATCTATTATGTTCACACAGAAATAGCGCAACATTCTGGGCTGAGTCACTTATAATAGTCCTAGCTATGTCATGTAACACAAAAATAATATATACCCTGACGATAAATACCTTTACAATTTATGTACATTAAGATTGTAATATTACACCATCTGTAGATTATATAACACAATCACTTGATATTCATTACTAAGAAGGTCATAAGACTGTTTTTAACTGACTGATACGGTCATACGACTGTCTATAACTGACAGATGCTTACCTAACAATTATTATGCTAACGTTACTTATTTGCTTTGATCTCGTAACTTTTGATAATTCTTTTGATAGTTTTACATATTCCCTGTGAGTACGAATAAAGAAACTATGGTGGATTAACTGCATAATCCACATGTTCTTATATGTGAAGCAAATAATGCGCTGGTGGCACAGTGAAGAGATCTAGTTACAGAGCTAGTGTGTCATTTTATTTTATTTTTTTCAGCATTCAAACCCAATAATCCGATAAAAATTTGGAAAGGCGCCTTAGTTGTCTTCCTGTTGGTCAAATACATTTGTACTTATAAGCCATATTTTACTACACCCGAAGTATGAATAAGAAGGAATAAACAGATATCAACTATTATTTTGAATCTTGAATAAATGTTTGAAAGCTCTGCTTCTTCATAAATTTCACAATGTTTTTGTTTATCACTTTCAAGAAGCAAGCAGTGATTTGTTCCACTTTGATAAATAAGGACCAGTTTTATAATGCATACATACATTTTGTTTATAAGTTTTAGTTTTGTTTTGTACGGGGCAAAGGAAAGCACACAAATGAAAGCCACTTACATTATCCAAAAGAACTGTTTTTTGAAGAATCTGCAGTGTAACCAATAATTAAGAGCATCAGACATAATATATCTTTATATAAGGCCGGTCCTACAGGTACTTGCCATCAGATATAAGATAGCTTTATATGAGGCCGGACCTTCAGGCATGTACCATCAGACATAAGGTATCTTTATATAAGGCCGGACGTTCAGGCATGTACCATCAGGCATATGCTATCTTTATATGAGACCGGACCTTCAGGCATGTACCATCAGACATATGCTATCTTTATATGAGACCGGGCCTTCAGGCATGTACCATCAGACATAATATAGCTTAATATGAGGCCGGACCTTCAGGCATGTACCATCAGATATAATAAAGCCATATATTTCAATTTTATTTAAAGTCGTGATTGTAAAATAAGTCCTGTAAATTGAACAGCTTTATACATTATCTAACCTTGGTTTACAGTTCGATATTTTCCAAAACTACGTTTCTCACAACCATCTGAAGAATGTTCCTCATATTTTCTCGAGCCATGAGCTTTATCTGAGAACAAATTATTACTGCTCTGATGGAACAAACTGCACAGCAACTTGTTTCTTTCCTACAGATTTCAGTTATTGTGGACAGTAAAATCTCTTCGGTTACAAAAACGAATATTTAAATAAATAAATAGATTCAGGAAATTAGCGTGTACACTTAAGTTTAAGGTTCGTCACACTCCTTACGAGAATGAACAGTCCTATTCTTCACTTTCCTTTTTTTGGAAAATTCAACGCTATATTGTCTCAAGAAATATTGCACTTTATTTATTTATTTAATATTTGTTTGTATAATCAAAAGTTATAGACCAGATGCATTCTTTATCTGATGAGCAAAATACGCATTCTAATCATTAGCCATCTTTAAGCATGTAAAGAGCTTTTCACGCTTACGAGGATATTTTCTAGTAAGTGGGAGAGATAATGAGTCTTCTTGTTCTTAGAAAATGACAACAACGAGCAGATATGACAGCAGGAATCTAAAATGGCTTTTCATCCTTATTCAGCTTTACAGGCGGCAGTTCATATTTGGCCGTAAGTTAATCTTTAATGGGGGTTTTGTTCCTACTGCACGTGCTGTATGGATTTGGAGTTTCGCTTTGTCAAACTGGTTTTTCGGGTGATCCAGGCATCAATAGTTCTTCCGGCGTGTTTGTCCTTTTGTAATCGAGACCAAGAAACGAATTTTGCTTGACCATAAAAGCTTTGGTGACGCCTTGGCGTTTGTAGCCTAACCTACCACGCCCTGTATCCTCGGGTTGCAGCTTTTTGCCTGACTCGGTTTTCTTTTCTATGTCTGGCAGGGGGGTCACATTGGACTCAAAGTCTGAATTAGCTGCATCGTCCTTCTTGCCGGTTTTAATATTGTCAAACACATCCGGCCACTGTTTTTTCTGGGGAAATATAACATTAGCCCTGTCTATACATTTGCAAATAATATCGTGATACCTCTGCCTATTGTGATCTATCAGAGCCTTGGCATTACGATCCCTAACCTTGTCTGGTTGCATCCAGTCTACCATTTGGGTAATCTCGTGCCTCATCGCATGAAACGAATAGTTCCCATTTAAAGCTTTCATGTAATCATTGGCCTCGGCAATTGAATGCCTTTTCAGAACGTTTTTATATGCTATATTCTTCCACAGTCTTTCCTTGATTCTGTGCTCGGCGTTCTGCATTTTTCGTCTCTGTACGTCAGCGCACTTTTCGAAGTAGCTGATGTGGATTTTGTTAAGATTTTGCTCCAGTCTGTTCATGACGTTAATCCTCCGAACGCTACCCTCGGTGAAACGAAGGGTCGCCATGTAGCGAGAGTTCTTCCCGAAGACACCGCTGTCCTGATTCAGCAGTTGCTGTTTGTTGTGAACTTGTGGCATTGTGTGTAGCGTATCTGAAACACAAGTACGATAATTTTTAAGTTTATGAAGCAATTACATTTTTGAAAATCTAAAAACAACTAAGAAAGACCCTTCTAAAAATTGAAAAGTAACAAACAAACAAATACATATTAAATTAAAAACAAGACTACACCCCCACAAAACCCCCCACATCAACATGAAAACTAACACGAAAAAAAAAAAAAACCAACGAAAAAGAAAACAAAACAAAAAAAAAACAACAAAAAACGTTTGACAGGCTAATATCTATGTACATATCTATGTATCTACTGTATTTCCTGGAGATTAATAACATTTTGTAGTGAACAATAAACTGCGTTGATTCAAAAGCCATTTAAAAATGTAATACCGTGTTCAGATTATGGGTACTATAAGAGAGATTTCGAGAATTTTTTTTTTTTTTTTTTTTACAAGAGGGAATTCAGCTAATTGATTCCGCATAATTCAAGACGAAGATATTTTTTTAAATCTTCTTCCTTAATTCAGAAACATGTGGAAAATGGACTGTACCAAGGGAAATTCTTCCAGATAGGCCCATTGTTTGAGATTGCCAAATGGGTAGATTTTTATTTGAACCATTTGTATCAGAAACAGTTTGCATATATTAAAGATACAAATGATTTTTGGCTGCTTGTAGAAAGGTGTTGCTTGATAATACGGATCAAAAATCGACCTGGTGATGAAATTTTAAATTTGCTGAAAATTTGTCTTGAAAAGAACGGTTTTATTTTTAACGAAGTTTTGTTTTTTCTCTTTCAAATAAAGGTACAGCTATGGGGAAGACGTTTTCTCCATCTTATGCAATCATTTCTGTAGCTGCATGGGAGAAAGAAATAAAATATTTTCTAAGGCCAAAAACCTAAAATATTTCTATGTTAGGTTTATTGATGATATTTTCTTCATTTGGACCTATTCCGAAGGTGACATATGGCCCCGGATGGCCGAGTGGTCTAAGGCGTTCGCCGTTACAGATCACTGACATCTCACCTCTGTCCGCGTGGGTTCGAGTCTCGGGTTCGGCCAACGTGAGTATGTGAGAAAGCTTGCCAGTAGCTTCCCGTGGGTCGGTGGTTCTTCCCGGGGTTTTCTCGGGTTCTTCCTCAATCAGATATACTGGCCGCCATGTATAGCCTATGATGTGCTGAAAAATGGCGTTAAACCCATAATAACCAACCTACCGAAAGCGACATAAAAGAATTTCTTTTTTGGATGAATAACCACCATTCATCTATTAAATTTATTACTAAAATTAGTAAAGAAAGTTTAGACTTCTAAGAGGGAACAAAAACAAGGGAAATAA
Source organism: Margaritifera margaritifera (assembly GCA_029931535.1). NCBI lineage: Eukaryota > Metazoa > Mollusca > Bivalvia > Unionida > Margaritiferidae > Margaritifera > Margaritifera margaritifera. The sequence continues at coordinate 1,201,183 of JAQPZY010001335.1, read as the reverse complement.
CTTTGCAAAGGGAAATAATCTGGAGACTGGGGTATATTTCAAGGAAACTGACACTATCAATTCCTACATAAAATATATTTCATCCACAGTATACGTTCAAAAGCATTGCTAAATCCCAAATGCTGAGGGTCCGCCAGATTTTGAAAACGAACAAGACTTTCATGACGCTTGTTCATTGCTTTTCGCAGGACTACGAGAAAGAGGTTAATCAATTTGGGAACTTAGGAAAATTAAATCCGAGTGATTTGGAAGAATAAATATTCGTAACAAAGCAAAAAAAAATAATTCCTTTTTGTTGTTCATTTCAATAGACGTTCAGCCACTGCATCAAAGTATGAGAGAGATAATATTAGTGAATTGCAACAAAGATTTTCTGGCACATTTGGAACACGCACTGTGTTTACAGCTTACAAACGAAATAAGAACATAAGGGACTTTTTAGTGAGATCCAAACTATCGAACATCGACAAACTTGATTGTTCTACATGTGAATTTAATGGCTGTAAGCTGCGTGTTTTTTAAAATAATTTTAATAGACATAGTTACAATCTTAAAAATAGGTAGAACATTTTAAAATTAAACAACATATTTCACGTGATAGGCAAAATATTATATATCTCGCCTATTGTTTAAACTGTAAAAAACAGTATGTAGGGAAAGCCGAAAGAAATTTACGTGTTAGGATGGATGTGCATTTTTCGGACATACGACTGCAAAGACAAATAAAACATCTAATCTAAACATATTTGTACAAACTGTAGTAAAAATCATTTGAAAGTAATCGACATTGGGCACAATATCTGCTGGTCAAAAGCGGATAGAAGAAAAGGAGAAAAATTCTTGCTTTAATCGTTTAGGAGCTGAAATTAATTTTTTAATTCCACCGACGGTGTAATCTCGATCGTTTTTTGGGCATTGCTATTTTTTATTTAATTTTATTTATTTTTTAAACGCTATTTTTTTGTACTAAACATTGTGCGGGATTATTTATATATATATATATATATATATATATATATATATATATATATATATATATATATATATATACATTTTAAGTATCGAGCAAGGTATCTAAATACATTGAACAGAGAATTTACAAGGTAAATGAATGTTTATTCAACATATTAGACACAAAATTTGGACAAGAAATAAACAAAAGTACAAGATGAATGTTTAACAGGATTGAAGATTCAATATTACACATATATATATATCAACTGCTCAGAGGTGACTCATTCTCAGATTTGACTGCATGGGTTAACCCCACCCCCCGCCTCAAAAGCTGGTATTAACGTACCAATACGTATAAATATTTCCTCTTTCCTTTTATCTATGATGTGGAATAAATTCTAAATGCTCATAAACGATACATAAATATCATTAAATCGCAATTTAGTTAGATAGCTGTCCGGTGAAAACAGAAAACATTATAAATGCTGGAAGCGGGAGACAGCATATATGTAGGTGGAAGAGAGAGAGAGAGAGAGAGAGAGAGAGAGAGAGAGAGAGAGAGAGAGAGAGAGAGAGAGAGAGAGAGAGAGAGAGAGAGAGAGAGAGAGAGAGATATGTTATGGTGGTCATAATGAAGGTACCACTATGTTGGAATAAACAATTTTTTCAAGAGCAGAAGAAATATATCTGTAGAAAGTGCTAGAGTTTTTTCTCTAGGCCATAAATTATTTGAACACAATTGACTATTTAACAGCTTAAATAACTCGATAGATATAATACTTAAATATAGTTTATTTGAGTTGATTTGTAAATGTACAACCTATCAACACTAATACAAAATTCTAAATGTTATTTACTGATTTGAAAGTATCATTTTATCAAAGCGAAACTGACACGCACACACTTTTAAATGTTACCATGCATACTTATTGAATGTATACCTCTGGTACAATTAAAACAGCCAAAATATTCGGTCATCGCTTGTACCTTAAGTAAATTCACAAAATATGAAATAAATCAAACATTTTATAGAGATACAGATTGTATTCAAGTATTTTACTATGCAACGATGAAGTCGCACAACTATTGTATAATGAATTTAGACACTAGAAATGAAGGATAACATCATGCTCCACTACTATTTAAGGATGGGTTAAATGGTGTCCCAATTAGTAAGTTTTGTCGGTTAAAACTTTATTCATTCATAACAGATAAAGACGAAAAAAAAAAAGAAAAAAAAAAAATTGCACAAGAAATACAAATGTGTAATAATAAGGAATTTGAAATTTGAAATGTACAAAGACTGTTTATTTAATGATAAGGAAAATTACCAGAAAGTGAGTTTATCCAGGCCATACTATCACGAGATGTATGAGATGTATAGCGTGAACAAGATCAAAGTAGGACTGTCTATGCATGCATTACGCTAAGAGTTTTTTGCTTGACAACGTTAACAGATTACCTTACGGATACGTAAGTACCCTGAAGCAAATAGAAAAAAAACCACAATGTTGGATTTAACGACCGCCAAATAAAATCCAACAAAGTCATAGTATAGAAATGATGGATCGTTTAAACTTGGACATGTGGTTGTAAGACAAGTATTTGTTGAATGGGGTTGATGTACGTCTGAGACTGAATCGAAGTAGTATCGTGTTCCATTTGATGGCTAATGCTAAGGAGTACAAAACGAACATTGAAGAAGCCAGACTCTACGTGCGACGTGTGGAGTCTTATCTAAAGTCGGAAACATCATTCAAACTCTTAGCAGAACGATAGCCAAATATCCTCTAGGACGAGTGGAAGTTAAAACCTTCACCATTGCCTATAGACTCCGATCCAAGATCGAAAATCATGTTTTCCAAGGTCAACTGCCTGAACGTTTGCTCTTCGGCATCGTCAGTAATGCGGCTCTAAAGGGAGATATAGATAAAAATCTTTTCGAGTTCCAACACTCAATGTCTCCAAAATAGAAGTCACCCGAGGTGGCCAGACATTGTGTACCAGACCCTTTGAACCTAACTGTGCTCAGAAAAAGTACTTGAGATCGTACTTTACTCAGTTTGAAGTCACAGGACAATTAGGAACCAACAGTAGCCACAGCATTTCGTACGACGATTATGCAGGAGGATAAACTTTGTGGAATTTTGATTTCATTCCAGACCAAGGCAGCTACGAGGGACATTTCTACCCTATAAAATCGGACCAACTTCGTGTGGAACTTCAGTTTGCACTAGCTCTGACAATACTCTGGAAATTTACAGTTTGAGAGAAGTGATCATAAACTATTACAAATGGATGGAACACGGACCTATGGAGATAAGCGAAGAGGATGTTTTCTTTCCAAAAGCAACAGCAGTTAGAAACTTCAAGTGAAGAAGAATAAAAAATGCAGTCATGATGTCTAGATGCCCAGAACAAGAACAACATTTAGTCTTCTGTTTTGCTCGTCACTTGGCTGAAAGAAAATCACTTCTAACTAGAGAACGTTGTTATGGTTTTAAAATCAATCATACTAGTCAGAAACAACACGACAAATGTTTGATAATGAGTCAAGAAGAAAAGTTGGAAGACTATCTGGAAAATGCATGGATTCGCATCTCAGAAGAGAAGATTTTGAAAGAGTAGCATAAAGACTTGAGTGACGAAACGCGTCGAAGCCCTCTTGCTACAGAATACCGAGACTTCTCGTTCATCGACGTACTTGACAAATATTTTCAAGGAAAAAGTCAAGTGTGAACTGATGAATTATCATTTCCTGTGAAAAGAATTATGTACCTAGGAATTTCATTAACTTCTGACTCACAGTTCGTACACAGCTTCTTGGAATCCAGTAGTGTGTGCTAAAAGGTGAACTTCGTCATCGAAAACCTAAAGACCTTCAAGCCTATGTCATCAACACGGACGACAGTCATCGCCCAGGAAACCATCGAGTAGCCGTCTACATTCCCAACAACCACAGTGTGGAATATTTTGATTCTTATGGATTACCTCCTCTGGAATACGATATCATTGACTTTATGAGAAGAAATGCTGTATAAACTCAGTTGAATAATGTGAGATTACAATGATCAGATTCTGTAGTGTGTGGATAATATTGTGTGTATTTTCTTCATTGACGCAGTCTTAGATTTGCATTAGAACATACTGACTTGTTATGAACATGCTTTATCTAGAAACGATCACAAAATAGAAAGGTGGTTCTGTGAACATTATGGCTATCTATTTGTTTTAGCACAGAAACGTAGTGTGTAATGATGGCAAAATGATATAAAAATGTGGGTGCTTGATAGTAATTAAAAAGTATGTGTTCGATAGTAATCAAAAAGTCGATGTTGATCAGTACTAAAAAATGGATTTTGGATAGTACTCAAACAGTGGTGTGTTGGATAGTATCTAAAAATGGGTGTTTTATAGTATATAAACATTTTAACATTATCATTCTGATTTGAGACCAGATATGGCCACCATTTTAAACCTATGCATAGACCCATAGATTTACATGCGGGGGCCTATCCAGACTCACGGACATTTTTTAAACATTAGCATTCCCGTTTGAGGTCAGATAGGCCCGTATTGTAAACCTACAGCGTAATGTTGATTTCCGTCAGAGGCTTGTTTGCCAATTATTACTACTTATAGCATCCCTCAATTAACTTTCGTAAAATATCAGCCCATTTTCTGGTTTAAATTTGATTGAAATACTTCCATGTTCTCATCTTTATAGTTTCGTTAGATCTGTCAACAACATGGACTTTCTTTTCTCGCATTTTTTTTCCACTTTCTCAGCCCATGCATATTTATAGAACTATCAAAATAAATTTATATCCGTTTTTGTATTTTTCATATGCTTATATGTCAATAATACCTGCCTGTCACTAGTCATCCATATGACTGATATAAACTCTTCTTTTGCAGGGAAATCTTTTTCTCTGTTGCTTGTGCAATGTGTGAGCAAGGTTTTTCTAACCATTTACTTTAGTTTAGTGTAGTTGTTTTTCTTCTTTTGTCCCGTTTAATTTGGTGCCACAATTGCATGTTTGTGTAAGCAACCGGATTTTCATTATTATAGTAAAGAGGCCTAAAATACTGTTCTATTTGGGTCATTTAAAACGGTATGGAATCATCCATATACTACTTTGTGCCTGATAAATTGTTTATTGGTATTATCGAAAAACCGACAGTGCTACAATCTAAAACAGGTACTTTATTTTTGCAACAATTCGCAATGTTTTCTTAATCAATTTTCAAGTGTGACAGATTTATTTCAAATTTTGCCATTCCCATGATGCACACTGCTGCAGCATGCTTCATGTACTTAATCATCATGTGCTGTTTTAAATCGAACTGTATTTTCCATCAATTCTATGTTTTTATCGAATTGTTGTAGATTGACATGTACATTTTACGATATCTTCAAATTGTATTGTAAATTTATCCGTATTACAAATCTGCATATCTATCCACATAAAATTCGTAATTTATTTCTTCTTTGTACTCCGCTGTTTTCTATTTTAACCATCGAACTACCAGGCATGATGCAACTCATTTTGATCATCGAACTACCAGGCATGATGCAACTCATTTTGATCATATAACTACCAGAGTTGATGCAACTCATTTTAACCATCTAATTATCAGGCATGGTGCAACTCATTGTAACCATCTAACTACCAGGCATGATGCAACTCATTTTGATCATATAGCTACCAGAGCTGATGAAACATATTTTAACCATCTAACTACCAGGCATGATGCAACTTAATTTAGCCATCTAACTACCAGGCATGATGCTACTTATTTGAACCATCTAACTACCAGGCATGATGCTATTTATTTGAACCCTATAACTACCAGGCATGATGCTATTTATGTTAACCATCTAACTACCAGGCATGATGCTATTTATTTGAACCAGCTAACTACCAGGCATGATGCTATTTATTTGAACCATCTAACTACCAGGCATGATGCTATTTATTTTAACTATCTAACTACCAGGCACGATGCTACTTATTTGAACCATCTAACTACCAGGCATGATGCTATTTTTTTGAACCATCTAACTACCAGGCATGATGCTCTTATTTTAACCATCCAACTACCAGGCATGATGCTACTTATTTTAACCATCTAACTACCAGGCATGATGCTACTTATTTTAACCATCTAACTACCAGGCATGATGCTACTTATTTTAACCATCTAACTACCAGGCATGATGCTACTTATTTTAACCATCTAACTACCAGGCATGATGCTACTTATTTTAACCATCTAACTACCAGGCATGATGCTACTTATTTTAACCATCTAACTATCAGGCATGATGCTACTTAGCTCGATGTTATCATCCTAAAATGTAATTTGCAAATTTGCATCTTTTGTGAAACATCAGAGTATATCTTTTTGATAGCTGAAAACAACAAATTAACACTTTTTAAAAATTCTTGAATGTTTTTATTCAATACTACCAGGCTTGACAACACTTCTGTCCCGTCCGTACTTGTGAAATAAATAAACATATCATCTTGATATCGACAATGTTGCTTTCTTGTTACTCTAAAAGATGTTGAATTCAGCACGACATAGCTTTGTGTTAATAATTATGATGTAAAAAATCTAACCAGCAGATTTCGCGGCACTACACACACACACACACACACACACACACACACATATATATATATATATATATATATATATATATATATATATATATATATATATATATATTAGTATTATCGTATCCCGAACACTAGCTGGTTTATGCAAAACTTACAACCCGCTAGAACTGTCAAGTGGGTTGGTGTAAAAGAATTGTCGTATCGATAGTACTTAAAAGACAGTAACTTGGAAGATAGATTTCAATGTGACATTGCATAATATAAGCCTTATTTAGGACTGATTAAAAGACAGGTGTATGAATACTGAACTTGCTACCTTTCTAAATAACTTACTGTAATTAAATTGCCGTGCCAAAGAGTATCAAAACAGGAACAACAACCACCAATATAAACTCTTACAAAAGCCAATAACTCATAGCTTGAATTTTGAATGACACTTAAAGGGAAAAATAAGTTGAAAGGGCCTCATTGTTCTATGAAGTATGTATTCATTGCGCCTCTCTGAGCAAGCAGGAGTGGAAAGCAAACATGTCTGTAACCTACTGCACAAAGGCAGTTGTAGGCCTTCATCATTTTGAATTGTATCAAATAGTCTGCAAAGATTGAATAATATTCACATTGTCCTGTCATTGTAATAGTAATAATGCAAAAATAAATTTAAAAAACTGCATTCAATATCGGTAATTACTTTTTTATCATCAGTGAAAAAGACTTAGTTATTTACCTATTATAAAGAACCATGAACTTTCAGCCCTTTCTACGTTTGAAATCTGTTAAAAACCCTTTATCAGAGACTAATGCGTATATTGCAATTGATTGGTAACTGTAACTAACGGATTGATTGTACTTCCACATTTTAGTTTGAAAAAGACCAATATATTCGTTGAAAGACGACTAGGTCGTAGAACTTGGAACAAATTTTCTTCATGACTTTGGGTCATGGTTCTAATAATTGATACACTTAACTGCAGTAATCTTAAAAAAAAAATACTTGTGAAGCGAAATCAAACCATTTTCACGTGAATTGCAGGATAATTAGAGAATAATTACATGATAATTGTATATCATTTTCCATAAAGAGCTTGCTACTCTTGTGAGTGTGAATTACGCGATAAGTTTCAATAAATTTTCAGAAAATTGAGACTGATGGACTTCATGCGGGTCATTGAAAAATAAAGCTGTAAAAATTTTTTTTTGAATTATAAATTCGACTATCTCTCTCTCTCTCTGCGTATGAGGGCTATGCGATAGTTGCCATTATTCGCGGCATGGGTTCGATTCCTGCTTGAAACTAATTAACTCTCGAAATATGTTAGATTATGTACGTGTCATTATTGGTGTCATCACACACACACACACACACACACACACACACACACAGACAGAGAAATATAAGAAGACATTCACTTTTTTCGATGGTATGATCAGAGGCACTTGATTCTATCAGCAAAGAGGAATGAACACATGATAACATCCTCCTCTACTACCAATTAACACAAGGAAACTAACTCTCGCGGTTCGAAATCTGACCCCTCGATGACTCCGTGCCATTTGTCTTATGCTATCTGCGCATTTCGTCACTCATGACTTGCACCACCGTAAAGGAGACAGTCCAAATGTTTCCCCCATGTACAATGTAAGTACCTTATTGAGTTTTTTATCTACAACTTTTACTCGAAGTTTCTCTGTTGCTTCGTGTCTTGTTTATTTCAAAACTTCTTTGGATTAAAACACTTCCTGTCTACTTCGGACTATTGGGGGTATTATGTAGATAAAAAAAATACCCAAATTAAAAACAATTTAAATTAAAATGAAAATCAAGTTTATTTTCTTTCAGGAGCATTTGGGAAATAAAATTTCGTACATTTTTTCAACTAATCTGTTTATTTACTATATTGTACACTTATACGTAGAGGTCATGACCCTTAAGTCATTTGCATAGTCATTTGCACTGAAGCAATCATGATCTTGGCGCATTCTCTCCGAAGTAGACTGGAAGTGTTGTCCTCCAAAGAAGTTTTAAACTAGACAAGACACGAAGCAACGGAGAAGCTTCGAGTAAAAGTTGCCATTAAAAACTCAGTAAGGTACTTAAAACGTACATGGGGGAAAGATTTGTAATGTTTTCTCTACGGTGGTGTAATTTATGAGTGAGCAAATGCCCAGACAGTATGAGACAATTAGGACGGAGTCGTCAAAGAGTCCTATTTCGAACCGCCAGAGTTAGTTACCTTGTGTTAATTGGGAACAATTAATTATTGAAAAGTTAAATGATGATCACTCGAAGAGTGGATAGGTCAGAGGGATCCCATAGAAGTCGTACAACTATAGGTCTGAAAAGTGTCGGACAAATGAATTAGTGAATCACTCAAGAAAAAAAAAAAAAAAAGATAAAATTTGTTAAAGTGTATTGTATACTTGAATGACATAAGATCCTTATAGGTGAAAACTAAACATATAGGATTCTGTTCGGGGACTTATCTTCTTCGTGGTGGCAATTGTTAAGTTATTATCGAATTATGACTATAATTTATTCTACTCCACTGATTCAGTGCATTTAAAAAGTGCGTTAAACGTGGAAGATTAATGAGTCTACTTTGACCTTTTGCACTGATGCATTTTAACTATTTTATTAGAAAGATAACCTCAAGCTTCGCATGGTTGTTTACTTTCTCTTTTGTTAATCATGAGAATATTAGATCGATGTTTTTTTATAGCTGACTAATTGTTATAAGTGCATAAAGTTACAGAACAACTTACTTCGAGAAATATGTCTGTAACCTGGTCCTATAGACACACAACTCATTATACACTGGTGGCCCACTTATCGTTCCAAAGGGCACACTTTTAGTTATTAAACTATAACAATCGTAGCGGTATTTTTCTATAATGCGAGCGATTGAAATTAAGGCTAACACAGACTGTACACGTAATGTACGCGCATGCATTGTAATGGTTATCAAATATGTAATTTCTTTCTTTATAACAACAGAAAAAAATCGATCAAATCTGATAATACTGGGCCTTGCAGCCGTTTTACACCCCCCCCGCCTCCCTCACCTCCCCTCCCTTAGCCCCCCCCCCCCAATTCAAACCTTACGCGTATATTTTTTCTTCTTCCGATAACACATACCACTATCATGTTATCTGAACCGCCCTAAAATCATATTTATCCTTTATGTTATTGGAACCATCCTCAAATCCCATTAACCCTTTATGGTATTGGAACCGCTTTAAAATCCCATTAGCCCTTCATGTTATTGGAACCGCTCTAAAATCCCATTCACCCTTTATGTTATTGGAAGCACCCTAAAATCCTATTTATCCTTTATGTTATTGCAACCGCATTAAAATCCCATTTACCCTGTATGTTATTGGAACCGTTCTAAAATCCCATTCACCCTTTATGTTATTGGAAGCGCATTAAAATCCCATTTATCCTTTATGTTATTGGAACCGCTCTAAAATCCCACTCACCCTTTATGTTATTGGAAGCGCTCTAAAATCCCATTTATCCTTTATGTTATTGGAACCGCTCTAAAATCCCACTCACCCTTTATGTTATTGGAAACGCCCTAAGATCCTATTTATCCTTTATGTTATTGGAAGCGCATTAAAATCCCATTTATCCTTTATGTTATTGGAACCGCTCTAAAATCCCACTCACCCTTTATGTTATTGGAAGCGCTCTAAAATCCCATTTATCCTTTATGTTATTGGAACCGCTCTAAAATCCCACTCACCCTTTATGTTATTGGAAGCGCTCTAAAATCCCATTTATCCTTTATGTTATTGGAACCGCTCTAAAATCCCACTCACCCTTTATGTTATTGGAAACGCTCTAAAATCCCATTTATCCTTTATGTTATTGGAACCGCATTAAAATCACATTCACCCTTTATGTTATTGGAAACGCCCTAAGATCCTATTTATCCTTTATGTTATTGGAAGCGCCCTAAAATCCCATTCACCCTTTATGTTAATGGAACCGCTCTAAAATCCCATTCACCCTTTATGTTATTGGAAGAGCCTAAAATCCTATTTATCCTTTATGTTATTGGAACCGCTCTAAAATCCCATTTATCCTTTATGTTATTGGAAGCGCCCTAAAATCCAATTTGTAACCGTATTAAAATCCCATTTACCCTTTATTTTTGAACAATTTCAAACATCCATATTTTTAAGTGAATTGCCATGGATATCTAACATTAAGCTATGATATCATATGCTTAGGTCGAACTCTCTGTTGAATATATTTGAATTTCTTGGTAAACAATGGAAAAACATCACGTTTGATTCTTTAAAAAAAACAAAAAAACCCCCAAACAAACTGTAATCATGAAAACAGTTTTGATGTGTTTCCATGATAAGAAGATATACCGAAATCCTCGAGTGGAGTAGCCTTGTAGTAGCCTATCACATGGCACAACAGTTAAATATCTTGTCAGTTTTTGAAAAGGTCTCAGACTCAATTTATGTGTTATTGTTGACTACGTTCTTTAGAATCTTCTATACTGCATTACATTACCTAATTCTGAATTTGATTATTTTAATGTATATTACTCCGTTTAAACAAAAAGTAAAATGGGGAAAAAAGAATAAGATGGAATTTATAGAGAAGTACAGTATTCCTGTTTTTCTTTCTCCTCTGAAAATAAATACAAGCATGTATCTTGGCACTGTTTTTTTTTCTCGTTTTTTTCCCGTCTCTTCTCTTCTATTTCTTAAAGCATACTATGTTTAGTCGAATTAATTTTCCCATATTAGAATTGCTTTTGATTGGTGAGGAATGGTCAATAAGTACCTTCCTTTTGCCACTGGTAGTTTTATAACAGGGAAAAATGTTGAAAATGATTAGGTAAAAATAAACATGACAAAACCAAAAATAAATGTTGTTTGGTTGTTTTTAAACAGCACTTTTAACACATTATTGGCTATATAATGTCGAGGAAATGGGAACTAACTGCAGCAGATTAAGGACTGGCCTGGGCGAATATCGAAAGCGCAACCCTTGAATTACGAGTTTGACGCTCTAGAAACTTCGCAATCGAGGCTCCTAAAAACAATAATAAAAAAAAGACAAAAACACTATCTAATGTATATTATATCAGACAGAGTGAAGGAAATATATTACACGTTTAATAAACAAATTCGTACAAATCCCTCTATGGAAGTCTGGAATGAAGAGAAGATTACAATCTTTCTCACCTGAATGTGAGATGTCAGATATATCTTACAGTATACATTTTTGCGCAGGTTAAAGTGTTCCTAGCTTCCAGGTATAAAAATGAATTTTTTTTACTTCTTTAAATTTACAGCAATGTCCTTAGTGCCTTTAAAACCAATCAATCAAGCAAGCAAGCAACCAAGCAAGCAAGCAACACGTGCTCTCCATAGCATAAACGTAACCGATGCATATAATCATTTTCAAAGTATTCCGAATATTTGCAGTGATATCATTCATCCATTTATCAAAAAGAAAATCGGTAAATTAATTACATACAAAATCGGTAAATTAATTACATACAAAATCGGTGAATTAATTACATACAAAATCGGTTAATTAATTACATACAAAATCGACCGTTTCTGCTTTGCACCGTTACAATCCTCGGGTACAAAATTCACCTGATTTCTTTTTAAAGCACGTGTAGCAATAAGTGTTTAAAATACCTACTTACCTGTACGATACTGTTCTGGTAGTCCTCATCTATTCCCCCACTATATCGACTATGATGACAGTACGCTTTTGATTTGGATTATATACAGTCTGCATATTGAATACAGTATTGTCACTCTCTTTGTGTCGGCATTATCCCGTCCTATCGTAGAGGTTTAATGTTTTGAAATGTAAGGTTTTTGAAATAAACACTTGACCGGTCATTTCATTTTACATCAAGTGCTCTATTTCAAGCCAGGCGCATATGTTTGGGGATCGCTCTGAGATTTTTTGGCCATCGAGCTTTAACCAATATCCGTTAATAATACTGTGTACTGTTTGTTAAGGGTATGCCCCACAGTTATCACGAAATTCCATTTCCTCATACAAATGTCGTCTGCATGATGTACTTTGCGGTGAAAATCGCACAATACTGAAACCTTTTTCATTAATTACGATCCCCCCAAAAAAATTCTTATCTGTCTAGCTTATGATTTTAACCTATTTTTGAAAGTCAGAATTATTCTGTACCAATTTAAATCAGCTTGTGAACTAGCAAAAAATGCTTTAATAAATAGTCATAATTTTGTATTTTTGCCGTGTGCCTGTTCTAATCAACGAATTTTACTACAACTACGCTCATATGGAGATTTATGTACCTGAATTTTCCTTTCTCTATACAAAATATGAAAAGAATCTGACAATTTAAATGTTTTAAACGTCATTTCAAACATTTGATACACGTTTCATCTCAAACATTTGATACACATTTCATCTCAAACATTTGATACACGTTTCATCTCAAACATTTGATACACATTTCATCTTAAACATTTGATACACATTTCATCTCAAACATTTGATACACATTTTTGCTTTTTAAAACCAGGTAATAACTCATATTCAACTTGAACTACATTGAAAGGTATAGAAAATCAATACCCCCCCCCCCACACACCCCCAAAAAAAAAAAAAAAAAAAAAAAAAAAAAAAAATTATTATTTTTTCCTACTCCCTTTCCACATTGAAAGCCTTGCAAAATCTTAAATCTGACAACCCAGATATTACAGATGCATGATGTGCTAATATAATCTGGAAAAAGCATTCTTTCCTGTTGGCCGCCTAGTTATATTGATATAAAGGGTAATGAAAGGTTATATAAAACAGCCAAACCTGCTCTACAATCACCCGTTTCCGAATGGAAGATTTCGTATACTTGCTTCAAATATTGTATAAATCAGCATGTTCGTCATACTTTGCAAAATATGTCGAATTACAACAAACTCCACAAACAAACTTAAGAACATCAAACCCACAATTGTGAAGTGTCATCCATCGTAATCGGAGAGATGAAGTGGGATTGTGACACACATACCTAACTTATGCATACCTCCTGAAGGGTTGGTTGGTTGGTTGTGTGGGTCTTAAACGCCATTTTTCAGCACATGGTAGGCTATACATGGCGGAAAGTATCTTTGGTGGAAGACCCAGGGAAGAACCACCGACCCACGTGAAGCTACCGGCAAGTTTTCTCGCATATCCACGTTGGCCGAGCCTGTTTTGTGCCATGGAATAATTGGGAAGAGGTCATCCCTTTGTTTGAAGATGCCTTTCATTGTATCAGTTGGTGGAAGTACACGTGCGAAACGTGGTTCAAACTGTTGTTTTTATTGACCCAGGGATGGAATCGGAAAATAGTTCCCTGCATCTGGTGTTTGAATTGTGTGCTAACAAGGAAAAGCCATGCAATTGTGAAGTTATAGCTGTGACATTGTGGTCATTTATTTATTGATTAGAGAAAAATTGTTTCTAGTCTTGGCGCGTTACGAGAACTTACAGTTGACAACGAATGTTGTCGGGAAGTGCTTGGAAATAGGGGAAAACAAGGGACTTCCAGCCCAACCTCACTCAGGTGTTTGATTCGCTCTGTAGAGGAACCCCTGTGCGTGTTACAATATATACGTACATATACATATATACATATACCACAGTTGTAAAGCTCTCTTTAATTGTTATGGACTTCTAGTTTATTGTTCGGATACTTTATTTACTGCTATTGGTTTCTATTCATATTCTGGTTTTGAAATTATACGAGTATGATTTTTCCGGCAGGATAAAAAGTATCTGGTACCTGTTAGTGTGAACCAGTTGATTAAGGTAGCTTTAATCGATACCTAGCTTTAAGGACATTTATAGACCGAACAATGCCGCTAAGCAAACCCATTTTACTTGTTCATAAAGTATGTGCTAACTTGAATCAAGAAATGCGTGTATTGAGTACTGGGTTGTAAGATGCATGCACTTTAACATTATTGTCTGCGGAAAAGAATGAATGGTCTGAGTCCTTAAAGGCGTTCTCGCATAGCCTGCATACACGAAATTCTCTACCAACCCCCAACCCCCCCCAGTTAGGGAATGGACCATATCCGTGACACAGTATATTTAAATCTGTCTCCCTATCTCGTGTATTATTTCTATTAGGGTGCAATTCAAACAGTGCTGTACTGGGCAATGAAAAAAATCTTGCCGGAGAGAGCAAACGTTAGGCTTTGAAAACAAAAAAAAGACAAGTTCAGTGTATACACAACTATATTGTATGAGCTCCGTGAGTTGTAAATATTTTATTTTTTCATGATATGGTGTAATTCGTCCAACGATAGAGCCGATAAAACACGTTTTTGGACAGTACTTTAACCACGATTGAATCGGGAATTTTCGTTTAATTCCGGCATGTCGTATGTGACGTCGTTTGTGCCAAAAGGCAATCGTGTACTGCGATCTGTTAATGCTATGGTGGGGGTGGGGGTGGGGGTGGGAAGGGGTCAGCATCTTCCTGTGTATATCACTAAATTGTTCCAATCGACAAATAAGCGATAGGCACAAGTATATATGAAGTTGAAGATAAATGGAACGTTTAACCTGAAACTTTGTGATCAAAATGATACTTCATCACTTTTAACCAACTTTGTGATCAAAATGATACTTTGATCACTTTTTTAAAAAATGACACTTTATGCTTTCGCTTACATAGTGTCAATAAACTGAAGTAAGTGATTTTTCAGTAAACTGACTATAAATTGCACCAGTACATTAATCTTCATATAAAGAATAATAATTCTTATATTAATCACTCTACAGAAAAAAATGAATAAATTTGTCAAGCCGTTTTGTGGCGTTCTAAAAGTTCTTGAATATTTCCTCAAAAATATACCTTTCTGTGCGAGAATCTCAGGTTGTATAAAGCGAGTCTCATTTAGTGAAAAGAAAGAAAAAAAGGAGTCCAACTTCCATGTCTTTTTCCTAATGGCAAATAAAACATGGTTGAACAGTAAAAATATTGTTTATTGTGGCGAGAGAGAGAGAGAGAGAGAGAGAGAGAGAGAGAGAGAGAGAGAGAGAGAGAGAGAGAGAGAGAGAGAGAGAGAGAGATAGAGAGAGAGAGAGAGAGAGAAGGAGGAATGGTATCAATTTCCTTGTCACTATATCCGTTAAGAATTTACTGATAATTTATTTTTTCATAATTATTTTAAGTTAGATTGCCATTAATTATCTAATTTATCATATCAGCGATTTCATCCTATAAAGTAATATGAATTTGAAAAAGGAATCAAAACAACTGAATGAGCACTCGCCTCACATTTGAAAAAATATATTATTGTCCTGTTTTCTTTGAATTGGATTGGATTTATCTCTGAAGTGTTTAACAGCAACATGAAATACTATTTTTAATCTTAATGAACAATTTTATATTTTGAATGAGACCAGATTAATACATTAGGTTAAAAATGTTGTGCTCTTTGTTGACGTGAAAAGTGTCAGGGTCATGAAGCTGTTTGGGCCGATTTGTGTATACGCGTGGAGAGAGAGAGAGAGAGAGAGAGAGAGAGAGAGAGAGAGAGAGAGAGAGAGAGAGAGAGAGAGAGAGAGAGAGAGAGAAAGAGAGAGAGAGCATATATCATACTTAATAAATGGTGGAGATAAAGATTGGATCGTTGTACGCTTAGTTTACATTATTTTTTATCTACAGTATATATATTACATCAATAATGCTGACAGTTTTACTTTGAAGAAGCTGAGTTTTCTTTGTTACGGAACTGACGACGTTTCGAAAACGCACTCTTTTTTGTTATCCGTGTGCACGGACACATATGGATGCACTTCTGACATATGCATGCTTTGGTTTCCATTAAGGGAGGAAACTAAGAAAAAATGAATGAATGAACAGATAGACAAAATAAGACGGACAATTAGATCGAAATTTACTTTGTGTGAGAGGCTGTTTCTGTAATCTGGGGTGAATCATGAGTCTAAATGGAAGAATAGAAAAGTCTAACAAAGGACGATTGTTCATGGGCTTTTTTTTCTGTGTTGCGATATACTACTCCCGCGCGCAGTAAATATTTCCTGTGAATAACCCTTTCACTCAACAATAGATAATAACAGCATAACATAATTTAAAGGAAATTTGTAAAAGTACATCAGACAAAAGCATAATAAACAATCCGTTATGCAAAAAATGGTCTTATCTGTCAAAGTATTATTTCTGTCAAAGGTTTTGTTTACCAATGTCGGCATTTTGCTTGAAATTCCCATACACGGGGAGGGGTGGGCAGGCTAGTCCTTTGTTCAGAACGAGGGTCGAAATCAACGGCGTATATTGTAAGGATAAACTCTGTACATAGACTGTCAATGATTAGTATTGTTGAATAAATAGATTATTTGACATGTTTGGGGTTTTATAGAGAGAAAATTGATTTAATCTTTGTAATCTGCTCTTTTATAGAGAAATCTGAGTTGATTTAATTTGTTTATAATATCATGCACGTGGGGGGCATAGGTTTGTCTTTTTGTTTGGATCTTGGAACATGATGTGATTTGTAAGGGTAAAAACTTTAATCTTTGGTTCAGAAATGCAGAATTAATAGTGTTCAACATTTTTCACATGTCTCATGCATGGTTATTTAATCAATCATGAGGTTTAGTTTAAAGTCAATACTTCTTGAATGTTGTTGTAGTTTTTCACATATGATTTACTTAAGCTTAACTCATCAATGTGGCACATACGCAGCTGTTTTAGAGTGACGTGGCGTTGATCATACAGCAGGTGAAGTAATTAAATAGAAAAAGACACCTGAGACTTATCCCTTTTGGGTTAGGAGGTAAAGAGGAGATTCGTAAGGTCAAGAATTTTATCCATGGTCATCATTGACGCCTCAGAGTTCTGGCGAGTAAAATAGTTTTATTAGAGTTTGTACAATAAACCTCTCGTTTAGGAGGATACTACAACATTAAAAAAAAAAACAACCCAAAAAAACAAAAAAAAAAAACCCCCCCCCCCCAAAAAAAAAAAAAAAAAAAAACGTTTGTACCCAAAGCCCACTCATGCACGGAATACGACAACATTAAAATAAAAATCCAAACTTTCCTGCGAATATAATTTGTTTGACAC
This sequence comes from Margaritifera margaritifera, assembly GCA_029931535.1. Taxonomy (NCBI): domain Eukaryota; kingdom Metazoa; phylum Mollusca; class Bivalvia; order Unionida; family Margaritiferidae; genus Margaritifera; species Margaritifera margaritifera. The sequence continues at coordinate 1,183,494 of JAQPZY010001335.1, read as the reverse complement.
CAGCCAACTAGTGTAAGGATACGACAACATTAAAATCAAAATCCAAACTTTCCTGTCAATATAACTTGTTTGACACCACCCAGCTAGTGTAGGGATACGACAACATTAACGACTAAAAATAAAAAATTTCTAGCGCAGGGTAACAGCTAAAGCGGTGTTGTCCAGAATAGAAAAGCCTTGTTGCAAAGCCATGCCAGAGGTAACGTGCACCTTAGATGCAGCGACAACATCCTATTTAACACAAATTAAAACTTTAAAATTGTGTAATATCATAAATAATGGAACAAAGCTACGTATTATCGAATTCAAAATTTTTTAGATAGGTGATATAAATATTAACGAGTTGAACATAACAGTAATGATGTTGGTATCAAGAAATAATGCACATTTGTTTACAAGTTTGGATAGAATAAACGAGTGGTCAAAGTTAGCTGTGTTGAAGAATAACAGTCAAAGGATTTAGTAGTATGTACATGTAAATATACATACTGTCGTCAAACACTTCAATTTTAAATTTTGCTTTTAAAGTTTCGTATTCCTATACGAGAACATGTTTTGTACCAGACATTGTTATGTATGATGTTTATATAATATTATAAATATTTTAGGAAATTATAAATGTTTCTTGACTTTAATATTTGCTTAAACCTTAATGTTAAGTATAATGTTGAGATGTTTAGCTATTGTCCTTGAATTAGGTTATTTACTTAATATTTGAGTTCAAAGACGGTTTTGGTATACAAGTTGTTTATTCCATTTAAGGTCAGGCTTGAGTTTGTTTACAGATAAAACCAGAATTTCCTTTAGAGTTATGTGTCAAAAGTCACATACACCATATAATATTCTAGAACATTCTGTCATGTGACTTGTCTTATATTTATACAGCATTTGGTAAACAAGATTCCATTCCAATTTTGAATATTGTGTTAAAAACATTCTAGTTTTTTATGATCAGTCTTTTCGAATCATCAGATTGTTTGGAATCATAGTTGTGCTGTAATCTCGTAATGCTGTAATGCCGTAATGCTGCTGTTTTGCTGTATACATAATTCGAAAGGAATTATTTATTGGAACATTCATTGGAGTTACCTAAAGTGCTTACATCAACCTTTGGATTTAAATATATGACTTTTGGATACTTGTGGACATTCTCAAAGATGATGTGGATTACATTGTTTGGGTACATCAGGACATTCCAGACTTCTAATTCATTCAAGAAACATTCTATAATTAGGATTTGTGATTAGGACACTTAGGATTATTGGATTATTTGGATTTTAATTCACATCACTGTAAGTGTCTTTTGATTTTCATTTTAATTATCTAGAAATAAATTGTTTCTTGATTTATCATACATTGTTGGTTTCGCTTTCTTTCTGTTATATTTTTCTTAGACCAAAGAGTCGTAACATCATATTTTGCATAAACAAAACTACCATGGAGTCTTTTGACCAGATTAAACCAGACAGTCATTTTAAAAAAAAAAAATTTGTGTGATTTGATATCTAGTATAGGGATACCAAGATTTTCCGCAGGAGCAACTCTTGTTTCAACGAAATAATGCGAACATTTCTGGAACACTCATATTTATATAAAACAAAAACACCCTAGAGTCCCCGGATGATGTACTCATTTTTTTATAGTTGTCATTGAGCGGAGCTCAAGCAGACTAAGAGTAACAGCAAACAGCGCGAGCACAAAAATCAATAAATGATTCATCGCTGAGGGACCAGTGGTATTAAGCATGCATTGTGTCACACGTTTTCTTGATCTAAGTGTGCTATGAATGTAAACACATATAGCTCAATGACTAACGATGATTTATTACGACTGCACATTGTATTTTGTATACATAATTTGCCCAAGCACAATAAATAAAATGAAAATTATTACACTGCTAAATTAATGTCAACATTGCCTAATGCGTATTATACCACAAACTTATTATCGTTCTGTTAACAATAAATGGAGCTTCTAAAGTGCAGAGATATTACAGCACTGACAGACAGAGGTAACATCCTCTGGAATGCCTTGTCATACCTCCCTGAAGGCAACGCAAAGCACAACAATAAATATTGTCTTTTAATATGTTAGTCAATATGGAATTTAACAGCGTTATTAAGCAAATGTGGTAGTGCAATTGAACCGCCACATGAAAAGAGAAGACAGTTCAATGAGTGCATGTGGTTAGTATGTTATGGCAAATCTTAAGGACAAATCAAAATATAATTGTCTAATTAGTTTCTCCTGCCAGTAAGTGTTTCCTCTCTGTTAGCGATGTATTGTGTCAAGAAGGACACCCGATCGTGAGAGCACTTTTGATATTTCCTGTCAATTGTGCTCGACTATATTCACCTCAATTCTGTTAGGTAAATTGTTTATCTTCTGCTTCTTCCTTTTTGTTCACTTGAAAAGACTGTAGTTGTGGTTTTGTGGGTTTAACGCCAGTTTTCAGGACATGATAGGCTATACGCGGCGGCAGTGGCGGCGCGAGGGGAGGGTTGGGAGGGGGCAACTGCCCCCGGGCGCCAGACGAAGATGGCACGGACTATAGTATTTTTTGTTGTTGTTATTTTTTGCAGCTGAAATTTTAATAGTATTTCACCTTTACCTAAGTGTAGCAGGGGCAATTCTTGACAAAACTTATATTGGGGGGTGGGGTTGGAGGTTGTCAACTGACATAAAAACTGTTCTCTTTAGTAAAGAGGAGGCGCCACTAAAGAATATCGAACCCTCGCGCCGCCACTGCCCGGCGGCCAGTATATCTGGTGGAGGAAGAACCAGGGAAAAAACCCGGGAAGAATCACCGGAAGCTACTGGCAAGCTTTCTAACATGACCACGTTAGCCGAGTCAGAAACTCGAACCTGCGAGGACAGAGGTAAGATATCATTATATATATATATATATATATATATATATATATATATATATATATATATATATATATATAAATACATACACATATATTTATATATATATATATATATATATATATATATATATACACACACAACACACACACTTTGCTCCGGTAAAACACCTATGTTAGTAGTCTTTAACTCAGGTATTATGTTTCAAAGATTGCAAAGACAAAAAATTATCCCTCCTTGTAATCAGTTTTATTTCATATTGTATATAACTCGTCGGTTTGAATGAATTGGACGTAGGCACACGCACTTGCTAGATTCCTTTAATTGATTACAATAACTTGATCTATTTTAAATGTTAGTAGGGCGATGTCGATAAAATCTGCTAAGCAGGTGTTGAGGGTGGGGGTAGGGTGTGGTGGGTGGGGCGTTGGTTGTGTGGTGGGTGTTAGAAAATATCTTACGTGAATGAATATTATATTCAACGTTTCTGATAGCTTAGGCTCGTATCTCAACCTCTTGCAGTTTTATATTTGTAATTTTAAATATTAAAATCAAAATTTCAGTGTAACATTATAAGATATTCACCTTTTTATGTTTCCCCTACATGCCAATAATTACACCGCTATAGCAACATCCCATTTAAGAGAAAAAAATTATAAAATAAATAAAAGATAAAAAAATAAAACGAAAAAAAAAAAAAAAAATTCGGGACTACTACAGTGATCATTTAGAGATCAACGTTAATGTTAAATATAGGTGTGTAGCAATTATGTCATCCAAATGTATTCCTTATCTAATTATTAAACTAGACTGTAATCCGCTCATCCCATGTTGGAAACATGAACTCTCCACGTATATAGACTATATACTCAGGTCTCACTGTACAGTTTCGTCTTTTGACCCCCCCCCCCTAATTTTTAAGGTAGAAGGCATTAGCCTAATTAGCATAAGCCTAGTGTTTATAAATTCACACAGAAGCTAAATCTGTAATATAGTTTACATTTACTTCGAGTTAGGCTTGAAAATGGGTTGGCTTTTTTGGTGACTGCATGTGACAGTTAGACTAGCATTGGAGATCAAATGCGTAACTTGGGCTGCAAATGAACAGCCGACTTGGCTTACGCATTTATGTATATCTGCTACAGCGATAAGTATCTCAAAATCGAGATGGTTAAGGGGTGATGAGAAGTATGTTAATTTGTTATAATACCAGTGAACTTTAATCATGCATAAAGCACATACTGATTCTTTGAGCCTCCTTGTCACAGGAAAATATTCAAAATAGCTCTTTGCTGTCAAAAATTAATGTAAAAAAGAGGGGTTGGTGGTAGTGTCGATTAAGTAAAAAAGCCTTCAGTTGTACATGAATTAACCCGAATACCTCAGTCAAAATCTTACAACCATGCTTTCCACAAAAATCATTGGCTAGGTTTTATTTGTATCTTTAATGTAAAATTATTCTCATTTTTCTGCAATATGTCATTGTCGGATGAAAATTCATCAAAACAACTGTACAGTGAGACCTCAGTGCCATTTTATCCTATTTGTCTGTAATAAAGAAATCCGTTAGATTCCAATGACTGGTCAAAACTTGAACCTAACAGCCTTACAGGTCGAGTTTGTGTGCTTGACCGCATCCGAGAAATCTATTTATTTACAAGCAACAAAGAAATCGTTGTCATTTTGCCTAACTGGGTGGGACTCTTCACTGCTGTATGGACTGTGATAATGACCCACGGAGACTGAAAAGCTCATACGATTGAAGGTAATAAAATCTTGTAAACCGAAAATAGAATAAGTAAACATAATCAATTTTATTTTCGCCAGCACTCATAATGTCAGCAACCTCGTTTATAGCAGGCTGTGGGTTCGCTATGATACACTATGTACATGTTCATAGTATTGTGTCTCTGTACGTATTTTCTGCTGAAAAAGATCGGTTATTTAAACATACGTTCTTTTCACCCAAACCACTTCCGCTCGGTCAAGATGAAGACACAATGGTTGGACAGACACATTTCAAATATGAGTAATGCATGGAAAGCTGATAAGGGTGTGAAAGATAGTCCATTTATAACGTTTCCCTGTGTTCAGAACTTAATTTAGCCCATAATGTCTCCAAGGATATAGTAAAGTCACGTATTCTTTTAAGAAATATAACTTATTTAAGTATGCTTAACTATTCTTTGATATAAATTTTGGTATAAACGTAGAGCTATTATTGTTGTTTAAAAAAATGATTTACTATGTAGGCCTATGAAATCATCGGTTTAATGCACAGTGCTGGTTTGGGTAAAATCTGTGCAGAAGGTTGAAAGAACAGTTCTGGCATGGGTAAAATCTGTGCAGAAGGTTGAAAGATCTGTACTGGCTTGGGTAAAATCTGTGCAGAAGGTTGAAAGATCTGTACTGGCTTGGGTAAAATTTGTGCAGAAGGTTGAAAGATCTGTAGAATTTATCAAAGGACGTTAATAATGTCATGAAGAGTTTACTAAAAAATGACACGAAGATACATGTACACAGACACACATATAATACGCATCTGTTTTTGAAAAAGAATGACGAATTATACAATGAAGAAAAATAGAAGAAAGGAAACAATTTATAAAGTGACTGCTTTTTCTTTGAGAAAAAGGAACATTTTCTGTGAGAAATCAAAGTCAAAACAGCTAACCTAATACAAGACTTCATATGCATCAATCCAGGATAGAAAAGTTCCATCCGAGGGTAGGAATTTTCTGATCATGAAAGTGGAATTGTAATATCCTAGACCGATGCATAATGAAGGATTATTTTTCATACATTACTAAATGAAAAATGAAGGTCGTTGTCAAAATGTCGTATTGTGAATACTGACTCAACTTCAAAATAACAAAACGCCAATTGAAAATTTCCTCACCTGAAGATGGAGCGTAGAAGTTAGGTTTACACTGAAAAATTAAGTGTAAACTTTAAATGATGTAGAGCAGTGGTCAAAGCCATTGATGTAATGGCAATACACAGAGTCTGAATAGATGTCATAATGAAAGTGAGCAGGTCAAAAAATAAAGTTCACTTTTATTCCTAGGATTAAACGAGGTGGAAAAAAATAATGGTATAGTCCTCCATTCAACTTTGATCTAGAACGAGGTGGGCAAAAATAATGGTATAGTCCTCCATTCAACTTTGATCTAGAACGAGGTTGGCAAAAATAATGGTATAGTCCTACATTAAACTTTGATCTAGAACGAGGTGGGCGAAAATAATGTTATAGTCCTCCATTCAACTTTAATCTAGAACGAGGTAGACAAGACAAATGGTATAGTCCTCCATTCAACTTTGATCTAGAATTGGTTTTCCTTTCAGAAATAATAATGAGAAGATGGAGAAAAGATCCCATACCTATTTCGACCTGAAAACGGACTTTAGAATCTAGCCATGAAGCTAGGTCAATCAGTGCAAAACGTTCTGTTTGCGGGATACTAACTTTAACCACTGCTTTTGATTCTTATGAAAGAATGGTCAAGTGATACTGGAAATATGGGCGTCTTTGTCAGTTTGTGTGCTATATTATTTCAGTAGAAAGTCGTGTGATGAACACACGATCCTACACGCGTAAGAATGTGAGAAAGTGCTTTCTTAACAATGTCCACCCACACTTTCATTCCCGGTCAATGTCCTTAAAGCCTCGCCTCCAGGAATGAAATCTTAAGTACCCATCTCTTGACATTCACAACTAAACTCCATCAAATGTAGCTGGAGTGGCTGAACCTCAGTGGTTAGCGTACCGAATTCACGACTAGGAAATCATTAAACGCTGAGTCTGAGTTTGAGACCAAATTTTCACTCACAACTCGTGAAAAGTGACGATACAAAAGAAAAGTCCGTTGTGATTGGCTGACACACAATATTAACTCAAAGTGAAGCTCAGAGATTGCATGATTTCCAGGTCATGTGTACACTGCCATAAACTATTTCTCAACTTGCTTCTTAAATTATGCATATATCAGTACGTATATGTGCATCATCCATATTGTGAGCTTCTCCATCCATCTTACAGCCACTTTGTCTATCGATCTCTCTCCATGAGCCGTTCGAATGTTGCTGGCACATTGCACATGCCGAAAGACATGACGGTAAACTCAAACAGGCACATTTTGGGTAGAGAACGCAGTTTTCTGCCGATCTGCATATCAACAATAATCTGCCAATATTCCGAGCAGAGATCTAGTGTTGAAAACCATTTTCTGTCTTCCATTTGATCAAGAGATGAGTCTTTTTTCGGAAGAGGATACGCATCATTCACTGTAATATCGTTCAATTTGCGGTTGTTGATATAGAAACTTTAAGTCCCTTCCTTCTTTCTGACACGGACAACTCCTGACGACCATGGACTGCAAGAAGGTACCAGAATATACCTGCTGATCGTATCATCGACTTGCCTATCCACTTCCTTGTTTGCATGTACTGGCAGACGACGCAGTGGATGCTTGATGGGGTTGACATCTGCGTTTATGGTATATTTCACAATACCCGTGCGCCCAAGACCACGGCTTGAAGATGTAAATACTCTCGAGTGCTTACAGAGCAGTTGTTTTATTTTCTCTGCTTACTCTGGTGATAGATCAGATGTTGTTGATCGGTAAAGCTCACTCAGACGGTCTGTTAGCGTGTCTTCCTGCAGATTACTTTCTGCCATTGGACAAGAGACACGCTCTGCAGGGCTAAATTCGCCTACCACTGTTCTTAAGTATAGTATTTGCAGTTTATTTGACGAATTCATCATCCGTAGCCAAACTGTGTGTCCCCCAAATACTAATGTTCTTGCCACCAAGGCTTGTCCTTTCCTCAAAAACGATGTAGATGACTCTCTCAAACTGGCAATGTACCTTTCCTTCCCGGACATAGCAGATTGAGAATGTGACAATCTGACTTCTGGGCGGAAAGTTTACAGGTGTTGCCAATGCTATTCTGCAACATCCCAACGTTCCTTCGAACGAGACAGACAGCGCCTTATCGCCAATATTAAATATGCCGTTGGCAACATCTATAGACGCACTGCTGATCTTCGTAAAGTCCAAACCTATGCTCCCTGTAACATAAGTCTTTACCACAATTGCTTTGCTGTAGTAGGTGTTGCTGCCCATACCAAAAGTAAAACTTGTCGGCCCTAAAATCGTCAGCATGGTACCTCCTGCAGAGACAATATCTCGCTTAGCTTTGACTAGTAGAGGCCGGTTTTTGGATTGGAATTTGCCAATAGAATTTCTCAGACACCAGTGTGACGGTCGCTCCAGTGTCAATCAAAAGCTTGGTATCGCGACCTTGGATGCTTATGCTACATACCTTCTTGCCTCGGTAGCTATAGTGCCGCCGGTTGTTTTCTTTTCCTCGTCGTCGGTTTGCATGATTGCCACAGCGCTAGCCCTGATGGCTGCGCAATCTCAGCGCTGCGCCTGCTGTACCGTGGCCATTCATATTTTTGCTACTATCTTTGTCATGTTTGTTTAATTCTAGATAACTTTCTTAATACGTCCCTTTTGGCTACATTTGAAGCATTTGACGCGAGTCAATGATTAAGAGTCACAATTCTTATAAGAATCCGTTCTAATATTAGTATTTGCGACCGTGTGGCGCCTAGACAACATTTTCAACACACTTAATTCATCACGGAGCTCTCCGATCATCTGTTTCAGCGAAACTGGCATATACTCCATCGCCACTGATTCTGATATTTGTTTCCCTTCTTTTCATCGGCTCCTAACTGACGATACTAGCCACAATCACTCCTGCGCTGTTTTCCTGCGCGATCTAAGACTTTCAATTCAACGAGTTGGTGTATGGCATAATTTACATTTTTGGCCGAATATGAAGTCTCATATCCGAATCTACCAATGCGTAAATAAAAGTTTATTTTCCTAGAACTTAAGTTACGTTGCCTGGTGCTATAGGATAGACTAAGTAAACACGTCTCCCGATACTTGGTCGAAGTTCATGAAGAGTTACTCCGGCTCTTTGTCTTCTCTCTTTCAGGTGCGCTCTATACAATTCCGTTTTGTTGGAAGGTGAAATCGTTCTAAAGCGCCCTAAAAAGACACTCATAATTCTCAGTAGTACCATCTTACATGTCTCCATGAATGTCTTCCTCTTGTCCGCGAAGGGAAAGGCGAGATATAAGCTCTTTTGCTCAGATGTCGATCATTAAGGTGGGTACATGCCTCGAAATGGAACTTATAATCTAATCAGGAAGCAGCCCCATAAAACGTTGCTGGTTTGATATGGTATGCTTGAGTCTGACTCGTCTGATTTTGGCAAATTATCGGTGTTAGACACCTGCGCTCGCAAACATGGCCGAGAACTTACGACGTATATACTACTTATTGCAGCTGAAACCGGGCTCAAGTAATGTGTGCGTTCGATGGGCTCAAATGCTGTGCTTATATCGAGACGTTCTGGGACAGCGCACGCAACCCAGACGCATGCGACCCACGGTGCCTTACCTTACACATGCGAATCTTGTACTAGCTGCTAATTTGGCAATACTATCAGGAACAGCGCACAGGGCTGCTTCTAACTTGTCATCAATGCCCTTACTTAGGCTTTCTTCTAGCTTCGCTGCTACCCCATGTACATTGTGAATGATGTCCTCATCGGCGCTAGGCCTATGACGTCGTGAGCCCCCTTTGGGCGAACCTCCATCCACCATTCAGAAAGTTTAATTGAAAGATTCGGCACTTTGTCTGTGTCTCGAATCAGGTGGTGTTACAAGCCATTCTTCATGTAGTATTCTATACGCCATGCTCAAAACTAATTATACATTCACCTTCATCCAGTCCCACTGCTGACACCAATTAGTATGTAACGTGTAAGGGGGCCTGCGTAAAGGAATATTTACAGCTTTGGTAGCCAAACTTCCCCCTTCGTGTTTGTACTCGTGTTCTCAAGAGACTGGTATTAGCGTCCGACAAATCTTCTCAAGCCCTGGCGCTTGCCTATGCATGCAAGATAAAACAATTCTCCTTATCACCGTTAGTATCCTCAGAATCGTAGAAAGTCTTCTTCAGACCCTTCACCCGTAGCCTACTGTTAAAGTAATTACCTCTAGACTGTCTTGACTTTCTCGTTGTTATCTTAGCTTCTTGCTCTGAGGACAATATACATCACAACCCCGACTCCACTTAGCTCCGGCCTTTATGCACACCATGTACCAAGTGACCTATCCCTTTACCCGACGAGCCTATTCATAACTGGACCATCCCATTCTTGATACGGGGATGCTTATCAAAACTGCAGACTTAAGATTCAGGGGAAATTTGGTACAATACATAATATTATGACATGTAAAATGCATGCATTATAAGGATCATAAACTGGTTGCTTAGTTCCAAACGTTTGTATCAGTACGAGGAAAGCGTTTGAACTTGAGGGTTCAAAGTTATTCTCACACTTTCAACTAGAAAATAAAAATATTACAAGAACAGAATTCGTACTTTTGAAAAGTACCAAAGAGGACGTCGGTGAAATATTGCACGAAACCTAAATTCAAACCAAATAAAACATTGTTCTCTTGTTTCACGCTTATAATTGGATACAAATTTGAAGGTCTGTGGAAGGAATGAACGAACAGGGAATTCTGTTGATGTTTTGCCTACTTCACTCGTATATAGTACATAATTCAAAAACGTAGCATAGCCAGTTTAGTAAAAGACGTAAGTCATTACAACCTCAATTTACTTTTAATTTTTGTTAAGATAAGTGATAAATTCGAACGCATGCATGAAATTGCATGACCATTCATAAAACAGTGTCAAGGAAACTGAGCTACAAGGGATATAGAGTGTCTGACATACTTTGGTAAAGCAATTATGATTGCCGTATATATCTAAGTACAATATGAGAGAGAGAGAGAGAGAGAGAGAGAGAGAGAGAGAGAGAGAGAGAGAGAGAGAGAGAGATAACATTATAGCGTAAACTTTCACTTGGTAACACATTGAATAGCCCACATTATCCAATTACACAACAAATAACCTACTTTTTCTATTGCCCTAAATGTTGCGGATCAAAACGGTTTTACCCCTTGGAATATACATTACTGTGTATTAAAACGACGTTATCCTATGGTTGACAGCAGTAAATCGGTTTATATTGCCACATAAATGAATGTGAAAGCATTTGGAGGTCTACCTGCTATTCGTGTCTCAGACTACACATTTAGGCGTCATGTGACGATATTACCTGTAGTCATGCTCTATTTTTGGAAGAGGAAACCCCTACGTACGTCTAAACGTGACCTTCTTTCAACGCAATTTTCGGCCTTTTTACATTTAACACAATCTTGATTTCATGATTTTTCAGCATTTTTGAATCGGACAGAAAAAACAAATTCAAAGTAAAATGTACGAAAATGTATAAAACAGTACCCCTTGAAGTGTTGCCCCTCATTTTAGCTGCTAACATTATATTGAGCCGACTCTAAAGGTTCGTTTGAAAGCATGCATTTTTATTTAAAACGTCTGTTTTCTACGTTTACGCCAATCACTGCCGCCTTTTCAACTATGCATGCACAGGAAGCGGAAAGGGACAAGATAACATCGATAAAAATAGATTTTTGTCGTATACACTGCTTGTTTTATTTCGTGAGAGACGGGTACACTATTCTGCGATTATAACATAACTTTATCTTGCATCAGTGTGCGAAACACAGTCCGAAATTACTTCCCTTATGCAATATTCAGGCAGTTAAGTACAACTGTAATTAGCACCACAAACATCACAAAAATTGAACCAGACCTGCCGCTGTTCTATTGGTTTTAATTAACATAAGATTTTGATAATATTTGATAAATAGCTTAACTTCTAGTATTCCCAAAACTGTCTATTATACGATGCCTTTTTAAACTATTTTCCAGTTTGAAATGCAGATCTCTCATAGTATTGATGTGACGAGTGACTTATAGCTCCAAACCGAATATTCTTTTCAAGTATGCTAGTCAGTGTTAGGCTGTGCACCCATCTAAATATGGCCCCAAATATAGCTACGAGCGAGGTTTGCAACTATCAAGCCGTCATCTGGAAATGACATGGATGTTATCTTACAATCTTAAAGGCATGTGTAAATATTTAAAGAACTTTTTTGGTGATTTCCAAGTGTTCTTAAATACCATAAAAGTATGCTGTAGTATTGTAGCTGCATATCTCTGAATTACAAATAAATGACTCACAGAATAAAGAATGCTCTGCCTATTGATTAGCACCAAGAGAGCATAACAGCCACTGGACAGAAACAGTTGCCACACGATGCATTTTTATCTTTTAATACAGTACAAGTGGTGTATATGAGTTATTCAAAAGCCAAGAAAATGCAGTTCATTTTAATTAATCAAGTGCTGACATTATTTGACCTGATTATAACTTAATGTGCGCCCAACCATCGCTTTGAAGGATAACAGCAGTTTTTAAACCAGCCAAAAGCATGAAAACCAATAAGTCATTGCTAGTATCAAGTGATGTACCTATTGGTCAATGCTAGCATCAAGTGATGTACCTATTGGTCATTGCTAGTATGAAGTGATGTACCTATTGGTCAATGCTTGCATTAAGTGATGTACCTATTGGTCATTGCTAGTATCAAGTGATGTACCTATTGGTCAATGCTAGTATCAAGTGATGTACCTATTGGTCAATGCTAGTATCAAGTGATGTACCTATTGGTCAATGCTAGTATCAAGTGATGTACCTATTGGTCAATGCTTGCATCAAGTGATGTACCTATTAGTCAATGCTTGCATCAAGTGATGTAACTGATAATCATACAAACTCTTAAATGAGCGTATGTTGAAAGTATAGGGAATATTTCAGTGGCGGGGGGGGGGGTGGAGGTGAGGGCGCGAGGAGGTCATCGTGCAGGACAGGCGGTTGAAACACAAAATACATATTTGGATCTTCATTGAGCCATTTTATTGATAATACATTTTGTAATCATATGCAGTGCTGCTTTCAAGAGTAAATTTAATGGCACCTTACCTATCTGTATCTTAGGGACTTGCTGTTCATCATTTGGGTAACTACTGTACTGTTCATTCACAATGTTAATATTCTCTACTGAACATACGGATCGTATGAAAATAAAGATTTTCTAAGGATGCATATATACTAGACGCACTGACACGTTGGGCACACCTGTCAACTGACAGTTGTAAATCGATAAATTCCAAACTAGCTGCACTAATGATTACATTTTCTTATCTTATATTCGTTTAAAATACTTGGTAAAGTAAAATATATGGTTTTTGATGCCTATCGTGCACATATCTATAAGTCTTTAGTCAAACCGTACTCTATTGGTACCATTACTTTCAGCTCAGAATTATGTACTGAGGTATACTCATATTGAACATTGACTCACTTGGTCTTGTAGGGGCAGCTATATTGTGAGTCTACCGCCAGAACACACATCATTATATTCCGTCTCGAAATTTAGTTTGATCGTATTATTCTAAGATATCTCTCGGATATATAATCGATTTTTAACACAAAAAATAAAATGGTATTATCATTTGCATTTTTATCTTTGAAATGTTGTGAGAAAAGGATTTCCATATGTGAGTAATCAGTCTAAAGGGCTGGTGTGACCTCGATAGTCAAATTGGCGGGTAATATCTCCATTGACTATTTTTTATGCATTTCTTCATCTTGCTTTTAATCGAGTCATAGTGGTATCATTTAAAGCTAAATACATTTTTTTGCTGATTGCGCAAGCTTTCGGAAAGCTAATTTTATATTTAAGGGTTATAACCAAGGTTTAAACACGATCATACAATTTTGTATTTGAAATTGTCTGTGCCGCTTTTCCGTCGCAACTTTCAAATACGTATCAGTTGCTCTATTTTATGCATTTCTTCACGTATGGTATCATTTAAGAGCTAAATAAATGTTCTGCTGATTGCACAAGGTTTAAGAAAGTTAATTTTAATTTTAAGCGTCATATCCAAGGCTTAAACACGAGCATAAAATTCTGTCTTTGAAATAAATTGTACCGTGGAGGAGTAGCAAATCTCTGCGTTATGCATGTCTCTGCAATAACTGTAAAACGTCAATTGGCCATGCAACCCACATGCAAATGTTTCTCTCAGTACAAAGGTGGAAACAAATGATAACACCGTCCTCTACTGTGTTAATTCGGAGTAGAGGAGGGTGTTATCATTAGTTTACTCCTTTTTACTGATAGAAACAAGTGCCTGCGATGCAATCAACATGCAAATGAAGATTTTTGTTTTTTTTTCCATTTCTTCAGTGGCTGTCTAGATTTTCGCTCCAATTCCTAACATAGACGTAAACAGGGGTTATGGCTGTGTACACTGTTCTTTACAGAAACTTTCCATATGATTTGAAATAAACAGAAAACCAGCTTCTATAAGGGAAAGTAGTTGTATGGGGCGATTAGGGGACTAGGGGACATAACTTTACCCCACAGGTTTACATTGGTGTGGCGATTGGGGTAAAAGGGGAAATCCTAAGTTAAATTGATCCATAGGTTTAACATGGGAATGGAATTATAGGGTCAAAAGTGTTTACTGGGACAAAAGTGTTTTTAGAGAAAAGAGAAAATGTAATGTCAAAATGGTGAAGGGGAAAAGGGTCGACAGTTTATATAGACAAGGGAAAATATGTTAAAACGGTTAAGGGAAAAAGGATTGACAGTTTATAGGGACAAGGGAAAATGTAATTTTAAAATTTGTATCTACAATCCAACACACACCACCTATACTATCCAAAGGCACCCTACTATCCCAAAAAGTAGGACTTTTTATACACAACCGCTATACTTACATACGCACTAACACACTATCACACAAGAGGGAGTAGGATGCAAAAGAAAGGGGATGAATAGAAACACACTGTTACATACAAACATACTATACTATCACACAAGGGTAATAAGTGTTTATAGACACACTACTATACCCTTACATACCAACATACTATCACACACAAGGGTAATAAGTGTTTATAGACACACTACTATACCCTTACATACCAACATACTATCACACACAAGGGTAATAAGTGTTTATAGACACACTACTATACCCTTACATACCAACATACTATCACACACAAGGGTAATAAGTGTTTATAGACACACTACACTACCCTTACATACCAACATACTATCACACACAAGGGTAGGAAGTGTTTATAGACACACTACTATACCCTTACATACCAACATATTATCACACACAAGGGTAGGAAGTGTTTATAGACACACTACTATACCCTTACATACCAACATACTATCACACACAAGGGTTATAAGTGTTTATAGACACACTACTATACCCTTACATACCAACATACTATCACACACAAGGGTAATAAGTGTTTATAGACACACTACTATACCCTTACATACCAACATACTATCACACACAAGGGTAATAAGTGTTTATAGACACACTACTATACCCTTACATACTATCACACAGAAGAGAGAAGGGGTAAAAGGAGTTTTAAGTTTTAGTTGTCAACAACATAGACCAACACTAACAAACACAAATTGCTTGGCAAATATGATTAGTATCTCTCTTTTCTAGAGATCTGCGTGGCCCTGAAAAGACCGTTGGGTTTGTTAACCAAAGTCGCTTAACATATATGGCAGTTTGAGTACCATACCTATGGCTGAAACAATGAAGATACTGTATAGGGGTGTGCATGCTGCGGATACATCTTATACCCGGAGTAATAGTGCCATGACTACGACTACTAATGTACCTGTAACCAGTTTTCTTCTTCCATAAGAGGATGACTTCCATTTAGCTTTGGCCGATTTCCTGTCGTCTCCGCAAAATGTTTGCTTGGGACGGTAGTACTAACTTCAGCTTCTTCTCCATCGTTACCATTTGTGGATGTTTTCAGAAAGAGACAGAAGGGAGAATTGAAGAAAGAAGAAGATGAAGCATTTATTCAACAATAGCAAGAAGAGGAAAAAAGAAAACGAAAAGAAGAAGAGAAGAGGAAAACTTTGAAATATGAAGTACGGAAGGAAGGGAGTGAAAACGAAACAGTGAGTCTGTTAGAGGGCATTTTAGCAGAGTTAAAGTATCTGAGTAAAATGTATCAGACTTCTTTAGCTCTACCCAAGAGAAAGAGACCTTCACGATCCAAGACTTTTAAACAATCTTCTATCACTACATCTACTCTCACCGCCACTGAGATGCCAACAGCAGCAGCAGTTACTACAATCACTACCGAAGCAGCAACAGTGACAATAGAAGGAGTAGGACTTGACCTTTGAAAACGATCAAGACAGTTAAAGCTGATGAGCTGATGATGTCAAGTCCATAAAAGTAAAAAAAAACCCAAAACAACATCCAACGGTCCTTTTCAGGGCCACCTATATCTTTTAGAACAGAGATAATAAAATCAAGTAAAACTTAAATCCCTTCCCCATGATTCGATGGTGTGCGTGTGTGAGTGTGATGAAGTATTTTATCCATACTATAAACAAATCAAAACAAAGAGACACTTTCGTTTTTTTTTTCGTATATTCTCTTTGAATAAAAAGCACAATGAAATTTTATAACACGTCACAAAAGTCTATTTTCTTTTTCTTTCTTTCTTTCACAGTCTGACTCTTTTTTGGAATTTCTTTACTGGTATCTGTTCTTCCTCTTCAATGTCTTCTAGTTGTCTTGCCTTCTTGCATTTTTTGACAGATTCTTCTTCTTCTGTTTCTGAAGAACGCTCCTTCTCCTCCTGTTTGTTCTCTTCTTTCTTAGGACACTCTGAAGACCAATGTCCTTTTTCTTGACAATGATAACAGGTATCTTTACCTTTGTCTCTTTTTTCTCCTGTCTTTCCTTTTCTTTTACGCTGTGGACATTCTGGAGTCCTTTCTCTTAACAGATATAGCAGGTGTCTTGACTTTTATCTAGAGAGAAGTAGTCTGTAGTCTTATCCGAATATAGTTTCGAATGATTCTCTGTAAATCTCTGACGAGAAGGGCAATCTGTTTTGACTCTTCTATTGTCTTCTTCTTCACAGTCTGAAAGCTGAATGAATATATACTCTTAGGGCAAGAAGCTCCCTCTGTATATAGGGAGCGAGTGTGTAAACCTTAGTCAAATGAAATTTTGGAATCAAGATGAAACGATCACACTTTGCTGAGAAGAAACCAGAAAAAGAAGCCAAGAGACGACAACGACGACTTTCGGTGTCGCCTCATACGCAAACTGAAGTGTTAGTCCAAGTGCATGCCAGTGATTTCGAAGATGACATGAGTGAGCCTGAATCAACACCCTCTACCTCCTCTGTCACAAGATCAAGAGAGTCCAGATCCACCAAGAAAGAAAGTTGTTCAATAGCTCTCGAAGATTATTTTCATATTCGAGAGACGCAAAAACTAACTTCCAGGACATTTAGCACCATGGCTTACACCTACACGGTGAAATTTAAAGAGTTCAAGTCTGAAGTGCCACCAGAGAAAGCAGTAGGTTTCAGTACAGATTTGTGAGATCATTTTTAGAAACATTGAAACGACAATGCCAAGCTAAAGAGAAAATTAGTTGTGGACTATTTATGAATAGTACATGCAGCAAAGACATGACAACCAAAACTGTATGTGTGCACGACATAGATATTTTGTATTAAAAGTGTTCAGAATAGTGATGAAAACAAGTTGTGTACCTCTGTGTGAACAGAACATTCATCGAACTTTATCTACGCTTCAGACACACCAAGAAGTGTGTATTGGTAGTTGGGTACACCAACAACTTTACGACTTGAAAGATGTACGTGACTGAAAAGGTCTTGGCTTTGATGCATGGATACAAGAAGTGACTCATTATGTCAAAAACATCGTGTGTCACTAATCCAAGAAAATAAGTTAACTTAGAACCAGTGCAAGAAGTGAACATGGAATATAAGACAATTTTATAACCAGTGGTAGAATAACCTGAAACAGATGAAAAAATACTTTAAGTCTACGAAAGTAGCACCGTACAAATAGAAAAGAATGAAGAAGAAATTACATTTCCGGAGAAATTAGAGACACTGAATTTCACAGAGACTATTAGAATACCAGAGTGTGTTCGTCGACTTAATGGGACACACATAGATCGTGAATATTGTATACTTGTTTGTTTATATACAGTTTTGGTCATTTTAATTTGTGCCTCATTGATGTACGGAGTCATTTATGCCTTATGTGTTTTTGTGTTTTAATTCTTGAAATGTAAATATGTTTTTAGTTGTGGCTACACGTTTTGAAAAAAACATTAAACGTGTATCAAATGTATAAAATGTCTTGTGTCGTTGATTGCAATCTCAGAATTCTCAACATCATAGTTATGCCTGCGTCCTCCTCCACCTCCTCTGTTCTTAAAGTGATTGAGTAAAAGATAGATCGTCAAAGTTGGGAGGCCTTGTATCTTCGCCATCACTTTAACATGTTAATTGCTGGACCGAGTGGTTCAGGCAAAACCGCATTTGTCAAACGTTTGATCGAACACAAATCACACTTGTTTGATCGTCCACCCCAGCGTATCGTGTGGTGTTACAAAGAGTGGCACTCGGCTTACACATTACTCCAAGAATGTCAAGGAGAATCCATTTCGCTTGTAAAAGGCATTCTTCGCGAAGACGATGGGATCATGTCTGACTTTAGTCAAACACATCTTGTCATCTTCGATGACATGCTAGGAGAAGACGAGGACGAAATTAAACTTTGGTTTACAAGAAAAGGAAATCAACGTAATGCCAATGCTATTTACATTACTCAAAATTTATTTCAACAAAGTAAAGCACATCGCACCATCAGTCTCAACGCCCATTATGTGCGTATTTACTTATCGATTTAAAACCGACCACTCCCGATTATTTGAAATTTCGCACCAATTTGTTTCATCATTGATGCGACAAGAAAGTTCTATCATTTGCACGTCCTCTTTGGCGTCTATCTGAAGCAAATAAGAACTATACAAACATCATTCACTTCTTTTCTTTCAAACAGTATACAACATGACCTCCTTTCAATCTCATCCTCCTGCCAAATTTGAAAAACATAAAGTAGCATTGTTAAAATTGGCACATCAAAGAATCGATACTTAAATCAAACAACAAATCATTTTGAAACCTGGTATAAGTGGTTCGTTAGGAGGTGTCATTATTCGTTCCCTTGTGCGATGGGATTCTAATGCCGCAGCTAAAAAAAACAATCAAAATTCCCCAAAAGACGACAGCAGCCCCAAAAGAAGAGTAGTGGTGCATCAAGTTCCCACAAGAAAAAGAAAAGCCACATGAAGATAGGTCGCAAGAAAAAAATTCTGCCAGAAAGAGATACTGCTGCTAGGACGCTCGGTGACGGTGTCTCCTCCATCCACTTCTACTTCTTCGCCGTTCGTGATGATGCCCGCTAGACCTGATTTAACACCCGTGTTTCCTATGATGAACAAATAGAAATCCATTTCTAAAGGAACTTCTACTTCTCCGGTGACGTCTTCTACTGCACTTGCAACTGCTGCTGCAGCTACAATTGTGTCTTCATCTAAAACAAAAGTACAAGACAGAACAGGGGTGTTACAAAGTTTACTGGATTTATCCAAACAAGAACTAAAACGATTTAGTCAGTTGAAAACAACTCATCGTCGAGTGGTGCCCATAGTGAAGTTGATACGACGTGCCGACCATCAATGGATACGAATTCCAGTAAAAAAAATAAGTGTGAGATAAGATTCACTTCAGTGTGTTTTGCTTCTGAAACAAAAGATGTCACCAAGAATTTCACACCATTCTTCACATCTTCCCAAAAGACAGCCCTCTTCCAAGAAAGGCAAAAGAAAGGGACTCCCTCGTCGTTTAGCTAAACATTGAGATGTTTTGTCAGTACTGACTAAATCCAATCCTTCAATGCGAAAACAAATCATTCAAACAGCACCCAAAGAAATCATCGATACCGTGTGTGAATGTTGTTTGAACGTTTTGAAAAGAAAGGCACCTTTGTCCAAGATACAGAAACAACGATTAGGAAAACATCGGAACGTTCTCGCCAAATGGTGAAAAAGAAAATACCCATTAGTCAAAAGAAAAAAATGCTAGTTCAATGAGGAGGATTTCTACCCATGCTGATAGGACCGTTCTTAAAAGTGGCAGCTCCTTTGTTAGGAATCGATTGCTGGACCACTTTTATGAGGAGTCATGAGATAAGGAGGGAAAAAAGAAGACACAAAATACACCCTTTTCTGGAAAGACAGCTCACTTGTACCTTTGGGTCTTATGGAAGGAATAAAACTCACTTTAGTTCCATACAAACGATGGATGGAACTCCATGGTTGGTACGAACAACGGATACCTCATTTGCCTCCGAATCATAATCTAACCGAGATGTCACATTTACAGCAAGAATTAAATTCGTTGATGGATCGAAGCGATTTGTCAGAAACAGAAACATCGCAACGGTACGGCCAACTATTGCAACGTCTTCAATTCTTTGACCAGAAAGCTTTAGACTAAACAGAGAAACCTTTTCTGAGAGATTTCAAGAAGAACCTGAGAAGCGAACCAAAAGCCACTAAGACAGACACGGCTACAGGGATGATATAAAGGAAGAGAAGAAGAAGAAGAAGAGTTTTAAACTCCACCAGCTAAAAAAATACGCAAATTAACAACACCAAGTTGGATCAAAAGAAGGATCTCGACTCCCTTGCCATCAGAAGAGAAAACGAAAGAAGTGAAGACAGGAGAAGTAAAAGCAGAACCGATTGCCCCCGTTCAGACATCCTCCTTTACACCTGTTGCTGGTCAGTAACGTAAAGCATTGCAATCCAACAAAATACCACACGAACAAAAGAGCATTGGTACTTGGTTTACATATTAAGGAGCAGCAACAACAAAATAGTCAACCCCATCATTGAGACACTTTTAGCTAGCATTTACTAAAAAGTGACCAAATAACCGATGGTTACTTTTACTCCTATTGCTGGTCGGACACGTCAAGCATCGTAATCCAAAACACCACACGAACAACTTACAATCAGCATCAAACAGTGGTTAACTTATTGAGCAGCAGCAGCAACAATCAAATGGAGGCACTTTTAGCCAGCGTTTACTACAATCCTGTTCTTGCTGCTGGTACGGAGGAATTCAAAAATTGTATCGATAACGTGGACATGGTTTAGGAGATATATTAAAATCAGCTTTTCGTACTTTAGCACCCATTTTATAACTTATAGTTGACTCGAGGATTGCATACCTTAAAAGATGCCTCTTTGACTCAAAGACAAGAATTTCTTCAAAACGTCCTCATTGATAAACAAAGTCCAAAAGAAGTCTTCACGAGAACAGGAGAAAATGAGTAACTTCGAACTGGAAAATACCTTTTGGGTCGCCGAGACACCCGAATCAATTCGCTTCACATTTATGGCCAAGGCATTACTTCTTCCTCAACGCCACAGCATGGACAAGGCAGAAAGAGACGTCGAAACCCATTCAAATCTCATAAACACGTTCAGAAAAAGATGTTCCAAGTCAAAACTCGATCTGTTTGCTATGCCCCCAACCATGATGACGATGCAAGAATCCCAATGGGTAGAATGTCATCCTGTGCCATCTTTGACCACCTCAGCACCTATCGAATTTTGAAATCAAAGGACAAATCGAAGATTACATCGATCTGAATAACAGTCACTTGTGCCTGAAAGTCAAAGTTCTCAAAGTGGACAACAGCAGTCCAGGGGGAAGATGCAAGAGTAAATCCCGTCAACAATTTCAAGCATTCGTTGTTCAGCGAAGTGGATTTGTACTTGAATAACAAACTGGTGACGTACGGAAAAGAAGCCAGACATCTTGGATATCTTCAACGACACAGAGTTGACGGAAACGGGCTATCCTCACAATGTTGGATTTAACGATCGTCAAAAGAAAACCAAACAAGGACGCAGTTTAGAACTGATGGATCATTTGCATTTGGACATGTTGCAAGACAAGTATCTGTTGAATGGAGTGGATGTACCTCTAAGACTGAATCGAAGTAGTACAGTGTTCCATTTGATGGCCTGTGCTAACGAGTACAAAACCATCATCGAAGAAGCCAGAATTTACGTGCGCCGTGTGGAAGTCTTACCTAAAGTGGGAAAAGACATCAGTCAAACTTTGAGCAGAACGACAGCCAAGTATCCTGTAGTGGAAGTGAAAACCTTCACCATTGCCCCTGGACTCCGTTCCAAGGACAGCTGACCAACGTTTGCTCACTGACATAGTCAGTAATGCGGCCCTGATCAAAATCCTTTCGAGTTCCAACACTTCAACGTGTCCAAGATATAAGTCACTTGAGATGGCCAGACTTTGTGTACCAGACCTTTTGAACCTAACTTTGCACAGAAAAGTTACTTGAGATCTTACTTGACATTGTTTGAAGCTACAGGACAGTTAGGTACCAACAGCAGCCACGGTATTTCGTACGAGGATTGTGCAGGAGGCTATACATTGTGGGGTTTTGAGAGAAGTGATCCAAGACTATTAGAAGAAAAAGATGGAACAAGAATAACCTATGGAAATAGGCGATGAGGATGTTTTTGATCCAGAACAAGAAGAAGACAAAAATACAGTCATGATGTCAAGATAGCCAGAATAAGAACAACATTCAGTCTCTTGTTTTGCTAGTGATTTGCCTGAAAGAATTACAGGTCTAACCAGAGAACATTGTATTGGAATTCAAATCGATCATTCTAGCCAGAAACAGCACGACAAATGTATGATGATGAGTTCAGAAGAAAAGTTGTGAGAGTATCTTGAAGAGGCATGGAGGATTTTGAGAAAGTGGTATAAAGTGACCATTCCGTACCTCCATTGACGCCTCCGGAGACCAAACGCATCGAAGCTCTCTTGCAACAGAGTACAGAGACTGCCCGTTGTTCGTCGACTTACTTGACAGAACTTTTCAAGGAAAAAGTCAGGTGTGAACTGATGACTTATCAATACCTGTGAAAAAAAGAAAACTGAATACCTGGGAAACCATCATTTAAAAAAAAATAAAGGATGGATACCTGGTAATTTCATTACCATCTGGCTCACAGTTCGTACACAGCTTCTTGGAATCCTGTGGTGTATGCTAAAGATGAACTTCCCCATCGAAAACCTACTTTCCCAACGATCACAGTGTGGACTATTTTGATTCTTATGGATTACCTCCTCTGGATCATTGGAAGTCAAGTTTGACTCCACAACGTTGTCAACCCTGTAAATACGTTCATGTTTAATATTGTTTGTTTGTTTGTATTCCTGTTTTTAGTTAGAGAAGCTTTTTCGTATTATTAAACATGTTGATCGTTGAAAGAAAAAGTTGTGCCGTCTTGTTTATTTGTTGAAAACAAATTGTATTGACACGCTCGTTTACACTTCTCTCTATCGATCTTGGTCATGTTTTCTTTCACATCCGCGTACCGAATCAAAGGGGAATCAAAGGGATGTTTTCCTTCACGTCCGTGTTTTTTCCATATAAAGCTGTGTGTTCACCAGTCTCGCCACAAGAAAGCAAATGAGTGAGGGATTAACCTGCTGAGCTACTTTACCTGTGACTGCTGCATATGACAGCTGGAGAAGTCAGCCTGCCCGAGGAGGAAACCTGGGAGCTTGAAGTATCTCCGACATACCTCTCCGTGGCTGACCGATCAAAATTGCCTGACTGCATGGGGTTTTCCTTTCAAAATTTTTGAAAACCTCTTTCGATTAAACTCCTTTAAAACACACATTTGAGCTATTATGATCCACCGTCAAAAATATAACCTTGAATTCAGTAATGTGTGCGTGATACTAAAATTATGTGAGTAACTTGTACTCGTGGATTGGTAATATTTTTGGAAAAATTATGTACAAATTTATACCTGAATGGATTATTAAATAAATACAGAAATTTGTAACTGTAAGAATTGCCATAATTAAACATGTGGTTAACACATAATTTGTTTTAGGGAGAGCCCGACTTAGCTAACTGGGCTGAATTTGATCATGTACGTTCATGGCTTTTCAGTACTTCGAGTCCGTGCAGTCTGCCACTCAAGACATTAATTAAGTAGTGCGCCTTGCGCACACCCGCAATCCTGTAAACATTATGGTTCAGGTAGAATTATTTGTACACACCTTCCCATATCGCACCTTCAATGAGCCCCCATAGTGAGGAAGCCATGCAGCGAGGGAGTGGTGTGTAAATAGCGTGCAGTGCACGCAGTAGTGCGTCAAGTGGTTTTGCAGCCCGGCAACCCACTTGATAAGAAATTAAATAGGGTGCTTGCATACAAAGTAATCCCCCTTTGGTGGTACATCCTCGCACATGGCCGAATGGCCACACGCGAGGTTAATTTTAAATAGTCAGTCAGTCAGTCTCGCCACATTCACAGTTAAAACACTGAACAGTGCAGAACTAGTGATGGAGCAAGAGATAGTGACAGGAGGCGTGGTGCCACAAAGGATACAAGCCACCGCTATCATACCTATGCCTGCACTAAGGGCCCTCAAGGCCCTAGGTAGGGGGCTAGCATCTAGCTGGAGCCTTAGGACAGGACCGCAATGGACTACGCTACTATTGGTGTGGGGTAATACCATAGAAGACGCTGCCGGAAAAGATATTACGATGACTTGGGAGTCGGCAAGGACTAGATATAATAGGAACAGGGACAAGAGTAAGAAAGCGGGACGGGCTTTAACCACTGACCACTCTACGCTTGCCCAGAATGAAACAGTACATATGCAGACAACTGAGTCCAGCAACCACACCGGCGAGATGACGAGAAATTCTACCCCGACCCCACCTTGCGGCAGACTGAACCCTCCACGCTGACTGGGGCTACATACTCTGAAGCTGTACTGGAACCCATCAACATTGCCAAAACCAAACTCAAATCTACCCATGCCACTCTCAAAGATGCTGCGGAAAAAGGATAGAAGAGGAGGAGGAAAAGGAGGAGGAAGATAACGACCCGGATAAACAACGTCTAATTGACATGGGGTTCTAAGTGGCACTCAAAGATAAAAGAAAAACAATCCACTTCATAGATGCAGTAAAAGACATTTCCTGGCGGTCGTTACGCATAAAGGGAAAGGCAGTAAAAAAAGTGTGGAAATTTGGGACCCATGTAATGCATACTTATTACAGGGAGGCCTATACCAAATACTCTGTGGCCAGTCTGGTGGAGGTAGCAGACAATCTGACGAAGATCCACAACCCGCACCAGTTCCCGAGCTCGAAATACCAGGAGACGAGAACAGTGAAACAATGTGCGGAAGAAGACAACCCAACAAGAGAACACACTTTGCCGCAGGGAAACAAAATTACTTCAAATGCCTAAAGGTTTTCACTTTAGTTTGAAAACTTATTTCGATAACAACTATTTTAATTCACAGATATGAGCCATTAGTTCACCGTTCCAAAAATAATACTTGAAATTTGCCTTATTAAGAACACAAAAGGTAATGGGTCACGTTGATCTGATATTGAATTATTTTTCGGAAAATTAATGTACACCATGTACGCTAAGTTATAAAAGATTAGAGACAAAGACTAGGAAAATTTCTTAAACTGTCTAGCTTAATCGCAATTACAACATGTGGCTAACACATAATTGGTTATTAGGGACAGCCAGACTTAGCTAACTGGGCAGAATTTGATTATGTACGTTCGCGCCGTTTCAGTACTTCCGTTCCGCTTCGCGTCTCCTTGCCGAGTCCGTGCAGCCTTCCACTCCAGACATGTAATTAAGAAGCATGCCGTGCATGCAGTAATGTGTCAGGTGGTTTGCATCCCGCAAATCGTCAGACATTTCATTACTTAGTGCGCAGTGCGCACATCAGATTACACACCCTCCCATATCGCGCCGCCAATGAACCCTAAAAGTGGGTAAACCAGGCAGCGAGCCAGCGGTGTGTACTAATCACACGTACATGGGCGAATGGCTGCAGACGTGTATAATGTAAGTTAAGTAAGCAGTCTGGTCACCGGTCGTTGACTCGTCAGCAACATGTCTTCGAAAATTTCAAGATTGTGCGAAGACATGGTGCACATGCACCGGGTCAAGCAACATTTGATCCAGAAGAGTACCGACAGAAAAACGACCATCTTCTTAAAAATAGCACAGGACTTAGTAGAAGATGTCCTGCGCGAAGAAATCATTAAGGAAATATAATACTAGGAGAGAGACAAAGACAACAGCAGAGACAGCTACAACAACAACAACAAGAAGGAGAAGTAGAATGCAGAAAAAGAGACGGAGGACTTTTCCTTCTCCTTGAGAAAGAGCCGGCCCTATGCTGTGGTGAGGTCTAAGGTGGGACGTTGCCGTCTTCCTAGAAGATAAAGCCAGGACCACTCACCAAACGAAAACAAAACAACCCTTTCCCACATCTCTAGAAAAGAGAGATACTAATCATTTTGCCCAAAAAGTTGTGTTTGTATGTTTTTTGTGTATGTCCTTGTCTTTCCCCACCAAACACTTAAAAACCCCTTCCCTTATAAAATGTGTGTTTGTTGGGTATAGTGTGTGTTTGTGTGGGTATAGTAGTGTGTCTATAAACACTCTCTTACCCTTGTGTAAACCTATGTAAAAAAATCCGAAAATGATTTCTTTTAGGTCCGTGCTATTTCTGTTTTCCTTTGGTATTCTATGTGTGGGTTGTTCTTTTGTGTGAGGGAGGTTTTTCTTTACGTGCAGTGCTTGAAGCATATAAAGCCGCACGTTCAAGAGTCTTGCCAGTCATCGTCGACTCGTGCGTAAAAGAAGAATGGAAGACCAGCACTGTAAAGTAGTTAAACTGATGTAGGCTATCAGCTTGATGGAACGAGTGTAGCACCTCCTGGATCGGGTACAAGAACTACTCCCATACGAGACACCTGAAGAGGGAAATCACCTCTCTGAGAATCGGAAAAGAATTCGTCAGAGAGGTGATGCATGCAGAGACGGAGAAGATAAAGGCGGCGTGGGCATAGGAGAGACTAGTCAAGGAGCGGGGGTGGGGGGTGGGGGGGGGAGAAGAAAGGGCGCGGCAGACTGGATGAAGATCCAGGAAAAGTTCCGCCAATTAAGCCATCCAGATTGAACGCCAGAGGAGAAGGAAGGTTGGATGAAGGAGGCCAAAGAGCCTAGTTTTAGGCTTGTGGTCTCCACCAAGACATCTTGGAACAAATGGGGACAGCGATGTGCGGCCTGGGGTGCTAGACCCGGGAGGTGCGAACACTGCTGCGGAAGTGGTAGCAGAAACCCCAACGGTCCCTTTTAGGGCCACTCAGATCACTAGAAAAGAGAGATACTAATCCTAGTTGCCAAAAACAGTTGTGTTTTAACAGAGTAGACTCAGTAAAACACGGACCATTACAAAATGACGTAGAGATATGATTGATCCACGTAGACTCAGTAAAACACGGACCATTGATCCACGTAGACTCAGTAAAACACGGACCATTACAAAATGACGTAGACATATGATAGCTTTAACAGAGTAGACTCAGTAAAACACGGACCATTACAAAATGACGTAGACATATGATAGCTTTAACAGAGTAGACTCAGTAAAACACGGACCATTACAAAATGACGTAGAGATATGATTGATCCACGTAGACTCAGTAAAACACGGACCATTACAAAATGACGTAGATATATGATTGATCCACGTAGACTCAATAAAGCACGGACCATTACAAAATGAAGTAGACATATGATTGATCCACGTAGACTCAGTAAAACACGGACCATTACAAAATGAAATTTGTTTTGTCTGGCACAAGGTAGAAAGAAAGAAAGAAAGAAAGAAAGAAAGAAAGAAAGAAAGAAAGAAATGAAGCGTGTTTGAAACAAATACCGCCCTGTAAGAGGATATATTGTTTTATTTTTTCTCATCACGTTCCTACAACATCTATTAAATGCCAAAATATTTCTCTTCAGCGACGAAAAATGCATTATGAAAAAGTATCTAATACTATGGGATGAGATCACTAAGAAATATAAATTTAGTCAGAGGAGCACAAAGTAGAACTCACCAATAAAAACACATTGCGACATGTATAATAACAAGCAAACATTCAAACAAATCCAAGCTATTTGAGGAAAAGGCATACATTATCACTATGGCCTTCGAATTAAATATGGAAGTACTGTACCATGAACTTGGCTTGTTATTATGCGAATTTTTCGGTGCTTTTGTTCCTATAAATACATACAGTAGCTGAGGTGGATGTTCATCAATTTGAAGCGGGTTAAATTCAGCGTTTTGCACAATAGGTGGGAAATGCAACATCTAAATTAAGCTTAACAGAGTTATTTCCCTTCTATTGTTCAATGGACATCTAGTTGATTTCGTTCAACTTTCCATTTGCAATATCGTCCTGGTTTTAATTCTTGGATGACTCCTGAAAAGAGGGTGAGACTCCCAGTCTGAGATAGCATCATCCAGATTTATTTTCAACAGTTATTCAAATCATTGCATTTATTCGAGACAGAGGTTTGTATGTGGAATGGATGTGTCAAGCTAGGGACCGATATATTTCTTCTGGTGAAGCTAGGACAGTACGAAATTAAAAATGTCCGTTTCATAAATGGTCACTCGAAACAGCCCCTCGATACTGAGCTTCGAACTTGCGACCCACCTGATACGAGTCGGAGGTTAACCCGACTGAGCTATCCCGCTCCTCATACGCATGACGTGCGGCGGAGTGCATCGTGCTGTTACGGTGTCCGTCTGTCTCTGCTCATTTGTGTGTTTGCGCAAAAACTTTAGGTTTAGGCCATATACAAGTGTACCTTGACCAAATTTTGTGGATAGCTTGCACCTAAAGAAAGGAAGAAACCTATTGATTTTAGGGGTCGAAAGGTAAAAGATCAAGGTCACTCCTATTAAAAACAAAACAAAATACTGGGTTCTGCACATTAGCTTCAATTCAAGTCCACAAAAACTATGTGAATGGCTTGCACTTAGGGTAAGACAGAAACCTATCGCTTTGTGCGCCAAAAGGCCATTAATCAAGGTCACCGTGACTCAAAGAAGATTGAATGGTTTCCATACGATGACTTTAGTTAAAGACCACATACCTAAACCAAGATTTGGGGATGGCTTGTACATGGAGCAAGAAAGAAACCTATTGAGTGTGGGGTTGAAAAGCTTGGAAGTCGAGATCATTGTGAAACAAACGGCAAACCAAAATCTGTATGTTAAGTTTAACTGCACACGACATAATGGCACGAAACTTTGAGGATGGCTTGTTGATATGAAGAAAATAAGATACAGCTTAAAGATCAGGGTCATAATGACCTAAATAAAAGTAATCGACGAATCCCCAATCTCCACCTACCTAGCTGATAGTCAAGCGTTGTTGATTGATCGTTTCTTAGGACCACACCCAGTCTCAAGCCGGACTCTATTTTATTTATTATGTAATACAATTTTGGCGTTAAGATTGTTTTCTTATAGAGTGACCTGCTTAACTGATGATCTGACACATAGGCCAGTTTTACTATATAGCATGTACAAATTCAATCTATTATAACTTCACCATTTTTTATTCAATTTTCATGAAATGTTTTCACTATAAACCCAAGATTAATCTCTATAAAAACAGTAAAACTTTTAAAATAAAAATCTTCGATTTTAAAGAAAAATGCTTTTCTAATTAACAAGCGCGATTATCTCTGATTTGCGATTCGTCATTAGGTGTTTACATCATAACCGGTGATCGATCTATCTTCTTTAAAACAAAATCGTCAATGGCTTACCTTTAGGGCATGGAAGGAGCCTATTGCTTGTATGGTTAACATGTTAAGGTCAAAGAAAGGTCACTGTGACCCATCGGTCAATGATGTCCAGAATCAGCTATTCACCTCAAGTTCTTGCGTCCAAAACTATTAAACATGGGACGAGTATTCATTGTACTCTTGTTTAGAAGAGAATCATATGATCTATGTTGATCATCGCCTATTTCGTGAAATGGACGGCACTGACAGTGGCACTTTTGGTGAAAAACTTATCATTTCACGAAACGGGCAGCACAGCTAGTGGCACACGGAAAAATATCATGAAATGGGCAGCACTGTTATTGAAAAACTGATCATGTCACGAGATAGGCTGCACTGTTATTGAAAAACTGATCATGCCATGAGATAGGCAGCACTGTTAGAGAAAAACTGACCATTTCACGAAATGGTCCGCACAGTTAGTTAAACATTGAATATTCCTTGAAATGGGAAGCACTGTTAGTGAAAAGCTGATTATTTCATGAAATGGGAAGCACTGTTAGTGAAAAGCTGATTATTTCATGAAATGGGAAGCACTGTTAGTGAAAAGCTGATCATTTCGTGAAATGGGAAGCACTGTTAGTGAAAAGCTGATCATTTCGTGAAATGGGAAGCACTGTTAGTGAAAAGCTGATCATTTCGTGAAATGGGAAGCACAGTTAGTGAAACATTGAATATTTCATGAAATGGGCAGCAGTAGTATAAAGGGCTACCTTAGCCTTACTGTGCAGCCCATTTCATGGACTGATCAGGTTTTCACTAACTGTTGTCCACTTTATGAAATTATCAGTTTTCCACTTAAAGTGCTTGTGTTGTAACTAGCTGTGCTGCCAGTAGTATAAAGGGCTATTGTAGCTCAAACGCGCCATTACGTTCAAAGGAATTAACATTACGGCCGTTATGTTGAAATGGGCCGTTATAGCCTCAGTTGGAATTCCATATTAAAATATACATAGGTTTGAAATTATGGGCCGATATAGCCTCAGTGGGATAGGTAATATTAAAAAATATCCATAGGTTGAATAGAGATATTAAATATGGCCTCAAGAACACACTATAACCTCTAACGGGAATGGTAATGTTAAAGATGTCCATACTTTTAGCATGATAAAAATGTATGGCCTCAAATAAAAAGTATGGCCTCTAACGGTAAAGGTAATGTTAAAAGTATCCATAAGTTGAATAGGGATATTTAATATAGCCTCAAAGGAACATGCTAATGTGAAAAACACTAACACCAACTGACCTACTCTCAGATATACTAACCAATACCTGCACCTACTGACCAGCACCTACACCGTCTGACCAACAGCAACCTTTACTCACCAGCACCCACATCTACTGACCAACACTCCGTATTACTGACCAGTACACACTTCTACTGACCAACAACCACACCAACTCAATAGCACACAGTGTGAAAGAGGATGCAAAGTAGGAAGTATAGTAAGGAAGAGTAACACCTAGAGCAGACAAAATTACATCTCACGCCCACACCTACACACACACACAACTCCAAAGTGGAGTGTAAGGAGAGAAAATGATTGGAATGTTCACACTTACACTCACACATACAACTCATACTCATATACCATCACACACTAAAAGTACAGAAGTGTGGAAGGAGGGTTTAAGTTTTATGTTAAAAAGAAAGTCATAGACAAAAGACAAAGACCTAGACATAAAGCTTAAAAGCAAATGTTGGCAATGATTGAGTAGTATCTCTGTTTCTGAGAGATCTGGGTGACCCTTAAAAGAGTCGTTGGGGGTTGTAATGGAAATATGATGTTAAAGATTTCCATGACAACTGCACCTTTTGGGTCTGGCTCGACAGCATGGGCACGTTCTTGGCACATTAAGTTTTGGTGCTTTATAGCCCGACTAAGACATAAAGTTTAAAATCAGGCTAATTGGCCTCCAGCTCCGAGTTCTCAACCTGTTGGATCAGGGGTAATTCTGACTACAGCTGCCGTAGCTCCTGTCTCCGTTTGTTTCCCAACCATTTCCTCAGCCTAGTCTAGACCCTTTTCCGCTTTTGGTTTGGGCGTTTTTGTTCATGCTCCCTCTTTACTCTTTCCCTTGCCCTCTTTTGCTCCGCCCAAGCCCTTTTGATCCTGTCCACTTCTTCTTCCATTACCTCCTTTATAAGATTATTTCCCATCCGGGAGGAGATCATCTTCTTCTGGATATGACTGGGGTGGAGGTAATAGTGTCTCACCCGGCCCAAGAGGTGCTCTACTTTCTCCATATAGGACAATGCCTACTTCAATTTTCCCACTTGTACTGGTTTGCCTCATTCTTCCGTCTTCTTTGCTGATTTGACGATAAATGGCAAGACTGCTTACTTACGTAGTTTCAATTTAATTCGTGTGCGGCCATTAGGCCATTTACGAATGGTTAGAGGGCGAATAGCGCCCTTATTATTTATTACACACCGCTCCCTCGCAGCATGGTTTTCCCACTTTGAGGGTTCGTTGAAGGCGTGATATGGGAGGGTGTGTAAGTTACTTGTCAGATGACTTGCCGGGCTGCAAACCCATCTGACGCATTAATGCGTGCACGGCACGCTGATTAATTTTATATCTGGAGAGGCAGGCTGCACGGACTCGGCAAGGGAGGCGCGCGCGAAGCGGAACGGAAGAACTGAAACGCCACGAACGTGCATGATCAAATTCTGCCCAGTTAGCCAAACTGGGGCTGTCCGTAACAACCAATTGTGTGTTAGCCACATATTGTAATTGAAATCAATCTAAACAGTTTTATAAATTTTCCTAATTTCTACCACTTTTTGAATTGAGTGTACATAGTGTACATCAAATTTTCCTTAAAACTAGACCAATATCGGATTAATGTAACCCATTAGTTTTGTTTTTGTGATCTTAATTAGATAATATCGAGTGATCATTTTAGAACGGTGTTCGAATGGATCGTATTTGCGTATTAAAAGAGTTATTATCTAATTGGGTTTTCTGAGCCAAAAAGAAAACTCTTTAACAATAGAGGCCATTATTTTAGTCCTTAGGAGGGCTGAGGGATAACCTCTGTTGCTGGAGTCAGGCATGGCCTCAGGTAATCAAGCGGCTCAAACTTGCGTCTAATGCGGTCCTTGGTGCTGCCTGGACCGAATAGGTCTGCATCCACAAGGTCTCTCATCTGGAGCCAGACTGTGATGGGCTGGAACATGGCAAGACTGGTGAACGTGCCGCTTTATATGCTTTAAGTACGGGCGTGAAGGAAACCATCCCTCAGATTTGGTACGTGGGCGTGAAAGAAAACATATTTTTATAAATTAAATAAAAAAGATCGACAGAGAGAAAATGAAAGAGGATGTAATTTTTAAAAAAATCACAAACTAACCAACACCATTGTTCCAAATCAACATTAAAAAAACATAAGCCCTGATAAGAATAAAGAATGAATGGAAAGTGAAGATTAGGGTAGTCCCTCCTCTTTAAATACAACATATTTTCGAAATGAAAAAAGAGTTAAATATGAAAGTATTTACAAGGTTGACAATGTTGGGTAGCAAGACTTGACTTCCATTGATCTAGCACAGTGTCATCTTGCCATGGATGGACACTAACTTTCTGAGCTAAAGAAAACAGATAGCCATAATGATCACTAAACCAAATTTCAATTTTTGCATCGTTTCTAGAGAAATCACATCCAAAACAAATCAGTAAATGTTCTAATTGGAATCCAGGACTGCGTTGATAAAGAAAATACACACAATATTGTCCACAGACCATTAAATTTTAACCTTGTAATCTCACATTATTGAATTGACTGGATACTGCATTTCTTCCCATAAAGTGAATGATATTGTCTTCGACAGGAGGTAATCTATAAGAATAAAAGTATTTCACTCTGTGGTCGATGGGAACGTAGACTTCCACCCCCTGAGTTCCTGATTGAGGAAGTTAATCTTTTGCACACACCACTGGATTCCAGGGAGCTGTGTATGAACTGTGGATCAGGAGGTAATGAAATTCTCGCGTATTTATATTCTTTTTCTCACAGATAATAATAAGCAACGATTTCACACTTGACTTTTTTTTAAAAGGTCTGCCAAGTAAGTAGATGAACAAAAAGTCCAACAACTCTGTTGCAAGAGAGCTTCAATGCGTTTCATCAACAGAGGTGTCGAATGGTCACTCAAGTCTTTCTAACACTCTTTCAAGATTGTCTCTTTTAGGATGAGTGTACGTGCTTCTTTCAGATAATCTTCCAACTTTTCTTCCTGACTCATCATTAAATATTTGTCGTTTTGTGTTTTGACTAGGATGATCGTTTGGTCAGCCATGATATCGTTCTTAGATAAGAAGTGTGATTCTTTTAGCCAAGTGGTGAGCAAAACAGGAGACTAAGTGTTGTTCTTGTTCTGGCCATCGTGATACTACTGTATCGTTCTCTTCTTCTCCACTTTGAGGTGGTGTCTGTGATTATTGTAGTTCCTGTTCCAGATTGAAAACATCATCCACATGTATGTCCGTTGCTTGGTGTTCCATGTTTTCAATAATCAAGGATCGCTTCTCTTAGACTGTTGATTTCAAGGGTATTATCGAATTCTGCATACAAGATCACGTTGACTGTGTTCTCGTGGACAAATACAAACTGAAGTTCCACAGGGAGTTGGCCTAATTTTATATGATGGAAATGTCCCTCGTCACTGCCTTGGTCTGGAGTGAATTAAAATCCAACATATAATACCCTCCTGCATAATGGTAGTATGAACTGCCATGGATGCTGTTGGTGTCTAATTGTCATGTGGTTTCTAACAGAGTCAAGAATGATCTCAAGTAATTTTTCTGGGCAAAGTTAGGTTCAAAAGATCTGGTACACAACGTCTGGCTGTCTTGGGTGACTTTTATCTTAGACAGTCTGAAGTGTTGAAACTGAAAAGGGTTTTTCTAAACGGTTCCGTGGAGGGCCGCATTGTTGGCTATGCCAGTAAACAAACGAATAGGGAGCTGAACTTGGAAGACATGATCTTTGATCTTGAATCGGAATCTAGAGGCAGTAGTGAAGGTTTGACTTCCACTCGTCATATGGGATACTTGACTGTGTTTCTGGTTAGAACTTGACTGATTTCGTTTCCAACTTTAGGTAAGACGTACAGTCGCACGTAGAGTCTGTCTTCTTCCATGTTGGATTTGTACTCATTAGCGTTTGCCACCAATTGAAACACGGTGCTACTTCGATTTAGTCGTTGTGATGAACATCCACGCCATTCAACAAATACTTGTTTTGCAACCACATGTCCAAGTGTAAACGATCCATCATTTCTAAAGTACGTCCTTGTTTGATTTTGTGTGTGGGTCGTTAAATACTACATTGTGAGGTCATTATCCTCTGTCACCTTTGCGTCGTTGAATGTACTCAAGGTATCATGTTTCCACATCGTAGACACATCGTACGTCAGTAGATTCTCTAGATCAGCTCGGTATGGGTAAGTGTCCATGCTGCTGCTGACAAGTTTGTTGTTCGGCGCATGGATAAGTGTTATCAGTTTTGGTGACTTTGACTTTCAGGTACAAGTAACTGTTATTAAAATCGATGGAATCTTCGGCTTGACCTTTAATTTCAACCTTGATATGAGCTGAGGTGGTCAGAGACAACAAGGGATGAAATTCTACCCACTGGGATTCTTGTATCGTCATCATCATTTGGGGCATGGAAAATATATCAAGTTCTGTTTTGGAAGATTCGCAAGAATTTCTGTGCATCATTTTATTTAGTAATCCAAAAAGTTAAAATCTCTAAGGGTTCGTCTCTTCTTATTCTTTTTCTGTTAGTGTCTGCGATGTCTGACTGTTTTTCGACGTCTTTTTCTGCCTTGTCCTTTTTGTGGCGTGGAGGATGAATCAATTTGTTTGACAAGAGTGTGAAGTAAACTTACATGTGTGTCTCGGGGTCTTAAGAATTTAAAACATCATTTCTGCATTCAGCAACGCTTGTTTGGGACTTTGTTTGTCGATGGGTACGTTTTGGAGAAATTCTTTTCCTTGGAACAGGCAGCATCTTTTAAAGCATGAAATATTCGAGTCACCATAGGTTTCAAGACGGGTGCCACAGTCCCAAAGACCGATTTCAACATATCTCCCAAACCATATACTCGTTCTTGTCGAACGTCTCCTCGGTACACAGGATACATCAATTACAACCCAGTGGAGAATCATTTTGAAAAATGTAGTTTCAAGGTGACTTTTCCTTTGGAGAACCTAATATTTTGTCCAAGATCTCCTTTTTTATATTAATAATGACACTGCCAAAATAAATTTACTGACAGGAAAATAATTGAGATGCAGAAATTCTCGATGAAAGCGATACGATTTTCCTTCTCTTGATCATCACTATTGGAAGTAAAAGAATCCACTTTGAAATGAATGGCTCTGAACAACGGAGCCGCTGTGTTTGTCACATCGTTGTACTCCACCACATCAGAGCAGATAAATATAAAATCGTGTCCTTCATTTGCCTATGTAGGGTATCTAAAATACATGAAGAATCAGTTGTTTTCGTTCATGTCTATGGTTGAAACGAGGTCTGTGTTTCTACCCACAATAGGAAACAAACTGGGAGAAAATGTGAAGGATAGCGTTTTGCTGTCGAAAAAATCCATATCAAGACGATGAGAGGGGGGATGGTTGTCGATCAGCACACTTCGGTGAGTTTTATGAAGTGCTATGCCAAACTGTTTGTTGAAAAGAGCTGAAATTGTATTGAGATCCTTCAGGAATTCTTATTTCATAGATATTTGATCGGGGACTCGCTGGAACTTATTTTCGTTAAAACTACGATCATTATTATTCATGTGTTCTTGCACTTGTTTGTTCAGTATTTCTATCAGGTATTGTATTTGTTTCCCGATGATATTCAAAACTTGAGTGGGATGAATGATTGCTACCAAAGATACTTCCCAATGCTCTTCGTGGTTCAATTGTATGGTCTGAGGTAATTTTGCCGTGAAAGAACATAATTTGTTGTTGGGAAACACATTTACAGAACTGTCACTGGGTAATGTAAAATAAAATTGATTATTCATAGTTCGATGGTTCTCGTTTCCAAAGTGTCACCCGATGTCAAAGAAGAATGATTTTCCAACGGTTCCAAAGGTTGCTGTGACTGGAGTGATTGTGATTAGAGTTACATTAATAGTTGTTGTTACAACTGTCGGTATATTTCAACGAGGTATTGGGAAAAGCTAGCTAATACAACTGCTGAGTAAAATAGTGCACAGTTGTTTATCCCCTTGTTCAAACTCAAGTTTCCGATAGTTGCTCCAGTGAAACAATACACCACAAAGATCTGACAGTAAAAGACGTTTTGATTTTTTGGAACATGCTCTATACATCACACCCATTGTTGTCGTTTTTTTTCTAGTTCTGGGAAGGATGAACTCGGAGAAGGGATGCTGTGTTTAACATGTTCGTGACTGTACTTTTTTATAGTCGATAACTTGAGAAGCTGCAATCCAAGAATTGAAATTGGATGGATATCCTTTCCAAATGACTTTCACGTCTTGAATACGCTTTCCCACTTTAGTTGTTCTTTGATTGAGAAGGTTTTCAATATCGTACACTTCGTCGTTTTTCTTGGTGATTCCTCGTAACTCGGGCAAGTAAAATGTTCCTTTCAACACTTGTCGGCTCATATTTTCCAATTTATAGACAGGAGGGTAACGTCTATGCACTTGTTCTGTGACACAAAACAATTATGTCTTCCAGTTTGATAAATAACCTTTGTCAAAAGTGCGTTTTGTTTTTCCAACGCGAACCAAATCTTTTGTGTTTAATACTTCTTTCTTCTTCTAGGAGGCTTTCTCCCATGTTCCAAACAATCAATCAAACATGGCCACTTCGTTCTGAGGCGTCACATCTTCTGCAGTAGCTCTGATACTGAGATAGTACGATTGATTGTTAACTTTCACCAGACGCGGTGACACATCGATGTATTAGAGAGAATGTTGATGTGTAAATATTTCCACATATGTTCTTTCAAACGTTCCACGAGACTGGTTTTAGTTTCAGGATATTTAGTGGTGAAAACAATGAATATGTCGTGCTTTTCATTCTTTTTGAAAATGTTGCTTAAGAAATTCAGTGCCTTTGTCAGTTTTCCATCGCAGAAGGTGTAAATCGCTATGTTTCAAGACGATTTTTTAAAGCTCGCACCAACTCTGAACTTGTTTTGGAACCGAAAAAGCCAATTTTGAAAACACATTAATGATACAAAACAAATATTTGTAACTTAGATTGTGCGCAGTTAAACGGGATACATCTGCTAAATCGGCTTGCCATTGATGGTCGATTCCTGTTACTTTCATGTTGACGTCTTGGAATTGGCGTCGAATGGGTTTGTGTAACGTGTACGTCGATTGTTCTTGCAACCATTCTCTTACATCTTGTAGACGTAGACTTTTGAGTTTTGTTTTGGCTGCATGATACAATTTGTGAATTCATCATTAACCAGCCACATAGGCAGGGTTATAGTAAATGCCGGCAAAAGTGTGTCCATATTACGGTTCAGTAAGTCACCCAATTTTCAATGTTCCTTTCTTCATGTGGTATTTTGGATTGCGATTTTTGACGCGGCCGATGAGCAATACGAGTATTTAAGGAAGTTTCCACATAGATCATCAGTT
Source organism: Margaritifera margaritifera (assembly GCA_029931535.1). Taxonomy (NCBI): domain Eukaryota; kingdom Metazoa; phylum Mollusca; class Bivalvia; order Unionida; family Margaritiferidae; genus Margaritifera; species Margaritifera margaritifera. The sequence goes on along the minus strand of JAQPZY010001335.1, from coordinate 1,145,229 downwards.
CTTTCTTGTTGACTTCTTTTTTCACTTCCGTCTTCCCTTTTTTCTTTTTCTTCTGCTGCAGAGGATGTCGACATTTTTTATTTGACCCATACTTTCAGTTCTTCTTGCCTTGGTGTAGGGGAAGGTGTTAACATGGCTACAACATGTTTCATGACAGTTGACGATTCAAATTTGATTTGACTAGGGTTTCCTCTCTTTCCCTATATATAGAGACCCCGACATAAGAGAATATTATCTTTCACTTCTACATTCAACCTGTGAAGACGATAGAACCACAAAAGAGCACTCTTTTGGTCAGAGGTTAACAGAGAGTGATTAGAAACTATACGTCCAACAAGACTTATGTAGAGATTCAAGACTACTCCTCTCGAGATAAAAGTAAATACCTGTTATGTCTGTCAAAAGAAAGGACATCAGTCAACAGAATGTCCACAACGTCAAAGAAAACAAACCTCAAAGAAAGGAGAAAGCAGGTCCACATATAAAAGTAAAAATGCTTGTTATCATTGCCAACAAAAATTACATTGATCTTCAGCGCGTCCGAAAAAATTAAAAGAAGAGAAAAAGGAGGAGGTTTCAGATGCAGAAGAAACAGAAGATCCCATTCCGCTGAAGAAATATAAAGCAAGACATTATGAAAAAGAAGAAAGATTTACTTTTGTAATTTGTTTGAAATTTCGTTGTCATTCCTATTCACGATAATATACAAAAAGCGTGTGTATCCATGTCTAGATTTGTTCTTTTATTCATAAGATATTGACACACACACTTTTGTGGAGGGATTTGTTTTTCTAAATTTGGCAATAATGAGTAGTACCTCTTTCATGAGAGATCTGGGTGACCCTGAAACAGGCCGTTGGTTTTGAACACAATTAAAATCATGGACTTTTTAGCATCAGCTTCAACTGTCTTAATCTTTTCCATGGCCAAGTCCTACAGCACTTGTGGTGGTAGTAGTTGCTACCGCTACTGGCGTCTCATTGATAGTCGATGTTGTCGATACCAAGGAAAGTTTGGGCGTAGGTGTAGGTCTCTTTCTCTGGAGTTTCATCAAGGAGGATTCATACATTCCTCTCAGTTGTTTTTGCTCCCCCAAAGTGCCCTGTAACACACGGATAGTTCTGTTTTCATTCCCTTCATTCTGTCACTATTCATCATTTTCATTTCTTGTTGCTTTATCTTTTCCTCTTCTTGCTTTATATAAAAGTCTGTTCTTCTTCTTTTTGGCGTTGTGAAAAGGTCTCTAACTATTCTTTCTGTTTCTTTTTAAAATCATTATATTCTGGTAGTGATGTTAGTAATGCAGGAGAAGAAGGTAGTAAGGGCAAAAATTCCTGCGATGAAAGCGCACAAATCCAAATCATTCTCTAGAATAGAATATACAATCGGTGGAATAGCTACAGCAACAGTTATAGTACTGTATCTACTGCAGGCGCACACTAACACAAAGTCTTTTTTTAAAAACTCAGCCTACGTATGCTCTAGGGTATATATATATATATATATATATATATATATATATATATATATATATATATATATATATATATATATATATATATATATATATATATATATATATGATAGGTAGATAGAGAACGCGCCCTGACTGAAATATGCTACACGCATTCTGCTTGGTGAAGACTCCAATTCCACTTCAGTCCGGTCCCAGACTATATATAGTAGTGTGTTCACCCCTTGTGTCATCCGTTCTCAAGCCAAGTCAAGATTTGGACCGACGTCCAGTCATCGACCATCATTTCCAGCATGATGTTTGATCCATACTGCTTCATGTATATCAAGTCAACGTCGGCGATCACAAAGATCCCAGAAATTGATCTATGGAAAAGTAGAGTGTATATTGAAAAGCAGGGTGTTTCAAGAGGGTGTAGGTCTATGGACATGTAGTGCAGTGAAATATGCAACGAATAACAGTGAAACTGTGTCGAATAGTGTTAGCAATCTTTTGTTACCCCCACACACCCCAACGGCCCTGTTCAGGGCCATCCAGATCTCGCCGAAACAGAGATACTACTAAATCATTACCAATATTTGTTGTCATGTTTCTTCTCCATATCTTTGTCTTTTGTCTACTGTTTTCTTTTCAGCACAGAACTTAAACCATCCTTCCACATTTCTGTCGTTTTAATGTGGGATAGTATATAAGTATGGGTTGTATATTTGTGTAAAGGTGGGAACATTCCTACCATTTGCACTCCTTACACTCCACTTTGGGGTGGCATGTATGTCGGATTGAGTGTGAGATGTAGATTTTTCTGCTCTATCTGTTACTCTTCCTTACTCTGCCTCTTACGTTGCATCCTCTTTCATACTGTGTGCTTGTGAGTAGATCTGGGCGTTGGTCAGTAGAAGTTGGTGCTGGTCAGTAATACGGCATGTTGGTCAGTAGATGTCGGTGCTGGTAAGTAAGTGTAGGTATTGGTTAGTATTGCTATGTGTAGGTCAGTAGGTGTTCCTATTTTTCATGTTAGCATTTTCATGTGCGGCCATATTTAATATCCCTATTCAATTTATGGATATTTTTAAACATTACCTTTACCATTAGAGGCCATAATGTTTCGTTAGGTCATATTTAATATTCATATTCAACCTATGGATATTTGCCTAACATTATCTTTCCCATTAAGGCCATAAGTTGTGTAGGATGCCACTTGAGGGAATAAGGGGGAATTCTATTTTAAACAGGGTAAAAAGATTCAAGACCCAAACGGAAATTTAACATTAGGCCACCATGTTGAAATTTATAGCGACATGATGTAATTTTAAAGAAGATGAATTTGTTTGGCTGGTAATGTAATATTGTAACATGTTGGGTCTGTTTGGAGTGCAATGTTACATTGTAACATTATGGGTCATCGCGGAAAACACCTCGCATGTCCACGGGCCCGTCGATATCGTCACAATCTCAATATTAATGATAATCTATTTTCGACGGATTATCAGCAGGGGAATAAAAAGAAAAGAATATATTGGCAAAGCAAACATATATCGACGATTGTACACAGGCTAGTGTAACATATGTAACATATGTAATAAATGTCACACTGCACCATTGCGGGTAAACTCAGTCAATGAAGGACGAAAGTTATTAAGACGATTATAATAATTCATACTTTATTTAGCTGATATCAGCACATATATACAAGAAGCAATTTGTATAGATGCGTTTCAAACCACCAAAAGTTTTAAACTTTTTGTAGGTACGTGCGTGCCTTGAATTTTCCCTCACTCTTCAAAATATAAGCTATATTACGTTAAATATGAAACGTAAAATTAAACTTTTCAAATTCCTATGTGCATCTAAATTTAGACCAATGAAGACTTTTTCTTCCGGCGTGGGGAGCCGCGGTATCTCAGTTGGTAGAGCGTCGGACTCGTAATTCAAGGGTCGCGGGTTTGATTATCGCCCAGGCCAGCCCGGTCGGTTGCCTCGGTGTGTCCTTGGGAAAGCCATTTTTAGCTCCATTTCCTCGCGATGATATAGACAATAATTTGTTCAAAGTGCCCTTAAACCGACAACAACAACAACAAAAACCCACTATTTTCCGGAGTGCAGTTAATGAACACCTCTGTGATTTTGTGGTCGCCTGCGTCCGAATATTGTCATCATCTGTGCGTTTGTCCGTATTTTTTTAGCTAAACCGGAAGTCTCATGTGCGCGCTCAGTCAAACCAGCTGACGGCGGTTTTTGAATCGGCGAATAACTTAAGAGTCGTACAATAAATTTTTTCTCTAAAATGTCTGGAAGAGAAGGTGAACTATATACACTTTTGATTTCCCTCATTTGCGCAGACAGAGATTTGTAAACACAAAGATCAAAAGGCTCAAATTTTCTAGTTATATTACTTTTTTGAGAATGTGTGACTGCGTTTAAAGACCGCGGCTAATCATATTTCTGTGGTACTTACGGGGCTACTGGTAATGCGAATAATCTGAATAGGGGGTGGGTGTGGTATAGCCATATATCACGTGTAGTACGTAATAAGTGAAACGTTATAGATTACTAACTTGAAAAACTGTCATTTAAATGTGCAGGTACAATCTGTTATGTGGAAAAGATATAAGATCTAAAATGGGCAATTTGATATTGCATTTTACGCGCAGTGGGTCACAGCATTGAGATAGTCTTGAGCATTGTAATTATCGTGTTGTATGAAGACTAATCAAGATGCAACGAGCGTTACATTTTTCATATTCACTGAGCCATGCGTACAATGTAATGGGGCCTGACATATTGGTCTTCTTTCCGTCAACTCGGTCCCATGACTGAGTGACGGTCACATTTAATGCATACCTGTAACCCGATGGCTATCAAACTTTCCATATTGAAAATACAGTTGTGGTCAGTACTGTTAATAGCAAAGAAAATTTCTTAACATTCCTGAAATACATACTATGAAATGACTTATTTGCTTGTTTATACTTCTTTTCCTCTCTTCTTTCACCCCATGTAGTTCAGTAAATATTAATCTGCCGGAGTTTATATCTTCGGGTATTATCAGTCCTTCGTTCGCAATACCTGTCTAAAGATAATGAAAAGTACTTGACATTAGCTAATTATCCTAAATAAACCTTATATATATGCATAAATGGGATATATATTGAATTTGCTTATAAGTATGAGAACTATCGTAGTTGTGGTATGTTTCCATTGGTGTGTGAGAAGGCACTTCCCGTAAAGCCAGAGTGGTTCAAATTAAGAAAAACACAAATTTTAACAAAATTACAAACTGATCAGGTAAGATATATGAGCAGTTGCATACCTTAAAAGGTACTTCGTTTAATTCTGTTGGATGTTACGATTGTCAATAATCGTGAATGTTAAACTAAGTATAATGCAACATGCTTAGTGATGGTGAATATGACATGTATATGTGTATATATCCATGTGATTTTCTACAGTGGATTCTACAGTGTGCCAAATAAACCACGTGGATGTAGAGAAAGACATGAGCGGAGAATATGAAAATAACCAGACTGTTCATTTAGGGAATCGTCATAATTTTTGGGACTGAAAATTGTGTCATTTTTATTATTACCAAAATACATGTACAGTTGTGTCGTTGTCTTCATCATAAAATGATGCTTATGGCCAGTACCTTTATTTAGGAACTACTGTCAAGGTTGTTCAGGACTGACAAAAATACATTTTATTTGCAAACAGTATGTGCAGAAAAACAGCTCATGTTCAATTTCTCGAAGTTATATACAAAATCAACTTCTTGCCACTGATGGATCATCATAAAACATCATAAAATCAGCTGTTTTTCCGTGTCATGTATAGAGATATACCTTCTTTTTCAAGTGATTATCATATGTATACTGTTCCAGTGGCAACTTTACATGATTTCTTTGGTGCCAAGGGAAAGGCTGTAGATGAGCATAATTCTCACGAGACTAGCCGACAGAAATTAGTCAATACATCTAGTTTTGATAAAGAAAACAGAATGCCAAAGACAATGACAGACTCGTGGAATGAATCATGGAATAAGACATTCCCATGGACTGAAAAATGAGAAAACAGTGGAACATTATAAGCTTTATGCACATGGTGTCGCGACTGTGGGAGGAATAATGCAATAGTAACCCAAAGAACATAATTGCATCAAGACAAACAACCATGGACGTTTAAAACAAGAAACTGTAACGAAATTGACGAGGGTGATGGAGGAAATAACAGAACTTAAGGATTTAGATCCAAAACATGCTGTGGAATTTTTTTTTAAAGTTTAAGAAAAAAGTGAATGTAGTATGCTGTGTTGTTTAAAGATGAAATGAAAAAAGTGAATGGAATATGGTCATAGGTTTCTTCATCCAGTGTCTTGGAAAATTGATAGATTTGAAATGGAAAAAAGTTAATTAAATAAATTAATATAGAAAAGAAAGTGTAATCTCCTTCTAGCTGTACACAAAATTAAAGAATGGCAAGGTAAAGGTATTGAGAATTGTTCTAGTTGTTACCTCACAAAGAATCACAATTATCATGGTTATCAACTGCCTTGATTTTTAATTCGTTTATTATAATACTTAATATTTCACAAATGAATGAGCAGTAGTAATCTGGTGACATATATATTGGTGATACAACAATACAGTCGTAATGTTCTAAAGTATTGCAAATGCAAAAAAGTATCGTTATTGGGATGGCAAGTTTTAGTGCTGGGACTGCAGCTTTTTTTAAGGAAGCAGTCCTGTATTGCAACTTTTAAAATCCTGTGGAGAACCTGTTTCTTGGCCTGGTTGTATGCATATGATAAACACATTTTCATATAGTGTATTGAGACTTGAAAGTGAGTACACGCAGGGCTGAGCAAATCCCATAGCCCAACGTCCCGGACTAGTCATTTTTGAAGTTGGGCAAGTAAAATTTTCCAAGTCGCTAGTCAGGGACAAGTGCTTTTTAAAAAAGTCAGGCAAGTCCTTATTTTCGTGCTTTAATCACTATATCTACCTTTATATGGCCAATCATGCCCTCTGGGCATACTGAATACTTGATTCAACCCCTCTTCATGTATACATTTACATCCTGTACAACACATAAATGTGGTCAGTGATAATTGTCGCATATACGCACGTTCTGTTACCGTTTGACTGCATATTGGGCTAAGCGACCAAATTATCGGCAAATCAAAACACGTCAAACAAAAGAAAGCCAGTATGATCAATTAGCAGTGTTTCAAGCGGCTTTGTTGCATTGTGTTTACTCAAGCCAGATCCTCATGAGCGGCTCACTCTGATTTTAATCCAGCTAGTCAGTGTAATTAAATTAATGAGAGGTACTTTACCGACATCAGTGTTGGTTTCTTTTATGAACTGATTAAATGACAGTAATTATTCTTTCATTTTTAATTGATTATACAGATGATTAACTTCCACGTGCGATGTTGCGTTTGAAGCGAAACAATTACGCTAATTAATGAGCTGTCTCTGTTTGTATTTAAAAGAGAAAATGTATGTTATGATCACTTTAGAAGTAGTTGTCAAGCAAGCTGATAGTTACTCTGTGGATAAAATGAGTTTGCTAAATTATTTTTGCAATTAAGGTAATAAGGGCGATTCGGAGAGGGAAAATTTGTTTGAAAGTGAAGGGATAAAACGTAAGACTGCTACTGAGTGTGCGGTAGCTATTTCTCCAAAGAGACATAAGCAAGAATCCGTGGTGGCCAAAAAATGTCAAATATGACACTACTAAGAGACAGAGAAATTTTCAGCTGCATTGGGTTGATTGTTATCCCTGGCTTGAATGTATTGACTTGGAAGGAAATATGTTTTGCAGTTATTGCAAACAATATCCAAAACTGGCACAGGTTGGAAATTCACCCAGTGTATTTGTCAGTGGAACTGACAAATTCAGGATTGAACCAATCAAGTCTCATGACATGTCTGGACCCCACAAGGCCTGTGCAACACAATATATTGAGGACTTTAACCCAGACACAGCTATCAACTGCTGGCTTAGTGCTGGTGCAGGTGGCAGACATATATATATAGACATTTTTTCAAATCCATCAGCTAAAACATATATACATGAACATGAAGAAGCCAAATGTATAACAACCAATGTTTTTGAAAAATTAAATTCTTTTAAGAAATAATTATGTTGTAATATTATTTCGTTTGTTTTTTCTATGGATTAAGTACATACATCTCATCAAATCTCGGCAAGCGATTACCAGTTTGGGACAAGTGAAAAGTAAGGTGGGACAAGTGAAGAGTAAGGTGGGACAAGTGAAAAGTAAGGTGGGACAAGTGAATTTTCTGAAACCACTTGTCTTGGACTAGTGGATGAAAAAAAAATTTGCTCAGCCCTGACGTGTATGTTTGGATGGAGAGACATATGCAATGTTATTTTGGCCATATGACTTCAAATGAGCACAGCAGAAAATATACATTGTAATGAATTTTAACTAATAGGAGACTATTGTAATTACAGAACATATAGGTAAAACTATTTAATCAGCTGCCACTTAAACAAGCAATTAAATTTTTTATTTTATTTTCTAAAAATGATTGTTAAAAACATTTCCAAAAAGAGTTTGAAACAGCCCTCATAATGTACCCAAGAGTACTTGCACGTGTCTTCATACCATAGTGTTAATCTATTCAAACCACAGTGGTCACTGATGTTAAGGGCGAGTAACTTCACAACTATAATGACTTTATTTAATGGGTTGATTCATAATTAAATATGAATCTTTTGGACTCGGTTTTTTTGTGAAGTTTTGAAAACTATTACAAAAAACTAACAAATAAATTGCTTGTTCTAGTGGCAGTTGATTAACTATTTCTACCTATTTTTAATTACAATGATGTAATATAGGTACTCCTATCCGTTAGAATAAGTTATAATAGATAGTTTCTGCTGTGCTCGTGTGAAATATGTTCAAAATACATGGTATAATGACCAAAAAGGGCACGTAAACCTGAAGTAACATGCACATATTTGGAAGTGCGTCTATGTATTTCATGTTGATTATACTTGTACATTCCATTTTAATGGTGACTCAGCTAGTAAAACGCTTGCATGCAAAAGCTGCAATACATTTCACCTTGGGGTACAACACTGGAACTACTTGGCTGGTTTGAGGGAGCATCTAAAAAACCATAAAATACTATCACTCATTGTATATTAAAAAAATAACAGTGTGAAGTCATTTTTGCTTTCCTAAAAAAAGAAGGCAAAGTTGTCATTTTTTAGGTGACTTCGCCTGGTAGCATGACCCCTGAAGACGTTGACCCTAATACTTCTGATGGAAAGGGGTGATGTCTTACTGACAGCACAAGCAGTGCTGTGTTGTGAGGCCAGTCAACCTTGCAATTTAACTACAGGCCAAATTTTCAAGAATATCTCACATACTTGGTAGCCCATATTGAAATTGTTGTACAGCTTAGAGTGTATTTGATTTAGTCGGACAATACTTATACTGATGTATTTTTCATGACAGAATCAAATCCTGGCACAGTCAAGTGAATGTGTTTTCAAGATCCATTGACATAAATTTCATTTATATTAGTAGTCGGGGCTAGTTGGGCAATGGAATTGTTGTCCCCCAACTTGTGCACCTTTTTGTTCATTAGTTTTGTTTCCTTCTTGCAGGTGGCAAGAAGAAGCCTCTTAAAGCTGCCAAGAAGGATCAGCAAGAGATGGATGAAGTACGTAAAATCAAAATAATCACACATGCACACATGATCTGAAAGGTGGGTCCATAAGGAAGGGCTTATAAATTGTATCTATGCACAAATAGAGGTGTAATGATTCATCAATATGTATTAGCATCGTGATATTATCTGTGGCAATACACTGCATCTATATCTGAACTACTGACGGAATATACCAATACATATTGCCTCACAAGTACGACTATACATCATCACCAGTGTGACTTTATATCATTGTAATAGCACTTGATGGTGATGTATCAAAATATACGTGAATTAAAGTTGAGAAAGAAAGAAAGACCTTTATGTGTGAGAGATCTTGGTGTTCTTTTTTGTGTATTATTATCCATCTGCTAGACATTAGTTGTGAGGCTAGTTCCACTAATCAGCAAGAGGAACCACAAATCTCTGACATAGCATCAGAATAATTTTTTTATCCTGATATAGCTATGCAAAATGCTAACAGGGATTTTGATACCACTTTCAAAATTGGGCACAGAGTCCACGGAGATGGACGTTTTTACATGTAAAAAGGTCCGATTGGGAAATTTTGAATATTTTTGTACACACCGGTAATAATAAAATAATGTTAAAAGAAAAGATTCTTGGATATTTTATAATTCAATTGCCTTGGTTACTTTGAAACTTTAGATCCCTTCCTACACTCATAGTAATTTTCTCTGCAAATTTCATTTTTAGCTCTACTGGTCATAAACCAGAAGAGCATATGGGATGGTCTGTTGTCTGTCTGTATGTTAGCACAAGTTTGTTATTGCTACTCCTCCTAGACTATTTGGAGGATTGCCATGAAACTTTACACACATTCATCCCAAGGTCTAGTTGGTCCTAAATGAAATGGTGCTGCTCAGACATCCAATAAGTCCACCACAACATCCATCTTGAAACTCTCGTTATCGCTACTTCTGAATGGATGATCATATCAACAAGCAGTTTTCACTAAAAGACATGTTGTGATGTCCAGTTGGTCCTGAAGGAAAATGGTGTGATCTGACATCTAATATGGCAGCTTTCTTGAAAATGTTGTCACTTCTACTAAACAGAAAGTCGTATTGACATGGGAGTTTTCACCAGAAGACTTTTTTATGAACTCTAGTTTGCCCTAAATCTAAATGGTTATGCTTGGACATCCAATATAGTGGCTATCGTGGAAATCTTGTTATCACTGCTTCTCTTGAATGGAAAGTCATATCAAGATGGAGTTTTCACTAAACGACTTATGATGTGTGGTTTGACCTAAATGATACTGGTGTCAATCTGACAACGAATATGGCCACCATGGCAGTCATCTTGAAATTCATTTGTTATCACTACTTCTCCTGAATGAAAAGTCATGTCAGCATGAGGTTTTCAAAGGAAGACTTCTTATGGTGCCTGGTTGGTCTTAGCTTTTAATTGTGCTAATCTGATATCCCATATGGCTGCCACAGTGGCCACCTTGCAAATGGGATTAAAACTCCTCCTGTGTGGAAAGTAATATCTACATAGATTTTTTTTTCACGAACAGACTTCATATAATATCTAGCTGGTCTTAAATGAAAATTGTGCCCTGCAGACATCCAACATGGCTGCCATAATGAACATATATTGCAAATCTTGTGACTAATTTTCCTGAATTTGGTAATATTGGCATGTGGTTTTCATCCAAAGTCTTGTGGAGTCTGGTTTGTCCTCAATGGAAATGGTGCTGATCTTACATCCAATATGGCTGCCACAGAGGCTAATTTGAAAATCTTATTACTCAAGAATATCAGAGATGGTTTCTACACTCGGCAGTTGAAAAGAAGAAATGATCTTATCTTTAGTGTTTGGAAGTTCTTTTTAGACGGTATATTGTCAGTCTCTTTGAGGGACTCTTGTTGACTTAGAAATGAAAGAAGAGAACAAAGACTTTGTTATTTTACTCATCTTAGTCTCCAGCCTAGCTCATCTCGGTTGGGAATTTTCAGGTCATAATTGGGAAAACATGCTTGGGATAATTCCTGGATACTTATCATGGTTTGTATTGTCGCCCAATCATTGCGATATGTATTATATTGTGACCAAGCAGGAGATGCCCAGATCTATACACAAACCATAAACTTCAAATAAGTCTTTGTGTTCATGCATTTTGAATATTTTGTTTTTAGTCAGTTTTAATTTGGTATTCATATAGATAGAATTGCTGGTTAATAAGTTTAATAATTTAAACCAGGATTTGAAAAATGGGAGATTTTACTTTTCCTTGGAGATAAATGAGGGAGAAGTGACTTCTCCATCCAGATAAATGAGAGAGAAGTGACTTCTCCATCCAGATAAATGAGAGAGAAGTGACTTCTCCATCCAGATAAATGAGAGAGAAGTGACTTCTCCCATCAGATAAATGAGAGAGAAGTGACTTCTCCCATCAGATAAATGAGAGAGAAGTGACTTCTCCATCCAGATAAATGAGAGAGAAGTGACTTCTCCATCCAGATAAATGAGAGAGAAGTGACTTCTCCCACCAGATAAATGAGAGAGAAGTGACTTCTCCCACCAGATAAATGAGAGAAGTGACTTCTCCCACCAGATAAATAAGAGAGAAGTGACTTCTCTATCCAGATAAATGAGAGAGAAGTGACTTCTCCATCCAGATAAATGAGAGAGAAGTGACTTCTCCCATCAGATAAATGAGAGAGAAGTGATTTCTCCCATCAGATAAATGAGAGAGAAGTGACTTCTCCATCCAGATAAATGAGAGAGAAGTGACTTCTCCATCCAGATAAATGAGAGAGAAGTGACTTCTCCCACCAGATAAATGAGAGAGAAGTGACTTCTCCCATCAGATAAATGAGAGAAGTGACTTCTCCCACCAGATAAATGAGAGAGAAGTGACTTATCCATCCAGATAAATGAGAGAGAAGTGACTTCTCCATCCAGATAAATGAGAGAGAAGTGACTTCTCCCATCAGAAAAATGAGAGAGAAGTGACTTCTCCCATCAGATAAATGAGAGAAGTGACTTCTCCATCGAGATAAATGAGAGAGAAGTGACTTTTCCCATCAGATAAATGAGAGAGAAGTGACTTCTTCCATCAGATAAATGAGAGAGAAGTGACTTCTCTCACCAGATAAACGAGAGAAGTGAACTGAATTACTTTTTGTTAGTAACTTTGTATGTAGTAATTAAAACTAGAAAATTCTTATTGTGTTGAATAGAAGGACATTTTCTAAATTACTAACAAAAGAATGAATATGCTGAATCAACATTTTTATCTTTTGTTTAAAAACAAATTGAAATGCCAATGCTGTTGTTTTCTCAAATGTTTTAAAAAATGACTTCTCAAAAAAAAAATCCAATACTGTTGAGAGAAAAAAAATCGTACAGAAATGCATCCATTCTTTTTCCTTCTGAGAATTCATCATGTATTTGAGTTTTGATGTTAAGATATGGTGTTCACACTGAACACAAATGTTGGGGAATCGACTTCAAGCCTGCCAGGATATGGCAGAGTGATGGGAATTTAAGTGAAGTCAATGAAGAGGTCAAAATTTAGAATGCTATAAAATTGCACACAACTAGCATTTTGCTCATATTGAAATGAAAGTAATACTTCTTATTATTTATGAAAAGAGTAACATTTGTGAATGTTTAATCAGCAGAGTATCTCATTATCTCAGCTTTATTATAGGGTTAAGACTTTTGACTCGTGATTTAATTTCAAGTTTTAGGAATGCATCCTACCAATATCAACCTGATGGTTACAGAGTTGATTTTCCAAAATAAAGCTGTCCATATGTAGGGCAGGTGTTTTTTTTATATTGGCAGTGATACAGGAGTCTGTACACGCAATGATACACTGTTGTATGGCTGTGTCACCAATATCTAGAACGAATGGAAAACCGTACACACAAATATATGCTGTTGTATGTCTGTGTCGCCAATATCTAGCATGCATGGATAACTGTACCAACAATGATATGCTGTTGTATGGCAGTGTCACCAATATCTAGCATGCATGGATAACTGTACACAACAGTGATATGCTGTTGTATGGCAGTGTCACCAATATCTAGAATGAATGGATAACTGTACACACAGTGATATGCTGTTGTATGGCTGTGTCACCAATATCTAGCATGCATGGATAACTGTACCAACAATGATATGCTGTTGTATGTCTGTGTCGCCAATATCTAGCATGCATGGATAACTGTACACACAATGATATGCTGTTGTATGGCAGTGTCACCAATATCTAGAATGAATGGATAACTGTACACACAGTGATATGCTGTTGTATGCCAGTGTCACCAATATCTAGAATGAATGGATAACTGTACACAGTGATATGGTGTTGTATGGCTGTCACCAATATCTAGCATGCATGGATAACTGTACACACAGTAATATGCTGTTGTATGGCAGTGTCACCAATATCTAGAATGAATGGATAACTACACACAATGATATGATGTTGTATGGCTGTGTCACCAATATCTAGCATGAATGGATAACTGGACACACAGTGATATGCTGTTGTATGGCTGTCACCAATATCTAGCATGCATGGATAACTGTACCAACAATGATATGCTGTTGTATGGCAGTGTCACCAATATCTAGAATGAATGGATAACTGTACACACAATATGCTGTTGTATGGCTGTTTCACCAATATCTAGCATGAATGGATAACTACAGAACTAGGCAATCATAATGTCATTCCGAAATGTCCCATATGTGACAATTTTGTCACATATGCATAGACACTTTAGTGACAAATTATTTCATATTGAGAAATGTACTGGAAAATGGCTGTTTTTAAGTAATACTGGCATGAAATTGGGCTACTGTTTTGAAATGTGAATGAAGAGATTTTTCTAGTCCATTTGGAGGTCAACATCTTGAATTTAAAAACCTCAACACTGTGAGTGTTAGATTATGTTCAGGGACCAGTTACAAGATCATAAAACACATTTCTTTTGTAAAAAAAAATTTTTTTTGAGAAGGGATGAAATACTAATGGAATGACCCATTTTTCTAAACAGTCGCTTACCTTAGTACCTGAAGCCAACTAAACAGTATGAAACAGCTTGCTACTAAAGGCATAAACAGATTCATTCAACTGTTCACTTTGAATGGAAATGGATAAGATACTGTTTGCATGGAGATATGGAAGGTTGGTTTAAACATTAATTGAAAGAAATTAATCATTTTCATGCAGATTTTAGAAATATTGTGCTTTTTTTTAAAAGTCAGATGCAGATACATGCACAAGCTGCAGAGGGACCCAGAGAAAACTATAGAATTATGTGCAATATGAAGACATCAACATAGAGCTGTTGCTGTCATACACTGGAAAGTGAAATACTTAACATGAAAAATAAACATAAGGTTAAAATGATGATAGAAATCAGGTATCGGATTGAAAAGATGACATAAACTATGTTCAAAATAGCTAATACAGAGAAGAAATAACACTACTGAAGTTATATAGTATTATGTATGGGACATTTATCAGTTCTTTGTAAAGCAGTTGTGAATTATAGGGCTCTGTTTGATCAGTTTTCTTTGCAAATAAGGAACAATTCTTTTCCTCTCTATTGCTCGTGCATACTGATCAAGGTGAAGATTTAAGTCTTCTGTTTAAGAATTTCATTCCTTATATAGGAAATACAAATTCTTGTCATTGTATTCTCAACAATTCAAAAGTTGTTTTTTTTTGTTGTTTTTTCTAACCTTCTAGAGTTTGCAGAAGTTCTCAAAGATTCTTCAGTTGGTATTTATCGGTTTTTAATGGATTTTTTGTAAACATATTGGCTTTATCATTGCTGAGGAAATGGGAGCCAAGCACCTTTCCCAAGGACACACCAAAATAGTGTGTGCAGCGCAATGCAGGTGACATCTTGGTAACTGCTTTGATTTACATAACATTTTTTCAGGAGTTTTGAAGGGTTATGATTTAAGCTGGACAAATGATTGTCTTTAACTAAATAAGCTATATTTGCATTCATGTTTGAATGATCATGTAATTATCTATGAAAATACTTTTCTTCTTCAAATAAGTTATCTGAGGAGTACGACCACTTCCTTGCAAATCCAATCCTCCCAAGTTGTATTTTAGCTATAAAAAGCTAACAATTGTCTGACCACATAGGTGGGAGTCAGACAAGAGTTATCTCCCCTTGGATAGAGGGATTGGAGCCAAATCCAAGCATAAAGTTACTACTTATGCTCCTGCAAGGAAGCACACTCTTTTAGAGACCTTGCAAAAATCAAGCGGTATTTCCACACTGCAGAGTGAGTTGGAGGAGTTTCTTGGATACGGGATGTATACTCCATCTATATTTCTAACTATTTCTCATTCTTTTCTCTCAGAGATGAAATTTTCAGACTTTGTTAGAACAACAACTTCGTCATACAACATACATGTCAGTGCCTTTTTGTTTTACCTGCCATAGTTGGTAGTAAGTTCATTCAATAATGTATACTTGACCAATTATAGATTTGAAGTCGTTGACTGGATAATATTGTTATGCAGATGATTTCTATAGACATTTATTTTTTCACTAGCAGCCACTTCCCAATAAGTTTATGTGATGCTCTTTGGTCACTGACTGTACAATATTACAGACCAGGAAGGTCTTGCAGGTAATTTCTAATGACATTTATATTGTTCACTCCTGTTGTCTTCGTGGTAAATTTATGTGACACTTGAATGATTTCAGCTGCTTTGGTCCATAGTACATTCATTTAAATAATGTGTACTCAACCTACTATATGATTTCTGTCACTTGCTGTCTAATGTTACAGACCAAAAAGATTGTGCGTGTAATTTGTATACGCATGTGCATTGTTCATTAGCATCTACTTCACGGTAATTTATGCAATGCTTGGATAATTTCACCATTATAGGCTATCGTTTTGGTCTGTATTTACAGGTGTGAACATAATGGGCAGGATTAAGTGCTCTCAGTGCAAGCGCTTTAACTGGCTGAGGATAATCATACTACATGTCTGGAATGTGTGGGCTCTGTTTTGGAACATGCATGTAACATGCAACTGTTGGATGGAGAATTATGGAGGTACAGTCTTGTCCTGGCATCACACACAGTTAAAAGGAAGGTGAATAGTGCATCAGTAATAGAGAGGATGATGCCATTATGGACCTACAGGCACGCATAGGGAAGAAACGTCAAGCATAGTGCCACGACGGTACCATGTCACTATGGCCAGTTTAGTGCTATGGTACCGAGTTGATATTATGCACCCAGGGGCAGTCTGTAGCCATGAAATGGTCCATACCTATAACGGATCCTAAGTAGGCCTAGTACCTTACAGATCCATCTCAGTACAGTGCCATCGCTGACCAATATTGAACAGCTCCAGAACGACCTGTCACAACTTATTTCCAGTACCGGCGACGTATCAGTCCCAGATGCCTGGACCATGAACGATACAGCGCCTGATAGGTGTTATGACATGGGCACTGAAAAAAGTAAACAGTGGCTCTGTTCTATCAAGACAGGACTTCGCCATCTGTGGAGCATGTACAGTAGGCACAAATGCCAATATGGTCTTTTCTGTGTCTAAGGGGACAAGTGATGCTTATACAATATCACGTATCCTGCCCCAGCACCATAACACAGGCTTCATTGTCTCAGATCACATGGTTTCTACCCAGTATAGGACCCATGTCGGTCTATGGCCAATATAGTGCCACGGTACTTAGTTACAGACCCATGGCCAGTATAGTGCCACAGTATCCAAGCGACACAACAGGTCCAGGTGCCAAGACAGACTCATATCAGTCCATGGCCAGTTTTATGTCACAGCACCCAGGTATCATTATGGAACCAGTGCGGTCCATGGCTTTTATGGATCTGTCTAGATCCTTGCTTCATGGCCTGTCGCAGTGTACAAGTACAGTACCTGGCTACTGCAATGTTACAGTCCCAGATGCCTGATATCATACCAGTATACAATGACTCGCGCTCACAGGCTCAATCTGCATTTCTCGATTCAACAATGTCAGTGGATGAATCAGAGTGTGCTCAATTTGCAGACTTTTTAAATGGCTATCTTTTCTTAGCAATCTGAACATATAGCCTAAACCAGGGGTGTCAAACATACAGCACGCGGGCCAGATAGGGCCCACCAGACTCATTATTTATTATTATTTATGTCATATCTTGCCCGCCATAGCAAATAAGTTTGACACCCCTGGCCTAAACCCTTTCATCAAGAACCCTATGGGCACTTGTGGTGTAGAATCGACACTCTCATATGGCTCGCACAGTTACAGAGCAGCTCCATACTCACTTACCATGATGCTATAATCTGTTATTTTTGTGGCGAAAAAGATGCATTTGTCTCTACATCCGCTATCTGAGAAATCATCATGTAACCTTTCTTAGATCACAAGAGGCCACCTAATGGGCCTATAAATCCAGAGCCATGCCCTTTACCATTTTATCTTGGAGGAGATAAGGAACAGGCAGGCATGATGTTGGGACATTTCTTTCTGTTTCTGTTGATTAATTCGACATAAGGCCATGTTTACGTAGTAGCGACGTGATGGGGGGTGGGGTGGGAGTGTGTAATTGCCCCCAGGTTCTGGGCGGGGGGCACAATTGGGAGCCTTTTTTTTTTTGTTTTAGCTGTAACCAGGTCGTAGATTGGGGTTGGGTTGCAGGTTGTTAACTGACATAAAAACTGTTCTCTGTGGCAAAAGTAGAGGTGCCACTAAAGAACATCGTCCCCGGGCGCCTCAAAAACCTCGTGCCGCCACTGTGTTTATGCTTCCCTTCCAACATCCCATTTGGAGGAATTAAACTTTTCCAACGTAACACGAGACATGACATCACTGTTCTATGGGTGATACACAGTCTTGTGCAGTGCACGCGACTGTGAGAAAGTTCTCTCCACCACTTGTTTGAGAACTTTTTGCCCCTGAGGGCTTGTTTGATATGATCCAGATGTGCAGGTTCAGCAGATCTGGATTTGGATGAAACTCCTGCTGTTCAGGTTGTCTGAGCAGGTGAGGAATGGTCATGATTTTCCTTGGACACATTCATCTGCTTAAGGCATGATTACCTCAAATAGCTAACTTTCCCCTATGGCTTTTCAAGTGAAGAAGTTAGCACCCATCACAATAAAGAGTTACTGTTCCACAATCTCAGACACATTGCATCACCATGGAAGGAAGGATATAGAACAAAACAAAGACCTCTCTGACCTTCTGGCAAACTTTGATCTGTCACAAACGAAGACTTTCGCTCTGTGCCCGAAATGGAATCTACCATGGGTTCTGACATGGTTGAATAAGGCACCATTTGAACCGCTCTTGAGTATCATTGGTTCATCTTGTGTAAGACCTGCTTCCTACTTGTCCTCGCTACAGCAGGCAGGATCAGCGAAATAGATACTTTGTCGGTCAATTTGATTGGCCCCAGCCTTCATTGCCAAGAACAGACCCCTGCTCATGGGCAATCAGTTGTTGTGGTGAAACCTCATTCGATGTTGGACCCTTCGCCTTGGTGCCATCTACAGGACCCGAAGAAGGCTTTGAAGGGGTACCTAAAACAAACCAAGCAGATGCGTAGAGGGAGATCTCGATTTTTTTCTTGAAAGAGGGAAAGGTTATTAGCTCAGGCTCGGGATAAGATGGGTTATTTGCTCTGTATACAGAGAATTAACTGAAAATCAAATGAAGTTATTACGCATTTTGGTTCATGAGGTTAGGGCAGTCACCAAAAGCATTGCATTCAAGTGCAACTGTTCCATAACTGATAGTATACAAACTGTGGGGTGGATGTCAGAGATGACTTTCTCAGGTTCTTACCTCCAAGATCTTTCATCACAAAGGGCTTAGTTTGACCTAGTGGGATTTGTAGCAGCAGTGCAACAGGCTACCTTTTCAGGTTTTTCGGCAGCTTCTCAGTGATGTGACTGCGACTTAGCTGGATTTGTGGAGGAACATTTTTCCCAGTCGGTTGCGTCAAGATATATGCATTCCTGCCAACCATTACACTTTTTATAATCATTACATTGTTTTTCACTGAATTAAGTCTTGCACTTGGCTATATAAAGATTACACTGTTTTGGTACATAAAAAAAAAAAAAGAATATAAATCAAGAAAAAAGTTGTCTTTGTCATTTTTATTATCATCTGTTGAATACCACACATCACAAATTTGAGAATATTCTAGAAAAGAAGGCTGTCATGGATGTTAAATGACTAATAAATGTTCGAGGAAAGGGACCTTTTTAAACTTTAAAACATGTCGGATCAGGAAAAGGACAAATCAATAGTGCTTTACAAATTAAAATTAAAAAAAAGAATATGGGAGTTATGTAATACAGCACACAGGTAGTCATGAGCACATCATCATACTCATTGCAGAATTTGTGGAGTTGACTTTACGATCGCTGCCCGAAAGTTAGAGATGTAGACTAGTTAAGTGTGTGTTGTATATATAATTTGTCAGTTTGTTTTGTGTGTGTAATTTAGTACTAATCCATATGGATTGTGCCCATTTGTGAAAAGAACTTTAACTAGCTGCAGATCCAAGCTAGTAGCAAAAATAAATGTACATTTTTAATACAGTTTATTGTAATTATGGCATGTAATTTAGATTACATTTTTGTATGCTCATATTACGCTTTTTTGCCACTTAAATTATGCTTATACATCTCAAGGTTGGCAGGTATGCATATGGAATCACTACTCCAGCCTAGTTATATCACAAGAGTTGAAGCTGTGTCACATACCTTAGGGGACCAGAGATGAGCTTTCTCCAGGGTAAGGGGATGTAACTGTCACGGAATTGTATGATTTATATCAATATGTATATGTGATCAAAAATGTATTCGGTTTTCGTTTCTGACTAGAGCGTTACTCGAGGGTTGTTTATTTTTTTGGCTCTAGTTATTTTGAAATACTGAGCGCGATTCACCCCATGCTGCACGTGCAAATTGCCTGCAGTGAAAACTTACGTACCTAGCTGCTGCGCATATCTGTCACAGCTAGAGTACATATAGAGCGAATTCTCTATAAACAAATTACACTACGACGAGTCTTGTCAGAAAGCTTACCTCTTTACGGGAGCAAATCTTCAGCTGTAGAGGTATGTGAAATTTAAGATTGTATTCTTTATCACTATTCGTTTTATATGACATAATTGTTTCATATATTAGATGTTTTAGAATTTATTCTAAATTCTACAGAGTCAATACCTAGGTCATACAACGCCATGATATTAGAAATACTATAGTCTGGTTCAAGTTAGCTATTTGTTGTAACTGAACAGACGGATATTATTTAATTATATGCGGCATGCATTGACTGATTAATGTAATGTGTAACGAGATGTAATTCATGTGCGCGCATGTGCAACATATATCAATGCAAAAGCACTAACCGTGTCATATGTACTACGCGGTTTAGTTGTTATACTTTTAGCTGCCTTGTGTGGTGCCTTGTGTGGTGCTTGTGTGCCTTATATATGGTTTGGTGATGTGAAGTCGCAGAACTGTGGTTTCTTGTGACGTGTACGCTGTGTCTGGTGACGTTTCGGAAGAGTGCACTGGTTTTCTCGATGCGAGGGACCAAGGCTTCTCGACCAGCGGGTCTGTGTTAAATGTGAAGGCTCTCGAGGGATCCTTCAACAGACTGGGAGGGGTGGACCATGCGTGGTGGCTCCTTGACCATTGACTAGAGCGGGTGGAACCGGAGATACATCTTGGACGTCAAACGGGCGCCACGATAATTATACATATTACGTGTTCCATTTTATTGTTATTTTCAATATTGCTATCTGTGCAAAATTACATGTATTTACATTTCAATATCGCTATATGTGTGATAGATTCATAATTTCATGCATTCCCATTTCAATATCGTTATATGAACGACAGATTCATAAATCCATAATATTCCAATATCGCTTGATGAATTGATAAATTGATGAGTTAATAGATTGATGAATAAATGAGTATCATATTGATAAGTGCATAAATCATGTGCTTTGGTCACCCTTGGTACTTAATAAGACCTTGTTTACATTAGGGTGTAGATCATATACTCTTATTTGTTGATTGGTGATAGGACGTTATTCACGTTTGTTTAAAATTCTATTCGTTAAATTCATCTTTGATTTTTCTCGTTGAGTTACTTGTTGTTGATAGTTCCATGTTAGGAACTTTATAATTTTCCTTATCTTTTTGTTATAATGGTGTCAGATTTGTTCATCTTTAAATTGCGTTTATAAATAAACATCTTATTAACGCAGTTGCTTTCGGTGTCTTCACTAATCCAGTCCCAACCCGGCTTCATCCTGTGACAGTAACTCCCTCCACCTCTTACCTATTCTCCTTAGGTATTACGATCGGGTAATGTATTTGAAGAAGAAACCAATTTTTGGAGTAAAAATAGGTTTCTTTGATAATACTTACCCGATCATAATATGGATACACCCTCCCAACCTCCCCGCAGTTACATCCTACTAGCAGAGAGTAGTAACTGAAGTATGGACAGGATTTGTCTCCAATCCCTGTATTCAAGGGGAGATCATTCTTGTCTGACTAACACCTATGTGGGCAAACAGTTTTTAGGTGGGTTTTTTTTATAGCTAAAATGTAACTTGGGAGGGCTTGATTTGTGAGGTGGTGGTCATACTCCTAATGTATTTTGAAAGGGTAAGTATTATCAAAGAAACATATTTTACTCCAAAAATTGGTTTCTTTGAAAGTAAATACATAATTTTAAGAAAAAGGCCATTAAAAAACTCCATATGTACAGAGTTTATATATATGCCTTACCATGAAGTTTCACTTTTTTTAAAATACTGTGCTCCAAGTTACATGTCTATTAGATGTTACTGATTTGGAGTAAATAAGTCTAATAAATTTCAACATTCTTATACTTCACTCGTTTTGGCAACAAAATAGAGACCTGTAGCATGTTTTCTATTAGTCGTTAACAATTGTGCTCCTATGTAAAGATCATGTGGATCGATGATACCATGTGATAGATCATGGGTCTGGGCACAACATTTTTCAGACCCTGTGGCTTCTCCACCATAATTGGTACATGTCTAAGTATTGCAGGGACAATCTGATTACCCATGATCCCGTGTTTTTCAGGATGACGTTGCTTTCAAGCAGAAGCAGAAAGAAGAAAAGAAAGCTTTGGAGGAGGCCAAAGCTAAAGCAGCACATAAAGGACCATTGGGTAAATGCTGTCGATTTATTAATTTTCGTGGGTATACATTTTCGTTGTGTTGCAGAAAAATTATGTTTTCCTTGGTACTTAAATTCGTGGATTGCAGAATGGGTTCTTTTGCCATTTTTCATTGAAGCTTTAAATTTGTGGATTTTAGCAACCATTAAATCCACATACAGTGAAACCCTGCTATAGCTTGATGGGCGGAGGTCCACAAAATGACATCATGCTATGTACTGAACCATGCTAATACCAACCAAGTCATTTGGCTGAAGAAAACGATTCATGCACCCAAAAAAACGGGGTGGGGGTGGGGTTGTAAAATAGTTGGCACAAAACTACGTTCTTCGTTGGCACAGTTGCCATCTTAAATCAATGCATATTAAATGAGAAATACACATGTAGTGAAAACATACAGATTGCACATACAATATTTTACTTTATTCAGAGAACCATGCATTGCTACATGTATATATGTCTAATGTATAACATGAATAGTTAAAGTATCAACACGTGTACTCACCAACCGATCTCATTGCATGAGTAAGAGTAAATCCATAATAATTCCATCGAAATATGCACACAGAAGTATAATATTTAGTCATTTTGTCATAGATCATTATGTGTCTGAATTCAATGCAAGCCCTGAGGGGAGGGGGGGTCGTGGGAATACTACAGACTTCATTGATGCAGTTATAAACTTGTTCCATATTAAACAAGAACTACTTCAACAGTCATTACATATTTAATATTTATTTTTATGTATACGAAATTGGCAACTTAAGTGTAAATAGTTAAGAGTACGTGTACTCACCAATAGCATCTGGTTGTATCCATAATAGTAATTCCATCAAAAATGTGCACAAAGAAGCATAATTTATATTTTAAAAAATGTTTGATAGATCCAGTTGAAGCATAATATTTAATTTCTTGCTAATACATTCACACAAACTTATGAAAAAGTTTTTTTTTCTTGCCCCGCAACATTCATATTTGCTGGACATGTCCAAAGGGTCTGATTTCTGACCAACAATAAAATGCATGATTCATACATTGGGAGTTTCTAAAAAGAAACCTGTATTTAGGCTTGAAAAGTACATGTACTTGAGCTGAAAATTCACACAGGAGGTCAAATTGACTGTATTGACCTTGTACTGCACTTGTGATGAGAATTCTACAGGTTTGTATACATGTAAACTGCCTGAATCCAGCTTGGGAGTAAACCATTCGATTGTATGGGTACACAGTGAGTTCGATAAAAACAGTTGTCATTCTCTAACGGACAGAGCAAAAAAATTCAAAAAATAAACCCATTATTCATTGAAACTTTTATTTATAACTATGACTTTGCTTCACTGCAGAGCAATAGTGGGGAATGGAATGTTTGATTATATTAGCCAATCACTCCACCACTACAACTTACATGGTTCTGTTCCAATTAGTGCTAACACTGGAAGGACAGTTTTCTGTGTATATGTGAATGATCTGAGCTAGAAAATAAAAAGGGTTATGATGAAGGGGGGTGGTTTACATGTTCATGGCAATGACCAAAACTGCTCCCTACAATTTGGGTGTGTATGACGGTTGATTGAGTAGGCATTGATAGTCCATTATTTTCCCTTAAAAAGGTAGGTAAATTAATAGATTTATAAATTAGGGTAAGAATTTTTTTCAGTCCACCGCATTGTTTACTTGTGAACACCTAAATCTCGAAGCTAATTGCATTTGTTTAACTCCGGACTTAATCCTGCCTAGGGCTTCAAGCTTATCTTTAACAGTAACAGCTTTACGTTTCTGGATCCCATTATCCATTGTAAATACCCACTAATTAACATTCTGACACCTATTTGTTTGAATGACTACAGGAAGAATAATTGTTAATGAACAATGGGGTCATTTGTATAGGGAATGCATTATATTATTCACTGGTCAGTTGATCATGTGATTGTTGTCTGATAACACCGCAATGCCACATTTGTTGGCGGCTTTTTTTGTTTGTTATGTTTTTATAAATCATTGCCCCATAATTTGAACAACCTTTAGGAGTGAGATTGACTTTGATGATTAGTTAACACTTGTCAACTTTTTAATGAGGTGACTTCTTTCAAAAATGGGCTCAGATCAAAATGCAGTGTAGACTATTGACACATTTTAAATGAATATTCACAAATAGAAACTTTTAACATCTTTATTCATATAAAGAAAGATACAATCATAAGACACTTTTTTCTTCAAGAATACATCTTGCCAAATTATTAAATCAAACTCGTTTTTTTTTAAAATTATTGTAAAATTTTGGGAGCCACACCACGATCATGTTACATCTGAATTCATACATGATCTCTACCCCAAAATGATAATAAATTTTTTACACATTAATTTTTGTACTTTGTAAAAAATATTTATTTTTTCATGTAAGAAAAAATATATGAAATTTCAGGAGCCATGCCATGATTGTGTTTTATCTGAATTTGTGCTATAACAAAGCGTGCTATAGTGAGGTTTCACTGTAACTGGTAACCTTTGAAAAATAGTAAATTGAAGGTAGTTTCCCAAATTTACTCATTTTGTCACCACACATTCCAGAGTTGATTTCAGGTCATTTCCATTATTGACATAATGTTGTAGATGGCTTGGAAGGTGTTTGGAATTTATTTTTGTAAATGACAATTGATTTCTTAAGTATGAAATATTCAGTACAGTATGGTCACCATGGAACTTGAATGGGACAGGGTCCACTGTCATTTTTAATTCAAAACACGCAAATCTGATCGTAAAACTGTGTAAAATAGAGGATTGTAAGATTTCAAATATGGTTTCACACTGTTTTTCCATGTGAAAGATTAAGCTTGAACTACCTTTGGATCTAACTAACACTGAGTGACTTGTAGAGTCGTTCACACCTTTTATGCAGTGCTGTGGAAATGATTGTTGGACGATCTTATAATTCTATCATCAGTCACATTTCATTATTAAAGTTGTTATTTGTCAAGGCAACACATTATACTGTGACAGAATATGATTGTTCACACCTTGCAAAAGTTAATCCACTCTAACATGTAATGACATTTTTATTTACATGAAGTGGTAATAAAATAAAATACCAATTCAGAGCTTGTTAATATTTCATTCTTACTACATGTACAAAATGTTAGTTTTGTTTTGCATTATACTCTCGATCCGATGTAAATGTGACATTTTTTTTCCAGATAACATAATCAGTAATATATATATATATATGTGTGTAAACAATAAATAACCCACCATTTTGAAGCATCCTTATAAACTAACTGTCCATGTGTGAAAGTCAGAGAGAGAGAGAAAGAGAAATGAATGTATCCTGGATTAAATCAATAAAATCCACACTTGAATACACTCGCTTAAATTATGTGGGTACAGTAGGTGATGGAAGAGGCTGTTGTGATTTAAAATGTGCTCACCGAAAATTGCCAAGTTAAATTATCGAAGGCTTTAAAAAAAACCTGTAAGAAATTGTGTTGCTGACTAATTCTTTATGTTATGGTCTGTTACAAAAGCTGCTAAGATCTCTATCAATTATGGTCTGTTACAAAAGCTGCTAAGATCTCTATCAATTATGATCTGTTACAAAAGCTGCTAAGATCTCTATCAGTTATGATCTGTTACAAAAGCTGCTAAGATCTCTATCAGTTATGATCTGTTACAAAAGCTGCTAAGATCTCTATCAGTTATGATCTGTTACAAAAGCTGCTAAGATCTCTATCAGTTATGATCTGTTTTAGAACTAAAAAGCTGGGAAGGAAATCCCACCCTTCACTTAAAGAAAAAGGGGGAATTTTCTAATCCCACCCTTCACTTAAAGAAAAAGGGGGAATTTTCTAATCCCACCCTTCACTTAAAGAAAAAGGGGGAATTTTCTAAATATAGGAGGGATTTTGGGACCTGCCAATTCATTTGGGGGGGGGGGGGGGGGCTGAGATTTTCTTTCCAACCAGAATATTTCTTTTTCTTTTGTCTCATGATGAATTTTTTTTCTCCCAATTAATATGATGAATAGAAATGAGGTCTTCTGGATTGGAACCCTCCACTCCCCCTCCAAAAAATGGCAAAGAAATAATAAATGGTGATATACACTGTACATACATAAAGGGGAAGCAAATGACAATAACATATGAATTATAACAAATTAAAAAAAGCATGGCTCAAAACATGTAAAATTTAAGATATTCTGCTTTAAAACTTTCAACAGATATTGCTGCTTTACATGTGCGGGCAGTGTTTCATATCCTTGCTCCAGAATATTTCAACTGAACCTAAGTTGTTCCACATTTGGTTTTGGAAGTTTCAAGTGATCTTTTGAGTTTGATTTCAAAGGATAGGGCCCATGAATTTGGTCAAAAAGTTCTTTCATGTATTCATGGAATTTACAATTAGTTTCCCAGTGTGATTTTTGAGCAATTGACGTGAATCCTGCAATCATGCAACATAGAATGGACTGATTGGTATTTTACTTTAATTTATTATTACTTCTTGAAAATGAAAATGCCATGATATGTTAGAAATCTATGTTCATTGTTGGGTGATTTTATAATTTGCACATCATTTGTACATTTTTTCGTTATTAAAGCCTTTCTTTATCAAGACACCACATTGACTGCAAACATAATCCTTTTCTAAAAACTAATTGATCTCCGAAAGTACACAGCTTTCTCCAAATACTGAATTGGGACTGTACTATATGAAACGTGGAAATGATGTTTAAATATAATACTTTCCTTATTAAATATTACCTGAAGATCTGAGAATTTTCTGTTGTAATCTTTTCCTCCAAGTTCCCCGATACACAGTACCATGTCCCATCATAGCAAGGTCCACAATGGACTCACATATTTGGGCACAATAACTTCTATCCTCTGCCAGAAAAGGGCAAATTAATTGGGAAAATAGAGAGAAATGAGCGTAGAGTGGTCACAGTTTAGAATGTTTAAAACAGTCGCTTAATACTGCTATATTACTAAACCTTCGAGTCAAATAGTACAAGAACAAAAGAAATACAAAATTAAGCTTTATGAAAATAGTAAAATTTGTCTTTGTTTGATTCATCAAAGTTGTAGTATGACTTTGCCTTTGCAAAACAATGGTAACCTCAAATTCATGTTACTGTTGAAAACAGGTGGCAGGGTGAAATATGATGTAAACTTGTTCAGGTTTACTAGAAATCCACCCATAAACCATCAGAGTAAAAATTTGCTTTTGATTAGGTTACAGATGCATGGAATTTTGCTCACTTCTTCGAGATTCATGTGGTAATTTTCAATGAGAATCTGTGAAAATATTCAGGATACACTTTGCACATTCAAGGACCCGCTGGACCATGATACAGTTCGCCCTTATATCAACCCTGTGGAAAATTTTTTGATTCGGCCAGGATTGGTAATACATGAACAATTTGTTACCCCGGTGAACACTACCTCAACTAATAACCTATATAATACCATGGCGGTTCTGTGTCTCGCAATTCAGTCATTAACTGTGTTATTTCACAATTTGCAGGATAAAAAGTCCTTGTAATTAGAAAATAAATATTTCAAAAGAGTTTTCTAGTCACTTATTTATTGACCCCTTCTCTACGTAAAAACTTATTTAGGTTTTTATGTTTAAACGCCACTTAAATCGACCCCAGCTGCACAAAACGAAACTATCATTCGAAACCCGGCTGCATCAATCAGGAATGCAATTCGGGTCACAGGAAACCGGCTGCAACAATAGATAGCGGCTGCACCGGTCACAAGGAGTATATAAACTCCACACCGAGAAGAT
Source organism: Margaritifera margaritifera (assembly GCA_029931535.1). Lineage (NCBI taxonomy): Eukaryota > Metazoa > Mollusca > Bivalvia > Unionida > Margaritiferidae > Margaritifera > Margaritifera margaritifera. The sequence goes on along the minus strand of JAQPZY010001335.1, from coordinate 1,117,046 downwards.
ACGGTGATCAGTTGAAAAAATGAATCAACAAGACCAATTCCCTCTGATGAGTTACATAGATAATGAAACCGGTCAGGGACCAGGGGTGGCTAGACCACCCCAGCAGATGGGAGGGATCGCCTCCACATCCTATCAGGCAGCACCTTCTTTCATATAAAAGACAATACTTGAGCTTGTAGTCAGAATAAGAAAGCATTTGATGGACAAGGAGTGGGTGGGTGATATGTCAACTCAAGAAAAGGAGATTTAACTTTGCTTTCACTGCGTATTTGGGCAAAATGAAATGCACTGGGGGTGACCATTTCTTCTGAATTGTCCCCTGGTGTGAACCCTGCATAGTTCCACAGTGACTGTACAGTATTTACAAAAAAATTTGTATGGTTGGTGGTGTATTTACAAATGTGTCTTCCAATCTCTCCCTCTCATCGCTCCTTCCTCCGTCCCTTAGCAGTGTTAGGAATAGCTCTTGTATCATCATGTACAGAGGCATATAACATATTTGCAGAGGTGTTTTGGGGGTCAAGCCACTGACTGAATAAAGAGATGGTTTCTGCACAGCAACTTTAGTTCTAGATAATTTATATTGACTTGCCTTCTTGGATGGTTTGCACTTGGGGTAAGGAAGAAGCTTGTAGAATTGGGTCAGAAGGTCAAAGTTCAAGGTTACTGACTGAAAGAAGAGAAATGGTTTCAATGCAATAACTTGAGTTCTAGATTATGTACCATGACCAGACTGTGTAGATGGCTTGCATTTGATTTAAGGAAGATGCCAATGGATTCTTTAATAAACATTTTGAAATTTCAAGCTCATGATGATTTAAGCAAGAAAAATGATTTCTGCACAGTAATTTGAGTTCTTGCCCACTTACCTTAACTAAAATATGTGCATGGGTTTCACTTTGCATACAAAGACACCCAATATATTTTAGAGCCAAAATGTCAGTGACTGTAAATGAAAAAAGAAAAATGATTTTTAGACAACAATTTTAGTACTAGATCATATTCTCCCACCAAATTTTGTGCATGGCTTGCACTTGACAAAAAGAAGACACATTTTGATTAAGGGATCACTGTTTTTTTTTAAGGCTGCACACATACACCTTCTTAGCTCTAGACAAATACATATTGATTTTGTGGAATACAGGTCCAAGGTCATGGTCAGTGTGACATACGCAAAGGAAACAGTTTCTGTAAAATACACGCCTTACAGTGGCACCAAACTCAGAATTGGGATAGCTGCTATTGGAAGGAAATTGCTTTAGATGTTGCATTTCATAGCTAAAGGTTCTAATCCTACCATCGGATCAACACAGACCAAACCAGGCTCAAATACAGACAATTGATTTATTATACTATCTTCTTTCAACAGTATTTACAAATGATTTATCAATTGAGCAAGGAAGGAACCTATTTAGTGCCCAGCAAATCCTGTTTCTGCCCAGAGCCCAGGGGGCTACTAAAATATTAGGTCTGGGCTCCCGAATTTTCCACAATTTTAAAAGAAGTCAAAGAAAATAAGCATACATAACACATAACCAAGAAAATTGGAAGTATTGTATAAAACTGCCTTTTTTGGGCCACTGAACTGAAGCTGGGCTACAAGTTTCTTTCTCTGATAACCTGGCAGGCTTCAATCTAATTTGGAAATTTGTTGGACTGTGTCATGGTGCATGGGGATAAAAGGTCATATTCAAGGCCACCGATACCTATTCGTTAACATGTACTGTGCTGAGTCATCCATGTCCTACCTTTGCCTACATACCTATGTACTGTACATACTATTTAACGCAGGATGGGCATATAGTATGCCATATAAGGATACTTGTGTTCAGGTAGCATTAACATTAAATATATATATATATATATACACACACACACACACAAAGGGATAGTATGTCATCGCAGGGTTTACTAATAAGGAATAGGGATGTCCCACGCAAGGGTCGGCTTAGTTGAGTTTTGCAAACAAACTCTGACCCCAAGGGTGGGAGTTCCTTATCCATCACAGCGTCTCTTCTAGGATGCATGGTTCTGGGATTCTAACTAATTTAATTAAAAAAATTGTTTTTTTTTAAAGAAAATTAGTTAAACACACAATAATTGCACAATATATATTCATGCCCTCCCTTTATATCTCCATTCAGTTCCGCTTATAATTGGAAAATATTCCCCTTTTTATCAAATAGAGTGGTGTGGAGAATTTACTCTCTACATTTTCAGTGCTAGAATAGACCCTGCATCACCAGTATATATGATTTATTATTTTGCTCATTTTGTATCTAACAATTTTGTTACATTCATAATAGGGGATAAATTGCAATAAGCTGCAACTGTAATTAATATCCATTTTGTCAAAGGCATTTTTCTTTCATTAAGTGCACACGTGGAATAGGTGTTCCACACATGGTTTTCTTACACGGGTACACTATAACACAAATGTAAAGGAATACATGTTATGCCTATATTCTGTTGATATTAGTTTTGTTTATAGGCAAAAGTGAGTCACTCATTAGACCAGTTTGAAATTGATTTTTGTAGATAAAATGTTGGACATACTGAATACTGCATCCTCTATAATTTCAGTTGGAGGTGGCATTAAGAAATCTGGGAAGAAATGATATCAGCTGTGACCATCAACTCCAGTGACATCATTGGGAATATTAAAGTGCAATTTTAGTTTTCATAATTGCATAAAAGTTCACACATCCTTAAGTATTTTAGTGAATAAACTTGTAAAACATGTCAGTACTCTGTCATTGATGATAATGCAGTTTTATAAAATGTGTCACTACTCTGTCCTTGATTTAATGCAGTTTTATAAAATGTGTCGCTACTCTGTCATTGAGGTAGTTGCATATTGATGCTTGTAAGGAGAAATGTTATGAAACACTATTAATAGTTCAACATGTACAGTGTATAATTTTTCTTTTGGTTTATTTTTTCTTATTTTTAATAATAACATAGTACCGATACAAACATTTGTCTAATCTACCATGATTGTTTAATGTTTTCAAGAACTTGTGTATCAAATGGAATTTGTCATGTGATCAGTTACATTCAAGACTTGATCTTGTCTGTTGACAAGAGTTTTTATTTATTGTTTACCAGGATGAAATGTTGTGGATGCTTTTCATTATTTTGGGTATTAAGTCATTTTAAATTTTAAAAACCATATAATTTTGAACTTTGCAAATAAATAAATAAATGCATTATCAGTGATCTAGTTGACTTTTTGTCATGATTTTTTTTGTTGATTACTTTTCTATTGTGAGGATTTAAAGTATGATAGAGTATAGCAATAAAGATTCATTTTACAGTGTATTGCAATATAGAAGGCTGGTATGTCAACATTAGCAATATTTATATGGAATATGAGTTTCATGGTTTCGTATAATCATGACAAATCCTTGAATTTGAGGCGTTGCCTTGAAAAGTTGTTGAATTTTTAACAATTTGGTTATATCCTTAAAAAGTCCTTAAATATGTTGAAAAATGCCTTGAGTTTGTGTGAAGGAATACAAATCTTAAAAACTGATGAAAAAAAAATGTAAAAGATTTTACAAAAATAATGAATAAGGGACTGACCATTTAAGGGGTGGGGGCTGGGATTTTGTAAAGCACCCAAATAGCTCTAAACAAATTTGTTTCTCTGATTTGTGGAAAATTATCTCAAGATAAAAGCAAAGAAAAAAAGAAGTTCTTGTTGGAAAGAATATCCCAGTATCCCCCATTTAAATGGCGTGTTCTTAAATAAATAAATGAAATGGGATTAAATCGGGTGGATCAAATGATGACAGATGACATGGGTAGCTACCACATGGTAGAGCATCCCATGTAGTAGCATTTTATCTTTAATATTTATGGATAGAGACAAATTTTGGTAAAAACAATACTCTTTGTAAACACATTCTCCGGCTATGTACAAACCCTGGAGTTTGTATCAGTATGAAGCTTTGTGAGGTAATATTTAAGTGACAATTTCCCCGTAACATATGTTATTGCATACATGTGCCTGACCTTACTGTCAGATGTTTGGAATGTCTAGATAAAAGTTGGAATTATAGCGAACAGATTATCTACTGTGTATTAGACTGGTATGATGAAATTATAGCTAAGATATTGTCTAATGCATATTAGATTTTACAGAGATACATATATCACAGATTGGTAACTGATCAATAGGTCTCATGGATCATGTGGCAGTGCGTTATTAAGCGAGAGTACAATAGGGGCAGTCATATTACAAGTCTGGCAAGAACATGTGTCTTCATATCGCACCTTGAAATGGGCTTTGATCTTTTTATTCTGTGATATATCATCAATATTTAACATGGAAATGGTATTATCATTTGTATGGTTTCTTTACAATTTTGCAAGAAATGGATTTAATTAGACAAGTAAGTCCTTTGGGCTGGTGTGACACTGGCAGTCAAATTGGTGGGAGTGGGGTGAATAATTTCTCCATTGACTCTGTATTTCTCCATTTTCCATTAAATCGAGTAATATTTGGTATTGTTTAAAAGTGGAATACATTTTCTGTAAACTGTACAACATCTGAAAAATCTTATTTTAAACTTTAGGGCAGAATCATGGGTCAAAATATATCTTTGAAATAACTTGAACCACATTTTTGTCACAACTTTCAAATGTATAGCAATTAAAAGCGAAATAGATTTTCTGAAGATTGCACAGGCTTTTACAAAGCTAATTTTAATTGTAAGAGCCATATCGAAGGTCTTAACTTGAGTATAAACTTCCATCTTTGCAATAACTTGAACCACTTTTTTTCCACAACTATCAAATGCTCTATTCTATTCATTCATGTTCTTTTAAATTGAGTCATATTTGGTGTCATTTAAAAGCTAAATAAATTTTCAGTGGACTGCACAACATGTAGGAAAGTGGAAAGTAAATTTTAAGGACAGTATATGGGGTCTAAACATTAGCATAACAAATTCAATCTTTGAAAAACATCAATAACTTTCCTGTTTCAACTGTTAAATATGTACCAAATATTGAATTGTATGCATTTCATCATGTTCTATTAAGTCTAGTGATATTTGGTGTCCTTTAAAAGTAGTTTTCAGCAGACTGCCCAACGTTTGGAAAAAAGCTCTTTTAAAAAAAAAGGACATTATTTAGGCTCAAAACGTGAGCAAAAATGCTCTCGTTAAAATAATCCCAAACTACTTTCTGATGAGACTGTTGAATATGAATCCGATGCTTTATTTTATGCATTTCCTAATTTGTATGCAGTTGAGTCCAGTTTGGTATCATTTAAAAGCTGATTAAATTGTTCTGTTGGCTGCAGAACGTTTTTAAAAAAATAAATTTTAAAATGTAATAGCAGTATCCAGGGTCAAACTTAACCATTAAAAGCTTTTTTTTAAAAAATAACCAGAACTTTATTACTATATTTAATTGTTCGGATTCATGCATATCTTCATCATTCAATTGATTTTGATTTGGTTTTATTTGGGAGATTCATGAATTTATTTGTACAAAATATAACTAAAGAAAGTTGATCTTGTATCATTATAATGCGAACAGCTTAACAAAATGTGTTTCAATCTCAGTTACTGCTAGTGTGCAGAACCTAGTCTTTGGGTGTTTCTCCAGCAGATACATTACCCAATCACATTACCATTATGAAATTACTCTCTGCTACCTCTGATGCCAGATGAAAACATGTTTTTCCTTCTCTGTCTATATATCATATAGAGAAAGGGAACTAGGTTGTTGACCAGGAAGCGGTTGATCATTGGCATCCAGTTGCTTATCCAAAGGATTTCATGGACCAGTATACTTATTTCCTGGCAGAGCCCAGCCACCTTTGGGTTTTGGAAGTTTTCCAATGAGAGCATGAAGATCAAGAGTGCCGCCATATATTTTACGACGCTTACAAACACAAGTGTCCAACAATTTTATTGCCTTTAATACAAATATTGTCATCGCAGGCATGAATTTATAACAAGTAAACATAAAATTATGTGTCAAGTATAACAATAGGCTGGGGTTCAGCACAACCACCAGAAATTGCTTTAACAAACCTGGATTTTCTTTTGCTGCATTCAGCACATATTGAAGCTGTCATTATATATGGCATTTACATGAAACACACTTGTCATTCAGCTAACTTGTCATTTCATCTTATTAAGCTTAATCAAAACTAACTTGTCATTGTCTAGAGTTGGCAGCTGGTTACATTCCAATAAGATATCTAATCCGGATTTTCCTTGGCAACGTGATCTGATAAAATAAATACAGTAAAGACGCAATCTGAGCTATTCATATGCTGAATTTGTGTTGAGTTATAAGCGCAATCATTACTAGTGCCAGAAACATATTTTTGATTGTGTCACATGGTGGCAGACCAAAACAATCAAAATATTCTGTCGCTACGATCTGGCATGTTTATAATGGCAACCCAATATGTTCCAGAGCCATCAAAATAGTTCTCTGTTTATAAGGCAGCATTCCTTGGCTCTGATTTTTGTTTTTTCATTCTATCTTTAGAAAAGACATCTCGAAATGATTTTATGTCTTTAAGCGCTTTCTCGAGGTCAAAATGGCTTAGCAGCGCTGTGTTCCACCGTATTGCAATCCTTGCACTCTCTTTCGTTTTTTTACCTTTCATACCATGATCAAAAAGCTTGCCAAGAAGTCAAGGCAATACAGTGCCAGCAGTACCAGCAGCAAGAAGTGGTAGGGCTCTGCCTTGTTTTTTAAGTTGTGATGCGGACAAATCAAGTACAACACCTTTTCCTGTGATTTGTTAGCATGATCTTATTACTGACAGAAGATAGCTGTTTTGCCGATAATCTTATTGACAAAGGACAACCTCTAGAAGCAGCCAACACAATTGTTAGAGAGAGATAGATTAACTTCCTGATACGAAATTTCTATGTAAGATGTTTAGACAAAATCCTTTCTAGAAATAAAATGTCAGCAACATAAGTAAACATTTTATTTTTTCTGTGTATAAGTCCTCTGCCGCTTTTGCCTTTTCCATAGTGCCAGATATTGCTCCAGTGGCTGCTGCCATTCCTGGTGAGCAAAATACAAATAATATTGTTGGTCCATATGCTGTAAGAATAGGTAAGATCGCTGGTAAAACACCTTCCCATGTGAGACAACTGCTTAGCAGATCGTTTTAAAGTTAAGAGCTTGCCATTATGCTTTGAAGTTATAAATTTTAGATGCTGTCTTTTTGTAAGTGCAACAACATGTTGTCCTTGATGCAGTTGGCTGTTTCCAAGTTCGATTGAAACGCTAGCATGCTTTCCTTGAGCAGCTGCAATTGCTTGCTATTGCGATGGCGTAAAACTTTTGTTGAGTAGTAGCTCATTTGTATGATATCCTTAGACAAAATATCTGAGATAAGTTTCTTCTAGACAATTACGGTCATCTTGCCACTAAGAGCGTCTAATGTCAAAAATCTGTCTGGTAATTACTGCATAAACATGATTGCTGCTGCTGCAGGATGAAGAGTCCACTTCAACATCTGCCATGGAATCTTTTGTGCATTGTAAATGCTTAGAAACGTCAAAGTAATGAATAGTATACAGCCTTGCAAATTCATCTAGATATATTTGTGTTCCTGTATCAACGTCCTGATATTTTTGCAAAGCCCCCTGAAGCATAAGATCCACTATAATCTTTACTAAATGGTGCAAAATTACACAAGTTCACGCTAGGGATATTGTCTGCTATTGACTCGGACAGCAATGCGAATCAATCCCAAGTTGTCAAATACCTGACTGCCTGTCTCTTGGTCAGCATCTCGTGCTGCGGTTTGAAAAGCTATAAATATGTGTCTTGGTAGTTAACTGCCAGGCAATGTAGCTATTCTCCAGTTCACAGATAATTGCAGTGGTAAATATGTAACACTTATAGACTTGCATTTGCTCAAAATCAAGATTCTTACTAATAAATATGTAACACTTTTATAGACTTGCATTTGCTCAAAATCAAGATTCTTACTAATAAATATGTAACACTTTTATAGACTTGCATTTGCTTAAAATCAAGATTCTTACTAATAAATATGTAACACTTTTATAGACTTGCATTTGCTCAAAATCAAGATTCTTACTAATAAATATGTAACACTTTTATAGACTTGCATTTGTTCAAAATCAAGATTCTTACTAATAAATATGTAACACTTTTATAGACTTGCATTTGCTCAAAATCAAGATTCCTACTAATAAATATGTAACATTTTTATAGACTTGCATTTGCTCAAAATCCAGATTCTTACTAATAAATATGTAACACTTTTATAGACTTGCATTTGCTCAAAATCAAGATTCTTACTAATAAATATGTAACATTTTTATAGACTCGCATTTGTTCAAAATCAAGATTCTTACTAATAAATATGTAACATTTTTATAGACTCGCATTTGTTCAAAATCAAGATTCTTACTAATAAATATGTAACACTTTTATAGACTTGCTTTTGCTCAAAATCAAGATTCTTACTAATAAATATGTAACACTTTTATAGACTAGCTTTTGCTCAAAATCAAGATTCTTACTAATAAATATGTAACACTTTTATAGACTCATTTGTTTAAAATCAAGATTCTTACTAATAAATATGTAACACTTTTAAAGACTCGCATTTGTTCAAAATCAAGATTCTTACTAATAAATATGTATAGATTTGCATTTGCTCAAAATCACGATTCTTACTAATAAATATGTAACACTTTTATAGACTTGCATTTGCTCAAAATCAAGATTCTTACTAATAAATATGTAACACTTTTATAGACTTGCATTTGTTCAAAATCAAGATTCTTACTAATAAATATGTAACACTTTTATAGACTAGCATTTGCTCAAAATCAAGTTGCTATATCTAGACAAAAGATCATTCAGTTCTAGCGCATGATAAATAGAAGGCATTATCTTTGGCATCCAAAGAGATAGTTTTGTAAAACAAATTGTCCATCAGCACCACCAGCTTCATGATGCATGTACATAGTAGGATCAGATCTTTCCAAAACTTGCATGTGCTCGACGCCTCTAAAAACTGTATCAATGTCGCAGCAAAATCCAAAAATGGAGCTTGGTGGCAACATCATACACATTTCATTGTTGCCATCTGAGAGAGTGCGCCTGGTTGCAATGCCAACGTTATAATTAGCATTTTCGGGATCAATAAAAGCATTGCGAATGGCAGTACGAATTTCAGCTGGAGTAGGTTCAGGCAATGCAGAAACAGCATCAGGGAGAACTGCAATGCCTTGCCTATGCTTTTTGCTATCTGCTATATTGCTCGTATCCTTGTATCAGAACATGTTTGCTGTAGAACTTCTGCTGTGGTCATCGCTTATAGAAATCAAATTCATGATCATGCTGGCAGCTGGCAGATAGCTGCTAATGTCCGCAACTGTCTGATTATCAAGTTGATATTGCACTGTCTTAAACAGACTCCAGCCATTATTTGTTAGTGCTATTTGTACACCAGCAGCAAAATTGCCCGGAGGAGCAGCAGTTTTTTGCAAATAACCTCTGGCTTCAAGAAAAACTTTATGAGGCAACAACTAAACGTGTTCATCTCGTGTCAATAATTCTTGTACCAGGTTCATTATATGAGTATTTTTATCCAAGTACTCGACATATTCATACTCACTTGTTGACTCATCAATTGGCGCTTCATCAAAGAGCTTAAAATACTCGGGGGGGGGGGGGGACTTAGCCACCATATTTATACATCCTCGTTGCACAAAAATTCTCTGTAGACTAGCGCCCACCATAATATATGACAGGTTTGACAGTGATGTTGGCGCCAAATCGCATATCTACTTCATTCATAATTTCTCGGCCATGCTTAGACAATATTTTTTGGCTGTGGTGGTCATCACATGCTCAGCTTCCTTTGTTGGAGCAATATCTTGGATAGCTTCTTTGACCTGCGCTGGCGTTAGCCAAATCTGCTCTACAGTCTTCTTCCAGCTGCTGACGCGGCACCCTTTGCAGACTAGAGGCAACAGGAGCAATATTTTGGCTATGCCTCATGATGTTTGAAGAAACTTAGAGAACAACGTTGATCAGAATCCTCCTATGATCTTTCTGCGCTTAATTTGTATTGGCTTCATGTATATAAAACGGTTACACAGTTTTAGTTTTGCGCTCGCAAATGCAGATAAAATGTTACTCGCTCATTATTAAAGTTAACATTCATTCCTGATTGGTCCATAATTGACATTGTGATTTCTGGTATCCTGTAGACATTGTTGATGGGATAGTAAATTAGCAGCGAAGGCTTTATGGTCATCAATGATGGCGCATTAGGACTGAAGCTATAGATAAAGTAGCTATGGCCTCCTCGCTCGTCAAATGATCCTTCAGCTATGGAACAATTTATGAGTAAGCTGTTTACGTGGCTAATGTTTACGGGAAAGTCACCATCGTAAACACCATTTGCTTGTAGAATTTGCGAACTAAAACTTAGTAAGCTTAAGCTGTTGTCGATTGTAAAGTCAACTCGATAACCTTTTTTTTTGAGCATCGATTTTGTTTTAAGCGTAGACTAATTTGGCTCCAAGATTATGTTTTCACCAATGTTACCTTTTTCGCCAATCATTCTCTTTATTTCATCAGTGATGTCAACAATATTGCAAGTGCCAGAAATGATGGTGAACAGTGTTCATGCATCATTAGCTGAGGTAAGATATCAGAACTTGTTATTGCTTGTTTTAACATTATGAAATGAGTTCCATATTTCAGCAGAAATTAGCACGATCTCATAGTGCGTATCCTGCGATAACTCTATGGGCGTGCTTTATCTGATAGTAGAATTACTGTTGCTTCCTTGAGCCAACTTGGAATCGAAGAGAAGAGTTGCAACATGGCTATATCAAATCATTGTACAAAACTTTATAATCGGCATTACTAAGTAAACTTTGCTGAAGCAGATGGTCTAGTATTTTATTGATCTCATAGTCAACTTTTATGTTTGCCAGCTTGTTTACTTGCCGCCAGAAGCTTCAGTAGCATCACAAACTCAAATGTTTCCTTGTAATATTTTATGCCAGAGCCAGACTGCTGCTCATCTTCTTCATCTTGTTCCTTTTCTCTTCGTTTTTTTTCACTTCGATCTCATTCTACTTTAAATCGATGGGTAAATGGTAATGATTCTAGTCTATGCTCATTATTCTTCATCTACAATATCCCTTGCCATTTTGTTTCTCAATTTTACACCCATTGCAATCATATCATTGAAAACAAGGTTTAGAACGTTCCAGTCTTTTGCAATAAAATGTATTTATCTTTCCGTTTTATCGTAATCGCTTCTTATAGCTTCATAGTCTTCAGTAGTCTTTTTCTAGTAACAATGCTCTGGCTTGTGCACTTTTTTCGGTTTCATACTGCACTCCCAGTGGTCTTTCTTGATAAACTTGCCACCTTGTTACATCCTCTGCTGACGACGTTTTGTTCTGAGGCAATTTGGAAACTAAAGGGTCATTGCGCTTGATTAATTCTTTTAGCGTGTCAAGCTGATCTTGCAAAATCTTCTCCTGTTTCTTCTACTTGGCATTAAGCACAAGTAATAATTTTGCTAAAACGGCGTCGGTAACTTTTTGATCTTTGATCCGCTTGTCCTGCTTTTGGTAGTGAGCAGAAACAGTTTCAGTCGATGCAGTTGTTACAGGTTTAAACTGTTTTTCTGCTACATCACGCTGAAATGCCTGTTCGCCAATTTTTCTGCTAGCACGCAACCACGTAGCTGCTGCTACTCCACGTATTTTTTCATAACCTCAGCTTTGTCCTTCTGATCTTCTATTTCTACAAAAGGCATTGTATACATTATATTTGCATCCAATGTTGCAGCTTGGCATACATAGCTAAGTCATATGGCCAGGTTGGCAGATTGCTGGCATGATCTGTAAACTTCATATGCTGGCATGTCATATGACATCTGGCAAATAAAATTCATCAAAGCTGCGGCGGTACATTTTAGGACAATTTTCTGTATCTCTGTGAAAAGTCTTACAATTGTGTTTGCTGCTGACAGTCGCATTATGATAACATTGCTTGAATTTAGCTACATCTATGCCCCGGCAGTGATTACATGCAGTTGAATCTATGTCGCGATTATTCAGGCCAGAAAATAATACAAAGCAGTCTGTATTGCAGAGAATGTAGTTTGGCACATCATAGTAAGACTGTGCCAGGTAAATAGAATTGCAGTGCATGTTTCGTGATGGCGAGAAATATTCGTTGATTTTATTCATGTTGTTGCGGTCAATTTTGATGTAATAAATTACAATGACAGAGTCGTTCTCGCCATTAAGTTCTTCTGCGTGTGTATTTCTTCTGGCCTTATAATTGTAAATGTGGTGCTCTCGGTAACAGCAGAACTGCTAACAGCTTTGTCAAAATCGCTAAGTGTCTTATATTTATCTTGACTTGGATTGAGTGTGTAAATAACTACCCGGTCATAACTGAGCTCATGCTTAAGCAGCATATTCAAAAGCAAATTTGACTTGCCGTGACCAGTTGGACTGACAATCGTGTAATGATAATCTGGAAAAAAAAGTGATGTCTTGGTTTCTTGATGTCTTCTGAATCAAAGTTGATGATGCGCATTTTTTATATATTCAGAGTATATATATTGAGTCGTTATATAGCTTTTAGAACAGTTACTGGCGGTGCTGAATCGAGCACGACATCAATTATTTCTAGTGCAGAACTCGACAAGCACTTGCTACAAACTGGAGACATGATGACAGGTCCGCTAAACATGTCTTCGCAAAAGATTACAAATGTGGCTACACCTGCAGATCACGCAGATGCGGCCAATAAACAGTATGCAGATAAGTATGCAAATGCCAAAGTGTTGTTAACCGATAATAATACAAATTTTCTTGAGGACGCTTACTTTCAGTAGGACAAAACTTGGCATCGGTAATCACTGGCAATGCAATATTAGTGTCAGCGCCATATGTTTTGCCGCAAGCTAGTGGAACTATGACTGGCGACATAGACATGAATTATTAAAAAAAAATGACAAACTTAGCTGCGCCAGAAACTGAAAAACATGCGGCCACCAAAGAGTATGCAAAATTTATAGTTGATGGCATCGTTTTGGTTAACGTGCCAACTTCTGCTGCCAATAGAAATATTGGTATGATTTAAGATATTCCTGTGGGCAAATCACTGCGTCATTTTTGGTTCGCAGACAAGGCGGATTTTTGTTCAAAGGTCATCTGAGATATCTTATAGTCCAATCATTATTCAAGCACTAGAAGGTTTTAGAATTACCAACAACATAAACTCAGTCATGTTTGAAGTTACTGACGCTGGAGTCAATGTAACTTCAGTACAAATAAAAAATGTGGGTATACCTACAGATAATGCAGATGCGACAACTAAACTGTATGAGGATTCTAAGCAAAAAAATAATACCATTGAACATATTCCATCGGTGTCATCCAATTCTGATAATTGTAACAGATTTGTAGCCTCTGCATCATCGGAATATTCATCAGCATTTAGAGCGCATCTGGCGTTTTCTGACCACATATCTACTAGCGAATGGGCTACATCAGGCATTTATAATAATTTCTGGATCAGAATAGATTGTCCTGTGGCAGTTATTATATTTGGCGCTTTCAGCTTTGAGGCAGATAAGTTGCAACTGAATACATCAATAATTGGTGTCTAGAAGCGTCCATTGACAGCGCTAACTGGACCATGCTTCAAACAAGTACGGATACATTAGAGTCAGCTCTGGCTACATTTGACATTGCAAGCCCTGGCATGACAAAATATCGCCTCTACAGATTGTATTGCATTTCAGTGATGCCAATCAATCCCAGTCTGGCTTATTTTCAGATTTTTACGCTAGATATTATGTAAACAGCATATATAAGATGTAAGGTTTTGTGAGAATTGCACGCAAATTTAACTCGCTGTTGTTTTTGAAGAAGGACCAGGCTTTTGATAACGTGAGATTTAATGCGTCTTATGATGTAATTGGTGAAAACAAACAACTGTATATTTTTTTTTTTGCTGATCCAGAAATCTTAAAAATAAATGACATCATGCTCAATCTTTTTTTGGTAAATCGTATGAGAACGTCACAGTTGTGGGACGAACTAAATAAATATGACAAGTTTAATTTTTTTTAATGTCAACGAATCAGCCAGTGCTGCTAGAAACATATTAGTGCTCTTTAAAACAATAATAAACGAGCTGAATAAGGATACCTTACAATTAGTGTCTCTAACCAGAAAAATAAAATGCAGAAAAATGAACGAAAAGAAACAAAAGATCACGATGCTGACATTGCATGGATGTACAATCGAGTCTCGTAAAAAACCCTCTAGATGCTCTTTTGATGTTTGATAAACCATCTTAAGAGCGTCCATGGCAAATTTGTAAGCGCCATTTAATGTTCTAATTTCTTGTATCATCCAGCTGATGTCTTCAATATTCCAGCTCATAGGAAACTTTACTATTGCGGCATATGCACGCTCGTACGCAGCCTTCATTCTTTCATGTTTCAAAAACATACATTATATAACCTGTTTTCCAGTCTCTAATTCGCTGACAGTTTGTTGCAATTGTGATATAGCGCCTTTGAAAGTATTATCATTGCCTGGTTCGCGAGCAATATAGTTGCATGTGATCTTGAAAATTGCCCATGGCAACACAGCAACCAACTTTTCGTCAGGACACTTTTTTTGATGTCATTAATCGCTGTGGCAATTTCATCAGGATGATCTTGATTGTCAGTAATAATGTAATCATGATCCCTATGCAAATCACGATAAAAACTCAGTTTCAGATGATTCGCCAAGGTCAACATATTTGCTGTCAGTGATGTCAATATTATTGATGTCAGGGATGAAGCCATCGCAGATATCTTTGATGTCTGTGCAAAAAATTCTATAATGCCAATTGCTACTGGATCCTTGCAATAGCGGCAGTTATCTCTATTATGAAATTTTCTGTCGTATTCAGAATAAAATTAAAGTTGTTCCAACGAGCACTTGTGAAATACAATATCGACAAGCAGACCATATGACACAACAACAGATACCTCAAGACCTGATAGTACCTGCAGCAAATAATATTTTGGCAACTTGCTAACGTCTCGCGTAAAAGGACACTTGAATTCTAGCAACAGAATTTTTGTTGTCGCTGACAATGTAGCCATCTGGATTAAATCTATAACCATCAAGAGCTTGAATGCAAATATCCTTGACAACTACTTTTTCTTTCATTGTGATCTCAACATATCTTCTGATAACTGGCTCAATTAATATACCCCAAAGACACGGCAACGTTACATATTGTGGCTGTGTAATTAGCTTTCTATTGGCAATATTGTGCGCAGTTGCAAGAGGACAAATGCCAACGACTATTGCTAGCTCTGAGCTACCAAACTGTTGCCGATAACAAAGAATACCATTCAGGTGACTTCTGATTTATTTGATGCGACTTAACAAACGATTCCAATGTCGATTTCAGGTCCATTATACGCTATGTCATTTTCAAATAAAAAGCTGTCATCATCATTTTTGTGTAACAATATTATATAAAGGGTAGACGACTCGACAAGCTGATGATAGCGGTGGTGCAAACATCATTTTTGTGTAACCTCATGGTATAGGGGGCAGAGAACGCGATAAGTTTTTGTCTGCAATCTAAAAAGTTAGTGAAGTAAGTGATTGTTGGTGGAATGAAAACACTTTTATTTGTTTGAACAGGCCAGGACGAGCGAAGCGACTTCATGGGCTGTGAAAACAAAAAAGTGTGTTCATACTCCCATAATCGGATACTACTGTTTTTCATTCAAACTAGGACGTGACATTTATGAAAAATCACTTCTCTGTCAGATGATAATTAAATATTTGATGCAGATGTGTGGAACGGTTCCGGAATGTATCCTCCAAACCTTTATTAACTGGCTTGACATTATAATCGCAATGTCCTCACAACGAATTTGTGTCATATAAATGAAAATGATCGCAGTTAAAACAATCAGTTAATCACCGTACATACAGTCGTCAGATGTTTTCATCCCTGACACGATAGCCACCGCGCAAACATAAATGTGCACTGACATGGACACCCACCTTGTCGGCACCCTCATTTGCATATGAAAATGATGAAAAGGCTACCATGCGATAGTGCAAAGCAGAGGGGGTATAGAAAACCTCTGCTGTATATGTCTTTGGTCCAAAGAAATTATTTATAATATACTGCCTAGTATATATTGCATTGGTGCATTGGTGCAAATAAAGTATACGACAAATATTGTGTAGTAATGTGCATTACATTCGTACTGTATGACTCATATTCTATACTGCTGACTTGCTGTGTATCATAGCCTATGAATTTAGTTATTTACAGATGTTAATGAATATTTGACTGCATTGAATATTAATAATTAAGAAAAAGTGAGTCTAAATAAACAAAGAGAACGTGCACAGAATTCCTGGCTACCTTTTTCTTTAAAGTGCTTTATGAGGACAAGTACGTGTATAAATCATACATTTACTGCATGGGAAACTACCTGTATGAACCTTTAGTATTACCTAGTACATTTCTGACAGCGTGTCACATGGGCATGTAGTAATTACATAACTAATTTAAAGAGAACATGTTGGTAAATTTGAACTTGTTTTCTTTTTTAAGGTCCTGCATAGAGGCGCAGGAGTCTTGTTGTAATCACCTTTTCTGGCCATCCATCTTCTCGTAGCCACAATAGCGCTGCAACACGCGCACATAAGTGGATGCCTTTTGGTAGCTGAACTGCCTAATATATGTATATATGAATTGTACAGGTTCTTCTTTTCATGTCCAATTTTGATGGAGTTATTGCCCTTTCTCCATCAATTTTAAATCTCCACTACAGTAGATCCTTGAAGTCAGTATTGTTCAGGAATGCTTTAGCATACTATAATGCAATTTGGCGTGTACATTCTCAAAGACTAGATGAGCCTTTTATGGATTTTGTCACATCATTCCATTTTGGGCAGAGTTATAGCGCTTGAAAATTACCTTCATATCTTCGCATGTGATGTTGTTTGTAACCGTCAAAGTTCAAGAACCATTCAACATATTCTGATGCAGTTTGATATGAGCATTGCCACATGCGCATTTTATTGGTTTAGTCATGTTGAGAAGAGGTATTGCCCCGATTGCTTGTCCACCTGAATTTGGTTTCTACAAGATAACTTCACACAAATGTATTAACTTTTTAACTAAATTTGGCTTCAGACTGATGAGATCATAAATGAACTTGATTGCCAGTGTTGCACAATATTATTTACAGGAATTATGTCCTCTGATTGACCGTAGGAAATGCCAGCTCTTACAAACTTTTGCGTAATTTTTACTAATTTGTGACCCCTTTCATGGATACATTATGAATCTAGGCAAAATTGAGTATTTTAGGAAAGGGGTAATTAAACTTTCAGCAGGTGACATTCTCTCAATTGGATCGCAGCTCTCCCCTCTCCGTCGCACCTCCATCAAGCGAGAACAGAACCTGAATCTCAGCTTAGCAAAATTTATAATGTTACATCTGTTTGGTTTCTTCGGTGTCAATCGGAACATCGTTCGACCATTTCTGTCTACCCAAGAAATAACCTGTTATGTAGTTGTAGGAATACACAATTGATGGGTTTGGTGATTCGATGTTCTGATTGCTTCAGCGTGTGTAAACAATCACCTTTTACGTAATTCAGACCACCTCGGCTATTTCTGTAAAACAAAACTGGGATCAGATGTATGACGGCGTAGTAATTTGCAAAACAAATTGTACATTTGTTCGCCGGAGTTTTTTCTCGCAAAAAAAGAAACCTCAATCTATTCGGACCACCTCGGTTATTTCTACAATTGGATTGACCGTAGGGTTGACTGGGAAGTTGTGAATGAAAAGTTTGTTTGTTGCATTTGTAACTTCTCAGTCAATCCTTGCTTCGTAAATAGCCAAGGTGATTAGAATGGTAGCTATCGGCACACATTCAAGGAATGATCTGTACTCTGCACCATCGCCGCTATGTAAGCACCTCTGCTATCTGGCAATTTACTATGATTCCGTTCTACAGTTATTATGTACTTCTGAGAGAGGGATCGGTATAAAGTGAAGTTGTTTGGATTGGCAACAGAGAATGTCGCCATACCTATATGCTGTTTTCATGTACTGTGACTGAAACTTCTTTACCTGTGGTAATTATGGAAACTATGCACTAAAGCAGACAGCAATCAAAATGGCTGCTCCCATGTGATCGAAAAATGAGCCTGAACTAGTCCAAAGTACACCAACTTTATCAGTTATTAAAATAGAGAAGATGATTTTTTCCAAAACGACAATTCCAGCTTCTGAAAGTGCAATAACAAATTATAACATATATAAAAAGTAAAAAGTTATCAGCTGTTTTTTTTTCTTTCCAATTTACCTTTGAAGTCCAGGAAGTGAAAATGTCCAAGTGGAGCTAGCAGCTTTTTGAGAGGTGCACATCTGAAGTAAGGCCAAGCTGTATATTCTATAACCCAAATGACACCCATCAATCATAAACCAAAATAAAGGGAAAATAAAAGTTATATTAACAATATCTAAGATATAGAAGGTCTTTTTTTTTAATCACCAGGATAACCAGCGAGGAGAACCTGATAAATTCTTTTTCTTTAAAAATCAAACCCTACGCCTATTAGATTGGTGGACACGAATGTATATTAAGAATCTAACAAAATAGTTCCAAACAACTTGGCCACTTTTAGTTTGTTTGTTTTGACGACATGCTAAGGTCAATCCGATATATGTCTTGATTGTAATATGAACTAAGTAAAATTCTTCGTAAAGATGTGTTAACATATATTTTTCCAAAGATTATAATTGCCCATGCTCATTTTCAAATCTTCAGTTTCGGAGGTGCGTAGATTTGCACGTTGTCAAGCTCTTCAACTTCGGAGGTAAGAAAGTCTTGCATGTAATCCGGATCCCCATAATGCCTAAATGGAAGTGATCGGTTTAAAAAAAAAAAAAAAAAAAAAATTATGAAATTTTTATAATCTGTTATGATTGACCGAGAAGTTGCAAAAAGCTTTCGCGTATCTTCCTCGTTCTCCACTGCGCACGTGAGCAAAAATTGCGGACACCGGCATGAAGCGTGGTCACACTCCAGCAAAATAAAGCCCTTCAAAAGCTCAAGAATAGCAATGTAATATTGTATCAAATAGAGGTGATTCATTTACATATTGCAAGCCATATGACTGTGATATTAACATCAGCCACAGCGGAAGATATGACGTGCGTACACACAAGTCATTTAAAAAAAAAAAAAAACAATAGCTCCCACCAAACAAACGACAGTATATTATAGGACGTATGATTGCAGGATACACGCCTATTTATACAAAATCAAACCGAAAAATCAACTGAATGCGCGAAAATCATGCAATATATTATCAAGCTAAACCGTTATATCTTTGATAAATATCTCCTACATTCTGAAAATTCACCAATTTTTGTCAAAGGAAGGGGGAATTTTCGTCCTAGATTTTCAGGTCTTAAAAAGACCCTTTTTTTTGTTTAAAGAGACATTGACAAGCGTGTACGCTATTGGCAAGGCTTTGTCGCACATTGAAGCTATTACACCGTCTCAAGACACAGCCGATAATCCGCTTCGCTAAAGAGCATAGCGGATTGTCGCTCGCGGCTTACAGCGATTATAATTATTCTAAGGCAGACTAAGTTTCGTGTGAAGCATAAAATACCATTGTCTGATGCAGACCATCTCGCCTTGAAAGGGAGGCCTTTTCTGACAGCCAAATAGCCAGCGACTATTCAGAGAGAAAGACTAAGACAACCTAAAGATGAAAGTTTACAATTCTAGACAAATGCTTTACAGTTTTCAGCACTCACATGTTTAGAAAAATATGTTAGGAACATAATAAGAGACTTTCACCTTAGTTTATAAAATTAAAGTATAAGCTAGGCGTATGCCATCTTTTTCTTCAGCTACTGTATGGAAATGAGTACAAAACTATTAAGTAACAGATGAATGGACAGAATTGGAATTATTCTCAAACAATAATTTTTGTCTTGAATATGCGATCTACACTAAATAAATTGGCCATCATTTCAAAATTAATTCTCCTTTTTCTTGCTTATCTAAGGGTATATTGATCACATCATGGTGTGTATAAAACTTTATTTTTTTACTGGGATAGTAACATATTTTATTGCAAATTTTCATCTTCAAAATTAGAGATTTGGGTAGTATTAATCTTTTCTGGATTTTTTGTTTGTTTGTTCACTCTCCTTTGCAATATCGTTGTCATTTAAAGCAAAATAAATAAATAAATAAATAAATAAATAAATAAATAAATAAATCAATAAATAAATAAATAAATAAATAATAATCGAACCTAAAACTCAAGTTAAATCTAATTTTGTCGCAAAATCACTAAGTAATCAACAACCACTCGTCCAAATTATGTAATTCGTGTGCACTCGTCCAAATTCTGTAGTGCGTGTGAAAACAGTTACTGCTTCCTTTGGCGTCAAATCATCAGGAGACAGAGAAAGCCGTGACATTTACATTTCAATTTTTCCCTTTCTTCAATGCTGTCATCATTATTTGTCAATTCTACATTAGGTTCGCGTGAGAAATAAATATTACCGTCTTGTTCTGTTTTTGTCTTTTTTTTGCATCTGTCTATCATCATTTATAACAAATCAAGGACGACATCTCAAACTGCTGCATGTTTCGATTTGTGCACGCTTAATCATTGCATCTTTTTGGTGCAATTTTAAAAAACAAACTTATTTTAGTTATAATGGAACGAAAGTCTTGATTTATGTTGTATGTTTATATTCCTTCTAGTCATTATTTTGTTCCCGTCTTGATTTAACACGCAAGTCTTGTAGTTCCTGTGTCTGCTGCCTAAGTGGATTTTTATACTTTGTACAGCACATGATTTCAGTTTTGTAAATTAATGCGTGAGATTCTTGTACCAAACTTTCTTTGATGTTAAAAGGAATCGATGGTGTTTGGACACTATGTGCAAAGCTAGGTATTGCTGCATGATCGTGCCACTCCATGCTTCTTCTAAAGTGCAGTTGTTGGTTGATTCGTTTTTAACAGTCCTTTCAGCACTTTATTAGCTATATCATGCCGATGGGTTTATATAAGTGCCTTTCCTAAAAACACATAGAAATAGCTGACCCGGTCTGGCCTGGGCGGGTACTGAACCCTTGACATTTGGATTACGAGTCTGAGGCTCTACCACCAGAGCTACCGCGGCTCCTTTATGAAGTGCAGACGTCTCGGGAACACTTTTATCGGTAAACACACTGTATCACACTTATATAACTCATACCAATTGCCATCAGCGTTGACTCAGATTGAAACAACACGCTTATAAATAGAAATCCAAGCTGTTACTTGATTTTTAAAAAAAAATTCGACAGAACAGCGCAGACCCTGATCTGAAGGCGCATTCAGCGATGGCAGAAATGGATTCACGCCAGTCAAAGTCGGATGTGCCTTATATACAGGTACAGATGGTCAAATGATTGGTAGTTTCGTCCTAAAATGCATTTTACATATTCATGACAAGTTTGTGCCCTATAATTCCAATATCAAAGGACCCGATTATAGCAGTTTTAGTCCTTTCCCTTTTTATTTAAATCTAATTAGTCTGGGGAACTGGTGCAATTTATTTGTCGTTAAAATCTTTAATCATATATAAGAGTAATCCACTGGTTTCTCATCAAAGACCAGTTAAAGACATTGATCTTTACGATTCTAGTTTTACTTCATTAATGTAAAAAACAATGACTTGAAAAGAAGAATCTGTTTTCATCGATAAATACTTATTTTCAATGTTGCAATTTGGCGCACTTCGGGGATAATGTAATAAATTGCAAAAATTTAAAAAAAAATTGTTTGTTTTCTTGAAAGAGCTTTTTCAAGTCATATGGACATGAAAAATAAACAAAATTTGTATTCACACCTTGTTTACTGCCAGTGCACTCATTTCACCAGGTGCAACAGAACACGAGCTTCTTGCTCAATCACTGGCAGTGCACTCCTGTTATGATGTCACAATGCTACATTATCCTTAGAGTTGCTGGTCGTAACACGTGCTTCCAGATGAAGTATTGTTATGTATATTGAATTTATAATATGTGTCCATGAGGTAAGTTCTACTTCAGTCAGAGTATGGTCATTTTGTAAACAACATATTTAGAGCATTTGAGTTCAAGGTCAGTCTTGTTTACATAACATACATAACATTTAACAATTAGGTTGGAATTTTCCGTGTCTTGATGTGACAAAAGTCATGTAGCCAGGTATTTTTTCATTTTAATGACCCATATTCCGATATTTCTGATGTAAGATTTGTCATGTACACCTGTCAGGAGACCATTCCGATTCATGTTATCAAGATCTGTCTATTAAGTGATTTATTTTAGTAATCAGATGTTACAGTTGTAATAATCAGAGCAAATTCAGAGAGAGGAATTATTTATTTGAAATATTCATTGGAATTACTAAAAGTGCTCATTCTTATTTTAGATTAATACTTGACTTTGTGATTTATGTGAATTTATTACACACGGATTACATCATTCAGGAACATCAGGACATTCAAGGCTACTGGAATTCATCCTGAACTTACTATCTTACTATATTTAGGACTTGTGATTAGGACACTTAGGATTATTGGACTTTAATTTACGTTATTGTAAGTGTCTTTTTAATTTTCACCTTAATTGCATAAAAAAAATTGCTTGTTGATTTTACTTACATTGTTGGTTTCACTTTCTTTCTGTTACACTATTTTAAGACATAGACGTAACAGTGTGTAATATGAATACATTCTTTTGTCCATACGTTGTACAGGGAGTCAAACGGATTCGTGCTAGAATGTTGCATTTTAAGTGCAATATCAAAATTTCTTTGTTTTATTATTTATTTTCGTTGCAGCAAAATATACTTCCTGTGTGAAGGAAAATATTTACATGCAACTGGATAATGTCTCGGTTTCTTTTATATTCTTCCCAATGTGGAAATCTTTTCAAGTGGATGCAAAGACTAAGAGTGGGGAATGGGGCTCAATCATAGTCTTTCATGTCTCGTGATAATATTAATTCTATGTTTATAGCATACTTAGAGCACAGTATAACCTCCTTTCCACGTTTCTACAATCAACAATGTTTGCAGCGAAAATTATTTAGAGTTGTTCAATCTAAATGATGAGTACGCCAGCATCCAATGAAAAACCAGGACTGGAAATTATTACACTATTGAATATGACTTTTAGACTTTGTTTCTACTAATCAGAGTAAATTTATATGTATCTTTATTTCTTTGTTTTGTCTCCTTTATGTAAAAATGATAAGTATCTTCGTATTCTCATTCTTTCTTTCTCTCTCTCTCTCTCTCTCTCTCTCTCTCTCTCACACACACACACACACACACACACACACACACACATATATATATATATATATATATATATATATATATATATAATGTTCATCATGAGAAGCAAATCGTACAGAGCAAAGATTAGAAATATATGTCATTCAGCAAGGGTTTCATATTTATGGGTTTATGAAATATGGAAGAGAAATAGTTAAAAGGACAATCAAGATTGTAGATAGATTTAGATTCATGAGCCAGTCAATCTAACAGATGGTTATACATTTAAGTGATGAAATTTATTAGAAACATTTAAACTGTTGTCAAATATGCAATGAAAATATTTGAGAAAAGACATTTAACCATACGAATGCACAGATAGCTTTAGAAGGTTTAATGAAACAACTATACTTCTAATAGAAACGTTTTACCCATCACTTAACGAGTCAAACATATCAAATGACAATTAGCAATACGTTAGGGATGTAATGGAACATTTTAACCTTCAAACACACGATGCTCTACTTGATTATTATGTCATGAAGGATTCCTTGATGCTTTGTTACATTTGTGAGGAATTTAGGAACAATTATAAATTATACCCTGAGCACTATTATAGAACACTAGGAATAGTTCATCATGCAAGTCTAAATAAATGTATCGGATGTAAAACCTGAACTCTTAAGAAACTGTGACATGTTCCTGATAATTGAGAGTGGAATAAGAGGTGGACGTACACGCTAAAGTCACGCATACTATTCAGAGAGAGATGGTAAAATAAAATTACGGTGAGTATAAAAGACCAAGGTCATTCGTAATGTACATAGATTATAACAACCTGTATGTATTGGCCATGATCTGTATTTGGGCATCTGATGAACAAATTAGATTGGTCGAGGAAACTATGTTCGAAATACCAGATGAGTATGATACTGGTTGTGTTATAGACGTGGATTTGGACATTTTCATTACACTTGGATGACGATTTATAGGACAAACCTTTAGCTCCACAGAAATAAATTCCAAATGAAAATGATTTATCTCTTTTGGAAAAGAAGTTGCTTACAAAGGTACAAAATCAACTGTACCAAAACTGTTAAGTTCATTGAGAAATAGAGAAAAACGCCATTCAGTGGAGAAGCCTATAGCTTTACATACAATTGGTTGAAAATTGGAACATATATAAAGAGTTATCTTGTTTGAACAACAACCGTTGCTTACATCTTACATTGAACTGAATAAAAAGTTTCAGACAAAGAGGAACAAAGGATTTTGAAAAAGGCTTCTTCAATTTGAATACCACCCTGTTTGGTAAAGAGATGGAAACAACAGTAAAAGTATGTTCAGATGAAATTTAATTTTTTTGATGCCAGGAAGATTGATCATCTGCCAAGAAAATTATTATCGATGATGACTTAGTGATAGTCAGTCTGAAAGACATGAACATTACATTAATGAAACCAAACATTTACTGTGGATTTGCAATGTAAGAGTAATGTAAATGCCTAATGTACAATTGTACTACAAGTTGAGAAACAAATACGGCAATAACTTAATATTGTTGATACCGATTCTTTATGCATTCTAACTGAGACAGAAAACTTGTACAAAGACATGCAAGATAACATCAAGTCATATGACACTAGTTACATGCAAGATAACATCAAGTCCTATGACACTAGTCACATGCAGGATAACATCAAGTCCTATGACTCTAGTTACAATTCAAAAGATAACAATATATGGTTTGCCACAAATAAATAGGAACGTTCCTGGACTTTTAAAGAATGAGCAGAATGGCGTTCCCATTAATAGTTATATACATTTTTCTTTCATGACGGACAAAGATGAAAATACAGTTTGTAAAGGAATACAGAAATGCTTCATAAAAAAAAAAAACAAATATTGAAATTCGAAATGTACAATGATTATTTATTTAATCACATGGAAAATTACCAGGAAATGAATTTACTCAGATGACACAATCATCAGAGTTACAATATAAAAAAAAATAGTATTATCTGTGCATGATGATAAACTTTGTTTATGTTGACAACGTAAACACATTACCTTACGGACACGTAGGTACATTATAATCGAATGGGTATCCAAATGCACTTCAAAGTCTCTTTCTTTTGTTCTTTTTCATAGTATATACAATATCCACTTTCGTTTCGTCTGGAATAACATGGTTTTATTCATAAACAGATCCCGTTGCTTTCTCGTCCTTGCTGTAGAAGACAACCATAAACAGCGTGTTCTCTCTAAAATCTTTAATAATAGAGTTATAGTTTTACGCAATCATACATTTCAAAATGTCTACCACTAAGAGCTAGCTTGGTTAGGTTAATTGCTTTCTTTTTTACAATGTAAAGTTTGCCGCAATCATTAATGAGAAACTAAGTATTGGTTCCTTTATATTCATCAACCAGAATCAATCAGGAGCGCCTTATAATCTTTGAGTAATCACTGTCTATTGTAAATCTTGTTGATTAGAAACGTGGGACAGATGATAACGATGTAACCCAAAAGTTCATGTATTCAGCCACAGTTCGTGTTTTGCCACAGTTTTGAACACTATAAATTATCAAGTTATTAAAGTCTTTCAACTACATTGATAAATGTTTAAAAAATACAATTGGTTTTAGCTGGATGCTTAGATTATTTACCCGATTATCTAAAACAGAGCAAAAACTACGCATTTTGTGAGCATGTAGATTTTCTTTCATATTGATCTGAGAAAATGAATACCATTTTGAAGTTACTACTGTGCCTTCTGTTATTATGTGTATCTTTCAAATCAAGTCAGCTGCAATGGTAATCAGTGAAAACAAATTGTGAACACTTGCATTACTAATTTTTTTGCATGCTTTTGTTGTTCATCAAAGAAATACTTAGTGCCTTCAGTAAACTGTTGCATGAATTGAAAACATTGAGCATAAACCATATTTGGCAGACCTTCTACAGTCACTAAGCTTTTTGTCTATTGCTGAGTTGAAAACTTTTCTGGATCACTTTCTTCAATCTTATTACACATTATCGAAACAGTCTTTAAGTTTATTCTGGGAAAATTAAGAGTTCTATAGGCTGCTATGTCGATGATTCCTTTTCTTTTTTTCTCGTAATGTAGTCGTGAAAGAAGGCAATTTCTTTTAAATATTTGTCCTTCACCCATTGTTCAATTGATTATGAAGAATGAACTTTATTTGCATACGAAGTAACTATATCATATTCCAGAGAAATGTTTTCGAGTTCATAGTTTTGGTTACCACCTTCTATCATTTAAGAGGCTTCTGTTAAATCTATTATCCCGACAAAGGGCACACGAACACAATGGACGATGATCTGTTTGTATCTGACTGGTATTCTAAACAACTATCTCTCTAGTACCAGCATTTTGAGTGTGCATCACATGCCTCTTACCTTAACTTACTAAATGTGTCATACGCGGTACCTTGCTCAATCCTTCTTCTCCTAACTGAAACAGAGAGGATCACAGCAATTCATCTGTAATTGGGAATATTGTGGGGACCAGAAAGACCAGTAACACGTGCATGAAAGAACATGTCGACCAAATACTGCTTGAACAGGTCCAGGTGTTCCAATGAAAAGTAATAAATCGGGTACAACTCACGAAAGTCGTGTTGGGAAATCTGCAGACCTGTGTCAATGTTTTGATGCCGGTTCATGACCAGAGCTTGTGATATACACGTGCGAGTTGATTGTCTGTGAAGCTAAGACAAATTTTTTGGGTGGGTTCCTGATGACCGACCGTTTAACCGCAGAGAAACTTCAGACACTCTTAGCCGGTCAAATATCATCTAACTACGGGTTTGATCGTTAGCTCGAGTTGAATCTTGAAACGCCACAAACACATTTGTTTTTGTGCGTTGAGGCAATGATGGGTTCTTTTTTGCCATGTAAACTACCCCTGAGTAGTAATGTCTGTCTTTAAGTCTGTGATGAGTGTGAGAATCGACATCGTTGACTCGGTTCCAGACCCCATAAACGACAACAAACGTGATTTTGTGCCCAGTGAAGGGATTAGCGCAGGCATCCACATTGTTAATGTTGATAACACAACTTGACCAGCAGCAACGCCAGCGTCATGCCAAATTGCATTGTTGTTGGTACCTTTACGGGTTAACATGACTGTGTGTTTGGCTCCAAAAATAACCTAGCGAATATGTCTACAAAACCC
The DNA here is from genome assembly GCA_029931535.1 of Margaritifera margaritifera. Classification (NCBI taxonomy): domain Eukaryota; kingdom Metazoa; phylum Mollusca; class Bivalvia; order Unionida; family Margaritiferidae; genus Margaritifera; species Margaritifera margaritifera. Next base: position 1,089,434 of record JAQPZY010001335.1, on the reverse strand, counting down.
AAAAATATGAATGAGAGGAATCGCACACGAAAAGGACAATCGAGCTGCATGAAGCTCATGTCGACGCTGTACAAGGCCAAGGTTTAAATTCGGGTGTGCACCTTGTATATGGGCACCACCAACACCAGGTCTGTCAGGCAAACCAGCATGTTGTGGATCTTCAAAAGCAGCCGGTGCAAATTGACGCTGGGTATACGGGTTATGATCTGCATATTCGTTTGAGTCCTTATGAAGCAACATAGATGGGCCATCCGACCTCCCGTAATTTTCCAATCATCGTCGTGGCAATGTCAACATTGTCAAGGATTTATTGATTTCCTTTCCAACGAAGGAATAACGTGCCCTGTTGAACAACGACACGATGCCATTATTAACAAATCCAACCTTGGCACCGTGGGATAAGGGTTATCGTTGTCCTGTACAAGTTGTCCCTCAATTTCCAAGAAGGCCTCACATGGAAGAAAATACCAAGATGTGTCCTGCACTTGTAATTTTATTTTTATGGTCTGAGGTACTCAGGCGGGTACGAATAATACTTAAAATTTTTGGTGCTGCGTTCTACCATCACAGTCGCGTCCATGCCCCACGCGGTATTGGGTACATCTTTGAATTTTGTCTTCGTTTATACATTATCGGTTTCGTCTAATACCTTTTGCGCGTCAACCGTAATCCGCTTCCCATTGCCAGATTTGTAATCACCGAATCAGCTATACGTTGCTGAGCGGTTTCATTGATGATTTTACTAACCGGAGCTGGCATTGTTGCTGTCGATGGTAATGTAACCGCTTTTGGTTGTGCTTGAGTCACTAATCGTCGTAATCTATCGCGAATCGATTGAACTGCTTGCAAACCTAGATTTTTCAACCGATCCGCAGCAACGTTTTTGATGCTATCAACGAATCGCATTGCAACTTGTTTAGAAACTAGCGCAGCGCGTAAAGATAAAGCCGCGATCACTTTTGGCGCTCCTGTAAATAATCCTTGGACAACATTACCAAGATCATTTCCGTAATATGTCATGTAAACGGATGTTCTCGAGTTGACAAAAAGGACTGGTATCACACGTCCACGTACGACTGTCGTTATATTTAAATGTCAGGTCGATCTCTAATGTACAGTTGCATTGTCAAGGCTTTCCGCGCAGGTTTAACATGTGCCCATCCAGGTTCACAAGGGTAAAACAAATATGTGCCAAGCGGCCATCATGAGATGGAAGATACACAAGGATCGCGGGAGTAATCGATATCAGATCACCGGCGTCCTCGGTCGGAGCAAACCCAAATAATATATAACCATGCGACGCTTGTGTTGTTGTGACTGAGGCTTACTAACTGCCACTGACGGCGTCACAGGTTAGATTAACGTGAGCCATAGTTGTGGTTTTGACAATGTCTGACGCAAAATTGTAACTGGTACCGTAAGGTCATGCACGCAAAATTCGTTCCTTTATGGAAATCTCATTAATGCCTTCAGGTCAACAAAAAACTGTTCTCAACGATGACTGCGCAATATCAACCGCATACTCTCGAGATTTAATTGAAATAGCAGAGCTGAATGTGGCCTCGTGTTCGCGTAGGAAAATGTTAGGGTCTTTACCGGTCACCAATGCGATTCTTCGTCGAATTTCATTATTTATTGATTCAAACTCGTACGCACCAGTGGAAAGTCCAACAACATTCCAGGTGACGCCACCGTCTGACGAAAACATAAGCGAGTTATTCGCGGGGAAGTCCCCCCCCCCCTTCCCCCCAAAAAACGAAAAAAAAAAAAAAAACAAACCGCCGCGACTAAATATTAGGCAAACTGCGATAAACGCGAAACGACGCCAGTGCAATCTCGAGTATGCGTGATACACCTGCGGCAATTGGTGTAGAAAAAGTCACATACAATTCTGGTTGAGGAGATCGTAATTATCGAAGTAACGCTCGGGGTTGTATTTGCAACAACACGCTGCACCGCAACATGGATTTCACATAAGACGCTAAATGTTTCAAAACTCATTATCGCGTTAGTCGTATAAATCATCGATGTCTTCAGCAAGTTCATGCATTAACAAGCGAAACGTCCCCGGGTCCATGATATCATTGGTGAACGACCACCGACAAATTGATGCGGCTTTATTAATAACTTCGGGTGCGTTGTTGACCGCGCGAACCGTCCCCACGAGTGTTTCTAACTGATCCGCAAGGTCGTGAGGGTCACACGGGTTACCAAGGCTGCTTCCTTTCTTTTGGTTGTTCTTCCATAGCCTCGGCAAATATTTCGAGTTGAGGGTCGGATTCATACAAGAGTTTAGGTTGTTTTTTCTGTGTCTGCATATGTGTTTGTGCCCGTACAGGTATAGGTAAATCTTTTGGATTTTGATGCAAGTGTTTGGGACAATGGTTTTTGGATTCGCTTGCTAAATTGATTAAACTTTTCTACTTGTTCTTTCCGAGCTGCCGATTTTTTATTTACCTCTTCCGCGGTTTCACATGTAGGCTTAAGCAGTGGTGCAAACGTTTGTTCCAAGCCCTCTGTGAGATTTTCTCGTGCGTATTGTCGCGACTGTAACAAGCGTCGCTTGCCATACTCTGCTATGGTATCACTGGCGGGAAGCGGAACTTTCTCGGTTTTTAACATTTTATATATTTATCGTGGTTATTAATTTGTTTTATGTAAACCGACTCGATATTTTCCCCCTGTAGAGCCGGAGGCTCTAGTCAAGTCAATAGTGAGGGAACTATACGGGTCTGAGGTGGCCTCCGCAAACATATCCCAAAACTCATCCCACGAGTGGTCGCCAGCGCACTATGTCCAATAATTGTTTGCGAGACTATGCGCCTCAATGCCATGAAATATCATTAACATATTACTGTTGTCCCGAATCACTTTAGGCACGTGTGTGTATCGTTGTGTTAAATAAATCACATCTGTGTTTTTATGTCGACCTCGGGAAAATATTCGCGCGGGATTGATTTGGTGTTCAAGCATCACATCATCGTACACAACAAGATTTTTCGCGCTTGAATCGAGATCATCAATCGTAGATGCTTCATCGATTGTGGAAAAGAAATCAACGGTAGACGTGGTGGCTTTGCCACCCTACTACGATGCCTGAAGAGCTCCCGAACAATCCCTGAGTACATCATAACACGGTTGATCATCAATCGACGGCGCAGTCATGTACAGACGATCCCACGTCAACTTACCTAAAATCATATTCAACAACAGTTGAGTTTTTCCTGAACCGGCCAGACAAATGAAAAAAGCACGAACCGAGTTTGGAAACATGTTACCGTGATTGAGTGGTTTGATCGCTGCCTACGCGGAAAAGTAAATGACGATGAAAGCGGAGCTTTTCAAATCTTTGGCAATATCGGTGCTTTTCCTTTTTCGTGATGCCATGTTAAATGCCAACACAATTGTTATGTAATACAATTACGTCTTCATATTGGGTCCGATGCCGCACAAAAACACGTACTGCGAATCCAACTCAAGTTCAAACACGTGATGATAAATCCGCATTCGCTGGAACTTGTGTTCGATGACATTGGAACTTTCAATTAAATTGCCCGTAAACGCGCAGGGTTAGGGAAACTACCCGCGGCACCATGGAGTAAATATCTTGGTGAAAAACATATTCCCGGATACAATTACTGTGGGCCTGGTACACGGCTGGATATACGACTTGATTCTAACAACCAGCCAAAGCCTGGAGAAGCACCTATCAACCGCGTCAATGCGGCATGTTACTGACATGATCTTGCTTGCAAATCATCAAATGATATCCGTGCGCGTCAACGTGCTGATATAGATCTCATCCATGATCTGAATTCTGTTAATCCTATACTCGGAGAAAGAATCGCTAGATGGATCATCAAAGGAGGTATGAAGGCCAAACTTGTTTTGGGAGGCGGCCACTAAGTGGTGAACAAAGTTCGCTCATTGGTGGACAAAGTCCACTCATTGGAGGTAAAATATATTGATATAATAAACATACATGGATAAAAAGTGTAGTTGCTGAACGGACATTATTGAAAATATACTTCAGTCCGCGCGGTTATTGGAAAGGTGAAGCTGCTATTGAAAAATTAGCAAACTCGGCAAAAGTCAACCATGGTATTGCTCGACAAGGTTAGCAAAACAAGCGCTGTGGCAAATTTATGTACCCGCGCCCAGAAAGATTTCCTGTGGTTGATTTGATGTCCAAGCACCCAACAAAGTTCACCAGGCTGATCTTTTATTTCTTCCACATGATCGGGTACGCTGACGCCTATACAAATACGCGTTAACCGTAGTAGATATCGCTAGGAAGCGGTGCCGCTGACGTCTAAAGATTCAGCAAGTGTCAAAGAACGTATTTACCCACGCGGACCACTAACATGGCCATGGTTATTACAAGTCCATCCAGGTAAAGAATTTCTCGGATCCGTTGCTGCATTGTTGACAAAGCACCATGTGCAGGTTCGTGTTGGACATGTTAATATACATCGTGACCATGCTATTGTGGAACGATTTTAACCGCACACTTGCGGAACGGTTATTCGGACATCATTACGCGCAAGTATTGTTAATGAGGTCTCGGTCTTAGAGTGCTCGATCTTGCGAGTGCGTAACACGACTTCCATTAGTCATACAATCATTAAATAATGAAATGACACGCGCGATTGGATTAAAACCCGCTGAGGCGACTTGACACAAGACTGCCACCGTTACCTATAAAATGATTTCCCAACCACCACCGTTAGAATCACTTGGAAAGAATTTTGTTAGGTATCTGTATGCTCCTGGGGAGTTTGAAGGTGGACAACGTTGTGTTACTGCCCCGGTATGGTCCGTCGATGTATTTGCTATCTGTAATCGGATTGACTTTCCAAGGCAACCAACACGTTATCATTTGGCGCCTGCGGATGAACCACCAGATAGAACATTTGTGCGAGAGGAATTACAAGTCGTTCCTGCAAATACATAACTACCACCAAGATCTATTCTACGCTAGTGCATCGCATCAACGTCAATCGTAAGTTGATTTGCAATCCCATGATGTCCAAACACGTAAGTGGTAATTCCGTCAGAAAATATCCATCGTTTGGTATCGAGCGGTGACAAATTCACCTTGGTGCATCGTTATACACCCATGTGCTGTTTATTACTACTGATCATGTTGACCATATGTGTGTATTCGCGTCGCTCACACAAACATTCCACATACATCTCGTGCCGGAGATCCTTTTGGACAGTAACCAGAGGAACTTCATTTACCTTTCTGATGTTCTTTGGTCCGACCACGACCGAATACATTTTGGGCGCAGTCCCACGTATTCATCGATAGGTTTACATGCACATTCATCATCAAATTTGCCCACAACTTTATTGTTTGTATTGTTTTGTAGCGGGTGATCTTTGGGATAATCGCTAGTGTCAAATTTATTATGCAATTGTGGCGACAAAATGTCACCGTATACTTTATATAAGTTATCAGTCATTATGTGCAACAAAAGCGAATCTGTATCGGTGTAAAGCATCTTCACTCGATCGTTTTAAAACGGCTTTATTTTATCGTAAAAAATTCATACATGAGCAGCTTCGACAAGTCCAATACTGATGCGCCATCATAGATAGGTCAGTTTCAGTTTCGAGGTTTTACTATGTACAGCAATGAGTCCACCATCAAAGATCTCTCGGGATTCGAATGCTGGGTCCGCGATGAGCCTTCAAAGCTTGTCTTGTTTGGTATCACGGACAAGGTCAACGCGAATTCACTTCCGCATATTTTCCATCTTTTTGCCGAACACGGAATTGTTCATAAGATTAAAGAAGTCTTTCTCAGATTTATTTTTAGCATCCGTTCGCAGATTTGTATTCATTTGGATATAAGGAGCCATCCAAGCGTGTTGGCGAAATCCAAGCACCCGATGAATTTTGCTTACACGCATTCCCAATCACAGATACAACTGCAGGCTTTGTACGTGGACTACAGTACTGGTTTTAGTTCTAAGGTTTGAAACAAGTTTAGTAAATTCCGTATACTTGCGGCCATTATCATTTATAATTCCGCACTGATACTGGGACAACCAATCTTGCGGCACCGACAACGCTTCCGGTGCTAGCGGATAATCGCTGTGGGCTTGATGAAGCTCGTCTGGATACTCCACATTAACATCAAAGAAATATCCGTAGTCGCTGTTGCTGTCATACTCGTGTACGTGTTTTTGTACGTCCACGTACATGGGATAAATCCACCGAGATCTACCAATAGGCAGGGGCTGCATCATTGCCTATCGCTACAAGTTGTCGGCATCAAGATACATAATGTAACTGTTTGGGATATCGGGGTCATTTCTGTCCACACGCAATTTGTTCACGTGAACGTATCGATGGCTTGCGATGGAACTTCCGCCCCGAAGTGAGCGCTCAACAAACAGATGCTGGTCAATATCAGTGAGCAGTTCCAACTCCACCTTGGTTTTTGACAGGAGGGTGTCACAAGCCATTTCCAATGACGAAACGTAGTGCGCGAGATCGAGATTGTAGACACGCTTAGCTGTATCACGAAACGCCCCAAAAACATCCGCGAGCAGAAGCACATTCGTATGCAGATACATATCATGATATTCACCCATGTTTTTGCATTCGGATGCGGACCAAACATTGTTTGCGTGTGCGTAGGCGTTGGCAGAGACACCTTCGCGAGATAACAATGAATGGAATGCCTCGATTGGTGGTAGTTGAGTTTGATTAAATTTTTCCCATCCACTCATGTACTCGTATAGATGCACTCCTTTTCTAGTTATCAGCTTCAACTTGTCAGGATTCTCGGTACCATATCGACTGCTGATTTGGAAGCTTTCTGCCGCAAGGCTGCTAACAAGATTGTCTAATAATGAATTCAGAAACTACAGCGAATCAATAAACTGCAGTTGTCCGAGTCTCAACGTCATGTATTTTTCCATGTTGTTGGGGATGACGCTTATTGGTGCATTCAATGCCATGGGTACTGCCTGCATTATTAAGTGGCCATCATGCCCACGCAGATTATGAAACACCACAGGAATTTTTATTTTATTTGGTTTAATTTGCAACAGCAGATTGCATGCGCTGGTTGCGGCTCCTCTGTACGCGCCAGTGATATGACAATGATCATGAACTTTCGTATCAGTGAAACTGAATGATCATGAACTTTCGTATCAGTGAAACTGAAAGCACCATTACAGATCCAGCAATCATTGGCCGCGATAAACTCATTTATATCATCATGACCCATGATCATGTGTACAGACGAATCGAGCTGTTTGCGGATCCATTTCACCGTAAAATTAAGCGATTTAAACACATCAACTGAGTCCTGGCCATGAGACAATATTGGTGGCTCAGTTGTTCCATCACATCTGACTACAGTGTAGCAAAACCCGAATGGGATTTGTTCCGCAATATGAATTGTGTTTGTTGTAACCCCAGGAGCGTTCACTCGAACGTTCAAACATTAAAAGTCCGCATAAATGATATATGGTACTTTCATCTTTTGCTGCACCGCTGTAAATTTCAAAATGTTTTTGCCAGGTTCTGGCATAATTGTACGCTGCGGGTTTTCACTAATTCCATCGCAGTAACAGCCATGATCTGCGAGTAGCTGTTGGCTGCTAAATACATGCATGCACGTTTGCATGGAAATTTCCAACCGTCGTACCTACTATGGCGGTATACCATTCGTGAAAATTTGTTGATCCATACATAATGAGAATCATGCAACAATAACAAATCAATATTAAACTGCCTGCCTGCATCTTTGTTTTGTGTATGTGGGGATAATTGAATCGGTTGCAAACTTTTATCCCCAAAAAATACATTCACGGTGATATCAGGGTTGAGTCGTTCGAACTTATTGATGTCAATAATTTGCCGAGGAAATTCTATAAGTAGTTAGGGGGGAGTGTTGAGGGACAAAGGGGACACTTGGGGGACAAACGGGAAATTAACATTGGGGGGACTCTTGGGGGACAAGATGGCGGAGGTTTGGGTAAAATAGGGACAAAAGTGAAAAATTTATAGGGACAAAGGGGACACTTGGGGGACAAACGGGAAATTAACATTGGTGGGCCTCTTGGGGGACAAGATGGCGGAGGTTTGGGTAAAATAGGGACAAAATTTTAGGATTCCAATTTTCTTTTCTTGGAATCCTCCATCATTGGATGCGATTTGATGGGAATTTTCCTTTTCCTCTCCTCCTTCTCCCTCTCCTCCTTCTCCTTTTTCTCTCTAAGTCATGGAGGAGGTGCCAGACCACCTCTAAATGAACTTTAACTTGTATGATGATTTCAACGTTGTTCATGTTGGTTGAATAAAAAAACTAGATAGCTTAACCGGTGAAGACGTGGTTTTTAATATACTAGAAGTTCGGACGTGAAGGAAAACATGGTAAGGTTTTTTTTTCAGATCGACAGAAAGAAAAAAAGAACATATTCATTATTTTTTTCAAATTCAATAAAAAAATAGTGGGAAAAAAAAGGTTTTTAACTTTTTTTAGATCGATAGAAAGAGAGTCAATAAAAAAATAGTGGGAAAAAAAAGGTTTTTAACTTTTTTTTAGATCGATAGAAAGAGAGTCAATAAAAAAATAGTGGGAAAAAAAAGGTTTTTAACTTTTTTTAGATCGATAGAAAGAGAGTCAATAAAAAAATAGTGGGAAAAAAAGGTTTTTAACTTTTTTTAGATCGATAGAAAGAGAGAGAAAGAACATATTCATTATTTTTTTTCAAATTCAATAAAAAACCACATAACACCTTTTTTTTCAACAATCACAATAATAATAATTATATTTTATTTAATGTATATACATTATGTTACTCGTGGTAATAAAAACAATTTCATATAAGTCCAATACAGTTCAATACATTTTTATATTATTACCATTTCATCGTCTTCTTGTTCTGGCACTTCAGTAAGATTCTTGTCAACAATTCTCTCATAACTTTCTTCTGGACTCTCATTGATAAACTCCAACTTAATAAAATGTCCATTATCATCTTGAATCCACTTCCGTTTTTGACAAATCCTGTAAACTTCACGCTTATCTAATCCAAAACATCTTGCCACATCACCAATGGAATCCATTCGACTATATAATCCTGAATTCAAGTCAGTTAATTTCACAGGTCTCACAAATCCTCCAATGACTTGACTCTTCTTCTCTGGCTCTTCCCATCTAGCTTGAAATCTTTTCTGAAACTTCTTCGAAAAGACTGACTTATAAATCCCAGTACAGCAAAAGTAGATACTTCCTGTATGACAATCAAAATATTGAGCAGCTTTTTTCATACTTTCAAATCTTCTTTCCTCAGTCTCACCAACCAACTGACACAACACACTTTTAGCACTTCCAAAATTAACTCTCCTTTTTTCTTTATCATTCTTCACATGTTTATGTAAACAAGTTTGTTCACTAGCAGTCATCACTTGAAGATTTTCTATTCTATCATCATCAAGTACATCATTGAGATGTACCACTCGACTCTGTCTTGGTAGATCCAGTCCATTGACCGCTTCAAAGACAAATCTTCTTCGACTTGTATCTTTTCTCTTCTTTCCTTCCTTACCAGTAACATTAATCTTTATCAATCCAGTTGATCTCAAAATTCCTTTGACTTTCCTTCCAGACTTCAAATGATAGACATTTCCAAGTATGTCTGCAGCATAATTATCATACACTTTATGAACGTACTTATTCAATTCAATTCCAAAATCTCTTTTTTGTGAACGTGGTGGACATTCTGAAGACCAATGTCCTTTCTCTTGGCAGATATAGCAAGTATCTTGACTTTTATCTCGAACGCAGTACTTTTCCAAGTTTTCATTATTTACCAAGTGATCATGTATTTTTTTGTTCAAGATTTGTACAACCATAGTGTTTTGAGTTTTGTTGATGTTTATGATTTGCGTAGGATGAATGATTTCTACCAAACCCACTTCCCAATGAGTATCGTGATCCAATTGAATGGCTTGAGGTAATTTGGCCGTGAAACAACATAAGCTGTTGTTGGGAAACACATCCATAGAACTGTCACTAGGTAACGTTAAATAAAATTGGTCATTCATAGTTCCAAAGTGGTGGTTCTGGTGTCCGAGGTGTCACTCAAGTGAACAGAAGAAGGATGTTCAAAAGGTTCCAAAAGAGGACTGGTAGTATTTTGGTGGTGGTGGTAACTGGACGAAGAAGAAGGTGAACTGGCGTTGTTGTGGTGACTGTTGTCGGTCGTGGTCGTAAATTTCAAAGAGGGGCTGGGTAAAAGATAACCGATGCAACTGCTCAGTAAAATGGTCCACAATTGTTTGTCTCCTTGTTGTAAACTCAAATTAGCAATCGCTGCTCCGATGACACAATACACTACAAAGATTTGGCAGAAAAAGACGATTTGATTTTTAGGCACACGTTCTCCACACCACACCCAAAGTGGTTGTTTTTGTAATTCTTGAAGAGAAGAACTTTGTGAAGGAGTCGTTGAAGTCGTCTGGGTGGCTACTGTGTTGAATGGCATATTGTGAGTTTACTTCTTTTTCTTTTTATAGTCGACGACTTGAGAAGCCGCAATCCAAGAATCAAAACTAGGGGGATATCCTTTCCAACGTACTTTGACTTCTTCTATTCGTCGTTTACCAACTTTGCGTGTTCTTTGTTCGAGAATGCTTTCGATGTCGTACAAGGTGTCTTCTTTTTTAGTCACTCGTTGTAACTCAGGCAAGTAAAATGTTCCTTTGAGTACTTCACCGTGCATGTCTTCCAATTTATAGACGGGAGGATCACGTCCACGGACGGGGGTAGTGACACGAAACAATTCGGTAGTCCAGTTAGGTAAATAACCTTTGTCAAAAGTACGTTTGGTTTTTCCGATGCGAACCCAATCTCCCGTCTTTAACTCCAACAAGGGTGTCTTTTTCTTTTTCTGCTGGGGTGAACCAAATAATTTATCAAACACGATCACTTCGTTTTCAGGGCTGACCTCTTCGGGGGTACATCCAATGCTACGATGGTACGATTGATTGTACGCTTTGACCAAACGAGGTAACACGTCGATGTACTTGAGAGTATGTTGATGTGTAAAATATTTCCACATACGTTCTTTCAAAGTTCTTTGAAAACGTTCCACGATACTGGCTTTGGTTTCAGGATTTTCGGTCGTAAAAAAATGAATGTGTCTTTGTTTCAATTCTTTTTGAAAAGGTTGGTTTAGAAATTCGGTGCCTTTGTTAGTTTGCCATCGTAAAGGTTGGCGTCCACTTTGTTTCAAGACCAATTTTAAGGCCCGTACCAATTCGGTACTGCTTTTAGAGGTCAAAGGCACGACCCAAGCAAATTTGGAAAACACATCGATGACACAAAACAAATATTTGTGACCACTATTGTAAGTGGCTAAATGAGAGACGTCCGCTAAATCGGCTTGCCATTGATGATCGATCCCTTCCACTTGAGTAGTACTTCTAGAAAATTTACGTCGAATGGGTTTGTGTAACGTGTACGTCGATTGTTCTTGTAACCATCGTCGTACTTCGGGCAAACGTACACTTTTCAATTGACTTTTAGCAGCTCGATACACTTTTTGAACTCCTCCGTAACCAGCAGCATGACCAGGATTGTAATAAATGGTGGCTAACAGTTTCTCCATGATTTTTCTCAAGAATAAGTTAACCAAGTTCCAATACTCTTTTCTTCGTGAGGTATCTTTTTGGATTGTTGTTGTTTACGTGTCCGACGTGCTACTGGGGTAAAGGAGGGAGTTTGATCAGGGGTCATCGGTTCTGTTTTGACTTCTTTCTTTACTTCTTTCTTTTTCTCTTCTGAGGGTAAAGGGGTAGACCTCTTCTTTTTTATCCAATCCGGTGTGGCTAACTTTTTTATTTTTTTAAGAGGTGGAGTTAGTAAAAACTCTTCTTCTTCTTCTTCTTCTTCTTCTTTTTCTTTTTCTTTTTTGATGGTCACTTTAGGTTCGCTTTTCATCAGAACCTTAAAATCTCTCAGAGTGGGTGAAGCTGTTTCGTCGACTGCTTTTTGGCGAAAGAGTTGTAGACGTTGTAAAAGTTGACCGTACCGTTGGGATTTTTCTGTTTCGGACACATTGTTTTGTTCCATCAGGGATTGTATTTCTTGTTGTAACTGAGACATTTCGTTAAGATTAGGATTGGGTGGTAAATGAGGTATCCGTTGTTCGTTCCAACGATGAAATTCCATCCATCGTTTGTAAGGTACTAAAGTCAGTTTTCGTCCTTCCATTTCATTCAAAGGTACCAAAAAGGTGTGGTCTTTTCAGAGAAGGGTGGTCCTTTTTATCTTCTTTTTTTTATCGCATGACCCCTCCTAAAAGTGGTCCAGCAATTGTTCCTAACAAAGGAGCGGCTATTTTTAACAGCGGTCCTAACAGCATAGGTACAAATCCTCCTCGTTGTACCAACATTTTTTTCTTTTGTTGAAGAGGTATTTTCTTTTTCACCATTTGACGAAGAACATTCCGATGTTTCCCTAATTTTTGTTTCTGTATCTTGGACAAAGGTACCGTTCCTTTCAACACGTTCAAACAACATTCACACACGGTATCAATGATTTCTTTTGGAGCTGTTTGAATGAGTTGTTTTCGCATGGGAGAATTGGATTTGGTCAAGACAGACAAGACATCCCAATGTTTAGCTAGACGAGGGGGAAGTCGTCCTTTTTTGGTGGTTTTCTTCTTTTCTTGGTGGTGGTGTACACGTTTGGGAGCCATCTTTTTTAGTCGGTAGAAAACAAGTCTGAAGTCTTTTGGCCTTTCACCCTTCTATTTTATACTGGAATATGTCTCCACTGATTGTCTGCACGACGTGCCAACTTCACGACAGGTCTCACTCGACGTTGAGGTGTTTTCAAAGGACTAAATCGTTTCAATTCTTGTTTGGATAAATCCACTAAACTTTGTAAGATACCAGTTCTTTCTTGGACTTTGGTTTTAGGGGATGGTACTTTGTGGGTGGCTGCTGCCATGGCTAAATCAGCTGAAGTTGACGGTCCCGACGGGGTAACTTTAGAAATAGGTTTCCATTTTTGCATCAAATTAGGAAACACGGATCTTAAGTCTGGTTTGACAGGCATCATGGTAAAAGGGGGTGAAGAAGACAAAGAGGAAGAGAAAGTGGACGCAAAAGGAGACCTCGTCACTGCTGGTGGGGATGGTAAGGATGGTGTTGTTTTGCGGGTGTACGTTTGCGTCCTGGCTGCAGTACCTCTCTTGCGGGTGCCAGTGGTGGTGGCAGTGGGTGTTTTTTTCTTCTTTTGGGTACGACTTTTCTTTTTCTTGGGGCTGGTTTTCTTCTTGGGACTTTTCTTCTTCTTTATAGGAGTTGTTTTGGTTTTGGCATCATTAGGATCCCATTTCAAAAGGGAACGAATCATGACTCCTCCTAAAGAACCACTTCCACCAGGAGTTAAAATGATTTGTTTTTTAGTCCGTGAATCGATTCTAGGATCAGCCAGTTGTGACAATGCCACTTTATGTCTTTGAAAAAAACGTTGAGTTTGATGAGGGATGTGAATGATGCCTTGTAGTAATTGACGTGCTGTCAAAGTAAACCATCGTAACACTTCTTTAAGACTCGCTTCTAACAAATGAGCACGGACTTGTGCATTTTTTTCACGACTGATGCCATACAAGGCACGAATCAATTTAGCCGAAGGATGAGATTGAAAGGAAGTCATCTTCTCTCCAAAAAAGAGTGTGAGACAGAAATGACGTAGTAGGTTGTTTTTATAGTTTTGTTTTCAAAAATGGGCTGAAGGGGACGTGTAAATGACAGGACCTCCTTCTTCACCCCAAGGGTGAAAGATACTGGCACGAAATCTCAAATAGTCAGGAGTGGTCGGTTTTAAGTCAATGAGTAAATACTCGTGAGGGGTTTGAGTGGCATCGTCGTACGCATAATTGAGCCAAGGAGCCCCTAACTGTTTGGCTAACACTTGTACTTGAGATTTGTCTCTGGGGCTTTTAAACAAGACCACGTAATGAGCATTCAAACTAATGGTTCGATGAGCTTTACTTTGGTGAAATAAATTTTGTGTAATGTAGACAATACTAGCATTACCATGGTGTCCTTTTCGTGTAAACTAAAGTTTAATTTCTTCTTCGTCTTCTCCTAACATGTCATCAAAAATAACTAAATGAGTTTGACTCACGTCAGACACGATTCCATCGTCTTCGTGAGGAATACCATCCACAAAGGAAATGGTTTCTCCTTGACTTTCTTTCAATAACGTGTAAGACGGTTGCCACTCTTTGTAACACCACACGATACGTTGAGGTGGACGATCAAACAAATCAGTTTTGTGTTCGATCAATCGTTTGACAAATTCGGTTTTCCCTGAACCACTGGGTCCAGCAATCAACATGTTAAATGGATGGCGCAGATACAAAGCATTCCAACTTTGTCGATCTAACTTTTCGTCAATCACTTTAACCACAGAGGAAGAGGCAGACGAGGTAGAAGAGGAGGAGGATGATGTAGCCATGATTGAGGTAAGAAGATTTTTGAGAAGAAGACAAAAAACCCAAGGCATTTTATACGATCTTCATACACGTTTATTTTTTTTAAAAAAAGTAACCAACCAACCAACAAAAATAACATTTTTTTTACAAGTCATTCATTTACAGTACGAGTGAGAAAATAGGCAAGTAAAATCATCAGGTACACAATGAAGGCTCCTACTAAAACCATCAAACTGTCATATAAACACGTCAATGTACAACAATTGTTTCGTGTCCTAGTCATGAAAGACACTGTTTGTGGTGACATTCTTCTTCTGCTCGTCTTTTGTTTTTTTGAATCCTCTGACGACGGTGGTGGTGGTAAAGAAGGGTGGTGGTGGTGTACCTCAAGAGGTATTGGAACCACAGTAGTGGTGGTGGTGGTGGTGTCAGGTACTTCTTCTTTTTCTTCTTTTAGGGTTTCCCATCGAGGTTCCCTTTTTTTCACTTTTAGACCCTTATGGACAAGTGGCCAAATCTTGGGCAAATTGACCCACTTCTTGTAACCAATATTGGAAACCAAGGTTTCTCCAGGGTCGTACATCTTTTCAATAGAAAAGGTGTTGGTGTAACTCACTAGCAAAACACACTTCTTGAAATGTTTTATACACAGATAAAGTGTGACGAATGTCTTCTTCACATGGAAGTGCGTCACTAATTTTCATCACCACTCTCAACGCTTTACGTACAATGTTTCTTTCGTGGACTGATAAAATCAAGTTTTTATAGTCTTCTTCTTCTTCTACTAAGTCCGAAAAAGAACACAGGGTCATATTGTTTTTTGGAACTCAACAACAATTGAGTCCAAAACAACCACGGATCGTTCAAAAGAATCCAAGGCAAACACTTGTCCTCAAAAATACTCCACAACGAATGTCCTGGAAAACGAATTCCAAGATAAGAAGTCACTAAGACACACACCACATAACGTCCAAAATTTAATGGACACAGTTCTTGTATCACTTTTTTATAATCCTCTAAGGCCTGAACATGATCTATGATTTCCTTCCACGGAATCCGTTTCACGAGTGGCGTGTAGAGTTCAGGCATACCCACTCTTTTATAGCCAGGCTACCTAATAATAGACACTTAGTGGTGACGGGCTAGATCTTTGGCAAACTCTTGGTAAATCTTTTCGCGCACTTCCAAAGACAAGCCACGAATGTACTCTGGTAAAGTTTCCGTATTCTTCTAAAGAAGAAGTATTCTCCTCCGACATGGATTTTTTTTAAAAAAACTACTTCTTCTTCTGTTTGGCATCTGGCTCATCGTACCCGTACTGTTCTAAGGCGACTAAAGGTAAGAACTGACAGTGCGGAGACCATCTGGCATGTTCAATGTAAGCTGAGTCGGTAGGCTCCCAATGGCGAAGTTTCACACGGCAACTAAAACATTGAACTTTATCTCCTTCTCACGTGTATTTAAATCCAGATCTAGCTAAACCTTCCGGTTTAGGTCCTTCTAGATATTTTGGCCACTTGTCTTGGAATGACTCCAGTCGACTTTCATACTTGGAATAACCAAGTAAAGTCACAGGTATTCTGATATGTAAATAGGGACCCACATTCACCTTGTTGTCATTAACGTCGATACCAAACCGTACAGAATCCGTTTCATCGCATGGTACTGCATCACACTCCAAGTCGTGGTGACTCATCTTTTTTTTCTTCTTCTTCTTGCTTCTTGGTTAACGTTGAAAGTGAGAATGAAGGGTTAGCTTTGGAAGGGGTTCCTTTTTTATACTTCTCCAAATCGGCGTGTCCGTAAGGTAAAGTGGTGTGATCTGGAAGTCTCACTCTTTTTTGGTACACAATGCGATACACTTTTTGAACAGGTCGAGTCACGATTTTATGATTTGGTAGGCGTACAATCTTGTGAGGTTCTAACGTAGCTACTTGAAAATCTTTCACTTGTCCAGACAGTAAAGCATTTTTTAAAACCTCAAAGTTCACGACTTGGTTAGTTCGATAATTCAGAGTCAATCCTTTGACTTTGCATTGAGTGTGAAATTGACCTTGCGGGTCTCGGTATCGGTACCCATAATTTTTAGGGCCACCGCTAGCAAAACTCAAAATGGTATCTTGAGGGTGTTCGTCTGTCCAGGCTCCTAAACGATCTCCTTGAATAGTAGGGTGTGGACAACCGGGGCGATGAATGTAAATGCAACTGTCAGTATCAAAATACAAGACACGATCTCCCAAGACTTCTAACGCTTCGTCGTACAATTTCAAACGAGCATGAGCAGTCACGTAAGCGGCAGTGACTACGTTGCTAAAGTCGTCAGGTTTAACAAACTTAGGATCTTCTTCAAAATTGACATAGATCAAATCCTCACGGACGATTTCGACGTGTTTAACTAGTATACTTTTGTCGTCCACCAATTCAAAGTAACGATAAGGATCGTCCACGTATTCCGTTTTTGGTAAGATCGTACGTTGAGCCATTTTTCCCCACAAACAATTCAACATCACTTTGGCAAACGATCTTTTCCTTCATTTTTTTTCTACGTCTTCTAAAGTGATGCCTTCGACGTCACGGTATTCATCTTTGAATCGTTCTTGGTCTGACACCACGAAGGATAGCCACTAGCTTCTTGTTTCAGTTTGAGAAATTGGTTCACCTACCCGGAGAAAATGCCTGGATGATTAGTGGCGTCGTCCTTTTGGTATTGGGCTGTAGTTGGAAAGTGCCAAATTTCATACACGTTCAATAAACGGTATCCACGATCCAGAGCTCGAAACAGAGCACGTTCCTGTCAACGACCGTTCTTCCTTCGTGTGGCGACAGGGATGATCTTGGTTGCACGTTTCGGCACACGTCCGACATAAAGGAAACATCAATTTTCCTTGACAATGGTGAGGTAAGATGGGATGAAACAAGTTTGTCGGAGGTAAGACTTTACATTTGATTAATCCTTCGTATTGACGAATGTGTTCCATGTCAATGTGTTCTGTTAAAATTTCAGGGTGACCGGTAGGAAAACGAGAATATTTACACACCCAAGGATACAAAGAACACACGTCGATGTATTTGATTTCTTCTCCTTGGGATTCATTCACGTCGTACAGTAAACGAGTGGCATTGGTTCGTCCTCCAAATAAACTGTGGCGCGGATCTAAAGGTTCGATGTCGGCTGCGTCGTAACTTTGAGTGATGGTTTTAAATTCAGGATCGGTTTTCAAACGTCGATCGTATTCGTGTTCCAACATTTCTATCACTTCGTAACCTTGACTTTCTAACTGGAGTCGTCGTTGACAAGTCTGTTCGTATAACTGATCCATGATAGAATCTGAATAAGGGCTTTCCATGTCTCGGTTAGGATAACAAGTAGGACATCCGTGAAATAAACATCCCTGAAACTCGTACACAATGTGCGGGTTTTCTAAATCCCAACCATCCACGGAATAACCTCCAATCTTTTTTTCTCCTCCTCCGTTTCTAGCATGTTGTATCCATTTGTCTTCTTTTTGACATAAGCAATGAAGCCAACGTAAAGCTTTGACCGAATATTGACGACTAGCAAAGAGTCCCGTGTTGGAGTCGATGATGGCCAGTTGGTTCTCGGGCATGAAATTTTGTCTGTAGATCAAGGAACAGGCTTTAGGTAAAGTGGCTGCATCTTTCAAAGGATCGACCTCCCCATGATTGAGAAACAACTCTCGAAATTTTCCACAACAGCGCCTTAAAATATCTACATCCGATCGACAATATTTGAGCATCTCTTCTTGAAAGTCAAAGGGATCGTTCTGATGAGTTCGGTACCAAGCGTGAAAAGCTTCTCGCTGTTCGGGTCGCATTCCATCGGGGTCGTAATCATGAAGGTCAGGTAAATGAGGTAGGACGGCCTGTTGATTAGCTTCCGTGTTAAAGAAGTGAGGAAAGTAACCTTTAGCCATTTCTGTCATGCCGAACGTTTTTGGCATTCGACTCAAAGGCATGGCTAAATAACTCATCGAATCTTTGAATTGAACTTGTCCTACTTTCATGTAGATGAGCTTTTTTCCATTCATGGTGACTTCAGGACGTTCGGTTCCA
Source organism: Margaritifera margaritifera (assembly GCA_029931535.1). Classification (NCBI taxonomy): domain Eukaryota; kingdom Metazoa; phylum Mollusca; class Bivalvia; order Unionida; family Margaritiferidae; genus Margaritifera; species Margaritifera margaritifera. The sequence continues at coordinate 1,070,880 of JAQPZY010001335.1, read as the reverse complement.
TGGTTCAAATAATAATGAAGTAAAAACTGTCCATCGTATCCCGAAAAATTGTGCGCTATGACGGTCGCATACCGATGACAACTTCCGTAACGATGAATGTCTTCTTCGCTCCAAGTGTCGTGGGTGGTGGGATCTAAAACCCATTCAGCAAACTCAGACAAAGTATTCACTCCACGAAAGATTTTTTCACGTCCTCCTGGAATACGACTACAATGAGGACAGTGAAAATGAATCGATTCTTGAATCCACTGATTACAAGCCCGATGTGCTACACAGAAATTGGGAATGTGAGTGACTGTTTCTTGCATGCATTCAAAATCAAAGAAGATGAAATCTACTTGGATCTTGTTCTTCTTCGTCTTTATTTCTTTCTTCTCTATCTTGTCAAACTTTTGAATAAAACATCGATGATCAAAATCGACGATCTGATGACAAATAGAACATTTTTTCTTGCCAGCACAAATGTGTGCTTTGGAGTCGTTGGAACGAATCAGCTGTCCACACGTAGAACACGATTGTAATAACTCACAAGCACATTTTTGTTGTTGTCCTTGGGTCTTGCGATGCTGTTAGTAGCAAGTAGGACTGACAAAACGACGTCGACAGGTTTCACAATAAATGTGTTGTTGTTGTTGTTGTGATTCAGGAAGACATGGTGTGTCGGCTAAACAACCCCGACATCTTGCTCCACAACCAATGTGTTTCTCCCGACTATTACACCCTTTGTTACATTTCTCACAGAAGTATCCGTATCCCAAAAATCCAGTAATACTGGTAATAGTATCAAAATGTTCTTGATGGTGATAAAGATGAATGTATTTTCCTTCAGGAAAATCAGGGCCTCGAAACAGTAGAGCTCCACGCACTTCTTGAGGGTGAACTTTTAACGTATAATGAGGAGATAAAACATCTTGAAGTTTCTGCATTTGAGAAATGCCACACACGGTCTCTTTAGGGATCCCTGCTTGTTTCAACAAGAGTTCTGCCTCTTTTCGTTGTTGGGGTCTGTTAGATTTTCTAATGTTCATCCAGGCTTTTTTCCATTCTTTGCTCTCGTTCTTGTTAGCATAGGTACGACCCACCACGATAGCTCGAGCCAAGCACATTGAATCTTCAGTATTGTTAATTTGGACGACACTGCGCTTGGTAGTACGAAGATCGTCCACCAATAACGGTTTTCTGCTTCGACCACTTCCTCGAGGTGGAGAAACGTGAGTCAAGTAAAGGGTCTCCTTTCCATCGGTGATGGAAAACTTGTCATTGGATTGTTGTACATGTTCTATTTTGGACATGACTTTATCTGGCGTTAATTCAGTCGGACTGCTAAATTCAATCCAAACGGGACTCTTCAATTGGTCACACTCAATGCAAAGTCAAAGGATTGACTCTGAATTATCGAACTAACCAAGTCGTGAACTTTGAGGTTTTAAAAAATGCTTTACTGTCTGGACAAGTGAAAGATTTTCAAGTAGCTACGTTAGAACCTCACAAGATTGTACGCCTACCAAATCATAAAATCGTGACTCGACCTGTTCAAAAAGTGTATCGCATTGTGTACCAAAAAAGAGTGAGACTTCCAGATCACACCACTTTACCTTACGGACACGCCGATTTGGAGAAGTATAAAAAAGGAACCCCTTCCAAAGCTAACCCTTCATTCTCACTTTCAACGTTAACCAAGAAGCAAGAAGAAGAAGAAAAAAAAGATGAGTCACCACGACTTGGAGTGTGATGCAGTACCATGCGATGAAACGGATTCTGTACGGTTTGGTATTGACGTTAATGACAACAAGGTGAATGTGGGTCCCTATTTACATATCAGAATACCTGTGACTTTACTTGGTTATTCCAAGTATGAAAGTCGACTGGAGTCATTCCAAGACAAGTGGCCAAAATATCTAGAAGGACCTAAACCGGAAGGTTTAGCTAGATCTGGATTTAAATACACGTGAGAAGGAGATAAAGTTCAATGTTTTAGTTGCCGTGTGAAACTTCGCCATTGGGAGCCTACCGACTCAGCTTACATTGAACATGCCAGATGGTCTCCGCACTGTCAGTTCTTACCTTTAGTCGCCTTAGAACAGTACGGGTACGATGAGCCAGATGCCAAACAGAAGAAGAAGTAGTTTTTTAAAAAAAATTTCATGTCGGAGGAGAATACTTCTTCTTTAGAAGAATACGGAAACTTTACCAGAGTACATTCGTGGCTTGTCTTTAGAAGTGCGCGAAAAGATTTACCAAGAGTTTGCCAAAGATCTAGCCCGTCACCACTAAGTGTCTATTATTAGGTAGCCTGGCTATAAAAGAGTGGGTATGCCTGAACTCTACACGCCACTCGTGAAACGGATTCCGTGGAAGGAAATCATAGATCATGTTCAGACCTTAGAGGATTATAAAAAAGTGATACAAGAACTGTGTCCATTAAATTTTGGACGTTATGTGGTGTGTGTCTTAGTGACTTCTTATCTTGGAATTCGTTTTCCAGGACATTCGTTGTGGAGTATTTTTGAGGACAAGTGTTTGCCTTGGATTCTTTTGAACGATCCGTGGTTGTTTTGGACTCAATTGTTGTTGAGTTCCAAAAAACAATATGACCCTGTGTTCTTTTTCGGACTTAGTAGAAGAAGAAGAAGACTATAAAAACTTGATTTTATCAGTCCACGAAAGAAACATTGTACGTAAAGCGTTGAGAGTGGTGATGAAAATTAGTGACGCACTTCCATGTGAAGAAGACATTCGTCACACTTTATCTGTGTATAAAACATTTCAAGAAGTGTGTTTTGCTAGTGAGTTACACCAACACCTTTTCTATTGGAAAGATGTACGACCCTGGAGAAACCTTGGTTTCCAATATTGGTTACAAGAAGTGGGTCAATTTGCCCAAGATTTGGCCACTTGTCCATAAGGGTCTAAAAGTGAAAAAAAGGGAACCTCGATGGGAAACCCTAAAAGAAGAAAAAGAAAAAGTACCTGACACCACCACCACCACCACTACTGTGGTTCCAATACCTCTTGAGGTACACCACCACCACCCTTCTTTACCACCACCACCGTCGTCAGAGGATTCAAAAAAACAAAAGACGAGCAGAAGAAGAATGTCACCACAAACAGTCTTTCATGACTAGGACACGAAACAATTGTTGTACATTGACGTGTTTATATGACAGTTTGATGGTTTTAGTAGGAGCCTTCATTGTGTACCTGATGATTTTACTTGCCTATTTTCTCACTCGTACTGTAAATGAATGATTTGTAAAAAAAATATGTTATTTTTGTTGGTTGGTTGGTTACTTTTTTTAAAAAAAATAAACGTGTATGAAGATCGTATAAAATGCCTTGGGTTTTTTGTCTTCTTCTCAAAAATCTTCTTACCTCAATCATGGCTACATCATCCTCCTCCTCTTCTACCTCGTCTGCCTCTTCCTCTGTGGTTAAAGTGATTGACGAAAAGTTAGATCGACAAAGTTGGAATGCTTTGTATCTGCGCCATCCATTTAACATGTTGATTGCTGGACCCAGTGGTTCAGGGAAAACCGAATTTGTCAAACGATTGATCGAACACAAAACTGATTTGTTTGATCGTCCACCTCAACGTATCGTGTGGTGTTACAAAGAGTGGCAACCGTCTTACACGTTATTGAAAGAAAGTCAAGGAGAAACCATTTCCTTTGTGGATGGTATTCCTCACGAAGACGATGGAATCGTGTCTGACGTGAGTCAAACTCATTTAGTTATTTTTGATGACATGTTAGGAGAAGACGAAGAAGAAATTAAACTTTAGTTTACACGAAAAGGACACCATGGTAATGCTAGTATTGTCTACATTACACAAAATTTATTTCACCAAAGTAAAGCTCATCGAACCATTAGTTTGAATGCTCATTACGTGGTCTTGTTTAAAAGCCCCAGAGACAAATCTCAAGTACAAGTGTTAGCCAAACAGTTAGGGGCTCCTTGGCTCAATTATGCGTACGACGATGCCACTCAAACCCCTCACGAGTATTTACTCATTGACTTAAAACCGACCACTCCTGACTATTTGAGATTTCGTGCCAGTATCTTTCACCCTTGGGGTGAAGAAGGAGGTCCTGTCATTTACACGTCCCCTTCAGCCCATTTTTGAAAACAAAACTATAAAAACAACCTACTACGTCATTTCTGTCTCACACTCTTTTTTGGAGAGAAGATGACTTCCTTTCAATCTCATCCTTCGGCTAAATTGATTCGTGCCTTGTATGGCATCAGTCGTGAAAAAAATGCACAAGTCCGTGCTCATTTGTTAGAAGCGAGTCTTAAAGAAGTGTTACGATGGTTTACTTTGACAGCACGTCAATTACTACAAGGCATCATTCACATCCCTCATCAAACTCAACGTTTTTTTCAAAGACATAAAGTGGCATTGTCACAACTGGCTGATCCTAGAATCGATTCACGGACTAAAAAACAAATCATTTTAACTCCTGGTGGAAGTGGTTCTTTAGGAGGAGTCATGATTCGTTCCCTTTTGAAATGGGATCCTAATGATGCCAAAACCAAAACAACTCCTAAAAAGAAGAAGAAAAGTCCCAAGAAGAAAACCAGCCCCAAGAAAAAGAAAAGTCGTACCCAAAAGAAGAAAAAAACACCCACTGCCACCACCACTGGCACCCGCAAGAGAGGTACTGCAGCCAGGACGCAAACGTACACCCGCAAAACAACACCATCCTTACCATCCCCACCAGCAGTGACGAGGTCTCCTTTTGCGTCCACTTTCTCTTCCTCTTTGTCTTCTTCACCCCCTTTTACCATGATGCCTGTCAAACCAGACTTAAGATCCGTGTTTCCTAATTTGATGCAAAAATGGAAACCTATTTCTAAAGTTACCCCGTCGGGACCGTCAACTTCAGCTGATTTAGCCATGGCAGCAGCCACCCACAAAGTACCATCCCCTAAAACCAAAGTCCAAGAAAGAACTGGTATCTTACAAAGTTTAGTGGATTTATCCAAACAAGAATTGAAACGATTTAGTCCTTTGAAAACACCTCAACGTCGAGTGAGACCTGTCGTGAAGTTGGCACGTCGTGCAGACAATCAGTGGAGACATATTCCAGTATAAAATAGAAGGGTGAAAGGCCAAAAGACTTCAGACTTGTTTTCTACCGACTAAAAAAGATGGCTCCCAAACGTGTACACCACCACCAAGAAAAGAAGAAAACCACCAAAAAAGGACGACTTCCCCCTCGTCTAGCTAAACATTGGGATGTCTTGTCTGTCTTGACCAAATCCAATTCTCCCATGCGAAAACAACTCATTCAAACAGCTCCAAAAGAAATCATTGATACCGTGTTTGAATGTTGTTTGAACGTGTTGAAAGGAACGGTACCTTTGTCCAAGATACAGAAACAAAAATTAGGGAAACATCGGAATGTTCTTCGTCAAATGGTGAAAAAGAAAATACCTCTTCAACAAAAGAAAAAAATGTTGGTACAACGAGGAGGATTTGTACCTATGCTGTTAGGACCGCTGTTAAAAATAGCCGCTCCTTTGTTAGGAACAATTGCTGGACCACTTTTAGGAGGGGTCATGCGATAAAAAAAAGAAGATAAAAAGGACCACCCTTCTCTGAAAAAACCACACCTTTTTGGTACCTTTGAATGAAATGGAAGGACGAAAACTGACTTTAGTACCTTACAAACGATGGATGGAATTTCATCGTTGGAACGAACAACGGATACCTCATTTACCACCCAATCCTAATCTTAACGAAATGTCTCAGTTACAACAAGAAATACAATCCCTGATGGAACAAAACAATGTGTCCGAAACAGAAAAATCCCAACGGTACGGTCAACTTTTACAACGTCTACAACTCTTTCGCCAAAAAGCAGTCGACGAAACAGCTTCACCCACTCTGAGAGATTTTAAGGTTCTGATGAAAAGCGAACCTAAAGTGACCATCAAAAAAGAAAAAGAAAAAGAAGAAGAAGAAGAAGAAGAAGAGTTTTTACTAACTCCACCTCTTAAAAAAATAAAAAAGTTAGCCACACCGGATTGGATAAAAAAGAAGAGGTCTACCCCTTTACCCTCAGAAGAGAAAAAGAAAGAAGTAAAGAAAGAAGTCAAAACAGAACCGATGACCCCTGATCAAACTTCCTCCTTTACCCCAGTAGCACGTCGGACACGTAAACAACAACAATCCAAAAAGATACCTCACGAAGAAAAGAGTATTGGAACTTGGTTAACTTATTCTTGAGAAAAATCATGGAGAAACTGTTAGCCACCATTTATTACAATCCTGGTCATGCTGCTGGTTACGGAGGAGTTCAAAAAGTGTATCGAGCTGCTAAAAGTCAATTGAAAAGTGTACGTTTGCCCGAAGTACGACGATGGTTACAAGAACAATTGACGTACACGTTACACAAACCCATTCGACGTAAATTTTCTAGAAGTACTACTCAAGTGGAAGGGATCGATCATCAATGGCAAGCCGATTTAGCGGACGTCTCTCATTTAGCCACTTACAATAGTGGTCACAAATATTTGTTTTGTGTCATCGATGTGTTTTCCAAATTTGCTTGGGTCGTGCCTTTGACCTCTAAAAGCAGTACCGAATTGGTACGGGCCTTAAAATTGGTCTTGAAACAAAGTGGACGCCAACCTTTACGATGGCAAACTAACAAAGGCACCGAATTTCTAAACCAACCTTTTCAAAAAGAATTGAAACAAAGACACATTCATTTTTTTACGACCGAAAATCCTGAAACCAAAGCCAGTATCGTGGAACGTTTTCAAAGAACTTTGAAAGAACGTATGTGGAAATATTTTACACATCAACATACTCTCAAGTACATCGACGTGTTACCTCGTTTGGTCAAAGCGTACAATCAATCGTACCATCGTAGCATTGGATGTACCCCCGAAGAGGTCAGCCCTGAAAACGAAGTGACCGTGTTTGATAAATTATTTGGTTCACCCCAGCAGAAAAAGAAAAAGACACCCTTGTTGGAGTTAAAGACGGGAGATTGGGTTCGCATCGGAAAAACCAAACGTACTTTTGACAAAGGTTATTTACCTAACTGGACTACCGAATTGTTTCGTGTCACTACCCCCGTCCGTGGACGTGATCCTCCCGTCTATAAATTGGAAGACATGCACGGTGAAGTACTCAAAGGAACATTTTACTTGCCTGAGTTACAACGAGTGACTAAAAAAGAAGACACCTTGTACGACATCGAAAGCATTCTCGAACAAAGAACACGCAAAGTTGGTAAACGACGAATAGAAGAAGTCAAAGTACGTTGGAAAGGATATCCCCCTAGTTTTGATTCTTGGATTGCGGCTTCTCAAGTCGTCGACTATAAAAAGAAAAAGAAGTAAACTCACAATATGCCATTCAACACAGTAGCCACCCAGACGACTTCAACGACTCCTTCACAAAGTTCTTCTCTTCAAGAATTACAAAAACAACCACTTTGGGTGTGGTGTGGAGAACGTGTGCCTAAAAATCAAATCGTCTTTTTCTGCCAAATCTTTGTAGTGTATTGTGTCATCGGAGCAGCGATTGCTAATTTGAGTTTACAACAAGGAGACAAACAATTGTGGACCATTTTACTGAGCAGTTGCATCGGTTATCTTTTACCCAGCCCCTCTTTGAAATTTACGACCACGACCGACAACAGTCACCACAACAACGCCAGTTCACCTTCTTCTTCGTCCAGTTACCACCACCACCAAAATACTACCAGTCCTCTTTTGGAACCTTTTGAACATCCTTCTTCTGTTCACTTGAGTGACACCTCGGACACCAGAACCACCACTTTGGAACTATGAATGACCAATTTTATTTAACGTTACCTAGTGACAGTTCTATGGATGTGTTTCCCAACAACAGCTTATGTTGTTTCACGGCCAAATTACCTCAAGCCATTCAATTGGATCACGATACTCATTGGGAAGTGGGTTTGATAGAAATCATTCATCCTACGCAAATCATAAACATCAACAAAACTCAAAACACTATGGTTGTACAAATCTTGAACAAAAAAATACATGATCACTTGGTAAATAATGATCCTGAAATCTGGAAAGAAGACCCTGAAGATCCAGACATAAAAGGATCATTCAAAAAGTTAGTACCAGATCCTAAATCTACTAGTCCTACTGTCTATTCTCAGATTACCCTGAGAATTCCTACAGGGTATTATTTTAGTCCTGAACATTTGGTGGACACCATTAGAACCCAGTTTGCACGCCAATTTAGCTAAGCCATATCAGTAGCCAATAAATTTGTAAGAATTGCTTACCATGCTTTGGCACGACGTTTAATTGTCCAATTTTTCAAAGAGAGAGGGCAATTCCTTACTGAGAAAGATAAAGGTTTACCTTTGGAAGAAAGAAAATACTTGACCATTGAATTTTGCTCTGGATTGTTTGGTATTTTGGGTGGAAATAAAGATTTTACCGCTGAAAGTTATTTAGAGTTTTGAACCAACGTAGAATTTGGACATAAATTTAAACATCCTATCGAATTGAATGGTGGACTGAATTTAATGTTTGTCTACTCCGATGTGGTGGAGTACAACGTGGTGGGACACACATCTGCTCCGTTACTGAGAGTCATTCCTTTCAAATTGGATATTGGTGGTGGTGGTGGTTCTAGTGTTACTGTGGACGAAGAGGGTGGAAGTACTACCACTAGTAATTCTAGTATTGGTGGCAACACCTTTCACGTTCACCGTGAATTTGTACATCCTCATTATCTTCCAGTCAGTAAATCGTATTTTGGCAGTGTCCAGATTAGTATAAAAGGAGATTTAGGACAAAGTGTACCATTCATTGACCAAGGAAAAGTCACGGTGAAACTACATTTTCGAAAAAAACAAGTTCTCTAACATTCCTCAAATAAAAAATGTATCCAGTGTACCAAGGAGTGGCTCGACAACGAGGACATGGTTTAGGAGATATGTTAAAATCAGCCTTTCGGACGGTAGCTCCTATTTTGAAACCGATGGTGTCTCGAGGATTTCATGCCTTAAAAGATGCTGCTTTGACACAAGGAAAAGAATTTTTGCAAAACGTCCTCATCGACAAACAAAATCCAAAAGAAGCCTTTTTGAGAGCAGGCAAAAATGTGTTGATGACTACTGGTAAAGATCTTTTTGGTCCTTTACAATGATAACAGATATCTTTTCTTCTGTCTCTCTTTTGCATGTCGACGTTGTGGACATTCTGGAGCCCAAAGTCCTTTCTTTTGACAGATATAACAAGTATCTTCACTTTTATCTCTGTTTTGGTGTTGCCTTTGTGGACATTGTGTAGCCCAATGACCTTTCTCTTTGCAGATATAACAAGTATCTTGTCTTTTATCTCTGTTTTGGTGTTGCCGTTGTGGACATTGTGTAGCCCAATGACCTTTCTCTTTACAGATATAGCAAGTATCTTGACTTTTATCTCGAACGCAGTACTTTTCCATCTTCACAGTTTGAAAGTACAATCACCAAAGACTGATTCTGAAGGTACGAAGGTCTCTCTTTATATACTCTCCTCTCTCTATATAAAGGTACCTGGGTGAAAACTGAATCAGTTTCAAAGTAAAGTTCAAGATGAAAAGATCACGCAAAATCTATGAGAAACCAAAAGAAGAACAAGAAGAAGAAAAGGAAAACAGGATTCCTATGAAGAAGAAATTCAAAAAACACAAGAGAGACAGTGAGAATGAATAAGAAAAGGAAACTATGATTCCAGTGTTTCGATTCAAGCCACACAGAAAGTGAACTTTGTTTTCTTGTGTGTTTTTTTTGGTGTTATATGTTATATTGCTGAATTATTTTGTAAAAAAAATTTGATGAATACAAAAGACTGGAGAGAAAAAAAGTAAGTGGTTTTGTGTTATTTTGTTTTAGAGTAGAGATGCACACACTCACACTTGTGGTTTTTTTATCAAAAGTAGTTTCTTTTAGGTCATGTGGTTTTTAGATTCAGGGTCATGGAGTGTAAACACCGCGAAGCCAAGAATGACGTAGAAAGAATGACGTTGAAATCTGATTTGAAACTGATTCAGTTTTCACCCAGGCACCTTTATATAGAGAGAGGAGAGTATATAAAGAGAGAGCTTCGTACCTTCAGAATCAGTCTTTGGGATTGCACATTCAAACTGTGAAGATGGAAAAGTACTGCGATCAAGATAAAAGTCAAGATACTTGCTATATCTGCCAAGAGAAAGGACATTGGTCTTCAGAATGTCCACCACGTTCACAAAAAAGAGATTTTGGAATTGAATTGAATAAGTACGTTCATAAAGTGTATGATAATTATGCTGCAGACATACTTGGAAATGTCTATCATTTGAAGTCTGGAAGGAAAGTCAAAGGAATTTTGAGATCAACTGGATTGATAAAGATTAATGTTACTGGTAAGGAAGGAAAGAAGAGAAAAGATACAAGTCGAAGAAGATTTGTCTTTGAAGCGGTCAATGGACTGGATCTACCAAGACAGAGTCGAGTGGTACATCTCAATGATGTACTTGATGATGATAGAATAGAAAATCTTCAAGTGATGACTGCTAGTGAACAAACTTGTTTACATAAACATGTGAAGAATGATAAAGAAAAAAGGAGAGTTAATTTTGGAAGTGCTAAAAGTGTGTTGTGTCAGTTGGTTGGTGAGACTGAGGAAAGAAGATTTGAAAGTATGAAAAAAGCTGCTCAATATTTTGATTGTCATACAGGAAGTATCTACTTTTGCTGTACTGGGATTTATAAGTCAGTCTTTTCGAAGAAGTTTCAGAAAAGATTTCAAGCTAGATGGGAAGAGCCAGAGAAGAAGAGTCAAGTCATTGGAGGATTTGTGAGACCTGTGAAATTAACTGACTTGAATTCAGGATTATATAGTCGAATGGATTCCATTGGTGATGTGGCAAGATGTTTTGGATTAGATAAGCGTGAAGTTTACAGGATTTGTCAAAAACGGAAGTGGATTCAAGATGATAATGGACATTTTATTAAGTTGGAGTTTATCAATGAGAGTCCAGAAGAAAGTTATGAGAGAATTGTTGACAAGAATCTTACTGAAGTGCCAGAACAAGAAGACGATGAAATGGTAATAATATAAAAATGTATTGAACTGTATTGGACTTATATGAAATTGTTTTTATTACCACGAGTAACATAATGTATATACATTAAATAAAATATAATTATTATTATTGTGATTGTTGAAAAAAAAGGTGTTATGTGGTTTTTTATTGAATTTGAAAAAAAAATAATGAATATGTTCTTTCTCTCACTTTCTATCGATCTAAAAAAAGTTAAAAACCTTTTTTTCCCACTATTTTTTTATTGACTCTCTTTCTATCGATCTAAAAAAAGTTAAAAACCTTTTTTTTCCCACTATTTTTTTATTGACTCTCTTTCTATCGATCTAAAAAAAAGTTAAAAACCTTTTTTTTCCCACTATTTTTTTATTGACTCTCTTTCTATCGATCTAAAAAAAGTTAAAAACCTTTTTTTCCCACTATTTTTTTATTGAATTTGAAAAAAATAATGAATATGTTCTTTTTTTCTTTCTGTCGATCTGAAAAAAAAACCTTACCATGTTTTCCTTCACGTCCGAACTTCTAGTATATTAAAAACCACGTCTTCACCGGTTAAGCTATCTAGTTTTTTTATTCAACCAACATGAACAACGTTGAAATCATCAGACAAGTTAAAGTTCATTTAGAGGTGGTCTGGAACCTCCTCCATGACTTAGAGAGAAAAAGGAGAAGGAGGAGAGGGAGAAGGAGGAGAGGAAAAGGAAAATTCCCATCAAATCGCATCCAATGATGGAGGATTCCAAGAAAAGAAAATTGGAATCCTAAAATTTTGTCCCTATTTTACCCAAACCTCCGCCATCTTGTCCCCCAAGAGGCCCACCAATGTTAATTTCCCGTTTGTCCCCAAAGTAACCCCTTTGTCCCTATAAATTTTTCACTTTTGTCCCTATTTTACCCAAACCTCCGCCATCTTGTCCCCCAAGAGTCCCCCCAATGTTAATTTCCCGTTTGTCCCCCAAGTGTCCCCTTTGTCCCTCAACACTCCCCCCTAACTACTTCTATATTACCAAACAAAAGTTTACCAAGTTGTTGTAACCTTATTTCCTCAGCTGCTCTTGATTAGCAATCGCGGGATACAAATCAGACAATAGCGCCCATTCAAAACATCTATTGTCGGCATTTTTTACACAGCTCGCCGTGGAATACATGCTGGTGTTGGAATATAACTCGACCCACGTATAGGATTAAACGGGGAAATATGCAGTTGAACTTCTGCGCATCTATCAAGAGTCCATCCTGACCTTGCATTTGTGTATTTTTCCTATGTGTCGAGAATCTTTGAAAGCCTTTATCGATTTTATCATTGGTGGTCTCGGTGTCTTTACGTTTTAAGATTACAAGGGGGCCACCATGAAGCAACGAGGTTGTGGTTTTAAATCCATCCTTGTCATGGTTAAGTGGCATGCTCAAATACAAATGAAAAACAATATCTGTCTCAGTAGCAATGGTATGTGTGATATGGCGACGACGCGCTTGTTTATCACCAACCACCTGTGCTATTTCAGCCCTCTTGGCCCGTGGAGAAATCTTGATAGAATACTGCGCTGCTATTTCACGAAGTTGTTTGACTGTCAACTGTGGCTCCTCTGCGAGTCATAACATTGCAAGTATGTTATCTTTACTCATACCACTTGGAATCCTTATCCCACGCTCTTGCGCAAGTTGTCTTAATTGATTCACAGTTGCCGTGCTTATGTAAGGAAATCGTTGTTTTAATTGAGAATTTTTGTATTATTGTTTTACTTTACCAGGATCAGAAACTGCAATCGCTTCAATTTTGGCTATTATTTCGTTTACTTCTGTATCGTTTTCAACAGCTTCGTCGGGTTTTTCTTAGCGGTGTCCGGTATTTCTGCAGTAATGGGTTCTATTGCTGTTGCGCAGGGAAATCTTTGACGGCACGCACGATAATACCCGCGAATAGATCCACATGGTCGGCAAAGCTAGTTACGAGAGTTTACTCCGATACCACATGTGAGACAAGGTCGAGCACCCGGACCAACACGCAACGCTAGCAAATGTGATTTACAGTATTCGTTATGGCATGTTCTGCCGCAGAGTTCACGTTTTCCAAGGCATACACCTTTGCATTAATTTCGTCCCAATGCCATTGAACTTGTTATATATATGGAAAGTTTAGTCTTTAATTAAACTTTCAGTTGCTTCAATCTCTCGTATGTTTTTGTTTTCTGCTTTTATACACAGTGATATAGAAGTAAACGTTACATAATCCAGAGGATAGTATCCGATTTTATAGCCGTCAACTGTACGAAACTTTTTTCCCCACCATAAAAAGGTGATTTTTAATCTTACATAAGGCTCTGCTAAATAACAGGGTCCTTTTCCCGATCTGGGCCAAACAGGTAAGGTCTTAACTCATCTATAATTTCATTCAACCATAACTCATTGCCACTAAGTCTAAGCACCGCTAATTTTCCAGTGTAAAATTGTACACCAACTTGTAAATTAAAATTTACATACTTGCATCCAATAATAAGAAACGTTTTGTGCCACTTATCATATAATCCATGGATTCCGTTCTTTGATGAAATATATCTTTGTTACTTTATCACATGGAGGCAAATGCTTTGCATCTAGCTGTTTAAATAAGTCTTCGTAATACTTCTTATCGCAGTCGGTGAGAGTGTATGCCATTGTTATATTAATGCTAAAGGCATCTCTCTAATTGATTTATTCTTGATGATCTTCACTACTGCTACTACTATCTTCATCTGAACAATTTTTACGTAGCTTTCAATTCTGAAGTTTATATCTTTAAAATGAGCGAAACATCCCGTTATAAAAACAGAGTTCCTTTTTTTCCTTGCAACTAAGATGTTTTAAACTTTTACATACTTTCTTTACTACGAAGTGCAACACTTTATTTCTCAAAACTTCTTGACAAAACCAGGTGTAACATTGCTTATGTATGGTAGGGTTTGTAGGTATTACCATATTAATTAACTGCCTCATATATTCCCTTCATTTGTCTACACTTTTGATGAAATCCAGTGCATTTGTTATACGTTCAGAATACAAAGACTTGTATTAGGCACTAACATGGAGACAAAATAGGTAATGTTTCATTGTCTGGAATGGCTGTTTTTGAATGAAATGACTGACTTTTTAGTGTCAATGACATTGTCGGAACTGTCCTAAGTAAAAGTCAGCCGGCTGAACTTAATAAACATTTTATTTCTGTTTAGAATTTAATGCCGCTGTCTGCTAGATGCAAGTAACTTTTTTTACTGGTTCAATCGCCAGGAATAATCAAAAAAGTAGGAACGATTTTCTTACGAACAACACTAGGAAGCGATAATAGCTCATTGGAGAAATTAGTGTAGTGATATCTTGAAAAGATGACAAAAGTTGCACCTATTATTTAAATTTGCTTTTTCTGTACCTGCGGCAACACTGCGCATACATGTAAAGTTTGGTTGCATTTTCTCCAGCGTGGTTTGGTCCAGAATACAATATATCTCATACGACAGCTGTCTAAATGGAGTGTCATGTTACGTCATAGGTGACAATGTCTCACTTGCCATACTCATAAAAATTCAGCTTCATTGATATGTTTGATCAAGGTAGAATACATTTCTACAAATAAACCATTATTTCATTTGTAAAGGTCAATTTTATTCAATTGATGGCATATTTTTAGTGTTGACATTTGTATATAAAAGCACAAAAATAACAAAAAAAACAAAAAACAAAAAACAAAAAAAAAAAAAAAACAAAGAAAAAAAGAAGAAGAATGTTACACTTTTCTGCCACAATCTGCAACCAGATTGTTGCTTTGGAAAAAAGATGCCCCTAATAAGTCTAAAACGGTACTTCTAATCTCCACATGCATGTTTCTGGAGAAAATGTTATCACTTGTGTGCATGAAATATAATAAGTGTCGAGAACCATGGGTCATTTCCACAATACAAAGATACATATATATATTACTTGTATAACTGGATTAAAGCCGGGTGGGAATGGATCTAGGAAAAACACTCAGCACGATTACGTGCGTGCGATGCTTATTTATAATGCATATGAATGATGAATGAATCTGATATCTTACTTATGCTTATGGAACTATGGATATAAGAAAATGATGCGCACAAAGTTCAACAATTGATATTAGAAAATGATATCGTTCCTAAATGAAACCGATCGAAGCATGGACTTTGAACAAATAAACATGAATGATCCCGTATATCAACGGATATTAACAACGTACTATATCAACGGATATTAACAACGTACGGAACGATAAATAAATATGATTATTATATGGAACTATAAATACGTATGGTTCACATGTGGATCTATCAACATGATACGATCAATGTGTGAAATGTCAAAACATATATGATTGATATACATGATACGATCAATGTGTGAAATGTCAAAACATGTGTCAAAACATGTATGATTGATATACATGATACGATCAATGTGCGAAATGTCAAAACATGTGTGATTGGTATACATGATACGATCAATGTGCGAAATGTCAAAACATATATGATTGATATACATGATACGATCAATGTGTGAAATGTCAAAACATGTGTCAAAACATGTATGATTGATATACATGATACGATCAATGTGCGAAATGTCAAAACATGTGTAATTGATATACATGATACGATCAATGTGCGAAATGTCAAAACACGTGTGATTGGTATACATGATACGATCAATGTGCGAAATGTCAAAACATGTGTTATTGATATACATGATACGATCAATGTGCGAAATGTCAAAACATGTATGGTTGATATACATGATAGGTCAGTGTGCGAAATGTCAAAACATGTGTGGTTGATATACATGATACGGTCAGTGTACCAAATGTCAAAACATGTGTGGTTGATATACATGATACGGTCAGTGTGCGAAATGTCAAAACATGTGTGGTTGATATGCATGATACGGTCAGTGTGCGAAATGTCAAAACATGTGCGGTTGATATGCATGATACGGTCAGTGTGCGAAATGTCAAAACATGTGCGGTTGATATGCATGATACGGTCAGTGTGCGAAATGAAAAAACATGTGTGGTTGATATGCATGATACGGTCAGTGTGCGAAACGTTAAAACATGTGTGGCTGACATGCATGATACGATCATTGTGCAAAACGTCAAAGGATGTCTGGTTGACATGCATGATACGATCAGCGTGCGAAACGTCAAAGGATGTCTGGTTGACATGCATGATACGATCAGCGTGCGAAACGTCAAATGATGTCTGTTTGAGATGCATGATACGGTCAGCGTGCGAAACGTCAAAGGAAGTATGGTTGACATGCATGATACGATCAGTGTGCGAAATGACAAAAGGATGTCTGGTTGACATGCATGATACGATCAGTGTGCGAAACGTTAAAAAATGTGTGGCTGACATGCATGATACGATCAGCGTGCGAAACGTAAAAGGATGTCTGGTTGACGTGCATGATACGATCAGTGTGCGAAACGTAAAAGGATGTCTGGTTGACGTGCATGATACGATCAGTGTGCGAAACGTAAAAGGATGTCTGGTTGACGTGCATGATACGATCAGTGTGCGAAACGTAAAAAGATGTGTGGTTGACGTGCATGATACGATCAGTGTGCGGAACGTAAAATGATGTGTGGTTGACGTGCATGATACGATCAGTGTGCGAAACGTAAAAAGATGTGTGGTTGACGTGCATGATACGATCAGTGTGCGAAACGTAAAAAGATGTGTGGTTGACGTGCATGATACGATCAGTGTGCAAAACGTAAAAAGATGTGTGGTTGACGTGCATGATACGATCAGTGTGCGAGACGTAAAAAGATGTATGTTGACCTGCATGATACGATCAGTGTGCGAAACGTTAAAAGATGTATGGTTGACGTGCAGGATACGATCAGTGTGCGAAATGTAAAAAGAGGTATGATTGATATACATGATACGATCAATGTGCGAACTGTAGAAAGATGTATGATTGATAAACACGATACGATCAATGTGCGAACTGTAGAAAGATGTATGATTGATATACATGATACGATCAATGTGCGAACTGTCGAAACATGTATGATTGATATATATAATACGATCAATGTGCGAAATGTCAAAACATGTATGATTGATATACATGATACGGTCAATGTGCGAAATGTAAAAACATGTATGATTGATATACATGATACGATCAATGTGCGAAATGTAAAAACATGTATGATTGATATACATGATACGATCAGTGTGCGAATTGAAAAAAGATGTATGATTGATATACATGATACGATCAATGTGCGAAATGTAAAAACATGTATGATTGATATATATGATTCGATCAATGTGCGAAATGTAAAAACATGTATGATTGATATACATGATACGATCAATGTGCGGAATGTAAAAACATGTATGATTGTATACATGATACGATCAATGTGCGGAATGTAAAAACATGTATGATTGATGATATACATGATACGATCAATGTGCTAAATGTAAAAACATGTATGATTGCTATACATGATACGATCAATGTACGAAATGTAAAAGCATGTATGATTGATATACATAATACGATCAATGTGAAATGTAAAAACATGTATGATTGATATACTGTTCATCAACAAGTATGATGAGTATATGATTGATTTTCATACATATAGTGACATTGAATTGGATTTTCACACATATAGTGACATCGAATTTGATTTTCACACATATAGTGACATTGAATTAGATTTTCATACATATAGTGATATTGAATTTGATTTTCACACATATAGTGATAGTCAATTTGATTTTCATACATATCGTGACATTGAATTTGATTTTCATACATATAGTGACATTAAATTTGATTTTCATACATATAGGGATATTGAATTTGATTTTCACACATATAGTAATAATGATTTTAATTTTCATACATATAGTGATATTGAATTTGATTTTCATACATATAGTGATATTGAATTTGATTTTCACTAATATAGTACTATTTAATTTGATTTGAATACATATAGTGATATTGAATAATATTTTCACACATATAGTGACATTCAATTAGATTTTCACACATATAGCGACATCGAATTTGATTTTCACACATATAGTGATATTAAATTTGATTTTCACACATATAGTGACATTGAATTTGATTTTCTCACATATTCTGATATTGAATTTGATTTTCATACATATAGTGACACTGAATTAGATTTTCACACATATGGTGACATTGAATTAGATTTTCACACATATTCTGACATTGAATTTGATTTTCATACATATAGTGACACTGAATTAGATTTTCACATATATGGTGACATTGAATTAAATTTTCATACATATAGTGACACTGAATTATACTGATTAAAATATGGAACGTATATATTTTGTGTCGTCCAGTGGACGATCACAAGATGTTTCCGATTCCACAGCTACCATCCAACGGTGAAAGAATGGTGTCCCGTGGTCCGCTTCTCCAGCCTGCTGATGGATCCCTCGAGAGCGTCCTTATCCCGCAGAACCGCTAGTCCAGAACCTTTGACCCCTCGCACTAAGTAAATCAATTCCAGTCTTTCGAACCAACGTCACCATTGACCTTAGTATTCGGGTTACACAAATCCCCACAGTTCGACGGCTCCCCGTAAACAGCTAAAAATACAATGAGTGAGCCGTGTAATACATGATACACAGTTAAATACGAATACAATGATATACATTACGCATGCGCGCACATTAATTGACTTCGTTACGCAATAAATTATTCATAAGAATGACTATACGAGATTATTATTATAATAACCACGTTCGTCAATGATTCTGTCTCCGGCAAGAATAATCACACTCGATTATAAGAACTCGAAAAATACTCATCATTTAATGCATGCAACATATATAATTGAATTCAACTTGTCTGTTCAGATGACAGCGCTGATTCTGTGTAAAAATTTTGAATAAATTCCGAAACATCCGATACATAAAACAATTCTATCACATAGAAAAGATAGCAAGAAACAATACATTTTCATTGTCACATACCTGTACAGCTGAAGATTACTTCCGCAAATTGGACAGCTTCCTGACAAGACTCATCTGTATTGTGACGATACAGAGAATTTGGGTTGAAACTATACCCATGTACATGTTTGTTCATATGTTATACATAGGAATTTTAGCACACACAATTTGGCCGCAACTTGTTCTAACATTGGCATACACATTGTTGAACTTAAAATAGTGTCATAAACTCATTTGTTTGTTTTGTATGTTAACATCCAATTCTCAGAAAAAATATATACTGTTGGGAATGGCGAAATGTAGAATTAGATGTTTTCAGAGCTACAAATTATATATTTTTCACAACTGGACAGAAAAAAACTCCACTTTCTGCCTTATCATAGCAGTCTGTCTAATCTTCTATGAAGCATTCAAACTCTCCTTTATAGAAAATGGTCACATAATGTCTCAGTGCCTAATTCTTTTAAAGACAAATTCAGCATTACTGCAGTTATGGTGCCAGGAATTAAAAAAAAAAAAAAATGGTTCCATCAAATTGGAAGAACCGAATCACCTGCATCTGCCCAGTTCAAGCTGTATCATTATCCCACGGGTGAATTAAACACACTAGAGTGGCAACTGTTCAATAAAGTTTGAAATAAATTAAAATCTATGCATCCATGTGAGAAATTAATTTGTGTAGTAGGTGTATGTGTAAGAAGGATTTCTTGTCTAAATATTATGCTTTCCACCCTTAACAAGCAAAACATTCCGTATTTTCAATATTGCCTTATTCACATAACTGATTTATTTGCTTATTTCATTTACATGCATACGATAAATTGCAATGAATACATATATGAAGCTTAATTATTTAAATAATGACTTCACAATGGGGTTTTCCTTGTATTCTATTCAATATTAATTAAGTTCCTATTATTTCCTTCATTTTCCTTCTTTTATAATGAAATCCGGCCAATTAGTTACATGTTCAGATGCACCAAGACCATTTTGCTTATGTTAGGCACATCGGTATATTGAATGGAATATGTTAGTGGAAGTGACCATTCAGTAACAGGCGGAATCACACCTTTATGTTAGGTCATGTTACGCTAAAATCAATGGACTCAATTTGACAAACATTTTATGTTCTGTTGAGGCTTTAAATCCTGCTTTCTGTTTAAAAGCAAGTAGTCTTCTTCACTGGTTATCATATCTCCAGGAAAAAAAAAACATTAGAGAAGAAATATTAAAGATCTTTATAAAGGTACGACAAAAGGACGCAGTATCGGCTCATTGGCTCATTTAGTGTAGTGATACCTTGAATGTATACCAAATTGAAGGTTCACACTTATATATTCATTCATTCTTTTCATATTTATTTAATTACCTAGGTAACCATCTGCTCCTGTCTTCAATCGAATGATTTGAAACTTTTGACGTAATTCATATAGCTTTTATTCTTTCAGTCTTGGAATATTGTAGTTTTGTGATGTGTAACTGCAACAAAAACAATCTGGTTTGCTGCAAAGTATACAAGCGGATACATCCAGAATTATAATTGGATTTACAATGATACACCTCACACAACACAGTGTCAATAACTTGTTTGGCGATCCTTGGCTAAAAGTAGACATCATAAGAAACTAATATTCTTCTTTAATACTCTACAGGAGAAGCAAGTACAATTATGCATACGAATCAGTCAATGATTTTCTGACTGTACAATTATGCATACAAATCAGTCAATGATTTTCTTACTACAATTATGCATACAAATCAGTCAATGATTTTCTGACTGTACAATTAGGCATACAAATCAGTCAATGATTATCTGACTGTACAATTAGGCATATAAATCAGTCAATAATTATCTAAAACTAACTACAGTCAAATGGCATTGTTTCTTTTATTTTTCTTCTTTTAAAAAAAATTAAACTGCTCTTTTGGTTGTTTGCAAGTATTTATAGTAAAGAGCTATCATACGTCATTGATATAATGCCTAATACGTGTTGATGGGCTATATATGATTCATAATTCATAATCTTATTGAGAATTCTGCTTTGTATATATATATATATATATATATATATATATATATATATATATATATATATATATATATATATATAAATCTATTCGGCTATCAATCCTTTTTTCCCATTCCTGCCATTAGGCTTCCCATCTATCTATTCTATTATTTGGACTTAAAGAGTAGATTTAATATATATAGTTTTATTGCAAATTAAACGTGAGCTTAATTTTTTACTCATCTTGTTCTATACATAATTAATTCCCCAATATTCAACTTCCAAATAGATTTGCACGTATAATGATTATTTTGTTGGAGTATATCGTCAGGCAAAGATCCAGTCATACCGACTCGCCCACCCACCCACCTCCCTTATTGAGCAACTAATACCAATTAAAGCATCAATGTTGCACAGAATATTACTAATTTGTTACTAACTTCGATTATCTTTTGTCTGAAGAAAAAACGCAACACTTATGTCAAATACCTTACCTTAAAAAGAGAGTCAAGCTGCTCTTGTCTGTCACATAACGTGATAAGGTACATGTAAAATATCGTGTAAACAACAGGCAGGTAAGTAATCACCGGACACGGTATCATTAATAGTAACTGTACGATTTGTCAACATAACATTACCAATCTAAAATACATGTATTGTGGACTAGCTAAACACTCCACTGGGCATGACTGTATATTCAATTTCTACTTTATTCATTTTAAATTTTTATGTATTTCATTGTTTTTTAAAAAAATCTTACTTTTAAAAGGTTGTATTGTGTTTGTAACATGACATGACAGTATTGCAATGCTAACTACAAGTGTGATTGGAACGTGCCAGTATTACGATGATATGTACAAGTATAATTGTCACGTGCCAGTATTAGGATGATATGTACAAGTGTTATTGTAACTTGCCAGTATTACGATGATATGTACAAGTGTTATTGTAACATGCCAATATTTCAATGATACGTAAAAGTGTTATTGTAACATGCCAATATTACAATGATATGTATAAGTTTTATGATGAAAATTTGAAAAAAGTTTGAATACAATCGTCTGCGTAAAGTGCGCGGATTGCTACTTATAGGCATTGCCTCTCATCCAATCCCGATTTCTGTCTCGAAATATTACATAACTAAAACATTTCAACCTACTTTGCCATATTCTTCCCAGCGATAACTTCATAACGCGTGAAGCAAAAGTGTATTATCTGAATATGGAGCGCAGCATATTTATATAACATGCTGAATATATGTTGCATTTACGAAAAGATAGCTAAAGTTATTGCAATTGTAATAGAATATAAATTTTCAATTGAAAATGTTTTCTATATTAAATTGAGCACACTTGCTCTCTCTAGTTGATGTATTCATTTGAGTATGGCCGTATACTTGGGCTGATTGGTTTATAAAATCCAGTAGATGCATAGGGAATGAGTTGACATACTTCAGATTACAGGGCATGTACAACTGCTGTGCAACTTAAATCATCGGAGAACAGTTTCACTATGCCTACAGGTTGATTTACTTCCAGAACTCCATCCTTTTCGTTTGGACCTTGTAAATGAATTAAATTGTACTGTATAAATGAAGCGATTCAGCAATATATCGGATGATCTGACGTAAGAAACCAAAGCGTCAACCCTCCAGTTAAACGTAAAAAAGCGCGACAAATTCTTTCGGGGGTGGGGGTGGGGGGTGGGGGAGCAGATGGGACGTTTGTTAACTGAATTCATTAGAATATGACTTTGTGCTATTATTTACATTGTAAACATGTCAAATTAGAGTTCACTAATTATCTTCAGAGTATAACTACTGGACCGTCATCGAAGCTTTTTTCACTCGTAAATTTGTGTATTTGTGAATAGCAACTCTGCTGCCATATCACTCGTTAAATTCGCCTTTACTTTTTTAAAGGTTTTTCGAAATATGAGAAATACATTTAAAGCTCTGTCCTCAGTTGCGTTCGTGTAATTAGCACATAAATACGACACAGTTTTCTGTGCTTTTACCTACCTTTTATTTACATAGTCAATAACAGATATTTTGATCAGACACAACTTCTGTCTGAAGACCACAGTTGCCCTGACGCTGATAGCTGTAATCAGCGAATATATCGGAAATATAATTCTTAATGCATATAGATAGGTTGTTTACAAAGATGACAAAATAACGGATCCTTGAGTGGAGCCTTTAGGGACACGACACCTCTAGGGACATGACATTGTACTAGTTCCAGTGATGAGGAGTTATTTTCAATAGAGAAGCTTTGATTTCGGTTTGTTATGTAAGATTTGAATCAGAAGAGTTAAAGTGGTGAAAATCTATGCGTTGTCAATTCCTTCAGAAGAATTTCGTGATCAGCAATATAGACGGCTTTTTTAAGTCAAGAAAAACAACCCCAGTATATTTCTTACGTCAATAAAATGTAGCCATTCTCGGATGAGTCTAACGTGACGATTCAGTCTCAGGTCTGTCTTTGCATACAGGAAATCCTTTGGCTGGCTTTAAAGCATCGACACCAAGTTCCAAACAGTGATTCAATAAACCAGTGATGGAAGAAGCTACAACAGGTGCAGAATACATCAATATTCGGACACTGCTCCGTTCTTTTTCGCATGCATGCTAGGACAAATGCTTAAAATATTTGATAAAATAATGGAGGTATTACGGATTAAATATTCGATAGCACACGCTGTGCTCTAGGTCAGACAAGGAAGAGTGGTCAGGTGGGATAAATATAATCCTTCATATGCATCGGTGTAGGATTGGATAATTCCACCTGAGGGTCAGAATTTTTAAAAGCCTAGTGTCTGATGCAAATTTTGTTCCCGACGGTGGAATTCTCCAATTCTGCACTGAACCATAATGAAAGATTATTTTTCTCACATTGCTGAACAAAAAATGAGGACTGAAGTAAAAATGGCGTATTGTGTATACCGATGTAACTTTCAATCAGCAAAACATCCATTGAAAATGTCTTTACCTATAAATAGAACGTCAAACGTTAAGTTTACACTAAAAAATTCAATATACACTTAAATGACGTTTTAATTTTTTTTAGCTTTGAAACAATAGTTTCGGCTATGGTAATGACAACAGACAGCGTCCGAATTGTATACTGCAGATAGCTTGTGCAATTATCCAAATGTGAACAGGTCTAAAAAAAAAGTTTACTCTTAACCATAAGATTAATTGAAACAGACAAAAATTAAAGAAATTGTCCTCGATTCAAATTTGATCTAGAATTGATTTACAACTCAGAAATAATAATGACAATACGAATTTTGTAAAAACAAATAATGTTTACTACTACAGCTTTTTCGACTTGATATTGCACTAAAGAAGCCGTACATGTATCTAGGTCGATCAGTGAGAAACGGCCTTTTTCACTTTACCTTCAACCAGTGTTTAGTTTAGTACGTAAATGTGTTGCAATTAATGTTTATCTTGATTATTGTGAAAGTATGTTCAAGTGATAATGGAAATCAGGAAGTTTCTGCTACTTTGTGTGCACTATGCTCGCAATGCACAGAAAAAGTAGTCCACGAGTCTGGATAAAGGTCACATGTGAGGTAGGATACAGCTATCCTGTACCGGTGTAACACACTGGAAAACACGATTATACACGTATAGGAATGTGAGAAAGAGGTCATTCTTTCTTGTTCATGCGATGACTGACTGATACGGCAATTTTATTCACTTTATTTGCATTATCATATCAATCACATAGTTCAGTCGTTTGCAATATTTTTTGGATGAATGAAATAAGTTACTGTAGGGAAATGTTTGAAATGTTTTCCAGTAAGTTCGGTGATCTCACAGAAGTTTGAAAAATAAATCTACTTAAGTAACATTTTCCAGCAAAAATGATGCCAGTGTACATTTTCATTTACTTGTGTCAGTTCAGTCAAATAAGTATGGTTGTAAAAACATAACAAGGAAAAGCAGCAGTTGTCTGTCAGTGTTTTTGATGTAGTTTGTAAAGAGTTGTCTCTCAGTGTTTTTTATGTAGTTTGTAAAAAGTTGTCTCGGTGTTTTTTATGTAGTTTGTAAAAAGTTGTCTCGGTGTTTTTTATGTAGTTTGTAAAGAGTTGTCTCTCAGTGTTTTGGATGTAATTTGTAAAGAGTTGTCTCAGTGTTTTGGATGTAGTTTGTAAAGAGTTGTCTCTCAGTGTTTTGTATGTGGTTTGTAAAGAGTTCTGAGCTTGGATTACAAAGTATTTCCGAGTTTCACCACGAGCCCATAAACTGTACGAATTGAACTCACAGCTGACTTTCACGCAAATCTGAGGACAAATTGTGCAAGTTGGACAGCTCAGTGTACAAGAAAGTACAAGTTTGAATTTTATCTGAGAGAATGAATGGCACAAATAGGTATTTTATTGTAAAAGTATACTCAAATCGGATTAGGAACACCAGATGATATGTTACTCTGGCCTATCGCCGATACAAAGGTCTACTTAATCGCTGTTTGCATAAAGTGATTTTCGAACTGTTATGTTTACTCCGGCAAGATAACTAAAAAATGATTCGTTACCTAAACTTATTTCATTTATCTAGATACGCCGAGATATTGTTAGGGCATGAACTTTTTTATATGAAATCAAAATTATATCCAAAATTAAATCTAAAATTTCTAGGAACTATCAAAACCTCGAGCCACTTCATCTTGTTGCTTAATCGGAATGGACTAAACAACGTCACAGGTACAGATATGCTTGCATGGATCAAGTGCATACAACTGTGGCGACAACCTATGCACCAGAAGAGTCGTCTATTGCGGAAAAGAAGTCGAAAACTTATCACTTACAAAAGTGTTAGAAAGGGAAACCTGTAAATACCGGATTTTTAGATATTGAGTCAAATCGGTTTGTTGGAGTCAGTTCGTTTTCCTTTATAATGCCGAATTGAAAATTGATAATTGACACCTGCATATCTGTCAAATGGTCAAAACTCTCGTGAATAAGACAAATCCAAACCATTATCAACAAAAAGAAGTAACGAAGGAAATGGAATCAGTATTGGATGATTATGAATATGGTTGCGTAGGACCACATCAATTGATGTTAATGCCTGTGCATACACACAAAATGTGGCATCTTTGTAAGCCGACTGGCCTGCAAATCATTGGCGTGACATGACACAATTTAGCATTCACTTAAATTGAAAGTGATGAAACAATTTTTATTCCTGTAGAAACGAACTATATCTAATGTCAATTTATATTCCTGTAGAAACGAACTATATCTACTGTCAATTTATATTCCTGTAGAAACGAACTATATCTACTGTCAATTTATATTCCTGTTGAAACGAACTATATCTACTGTCAACTGGTATCACTAACAGAATTTTCATT
This sequence comes from Margaritifera margaritifera, assembly GCA_029931535.1. Lineage (NCBI taxonomy): Eukaryota > Metazoa > Mollusca > Bivalvia > Unionida > Margaritiferidae > Margaritifera > Margaritifera margaritifera. The sequence goes on along the minus strand of JAQPZY010001335.1, from coordinate 1,044,422 downwards.
TATTTTGGAATATATATTAAAGTGGGTCTGAAATGCGTATTAGACGAACTTACATAACGACACAAAGAATGTGGTTTATATTACAACATTTTACCCTATTCTTTAGGCATTTTATAGTTTTACCTTTCTCTTTCATTTTATATATCTTTTTAAAGATTTTTAACATTTTGACATTTTATCTTTTATCTTGTTGAACTTCATAGTTAGGTTTATTTGCAGGTGTCTTATCTTCTTTTAAGTTTCTTTTGAATAATTTTCACATTTGCATTTTCAGAACTTAATTTTGTATGGGCACTATATGACCAGGATTGTGCTGACGAGCCGCTAAAACAAACACATACATACATACATACATACATACATACATACATACATACATACATACATACATACATACATACATACACGTTAAATGACTTTTAAACACGTCAGCGTGGAAAGAACAGTGGTCGAGAGCGACTAGGAAATGGCTATACACAGCGTCTGAGCTGTGTACTGAAGATAGCTTGCGTAATGATACAAATGTGAACAAGTAAAATTTAATTAAGTCCACTTTCATAAATAATAATAAGATGACACCCCCCATAAAGAGAAATAAACAAACAAATAAATAAATAAACAAAACAACAACAGCAACAACAACAAAAAAAGGAAATTATAAAAACAAAAAAACCCAAATCCAAAACAAAACTACCTAGCAAATAAAATACGTCTTTTCAACTCCAAACCGGACGACAGAAATCAATACCTGTAGCTAGGTCGATCGGTGCAAAACGTCCTGTATGCTGGACATTTTAAGCTGAAATGTGTTACAATTAAGTTTTCTATTGATTATTGTAAACAATTCTCAGGTGACGACGAAAATCATGGAGTGTTGCCAGTTTGTGTGCACTGTGATCGCAGTAGGTCATGTGGTGAACGACAGCAATCACGTGGCGAAGGATATATATTTGCCATCGCTGTTCTACATTTGAAAAAAGCCATCATATACATGTAGGAATGTGAGAATAATAGAATCCTTCATATGCATCAGTGTAGGATAGGAAAGTTCCACCCAAGGGTCAGAAATTTGCCTCAGACACAAGTCTTTGCCGAAACTTCTGATCCAGAGGGTGGAAATTTTTATCCAATACCGATGCGTAATGAAAGATTTTTTTTCTTCACATTTCTGAACCAAAAATGAGGGTCAAAATCAAAATGGGATATTGTGAATACTAATGCAACTTTAAAAGAGCAAAAGACCCATTTAAAAATTTCCGCACCTGAAGAGCATACAGAGTTAGGATTTACACTAATAATCCAGTGTAAACTTTAAATGACGTTTCAACACATTTAAGTGTTCGAAGAACAGTTGTTGAGACGTCTAAGGCAATGGTAATACACAGCGTCCGAATTATGCACCTGAGATACCACTTGCGCAATGATACAAATGCGAACAGTTCAGAAAATAAAATGCACTCTTATCCATACGATTAATCGAGACAAAAAATAATATTGATTTAATAATCGATCCCATTTTGATCTAGAATTGATTTACTCTTCATAAATAATAATGGGAATATGAATTAAAAAAATTACAACAACGGCTTTTTTGACTCGAAAGAGAAGTATAGAAGCTGTACATGTAGTTAGATCGATACTTGAGAAATGTCCTGTTTGAGGGACACTTAACTCGTTTTATGACGTAAATGTGTTGCAATTAATGATTATATTGATTATAGTGAAACAATGCTCAAATAATAATAGAAGCTACTTTGTGTACACTTTGCTCTGAGTAAAAGGTCAACTAGTCACAGAGTCAGGATAAAGGTCACGTGTGAGGTAGAGATAAGCATGTTCAGCACTGCGGTTCTGCCTGAAAAATCTATATCTTTACTAATAAGAAATGTGTGAAAGACCTATATTGCACGAAAGTACTCAGTGACGATGTATATCACGTCGATATGTTAATGACGTTACAAGCGAATGACGTAATAAGCGTCAATATTTTTTGTGTTTTAGTATTAAAAAGGCACATTTTTAAGATCTTTAAACAATAATACTTGTTTAAATTTTGTTTTGAAAAAAACAAATCTTTTGCTAACCCTTCTAATAACGTAAACAATTTAAAAAATACTCTGAAAATTTAAAAATATTTATCAATACCGATTATACACCATCTTTAAAACTCAACACTTTTCCCAGAGAGAAATAATAGACAAATAATCCATCATATGTGTTGATATAGAATACGGAATTCCTACACCTATACATATTATGGATTATATTATTCTCTCTTTCCACACATTTTTTTTCTCGTTAAGTAGAATTACCACTACATCGTTTAGAGATGGATTTACACAGCGTAAGCATTTAGAAGTAGATTGATTTGAAGCTGTTTCTATCTTATCCTTTTTGTTTTTTTAATTGATGTTGAGTCTGTTTTCGAATTGTTAGTGCTGTTTCCATACCAACCTTTCGTTTGAGTAGATTTGTCTCAACAGTAATCTATAATAGTCTCACTAAGTTTACATTGTTTTTGTTAACATTTTCCTTAAATATTATTCTGTCAGAAAAATAATTTTATTGATATATGTTCCTGAATTTGTCAGGGCAATGGTATTCCAAGTAATGTATAAATAGTTGAAATAATATGTAAATTTTAATGCAAACACAACAGTTGTACGAGAAAACTTGGACTGTTTCGGACTATTTAACTGTCAACGTTTGTATAGCGTTCCAACATAGAATATGCCTCCAATCAGAATTCTAAAACAGATATATTATGTGGACATTGATTTGACAGATTTATCATAAATGACTTAGCTACATGTAAATAACATTTAAGCGTTAGATTGGTAGAATAAATTTCCTGCAAATGAAAAACAAACAAACAAACAAACAAAAAAAAAACAAAAAAAAAACCAAAAAAAAAAAACCCAAATAAATAAAAGAAACAAAAAAAATAATAGTAAGCGCGAATGAAAGATGCAATATCGTAAATCATTGCCGATATTAATTATTGCAAGGTTGGGTAGATCGTGTAAATGTTTTAGTTTTTGTTTGTTTGTTTGTTTGTTTGTTTGTTTTGTTTTGGTCTTGCAAAGGAATGTTTTTGTAAAAACAATTTCTCAACGTCGTTTATTGTTGTTATAGTTAATGGCCAGTGTGCATTAATGTATAATTTATTGCTAAACTATATTCCTACTCAATGCCTGAACCATCATGAAGAAATGTTTGTCTTGCAGTTTTTGTTTGTATGAATAGTGTTTAAAGGACGCCTCCTCACTCATGAATGATAAATAATATAAGAAAGTTTCTACCACGTGGAACATTGTTTTATAAACAAAATATCCCGCTATTCTCCTTTGATATATAGTCATTAAAACACATGCCTTCCAATATTCAACCGCCAATATTTAATATCCAGCATACTGCCGCCATTCCAACCCTTAATTATCAGTATGGGTAAAGAGAAATAAATGATATGGCAACTGTTTTTTTAATTTGCAATCTATTGTCTACATAGTTATTGGTACTGTAACAACGCAGTATTAGTTTCTACAGCACGGTTTATAGTAATATCTGTTTCATAAGTGATCTATTATCACAAAGAGGAACTGGAATAAGAAAACATTGAAATTTAAGAGTCTCGATTGGCATGAAATCAAAATGCGATGACGTAATCTTTCCTTGTCTAGAGAGTTATAAATGTAAGCTATGAAGGGTCACATGTCCTATTAAAGCAATATTGAATCTATTTGAAGGAGCTTTAGTGACTAGTTCATTGATTGTTTTCGGATTATGTAACAGTGGACCGAATCGTATTCGGGATTTATCACATCAAGAAAGATAAAAATCATTACATAGACAATTAAGAGATCAAGACCTAGGACAGATTAACAATTCCCAGGATACGTTGTCGCTACCAATTTATCATAACATTAACTGAGATAAAACAAAATCAACTAAAATGGAATTCACGAACCAGTCCAAAAATAAAGCAACCACAAATGAAATCCATGCTATATACAATTTCCTTGCTGGTATTTGATGACAAGTGTTACTGTGGACTAAATACAGATTTTCTGGACCACTTCCGTTAGTTTACAGCAGATGTATTGCTTTTATCCAGCCTTCCTCTTTTGCAGTTTTGGTAATAGATGAGGTTTGTTCACGGATGAATAATCTGTCAGTTAGAGCAAGCCTTGTCCATATTGGAGCTTTGGGTGTTTAAAAAATCAAGAGCAGACAACCGCATTCAGAGATTCTGACTATATTTGTTAATGTTACTTAGAGAAGTTTAAGAAGCTGCATTTTACGTTCACTTGTATTTGTAATCTGCAAGTAAACATATAGATATGCTGATATTTGATCTATCATAAGAAATTCGCAGATACATGTTACACATGTGTCAGGTCGATGTATGCCAAACCTATAAATATTGATCTGATTTCATTCTGAACCATTTTGAATCTTGAAATGACAACTGTAGGCTCCTTACCGTAACTATAAAGAACGAGCAATACAGAGCAAACAATAATGGGAAAAAATCGAAGAGGACTGCGATATTAAGAAATGCTCAGGGCTTTTGGAGTCCATCTCGTTGTACACAGAAAAAGGAGCAGAATATCAAGCAAGCGTACACAATATTGTATGACATTGACGAGGCTAATAAAAGTAAACTCTGTACCTTGCAGTCATACTATAGTACAATATAAAACTCTGTACTTTGCCGTCATACTATAGTACAATATAAAACACTGCACTTGAGTAGTATGCTGGGAGTGTTGAGCTACGGGGGAACTCTCTGGCTACGTACGGGAGTTAACATTGCTGGGACACTCTGGCTACGTACGGGAGTTTAACATTGCTGGGACACTCTGGCTACGTACGGGAGTTTAACATTGGGGACAGTCTGGCTACAAACGGGAGTTTAACGTGGCGGGAGTCGTACCGTAATGTAGTGACGAAGACAACGTCCACTACCATCAAAAAACTGGGGTGGGGGTGTTTTTGATAGTAGAAGGCGTTGTCTTCGTCACTACATTATGGGAGGAGGATGTGGGAATAATTAATCTTTCTTGAAAAAAGGGTGGTCCTGATAAGGACCGTTGGATTTTTTTGTTTTAGAGTACACTTAGAGGCGGGGGCACCTCCCAGGCTTGGCCCTGCATGCAGGGCAGCTCCCCTTCCATATTTTAAAACTCATACATCTTTTGTTTGAGTTTAGGATAAAGGGAGAATGATCCGCTTTGGGATTCCAATTTTCTTTATTGGAGTCCTGCTCCTCCATCATCCAGTGAGGTTTGATAGGGATTTTACTTTCCCTCTCCTCCTTCTTCCTCTCCTCCTCCTCCTTTTTTTCTAAGTCATGGAGGAGGTGCCACGCCACCTCTAGATGTACTCTTATAAGCCTAATCATTTCAGATCTGTTCATTCTCTTGAATAAACTGGCTAGCTTAAGTTGTGTTGGTGTTGTTTTAATATACTAGAAGCGCGGACGTGAAGGAAAACATCCCTTATACCTAAAAAAACCAAAAAAAAAAAAAAACATCACCCCACTACCCCGCGTCTGACGTCATTCCTTTGACGTCATTCTAGGCTTCGCGGAGTTTGCACTCCATCACCCCTGACTCTAAAAAGAGCGGACCTAAAAAAAACTACTTTTGAGAAAAATCAAACACTCATCATACCATTCCTATTTTTTTATTTTAAAAAAAAAAAACTTTTTTATATTAAAAACTTCCACACACTACACAACCATTTTTTATTTTTAAAATTTTTTTTTATATTAAACTTTCACACACCACACATAACCCTTTTTTAAAAAAATTTTTTTTATATTAAAACTTTCATACACCATTCCATTCCTATTTTTTTAGTTTTTAAAAACTTTTTTTATATCAATCACACCACACAAAACATACAAGGGGAGAAGGGTTTTTTTGTGGGGTAGACTATCACAAAACAAAAAATAACATACAAACATATATAAAAACACACATATAGATATTGGCAATTTGAGAGTAGTAATCTTTTTCTAGAGATTGGGTGGGCCCTTAAAAGGACCGTTGGGTTTTAAAAGAAGTTATGTGGTTGTTTTTAACTTCTTAGGGTTGATGTAGCCGTGGCAGTAGCTCCAGCAGGGCGGCCACGTTTAGCGATGGGTCTCACAGCTTTAAGACAGGCAGGTCTCTTTCGGGTGAAAGAGAAAGCAAATTCTTCTCAGTCAATCTTGCAACTGACTTCGCCGTCAAATAGTTTGTTGGACTGCATAAGTTGTTGCTGCTGTTGCTGCTGCTGTTGTTGTCTTTGTTGCTGCTGCTGCTGTAGTCGTTGTGCTGCCTCCCATTCTGTTCTTTCCCTAAGTATTTCTTCTCTCAGGACCTCTTCTACTAGATCATGTGCCATTTGAATGAACGTCATCGTCTTTCTCTCTGGGTTGGTTTCCACCAAATGATTCTTCACCCTCTGAATGTTAACCATAGCTTCATTCAGCTTTGTAATCTTGGTGGCGGCCATCTTCTTTCTTCTTTTATTGGAACTGTTGAGATCTTGACGAGTCAACGAGAATGACTACACTGGCCAGTGTACCGCTTTATATGCTTAACGCGCGGACGCGATAGAAAACATGGTAAGGTTTCAGATCGACAGGGAGATCACAGATAGAGTGAAAAAAGGTTTAACTTTTTTTAGATCGATAGAAAGAGAGAGAGAGAGAACATAATTATTTTTTTTTTCAAATTCAATAAAAAAAGCCACACAACACCATTTTTTTTTCAAAGAACAATAACATTGTGTTTATTCAACAATAACTATTCTAACATAAAAAAACTAACCATTCAACAAGAAATTAAAATTGAACATATTTACAAGGTTGACAACTTTGGGAAGGTAAAGTAAATGTTAAACTTTCTACATCTACATCATTTTGATGCACACTACGATTGTGAGCTAAAGACAATAGATAACCATAACGTTCACAAAACCATTGTTGAACTTTAGCATCGTTTCTAACATAGTCACTATCAAAATAAGTCAGTAAATGTTCTAAGGAATATCCAAGACTGCGTTGATGAAGATAATGGACACAATATTGTCCACACACCATGGAATCGGATCCTTGTAGTCTCACATTATTGAATCGAGTCGAGACGGTATTTCTTCTCATAAACTCGATGATGTCTTTTTCCAAAGGAGGTAATCCATAAGAATCAAAATATTCCACACCACAGTGATCGTTGGCAAAGTACACGGCCACCCAATGGGTTCCTGGTAGATGACTGTCGTCAGTATTGATGACATAGGCATGAACGTTTTTTGGTTTACGATGAGGTAGTTCATCTTTAGCACATACCACAGGATTCCAAGAAGAAGTATAGGAACCGCGATTCAATAGGTAATGAAGTTCCCTGGTATCCATTTGTCTTCAACAATGGAAATAAGTCACTATCAATTCACACCTGACTTTATGTTTGAATGGATCTGTCTTGTAATTCCAGGAATATTCACGTCGGATAGGTTCTGCACTCTGATGAATGAGTCCTTCGATCCGTTTGATCTCCAGAGGAGTAAGTGGAGGAAAAGAAGAATTCTGCAAGACTTTATACCATTGTCTCAACACATGTTCATCTGAGAGTTGTGACCAGGCCGTTTCCAAATATTCATCCAATTTTTCTTCGCATGTCATCATCATACATTTGTCGTGTTGTATCTGACTGGGATGATAGTTTTGACATCCATAACATTGTTCTTTAATCAGACTGTTAATGATTGGACTCAATTCCTGAGCATAACAGGTCACTAACTGTTTTTCGTGTTCTGGCCATAGAGAAGCCATAAATCCAGTAAACACAGGAACTGAATTGATTTCTTCTTTTTTTTCTTCTTCTATTCTAGGTTCTGAATGATTCACTTCACAGAATCCCTCATCTATCTCCATAGGTTCTACGTTCTGCATCTTTTTTCTTCTAATAGTCTAGAATCACTTCTCTCAAACTGTTGATTTCTAGAGTGTTATCAAATTCTGCATACAAGATGACGTTCACTGTCTGGGCTAGAGCTTGACCAAACTGAAGTTCCACACGAAGGGGGCCTGATTTTATAGGGTGGAAATGTCCTTCATCACTGCCTTGGTCCGGAGTGAAATCAAAACCCCACAAAGAAAACCCTCCTGCATAATCGTCGTACGAAATGCCGTGGCTGGTGTCGCGACCTAACTGACATGTGGCTTCACAGAGGCTCAAGTAAGATCGTAAGTAATTTCTCTGGACACCAAAGTCAGGTTCAAAAGGTCTGGTAGACAAGGTCTTGCCATCTCGACTGACATCTATCTTGGTGACGTTAAAGTGTTCAAACTGGAATGGATTCTGATTGTTGACTCCATTGAAGGCTGAATTTTTGACCATACCAATCAGCAAGCGTTTAGGGAGCTGTCCCTGGAAGATGTGATCTTCGACTATGGATCGGAGTCCAGCGGCTGCAGTAAAGGTTTTCACTTCCACGCGTCGTACAGGATACTTAGCAGTGGTTCTGCTCAAGGATTGACTGATGTCGTTAGCTACTTTTGGTAAGATTTCTACACGTCGCACGTAAAGTTTGGCTTGTTGGATGATGGTTTTCCACTCATTGTTTTCACTCATCAAATGGAAAGTGCCACTACTGCGATTCAGTCTCAGACGTACATCTACTCCGTTCAACAAATACTTGTCTTGCAACCACATGTCCAAATGCAAACGACCCATCAGTTCTAAACTTTGCCTGATTTTCTTTCGACGGTCGTTAAATCCGACATTTTTTGGGTCTGCTGCTATTGCTGCTACGTATCCTGGCTGACCTGCCACACCTACCCCCACTACTCCCGCTACAGATATTTCTGTATTGTCGAACTTTGTCGAAGTGTCAAGTTTCCAGACCACGGAAGCATCCAGATGAGTGTTCTTGGCATCTTTTCCGTACGACAAGAGATTTTCCAAATAAGCACGGTAAGGGTAAATATCCAAACTGCTGCTGATCAGTTTATTATTCAAGTACAAATCTACTCCACTGAACAAAGATTGCATGAAATTATTGACGGGGGCCACTCTGGAATTTTCCACTGGAAGGGTGTTGTCATTTTTTTGTACTACAAGTTTCAGGTACAAGTAACTGTTATTCAGATCGATGTAATCTTCGGTTTGTCCTTTGATTTCAAATTCGATAGGAGCTGATTCCGTCAAATACGATACAGGATGAAATTCCACCCATTGGGATTCTTGCATCGTCATCATGGTGGGAGGCATAGAAAACAGTTCCAGTTCGGACTTGGTACATTCGCAAGAATCTCGGTGCATCATTTTCACAGTTAATAATCAAATACGTCTAATTCTCTACCAGTTCTTCTTCTTTTCCTATTCTTTCTGGAAGAACCGTGTGGTCTTTTATGAACTTTGAAAGGATTTCGATGTCGTCGTCTCTTTCTACCTTGTCCTTGCTGCTGTGAAGTAATGCCAGAGCCTGAAGCATGAAGCGCATCTATAGGATTCTCTCGGAGACCTAAAAGATCTTTACCAGTGGTCATCAACACATTTTTGCCTGCTCTCATAAAAGCTTCTTTAGGATTTTGTTTGTCGATGAGGACATTTTGCAAAAATTCTTTTCCTTGTGTCAAAGCGGCATCTTTTAAGGCATGAAATCCTCGAGTCACCATCGGTTTCAAAATAGGAGCTACCGTCCGAAATGCCGATTTTAATATATCTCCTAAACCATGTCCTCGTTGTCGAGCCACTCCTTGGTACACTGGATACATTTTTTTTTGGTTTGGGTCAGTTACAAGATGTTAGAGAACTTGTTTTTTTCGAAAATGTAGTTTCACCGTGACTTTTCCTTGGTCAATGAATGGCACATCTTGTCCCAAATCTCCTTTTATACTAATGTGGACACTGTCAAAATACGATTTACTGACTGGAAGATAATGAGGATGTACAAATTCACGGTGAACGTGAAAGGTGTTGCCACCAGCACCACTACTACTAGTAGTACTACTTTCACCATCTTCGCTCACAGAAATAGTAGAATTACCACCATCAGTATCCAATTTGAAAGGAATGACTCTCAGTAACGGAGCAGATGTGTGTCCCACCACGTTGTACTCCACCACATCGGAGTAGACAAACATTAAATTCAGTCCACCATTCAATTCGATAGGGTGTTTAAATTTATGTCCAAATTCTATGTTGGTTCCAAACTCTATATCGCTTTCAGCGGTAAACGATTTATTTCCACGCAAAATACCAAACAATCCAGATGAAAATTCAATGCTCAAGAATCTTCTCTCTTCCAAAGGTAAACCTTTATCTTTCTCAGTAAGGAGTTGCCCTCTCTCTTTGAAAAATTGGATGATTAAACGGCGTGACAAAGTATGGTAAGCAATTCGTATCCATTTATTGACAGCTGATAAGGCTTTGTTAAATTGGCGTACAAACTGGGTTCTAATGGTGTCCACCAAATGTTCAGCACTAAAATAACACCTGTAGGAATTCTCAGGGTAATCTGGGAATAGACAGTAGGTTGAGTATATTTAGGATCTGGTACTAACTTTTTGAATGATCCCTTCATGTCTGGATTTTCAGGGTCTTCTTTCCAGATTTCAGGATCATTATTCACCAACTCATCATGTAGATTTTTGTTCAAGATTTGCACAACCATAGTGTTTTGAGTTGAGTTGATGTTAATGATTTGCGTAGGATGAATTATTTCTACCAAACTCACTTCCCAATGAGCATCGTGATCCAATTGGATGGATTGAGGTAATTTGGCCGTGAAACAACATAAGGTGTTGTTGGGAAACACATCCATGGAACTGTCACTAGGTAACGTTAAATAAAATTGGTCATTCATAGTTCCAAAGTGGTTCTGGTGTCCGAGTAGTCACTCAAGTGGACAGAAGAAGAATGATGTTCAAAAGGTTCCAAAAGAGGACTGGTATTGTGGTGGTGGTGACTGGAAGAAGAAGAAGAAGGTGGACTGGCGTTGCTCGTACTCCCGTTGTTGTGGTGACTGTTGTCCGTCGTCGTCGTAAATTTCAAAGAGGGACTAGGTAAAAGATAACCGATGCAACTGCTCAGTAAAATGGTCCACAATTGTTTGTCTCCTTGTTGCAAACTCAAATTGGCAATAGCTGCTCCGATGACACAATACACTACAAAGATTTGGCAGAAAAAGACGATTTGATTTTTAGGCACACGTTCTCCACACCACACCCAAAGTGGTTGTTTTTGTAATTCTTGAAGAGAAGAACTCTGTGAAGGAGTCGTTTAAGTCTGGGTTGCTGCTGTGTTGAATGGCATGTTGTTAGTTTACTTCTTTTTCTTTTTATAGTCGACGACTTGAGAAGCCGCAATCCAAGAATCAAAACTAGGAGGATATCCTTTCCAACGTACTTTGACTTCTTCTATTCGTCGTTTACCTACTTTACGTGTTCTTTGTTCGAGAATGCTTTCGATGTCGTACAAGGCGTCTTCTTTTTTAGTCACTCGTTGTAACTCAGGCAAGTAAAATGTTCCTTTGAGTACTTCACCGTGCGTGTCTTCCAATTTATAGACGGGAGGATCACGTCCACGGACGGGGGTAGTGACACGAAACAATTCGGTGGTCCAGTTAGGTAAATAACCTTTGTCAAAAGTACGTTTGGTTTTTCCGATGCGAACCCAATCTCCCGTCTTTAACTCCCACAAGGGTGTCTTCTTCTTTTTTTTGTCTGGGGTGAACCAAATAATTTATCAAAGACAGACACTTCGTTTTCAGGGCTGACCTCTTCGGGGGTACATCTGATGCTACGATGGTACGATTGATTGTACGCTTTGACCAAACGAGGTAACACGTCGATGTACTTGAGAGTATGTTGATGTGTAAAATATTTCCACATGCGTTCTTTCAAAGTTCTTTGAAAACGTTTCACGATACTGGCTTTGGTTTCAGGATTTTCGGTAGTAAAAAAATGAATTTGTCTTTGTTTCAATTCTTTTTGAAAAGCTTGGTTTAGAACTTCGGTGCCTTTGTTAGTTTGCCATCGTAAAGGTTGGCGTCCACTTTGTTTCAAGACCAATTTTAATACCCGTACCAATTCGGTACTGCTTTTAGAGGTCAAAGGCACGACCCAAGCAAATTTGGAAAACACGTCGATGACACAAAACAAATATTTGTGACCACGATTGTAAGTGGCTAAATGAGAGACGTCAGCTAAATCGGCTTGCCATTGATGATCGATGCCTTCCACTTGAGTGGTACTTCTAGAAAATTTACGTCGAATAGGTTTGTGTAACGTGTACGTCGATTGTTCTTGTAACCATCGTCGTACTTCGGTTAAACGTACACTTTTCAATTTACTTTTAGCAGCTCGATATAATTTTTGAACTCCTCCGTAACCAGCAGCATGGCTAGGATTGTAATAAAGGCTAGCTAACAGTTTCTCCATGATTGATCAATAAGTCACCCACTGTTCGATGCTACTACTTTTGGTGTCGTGAGGTTTGGACGAAGTAGCTTGACGCGTTCGACGAGCCACAGGAGTGGTGATGGCAGGTTTTTTCTTAGTCTCTTTTTTCACTTCAGTCTTGCTGTCTTTCTTTTCTTCTTCTGCTGAAGAAGGAGTGGACATCTTCTTATGAACCCAATCTTTAATTTTTTCTCGATGAGGGGTAGGTGAGGGTGTCAACAAGGACGCGGCAATTTGACTAGAGATACCAGCAGACGGAGTTTGAAACACTTCTCTAGGCTCGTCTTCTTCTTTTGTCATCCCCGTGGCGGTGTCTCTTTTAGTGGTGGTGGTCACTTTAGGTTCGCTTTTCATCAGGGTCTTAAAATCTCTCAGAGTGGTTGAAGCTGTTTCGTCGACTGCTTTTTGGCGAAAGAGTTGTAGACGTTGTAAAAGTTGACCGTACCGTTGGGATTTTTCTGTTTCGGACAAATCGCTGCGTTCCATCAGGGATTGTATTTCTTGTTGTAACTGGGACATTTCGTTAAGATTAGGATTGGGTGGTAAATGAGGTATCCGTTGTTCGTTCCAACGATGAAATTCCATCCATCGTTTGTAAGGTACTAAAGTCAGTTTTCGTCCTTCCATTTCATTCAAAGGTACCAAAAAGGTGTGGTCTTTTCAGAGAAGGGTGGTCCTTTTTATCTTATTTTTGGAGGGGTTATCGCATGACCCCTCCTAAAAGCGGTCCAGCAATCGTTCCTAACAAAGGACCCGCTATTTTTAACAACGGTCCAATCAACATAGGTAGAAATCCTCCTCGTTGCACCAACATTTCTTTCTTTTGTTGAAGAGGTATTTTCTTTTTCACCATTTGACGAAGAACGTTCCGATGTTTCCCTAATTTTTGTTTCTGTATCTTGGACAAAGATACCGTTCCTTTCAACACGTTCAAACAACATTCACACACGGTATCGATGATTTCTTTGGGGGCTCTTTCAATGAGTTGTATTTGCATGGGATGATTGGATTTGGTCAGGACCTTCAAGACATCCCAATGTTTGGCCAGACGAGGGGGAAGTCGTCCTTTTTTGCTGGTTTTACTTTTCTTCTTTCTTTGGTGGTGGTGGTTGTGGTGTGCACGTTTGGGAGCCATCTTAGAGGTGAGGAGTAAGTCTGAAGTCTTTGGCATTTCACCCTTCTATTTTATACTGGAATACGTCTCCACTGATTGTCTGCACGACGTACCATCTTCATGACAGATCTCACTCGACGATGAGGTGTTTTCAAAGGACTAAATCGTCTCAATTCTTCTTTGGATAAATCCACTAAACTTTGTAAGATACCAGTTCTTTCTTGGACTTTGGTTTTAGGGGATGGTACTTTGTTGGTGGCTGCTGCCATGGCTAAATCAGCTGAAGTCGACGGTCCCGACGGGGTGACTTTCGAAATAGGTTTCCATTTTTGCATCAAATTAGGAAACACGGATCTTAAGTCTGGTTTGACAGGCATCATGGTAAAAGGGGGTGAAGAAGACAAAGAGGAAGATGTGGACGCAAAAGGAGACCTCGTCATCATTGGAGACTGTTGTGATGGTGATGGTAAGGGTGGTGGTGTTTTGCGGGTGTACGTTTGCTTCCTGGCTGCAGTACCTCTCTTACGTCGGGTGCTAGTGGTAGGTGTTGTTTTCTTCTTCTTCTGGGCACGACTTTTCTTTTTCTGAGGGCTGCCTTTCTTCTTTTTTTTTGGGCTGGTTTTCTTCTTTGGACTTTTCTTCTTCTTCTTTTTGGGTGATTTGGGTTTTTTGGTTTGGGCATTAGGATCCCATTTCAAAAGGGAACGAATCATAACCCCTCCTAAAGAACCACTTCCACCAGGAGTTAAAATGATTTGTTTTTTAGTCCGTGAATCGATTCTAGCATCAGCCAGTTGTGACAATGCTCCTTTATGTTTTTGAAAAAAACGTTGAGTTTGATGAGGGATGTGAATGATGCCTTGCAGTAATTGACGTGCCGTCAAAGTAAACCATCGTAACACTTCTTTAAGACTCGCTTCTAACAAATGAGCACGGACTTGTGCATTTTTTTCACGACTGATGCCATACAAGGCACGAATCAATTTAGCCGAAGGATGAGGTTGAAAGGAAGTCATCTCTCAAAAGAGTGTGAGACAGAAATGACGTAGTAGGTTGTTTTTATATTTTTTTTAAAAATGGGCTGAAGGGGACGTGTAAATGACAGGACCACCTTCTTGACCCCAAGGGTGAAACAATTGGGCACGAAATCTCAAATAGTCAGGAGTGGTGGGTTTTAAGTCGATGAGTAAATACTCGTGAGGGGTTTGAGTGGCATCGTCGTACGCATAATTGAGCCAAGGAGCCCCTAACTGTTTGGCTAACACTTGTACTTGAGATTTGTCTCTGGGGCTTTTAAACAAGACCACGTAATGAGCGTTCAGACTGATGGTCCGATGGGCTTTACTTTGTTGAAATAAATTTTGAGTAATGTAGACAATACTAGCATTACGATGGTGTCCTTTTCGTGTAAACCAAAGTTTAATTTCTTCTTCGTCTTCTCCTAACATGTCATCAAAAATAACCAAATGGGTTTGACTCACGTCAGACACGATTCCATCGTCTTCGTGAGGAATACCATCCACAAATGAAATGGTTTCTCCTTGACTTTCTTTCAATAACGTGTAAGACGGTTGCCACTCTTTGTAACACCACACGATACGTTGAGGTGGACGATCGAACAAATCAGCTTTGTGTTCGATCAATCGTTTGACAAATTCGGTTTTGCCTGAACCACTGGGTCCAGCAATTAACATGTTAAACGGATGGCGCAGATACAAAGCATTCCAACTTTGACGATCTAACTTTTCGTCAATCACTTTAACCACAGAAGAGGAGGCAGACGAGGCAGAAGAAGAAGAGGATGTAGCCATGACTGAGGTAAGAAGATTTTTGAGAAGAAGACAAAAAACCCAAGACATTTTATACATTTTCATACACGTTTATTTAAAAAAAAAAAATCCAACCAACACAACAAACAAAAACATTTTTTTTACAAGTCATTAAAGCCAACGAGTGATAAAATAGCAAAGCAAAATCATCAGGTACACAATTAAGGCTCCTACTGAAACAATCAAACTGTCATATAAACACGTCAATGTACAACAATAGTTTCGTGTCCTAGTAATGAAAGACACAGACACTGTTTGGGGTGGTGGTGGCATTCTTCTGCTCGTCTTTGTTTTTGAATCCTCTGACGACAGCGGCGGTGGTAAGGAAGGGTTGTGTTCCTCAAGAGGTATTTGAACCACAGCAGCAGTGGTGTCAGGTTCTTCTTCTTTCAGAGTTTCCCATTGAGGTTCCCATTTTTTCACTTTTGGACCCTTATGGACAAGTTGCCAAATCTTTGGCAAACTGAGCCACTTCTTGTAGCCAATATTGGAAACCAAGGTTTCTCCAGGGTCGTACATCTTTCCAATTGAAAAGTTGTTGGTGTAACTCACTAGCAATACACACTTCTTGAAATGTTTTATAAACAGATAAAGTGTGACGAATGTCTTCTTCACATGGAAGTTCCTCACTGATTTTCATCACCACTCTCAACGCTTTAAGTACAATTTGTCTTTCTTGTACTGATAAAATCAAGTTTTTATAGTCTTCTTCTTCTACTAAGTCCAAAAAAGAACACAGAGTCATATTGTTTTTTGGAACTTAACAATTGAGTCCAAAACAACCACGGATTCTCCAAAAGAATCCAAGGCAAACACTTGTCCTCAAAAATAGTCCACAACGAATGTCCTGGAAAACGAATTCCAAGATAAGCAGTCACTAAGACACACACCACATAACGTCCAAAATTCAATGGAAACAGTTCTTGTATCACTTTTTTATAATCCTCTAAGGTCTGAACATGATCTGTTATTTCTTTCCACGGAATTCGTTTCACGAGTGACGTGTAGAGCTCAGGCATACCCACTCTTTTATAGCCAGGCTGCCCAATAGACACTTAGTGGTGACGGGCTAGATCTTTGGCAAACTGTGGTACTTCTTGTAGCCAAGCATCGAAGCCAACATTTTTCCAGTCACGTACATCTTTCCAACCGCTAAGTTGTTGGTGCATCCAACTAACAAGGCACACTTCTTCAAACGTGTCAAGGCAAGATAAATTTTGACTAATGTCTTCTTCCCCACTTGGAATGTTCATCACCACTCTCAACACTTTGAGTATAATTTCTTTTTCGTGTACCGATAAAGCATGAAGGCTCATGTTTGACTTCCTTCCACAGAATCCGTTTCACGAGTGACGTGAACAGTACAGACGTACCACCTCTTTATAGGGGTCGATGGCTAAGGTAGGTATCTTGGGTGGCATGTTTTTATAGCCAGGCTCCCAAGGTTGGTACCTTTTGAGACAGTCTCCTTCAAGATAGTAGTAGCGATAGACGTTTCCCATAATCATTCTTCTATGACCTTGAAAGAGGGTATAGTGTAAAAATCGAGAAATGACTTTGAGTTTACGTTTCACTTGGATTTTGACAAACTCTTGGTAAATCCTTTCGCGCACATTCAAAGGCATGCCACAAATGTACATGGGTAAAGTTTCCGATTTGGAAAGAAGTAACTCTCTTTTGTATTCTTCACGATACTGGTGACAGTCGTTGTTAAGAATCAGATTTCTGATGCGACGAAAGTAGCCATAGTATTGAAATCGAGGAATCACTTGAAGTTTTCGTTTCACTTGAATCTGAACCAACTCATCGTAAATCCGTTTTCGCAACTTCAAAGGTAAGTCACGAATGCGGTCTTCTAAAGTAGTCTTCTTGGTGACAAAACACTCACACACCAACCAAACGGAATCGGTAGGTAAAGGATATGATCCAAAACAAGCTTGAGTGATTATCCTATCTAATTTCAAACCACGTAAAGGCGATTCGTCTTGAGGGGACAGTTCTTGTAACAGTTTTTGGTATTCTTGTATGTTAGTCACATTTTTTTCCTTCACTTCATTCCATCGAATTCTATATTCCACTGCTACATTGTAGGTGGCACCCACCAATTTCTTAAAATGGTGATGTAGTTCTTCATCAATGTCTGACCATTTGAATATCTTACAAGCAATCAAATGTCTTATCGCCTTCAAATACCATTGGTTACAACAGGTCTGTCGTAAAGGATGTAACTGTTCTTTTCGTTTCACTTGAATCTGAACAAATTCTTTGTAAATCCTTTCTCGTATATCCAAAGGTAATCCACAAATACGATCTTCTAAGGTAGGAGGTATATACTGAAAAATATGTTCTTGCAACTCCAAAGGTAAACCAGTAATGTATTCTTCTAAAGAAGTATTCTCCTCCGCCATGGAATTTTTTTTTTTACTTCTTCTTTTGTTTGGCATCTGGCTCATCGTACCCGTACTCTTCTAAGGCCACTAAAGGTAAGAAGTGACAGTGCGGAGACCATCTGGCATGTTCAATGTCAGCTGAGTCGGTAGGCTCCCAATGGTGAAGTTTCACACCACAACTGAAACATTGAACTTTATCTCCTTCTCCCGTGTATTTAAATCCAGATCTAGCTAAACCTTCCGGTTTAGGTCCTTGTAGAAATTTTGGCCACTTGTCTTTCAATGACTCGAGTCGACTTTCATACTTGGAATAACCAGGTAAACTCACAGGTATTCTGACATGCGAATATGGACCAACATTGACCTTGTTGTCGTTAACGTCAATACCAGTTCCTTTAGTATTTCCACTGAAGCAAAAAGGGCGTACTGCCTCTTTAGAGGGTTGTCGATGAGTGGTGGTGAAACTTGGAGAGGGTCCTGAATCCAAGATGTTACAACGTAAGGAATCCGTTTGAACGTGTGATTCGGGAATGCCAAACCGTACAGAATCCGTTTCATCCCATGGTACTGCATCGCACTCCAAGTCGTGACTCATCTTTTTTTTTCTTCTTGCTTGGTTAACGTTGAAAGTTAGAATGAAGGGTTAGGTTTGGAAGGGGTTCCTTTTTTATACTCCAAATTGGCGTGTCCGTAAGGTAAAGTCGTGTGATCTGGAAGTCTCACTCGTTTTTGGTACACAATGCGATACACTTTTTGTACAGGTCGAGTCACGATTTGATGATTAGGTAGTCGTACAATCTTGTGAGGTTCTAACGTAGGTACTTGAAAGTCTTTCACTTGTCCAGACAGTAAAGCATTTTTTAAAACCTCAAAGTTCACGACTTGGTTAGTTCGATAGTTCAGAGTCAAGCCTTTGACTTTACAGGAGGTGTGAAGTTGGCCTTGCGGGTCTCGGTATCGGTACCCATAATTTTTAGGGCCACCGCTGGCAAAACTCAAAATGGTATCTTGAGGGTGCTCGTCTGTCCAGGCTCCTAAACGATCTCCTTGAATGGTAGGGTGGGGGCAACCGGGTCGATGAATGTAAATGCAACTGTCAGTATCAAAGTACAGGACACGATCTCCCAAGACTTCTAACGCTTCGTCATACAATTTCAAACGAGCATGAGCAGTCACGTAGGCGGCAATGACTACGTTACTAAACTTGTCAGGTTTGACAAACTTGGGTTCTTCTTCGAAATTGACAATGATCAAATCATCGCGGACGATTTCGACGTGTTTGACTAGAATAATTTTGTCGTCCACCAGTTTAAAGTAGCGATAAGGATCGTCCACGTATTCCGTTTTGGGTAAGATCGTACGTTGAGCCATTTTTCCCCACAAGCAATTAAGCATCACTTTGGCAAACGATCTTTTTCCTTCATTTTTTTCCACCTCTTCTAAAGTGATGCATTCGATGTCACGGTATTCTTCTTTAAATCGTTCTTGGTCTTCGGGAGTTTGACACCACGAAGGATAACCACTAGCTTCTTGTTTCAGTTTTAAAAACTGATTGACGTACACCGAGAAAATGCCTGGATGATTAGTGGCGTCGTCTTTTTGGTATTGGGCTGTAGTTGGAAAGTGCCAAATTTCATACACTTTCAACAAACGGTATCCACGATCCAGAGCCCTAAACAATTCGGCACTGACCCACGTTCCTATCATAGACCGTTCTTCCTTCGTGTGGTGACAGGGATGATCTTGGTTGCACGTTTCGGCACACGTCCGACATAAAGGAAACATCAGTTTTCCTTGACAATGGTAAGGTAAGATGGGATGAAACAAGTTTGTCGGAGGTAAGACTTTACATTTGATTAATCCTTCGTATTGACGAATGTGTTCCACGTCAATGTGTTCTGTCAAAATTTCAGGGTGACCGGTGGGAAAACGAGCATATTTACACACCCAAGGATACAAAGAACACACGTCAATGTATTTGATTTCTTCTCCTTGGGATTCATTCACGTCGTACAGTAAGCGAGTGGCATTGGTTCGTCCTCCAAAGAAACTGTGTGACGGATCTAAAGGTTCGATGTCGGCCGAGTCGTAACTTTGAGTAATATTCTTAAATTCAGGATCGGTTTTCAAACGTCGATCGTACTCGTGCTCCCACATTTCTACCACTTGGTATCCTTGACTTTCTAACTTGAGTCGTCGTTGGCAAGTCTGTTCGTATAACTGTTCCATGGTAGAATCTGAATAAGGGCTTTTCATGTCTCGGTCAGGATAGCAAGTAGGGCATCCGTGAAACAAACAACCCTGAAACTCGTATACCGTGTGCGGCTTTTCTAAATCAAATCCATCCACGGAATAACCTCCAATCTTCTTTTCTCCTCCTCCGTTTCTAGCATGTTGTATCCATTTGTCTTCTTTTTCACACAAGTAATGAAACCAACGTAAAGCTTTGACCGAATATTGACGACTAGCAAAGAGACCCGTGTTGGAGTCGATGATGGCTAGTTGGTTGTCAGGCATGAAATTTTCCCTGTAGACTAAGGAACAGGCTTTAGGTAAGGTGGCTGCATCTTTCAAAGGATCGACCTCCCCATGATCGAGAAATAACTCTCGAAATTTTCCACAACAGCGTCTTAAAATATCCACATCAGATCGACAATATTTGAGCATCTCTTCTTGAAAGTCAAATGGATCGTTCTGGTGAGCGCGGTACCAAGTGTGAAAAGCTTCTCGCTGTTCGGGTCGCATTCCGTCGGGGTCGTAATCATGAAGGTCAGGCAAATGAGGTAGGACAGCCTGTTGATTAGCTTCCGTGTTAAAGAAGTGAGGAAAGTAGCCTTTAGCCATTTCTGTCATGCCAAACGTTTTTGGCATGCGACTCAAAGGCATGGCCAAATAACTCATGTTGACTTCAGGGCGCTCGGTCCCATGGTTCAAATAATAATTGAGTAAAAACTGCCCATCGTATCCTGAAAAATTGTGAGCTATGACGGTGGCATACCGATGACAATCTCCGTAACGTTGAATGTCTTCTTCGCTCCAACTGTCGTGGGTGGTAGGGTCTAAAACCCATTCAGCAAACTCAGACAAAGTGTTCACTCCACGAAAGATTTTTTTCACGTCCTCCTGGAATCCTACTACAATGAGGACAGTGAAAATGAATCGATTCTTGAATACACTGATCACAAGCCCGATGCGCCACACAGAAATTTGGAATGTGAATGCCTGTTTCTTGCATGCAATCAAAATCAAAAAAGATGAAATCTACTTGGTTCTTGTTCTTCTTTATTTCTTTCTTCTCTGTCTTGTCAAACTTTTGAATAAAACATCGATGATCAAAATCGACGATCTGGTGACAAATAGAACATTTTTTCTTCCCAGCACAAACGTGTCTCTTGTTGGTTTGAATTAGCTGTCCACACGTAGAACACGATTTCAATAAGTCGCAAGCACATTTTTGTTGGTGACCTTGTGTCTTGCGATGCTGTTGGTAACAAGAAGGACTGACAAAACTTCGTCGACAGGTTTCACAATGAACGTGATTTTGTTGTGGTTCAGGAAGGCATGGTTGGCCTGCTAAACAACCCCGACATCTCTGACCACAATGAATGTGTTGCTCTCGACTGTTAAACCCATAGTTACATTTCTCACAGTAGTATCCGTACCCAAAAATCCGGTAATACTAGTAATGGTATCGAAATGTTCTTGATGGTGATAAAGATGAATGTATTTTCCCTCAGGGAAATCGGGGCCTCGAAACAGTAGAGCTCCGCGCACTTCTTGAGGGTGAACTTTCAAAGTATAATGAGGAGCCAAAACATCTTGAAGTTGCTGCATTTGAGAAATACCATACACGGTCTCTTTAGGGATCCCCGCTTGTTTCAACAAGAGTTCTGCTTCTTTTCGTTGTTGGGGTCTTTGCGATGTTCGAATGTTATTCCAGGCTTTTTTCCATTCTTTACTCTCGTTCTCGTTAGCATAGGTGCGGCCCACGACGATAGCTCGGGCCAAACACATTTGGTCTTGAGTATTGTTAATTTGGACGACACTTTGTTTGGTAGTACGAAGATCGTCCACCAATAACGGTTTCCTACTTCGTCCACTTCCTCGAGGTGGAGCAACGTGTGTCATGTAAAGTGTCGCCTTTCCATCGGTGATGGTAAACTTGTCATTGGATTGTTGCACATGTTCTATTTTAGACATGACTTTGTCTGGCGTTAATTCTGCCGGAGTGCTGAACTCAATCCAAACGGGACTCTTCAAGTTGTCATGATGGATGGCCAGTCTCAAGCGATCATCTTCTTTGGCTCCACATTGCCGTTTCAAGTTGATTAAGACAGATTCCCACAAATCGCTAATGAACCCCGCCGCTTTCTCGGGAGGTACTTCGGACTTAAAGTCTTTGAAGTGAACCGTATGAGTGTACGCCGTGGTTCTAAATTTTCGAGAAGTTATTTTTTGAGTCTCTCGAATCCGATAATAATTTTCAGGAGGAGCCAAAGTACTAGATTGTGGTGCTGTTTCTTGGTCAGGGGTTCTGGTAGTGATTTTTGTTTTGGGTGATTTGGAAGTTTGGGATTGAGTTTCACTCATCTCGTCTTCGAAGTCACTGGCATGGACTTGAGCTAGTAGTTCCTCTAAGGGTGTTTCAGGTGGCACGGAATACCTTCGTCGTCGTGGCCTCTTGGTTTGTTCTTGTTCTTCTTCTTCTTCTGGTTTCTCATGGTTTGGGACTAATCTTTTCAGCTTGAACTTTACTTTGAAACTGATTCAGTTTTTTTCACCCAGGTACCTTTATATAGAGAGAGAAGAGTATATAAAGAGGGACCTTCGTACCTTCAGAATCAGTCTTTGGTGATTGAACTTTCAAAACTGTAAAGATGGAAAAGTACTGCGCTCGAGATAAAAGTCAAAATACTTGTTATATCTGTAAAGAGAAAGGACATTGGGCTCCAGAATGTTCACAACGTCAACAAAAAATGGAAGAGAGAAGAAAACATATTCCAAGAGGAATGCATCCTGCTTGGTATTATTGGAATTATATAGCTCGAGGACTACCAGTGAGAGATAAAAGTCAAGATATTTGTTATATCTGCCAAGAGAAAGGTCATTGGGCTACACAATGTCCCCAAGCTCAACACCAAAAAAAAGAAAAGAGAGACAAAACAAAAGATATCTGTTATTATTGTAAGGGACCAGGACATTGGTCTTCGGAATGCCCTCAGAAAGAACAAGAAGAAGAAAATCTACCAGAGGAGAGGGAGGAAGCCGATTCAACAACAAACCTAGAAGAAGAAGAAGAACATATCATCAAGAAAAGTAAGAAGAGAGTGAGAAGAATGGAAGACAGTGAGAATGAAGAAGAAATGGAAGACATGATTCCTGTGACGATCAGGGTTCCTATGAAGAAGAAATTCAAGAAGCACAAGAGAGACAGACAGTGAACAAAAAAAGGAACTTTGTTGTGTGTTTTTTTTGGTGTTATATGTTATTGCTGAATTATTTTGTAAAAAAAATGGCAGAATACACCAGACTGGAGAAAAAAAGTAAGTGATTTTGTGTTATTTTGTTTTTAGAGTATAGATGCACGCACGCACGCACTCACACTTTATATAAAACACAATGGGATTTTTTAAAAATTTTTATCTTGATTTTTTGGCAATTTGATTTCTTTTCTAGAAATCTGGGGGGGGGGGTCCTTAAAAGGACCGTTTTGTTGTGTTTTTTTTTTGTTGTTGTTGCTTTTGGTTAAAAAACAAAACTTCAAATCAACTTCAAATGCCGTAGTCCTTTACCACGACCCAATCCATATCCTGTTAATGCTGCTGCTACTGATGGTGTTTTGCTTATGGTGGTAGTCACTGGTGGTGGCGTTGGTGGTGGTGGCATCTCACTAGAACTGGAAGGCTTAGAAGAATGTTGTTTAGCCCGTGATGGCCTTTTTCGCTTAGGTGGTTGATGAGTTAAAGAATACTTATATACATTGGTCATCCATTTTAACTCATATAATATCTCTTCTAACAGACTTGCGGTTTTTTCTTCAAGACTGATGCCTTCCTTTACTGTTTCCTTCTTCTCCTCCTCTTGTAACTGATGCTGCTGTCTGATTTCTTCCTCACTTTGTCTTCTTCTTCTCTCTTCTTCTTCTTTCTGCTGCTGTTGAAGAAGAAGAAACATTTCTTCCTCTTCTCGTTGCTTTTTTAAAACTTTTTCCATCTCTTCCATTTGCCTTTTTTTAAATTCATCCACCATATATATATATATATATATATATATATATATATATATATATATATATATATATATATATATATATATATATATATGTATGAACTTACAAGGTCAAAGGGAACCAATTACATTGCAGGACCTGGCCGAGAAACAATTTAACTGTAGGAAATCGGTAAGGATGCAAAGAGGAGGGCTTGAATTAGTGCAATTAATAAAAGTCCCAGGAGGAAGGTGAAAAACGAATTCATACATGCTTCCAGGCAAGAAAGGCATGATTTGTCACAACCCATAAGAAGCTTAAATCGTACTGTGGTAGAAGTAAATTCAAGATTGGGAATAAACGAGGAAGCGTATATAAATCTTGAATGGACAGTCCGTGACCATATCGTGACCACAAGAACAAAACATCGAAAGAATAGATAAAAGAAGTGAAATAGTAGAGCTTTCAAGATATCCATTATGCCATACACAAAGTTCGGTACAACCAACAATTAGATTCAGTGATTTGTACCAATCTAAGGAAAATCCAATTACACGGAGTCGAAAAATAGATTGGTATCACAGCGATCGAAGTTGTAAGTTCAAGAGATGGTGGTTTTGAGCAAAAAAGATCAGAAACAAATGAGGATGATTTTATAGCAAAAGATCACTGGAGTTATTCCCATGGATGGGGCGTATCGGGGAAATTCACCAAATCCAATCAAAGGGGTGAGGGGGTCCTTAAATGTTACAATAAAGCGCACAATAACCACCAGCAACAAAGTGGGACAGACAAGCAGATGGAAGACGAAAGACTGCAGGACAGGTCCAAAACTGAAGCTAAATGTAGAATGGCCCAAGTAGAGAATTCAGTGGTAAGAGTGGTGTCAGTTCAAAGTCATCCAGCGGTTTCCACTAAACACTTTGAGTAACAGAAACAGATCAGAGGAGTTGGAGATGGTCCAAATACAAGAAATTGGATAGACTCCAATACAAGACTAATTCTCCCTAATCGAATCGTGGTAATAGATATTACGATCCAACTCCATGGAATCAAAATGGCGTTCCCCCCTACTCACAGTTTGGTGTCAGGTACCAAAATCAGTATGTCCGGTCAGAAAGCTCGAGAGCAAACTCTTCATATAATAGGAGTAGGTTCGCCTATGACCATTCATCTCAAAAGAGAAGAAACTGGTCCCCATGTGATCAATCACCCACACCAATAAGGAATTGGTCCACTCGTGATCTATCACCTTCGCTGAGAAGGAATTGACCCCCATCATCTCTACAGAGGGCACTATCACCATATGCATTCGGACGAACTCCGTATGATTACCGTTCCCATAAACCCTTTCTAAGGGCAGAACAAAGGGATCAAAGCCCCTATAAATACACACATACCACAAGTCCTGAGCCGTCAAATGAAGGCAGAGGGCAGTATTTTCCTAACTGTGCGGAGCAAGGTCGTGGCAAATCGCTTGTGCCCAGTCTTGGGAATTTAACCTCCAGGGGGCTAGGTTCCTAGCTCACTTAAAGAAAGGGTCGAGAAAATGAGGCGTTGAAAATGGCGGTTAATCTAACCAAGGACACGAGCAGTGAGATAGATGCCACTTTGCCATGTCTGTGGGTGATTCTCAGGAAGAAACCGCTGTTACCAGTGCCTCGCTTTCCCAATATGACTAATTGCTAGATTATTTTGTATATTGCAAAGAAGACAGCAATATGGAACTCATTTGGGCAGGACTATTAATCTGCCTGCTCGATATCTTGAGTAAATGCACCAGGCTAGCTTGCATGCTTTTGGTATGCTTTTTTATGATTTGCATCATTAAGTGTCTGTCGAGATCAAATGGTATACTTAGTCTTGATACCATAAGGCAGAGTCTTTTGTCCGTTCATAGGGTCATAAGTGCCCGGATCAGCTTGAATGTTTTGTTTGGGAAGCACACCAAGTTGGGGAAAGATTGATCATATTATTTAAATTTTTCGGATAATTAGACTTTTTTCTTTCTTTTACATAAGTAAAGATGACAGTAATTATTAAAATAAAATAAATTTATATATAGACACTGCCGTCATATTTTGAATATCTTACCGTTTCTAGTCAGTTTGTATGCTTTGCTGGGATTGGTAAGCTGGGATAACTATTCACCAAAGTATTCTATATCACACATATCCCACCAAAGTATTCTATATAACACATATCCCATACAAAATATTCTATATCACACATATCTCACCAAAGTATTCTATATCAAACATATCCAACCAAAGTATTCTATATCAAACATATCCCACCAAAGTATTCTATATCAAACATATCCCACCAAAGTATTCTATATCACACATATCCCACCAAAGTATTCTATATCAAACATATCCCACCAAAGTATTCTATATCACACATATCCCACCAAAGTATTCTATATCACACATATCCCACCAAAGTATTCTATATCAAACATATCCCACCAAAGTATTCTATATCACACATATCCCACCAAAGTATTCTATATCACACATATCCCGTACAAAATATTCTATATCACACATATCCCATACTCTGGCCACTCTCTGTCAGCTTGTAAGATCTGTTGAAATTGGTGGAAGAGTGGAATGGTGATCCAACTTATATAATTCATTGCACACTGTTACTGACCCCATATCATGCATTATTGATATTCCACATCTTTACTGGCTTCAGTCAGCTTGTATGTTTTGTTGAGGTCATCAAACAAATGGAATGTTCATAAAAATTTTATTTTCTTATTTGACAATTGGCAAATTCTATAATCCTGCTAATTTCAATTAGTTTGTGGATTTCTTTGATGTTTAGCAACACAACTGAAAGGTTTATTAAACTTTCTTTAAATTCACTTATGTGTTGAACTAAATCACAAAGATCAGCAGGTTTTCCTTGGAATTATTAGGAGGCATCAAACTACCTAGTTCTCAAACTCCCGGTGTCTTCCCTGACTCTTCCTCCACCAAATATACTGGCCGTCATGTATGACCTATCATGCGCTAAAAATGGCGTTAAACCCCAAATAAAAAGAAATCACAATATTTAAAAGTATTTATTTTTTCATGGATCCAGTGTTCCCTCTGGTCATCATGTCCTGAAACTGGCAGTCATTGACACCCATTGCCATTTAAATGAATTAGCGAAGCAATCAGACCAATCAATCCATTGACTAGCAGCCACCATTGAATCTCCGGTTTATCTGCGACACGCCAAGTATTGTTACTATGCAAGACATCCCCCCCTCAAAAAATAAAAATAAATAAATATAGAAATAAAAAATAAACATTGGTGTTACATGTCCGGGACAGGGGTGAAGGTAGTGCTGCAAGAGGGAAGTGTTGGAACTCCTCAAGGAGCTGGAGATGATCGGAGTATTAGAGTACCAATTCATCGCCACTGTTTCGTACAAAGTGAGGATGAATGTAAATAATGGTGTGCTGTTCTCCCACATTGTTAATTTGGCCTCATTAGGGCTTCACTCAGCAGCTACAGAACAGTCTCCACAATAGTGCTGGCAGAAAAACCGGAGCGCCTACTGCTAGATACGGATGCACCATATTTGTCCATGGGTAGAAGGTTATTATCTGACCATCCATAGCATATCCATATGATTGCAGAGATAGTAGCACACATTTACAATGCTTCTGTGCTAGAACTTGTGAGCGCGTGCAAGAGAAATACTGATCGCTTGTACAAATTACATTATTAGAGCAATACATTTTCTACATATCATATAAATATATATATATGTATATATATATATATATATATATATATATATTTTTATATATATATATATATATATATATATATATATATATATATATATATCTGGTGAGTAAATTCATCAATCCTGGGCTTGGGCGTGTAAGAACTCTGTTTTCATCTCTTTTTTCTAAATGTAATTAGTTTTGTATTCAATATAACATTCGCTCTGTAACAATCATCTTGTATGTTTTTGACGTTTCAGAGGCAGCCATAGCACAATCATATTTTAGGTATATCAAACTTACTAAGACGGGGTGGAGTGTTGTTCCCGTGCAGGATCTCATCCAGAGGCAAGAAGTTACCCTAACACCGTATTGCACTAGGTTTCGTGCAACCTCGCGTGCATGTTGGAACATGGGAGAGCCAAGAATATGCGACCGTGTCATTCTTACCTTGCCCGCTGACCAGTTCACTTCAGCTAGGTACCTTTGGGCTTGAGCCGAAGTGTCGGCGACTTTTAAGGTAAGAGTCAGCATGTTTTATTACAGTGCTATATATGGAACATTAGTTTGTTGTATACTGCGTTGCTTTTGACTCTCTCTCTCTCTCTCTCTCTCTCTCTCTATATATATATATATATATATATATATATATATATATATATATATATATATATATATATATATATATATATGATGTTACTAATATTTTCCTCATTACACATTTAGTCAATGTCTTCTCAAGCCTAAAAGTGGCTAATTTGACCTAGCTCTGTAATATGATGTTACTAATATTTTCCTCATTACACATTTAGTCAATGTCTTCTCAAGCCTAACAGTGGCTAATTTGACCTAGCTCTGTAATATGGAAACTTTTTGAGCACGCAAATCAAGCTCAAGCTATCCTAATGTTTCAAAGGTTCCATGAGTGTAACTTTATTCTAATCAAAGATACAGACGTTGTCTGAGACTTCATTGACATTTAGCTACTGAGAGTTTATCTTGTCGATCATATATTCACCTTGCTGCAGGTGGTTGGTACCCTTTAAAGCCGTGTTGACAAGATCGATGCAAGATTAGCGTCTTGCAGAAGAAACACACAAATAAGCATACTGGGACTTGAAAACAGCCCTGTCATAATTTTAATAGATGTATTAGCAACTACAATATACTCCATTTATTAATATTGATTGAAGTTACCACATAAATACTGCATCTCCGCTAAGATCCAGTTGAATGTTTCGTCGTTTTCAGCACCTATAGTTCAGAATGCGACTATGACACGATCTTCCCTCTGTAGCATGCAGTATTGCCTTATATGAACTACATAACAAAGTAGAAGGCAACTTCCCTACACAGCCCTTCTTTTACTCGGTCTCTTCTACACACTGTCTTCATAGCTTAAAGTAGGCCGTTCTAATACTAATCAAACTTCGTTAAACCTGTATAAAATGACCATTCCAATAGCGTCCTGTGCATGGAGATTTTGTCCCCGTAGTATCCTTCGTAGAAAAGTTTGATACAAGTAGTATCCTATGTAGGGAGTTTTCTTGCAGCAGTGTATTGTGTAGGAATATTTGGTGCCTGTAATGTCCTCTGTAGGGAGGTTTGGTCACAGTATTCACAGTATTGCAATGGGTTGTGAGAGATTTTATTTCCGTATTCTCCCGTATAGGGTGCGTTTGATTCTAGTAGTGTCATGTGTAGATGGTTTGACACCCGTAATTTCCTGTGGATGAAGGTTTGAACCTCACAGTGTCCTGTGTCGGTAGGTTTGATCTGTTGTGAAGGGAGGTTTATTGCCATTAGAACTGTGTAATGAAGTTTGGTACCTGTAGTGTCCTGTATATTGAGATTTGGTCCCGGTTGAGTCCTGCTGTGTAGGGAGATTTTGGACCGAAAAGTTGTCTGTGTTATGAGGTTTGGTAACTGTATTCTGCTGTTTAGGGAGGTTTGGTTCTGATATTAAAATATGTCACAATAGCATCAGTATTCAGATTTGTCCCAGTAGCGTCCCTTGCAAGGAGGATTGGGCCCAGTAGTGTTCCTTGCAATGAGGATTAGGCCCAGTAGTGTCCTGGATAGGGAGCTTTAGCCTCTGAAGAGTTTGTGTAGGAAACTTCGGTCCCCTTAGAGTCTTAAGTAGGGAGGTTTGTGCCCAGTAGAGTCCTGTGTAGGGATGTTTGGTCCTAGTAGTGTCATGTATTTAAGTTTCTCCCACTAGTGTCCCGAGTGGAGAGGTTTAGTCCCGGTACTATCCTGTATGGGGAGGTTTGATCTCCGTCGTGTCTTGTGTAGGGAACTTTAGTCCACGTTGAGCCTTTAGTAGGGAGGTTGGTCGTAGTTGTGTCCTGTCTATTGACCCTCATTGTACTGTTTAGAAAGGTTTGATCTTTGTATGGTGGTCTAGTCCCAGAAGTGTCCTGTGTAGGAAGTTTGGTCACAGTAGTGTCCTAGTTAGTGATGTTTGGAGCCAGTAGTGTTTTGTATACAGAGGTTTGATCCATATAGTGTACTGTATGCTGAGGTTTGTTCCCCTATTTGTCCTATGTAGGAGGTGTGGTCCAGAACCGTCCTTTGTAGGGAAGTTTTGTCCTAGTTGTGTCATGTACTGAGGTTTGTCCCAGTAGTGTCCCGTATAGTGAGCTTTAGTCTCAGTAGTGCCCTGTGCAGGGATGTTTGTCTTCCGTCGGGTTTTGTGTGGGGAAGTTTGGGCCAGATAATGTCTTATGTGGGGACGTTTGAGTCCAAGGGGTGTATTGTGTTGTGATGATTGGTCATTGTAGTGTCCTATTTAAGAAGTTTGGACGCAGTAGTGTTCAGTGTAGGGATAATTGGTTCCTGCAGAGTCATGGGTAGGAAGGATCGGTTTGGCGAATCTTAGCCAATTTAAAGTTTTACATGTTTATTTCTTTCTCTAAAAGACAAAGAAACACATTGAAACCTTTAGCATGGTGATCATTCCCGGAAACAAACAACGCTCCCACACCCTCCCTCATAAAACAAACAAACAACAAACAAACAAACAAATTTGATGCCCAAGTCAGCTGTGTGTTGTTTTGTTTGCCAGTTGATTTTAATCACTCATGTCATATTTAAAACCCAATGAATTATATCGATTGTAATTCGCCGCGAAGTTTTTCGTAAATGTTGGGAATGAATGCAGTTGAATGTGCATATACTTGTTTCCTTTACTCTTTATATGCAAGAATGGTTTGGCATGTACATATATAACATTGTAAAAATACGTTTGGCATGTACATATACAACAGTGTAAAAATACGTTTGGCATGTACATATACAACATTGTATAAATACGTTTGGCATGTACATATACAACATTGTATAAATATGTTTGACATGTACATATACAACATTGTAAAAATACGTTTGGCATGTACATATACAACATTGTAAAAATACGTTTGGCATGTACATATATAACAATGTGTAAATACGTTTGGCATGTACATATACAACATTGTAAAAATACGTTTGGCATGTACATATACAACATTATATAAATACTTTTGGCATGTACATATATAACAGTGTAAAAATACGTTTGGCATGTACATATATAACAGTGTAAAAATACGTTTGGCATGTGCATATATAAGAATGTAAAAATACGTTTGGCATGTACATATACAACATTGTAAATATGCGTTTGGCATGTACATATACAACATTGTAAAAATACGTTTGGCATGTACATATATAACAGTGTAAAAATACGTTAAAGTGAGACATATGAAAATAACGAGATAAACTCACAGCGTGTAGACGCTACAGTTCCCAAAGAAAAACACTTTCAGTTGATAGACATCTAATTTCTTCAGTTTGTCTGTTGATCTGCACTTCTGTCTGATTTTTTTGCTGACGACATTTGCTCTGCAAACATTCTTGTGGATTTATGACAACAAAGAATCTTTTTCTTCTTTTAACCAATGGGGAAAATCGTGTTTAAAATTCCAAGTCAGGAAATTTGAAATTGAATATTGTACCTAGTTCAGGTAGGAAGACACAATATAGACAAATTGTACCATATATGATGCAAACACATTTAAGATTTAAAAAAAAGTTTACATATGAAACAATGTCGAGGACAAATTAACGCTACCATATGCATCAACATCACATCTGTATCTATGTATCTATTTATAACTAGGCTATTTCAATTTTAAGAAAATGATTGTAAGAAAGAAGTTTGTACCATGAAATAATCACTGGGGATAAAAGGAAATAAAATTGTGAAAAAGGCTTGTAGTGGTAAACTATCGGTTCCATGTAGGTGAACGCAGAAGATAAATATTTGCATCCTTTCTGAGCAACAGGAAGTAATTCTCTTTTTGAGAACAATAAATTTTAAAAAAATCGCACAAGAAAGTTTAAGCTCCTTCTGCTTGCAATGTTCGGAAATGTTGCCGGCTTTTATTTGTCACTGCTTGTTACATGTCGCGGAGATATTGAAAAAAAAAATGAATAGCTTTTCCTTTTGTTGTCTTTCTTTATACTTATTATTTCGTAAACAAAACTCTCAGCAGATGGATAAAAGTAAGTATGCAAAATAGAAAAAGAAGGATGGAAAGAAAATAACCCCTGCTCCATTGTTGGTATATTTTAAACCCTACTTCTTTTCCGCCTCCTAAAATGTATAAAATGTAAAAAAATCTTGTTCTCGTTTACAGGGTTACTTGTAAGGTACGTATATAAAGCATGGCGATGCTTAGTAATAGTTGTAGCGACTTTTGGTAATGGACATGGCCTCTTTTTCAAGAATTTTCAATTTATTTTTTATAGTTTATCCAAGGTTAGTCTTTAACCTTTTGAGTGACTAATCGTAACTGAGACGGAAATTGAATCCAATAAAATATTTGAATCAATACTGAAGGTACAATCCAGGCATAGGTCATGTCGATGAAGCCTATAATCCAGTTTCATGTCGATGAAGTCTATAATCCAGGCATAGGTCATGTCGATGAAGTCTATAATCCAGGGTCATGTCGATGAAGTCTATAATCCAGGGTCATCTCGATGAAGTCTATAATCCAGGATCAGTGTTGATGAAGTCTATAATCCAGGGTCATGTCGATGAAGTCTATAATCCAGGGTCATGTCGATAAAGTCTATAATCCAGGGTCATGTCGAAGAAGTCTATAATCAAGGGTCATGTCGAAGAAGTCTATAATCCAGGGTCATGTCGATGTAGTCTATTGTCCAGGGTCATGTCGGTGAAGTGTATAATCCAGGGTCATGTCGATGAAGTGTATAATCCAGGGGCATGTAGATGAAGTCTATAATCCAGGGTCATGTCGATAAAGTCTATAATCCAGGGTCATATCGATAAAGTCTATAATTCAGGGTCATGTCGATCAAGTCTATAATCCAGGGTTATGTCGATGAAGTCTATAATCCAGAGTCATTGTACTCCCTTGTGTAGTTTGCTAGGATAGTTGACGGCATATGACATAACGAAACTGAACTACAATGTGCCATATTTTTCTTAAAGGTTATGGTTACATTATTAAAGGTCAAATACAAGACCCCAAAATCACTGTAAGATCTACATATATCTCCAAATTCCGTAAATCTTTAATTGATTAGATGGCTGTTAAAAAATTTTGAGGCCTGTTGCAGGACAGTAATAGTAAGTAAAAGGCGAACATTAGTACCTTGGCTTGAGTAAATAACGCTCAGTGGAGTAATCTAATCACTGCTTAACAAGTGCAGCATGTAACCAGTAATACTTTCGTCATGTAACCTCTCAGGAAAACTGCAATCTCATTCTACATGCAAATAAAAAAAATGTAACGGTTCAAAATGTACGAAGATAATTTTAAGAATTAGTTTTTGTGGCAAATACATGATAATGTATATTTGTGAATTATATTACATATACATGATGCGTGGATTGAAACGGATATCTTACAGCTACCATTTAACTAATAGGAAAATATTGCGACTTAGGCAGACAGAAATGGTACTATTGCTCCTATAATGATGATACAGGCAATTCTTGAATGATTGATACCTTTACAGAAAATATAATTGGTGTGCAGATGCACATATAAATCAAGCGATTTAGTTGGTAAATATAAACTAGAAACAAACAATAGCACTCAGAGTCTATTGGTATTTAAAATGAATTGCAAACAATACTGATAAACTACATGGATATAAAAATAGTGTAATCTTTATGACATTGACATCATAAACGATGATGTTCCTATGCCACCTATCATGTATAAGATCTACAAGAGATGGCACATATAATCTATCTATTCCCAGTTTTAAAATGTGTGAGTACTAGTTGCTAACGTTGAGCTCCTCCAACCAAAGATGATCCCATTCCATGTTGTGGAGATGAAAACTTCTAAAATGTCTGATTCATCTGTCACCCAACAATCCAGAGGTGCAATTTTTGTTGTAAGAATAATAAGTATTGTATTTTAAGCAATAATAACAGATTTTCAAAGAACATATCAAAGAGTCAAAGAGCGGTTAGAAGTTTTTGGTGGTCTATGTGGAGTCTATAATTTTAAATCTTAAAGCACGTACCAGATGTTTTTTTCTTCCAATACTCTTGGTACCAGAGTAATTTGCAGAAGAGGCCTTATGAACTGTAATTCATGTGCAGGGAAAGGCAAATTATTACGATACATCATAAACTGTGCTTAAATGCGAAAAACCAATGTGAAGCAATATTGAAAAAAAAATGAAGTTTGTAATAACAAACCAGGGTTGTATCCAAACAATTGTATATGTATTGCTGAATACATCCGTAGGATTCTTATGAAAAAGGATGAAATCAAACAAAACATATCTCTAGTCATATAGCGTCCTGGTCTAGATGAAGAAAGTACAATCTGTAAGTTTGGGGTAATGCTCCAACAAATTAAGCAAAAACAGTGAAAACATCAAAGGTTTCAAAACATTAAAGTAGGATCAAAACTTTATTCCATCCATTATTGGTTGTTTTGAGATCTCCAAAGAGAAATTGATTTGTAAGTATCCATTTGCATATTGATCCTACTTTGATTCACGTAGCCTGACGATCTTCATGAATAGTATTCCAAGGCAAAGGAGAAGAGAAACGACTGTGCAAGTCACCTATGTACTGGATGCAGTGGCGTAGCAATAACTTCTGCCCCCACAACGCAAAACTTAATTCTGAGGCCCCCTCTCATTTTGAAAAAACGTTTTTTGATGAGAATCCCCCCTCCCGCCACGCTGCTTGGGCGGCTGCTACGCCAATGAATGGATGATTCTACCATTATAAAATAATCTGTTCGAAGTAAAACTTTTTTTATTTATGTTGACCAGAGTATATACTTTATTTATTTGTCCCAGGCAATTTTTAGCCGTTTTGCATACTTGTTGGATCCTGTAGAACTCACATCTAGAGAAGAAGTCATCCGTTTCAATGGTCAACACCTACAAGAAATATACGAGGAAGACGACACGGGACTAATATACAACATGTCATCAATGCTAACGTCATGCGGCTTACATCAGATACCAAAAACTTCGTGGTGCCCATCCAAATATTCTAGAGCCTTGTTACATTGTAGGCAAATAGACGATGGTGAAATAGTACCTCCAAACTCTATCATGGAATATTTACAATGCTTCTGCTCGAAAAGTTCTTGTGCAGTTAGCGCTGATCCTTTAGATTGGCAGATTCATACTTCACAGGAATATACAAATGTGGTGCAGATGATAGTGTGGTAACAGGATGAAACTGAGTGGGATTTGATTTAGACAAAATACTTGACACAATTACGTGAATGAGATGTTTATTTATAATACAAATGAATGATGAATTAAATTGACACATTACTTGTGCGCATGAAGTTCAAAAACGGATATAACAAAATGATATCGTTCCTAAATGGATACGATCAAAGCATGGAATTTTCTGGTACGTCAGTGTATGGAACGTATCAACAGATATGATCGATATATGGAATTTATCAACATATATGATTGATATATGGATCTATCAACATATATGATTGATGTATGGAATTATCAGTAAGTATGATTGATGTATGGAATAATGATCACTGTATTGTTCATCAACAAGTATAATGCTGTATCTGATTCAGTTTTCATTTTCACATACATCTACAGCTGAAGATTGCTTCCGTAAAGTGGACAGCTTCCTGACAATACTCATATGTATTGTGATGAAACAGAGGAAGTTTGGGCTATAAGTACTGTGATTGTGGTCACATCTACGGTCAGAGAATTCGAGGTAAAGCGGGTTCGACACTGCCGACGCTCTGTGCCAAGGTAAAAAAAAATAATACACCCGCAGGTAACGCTGTACGGGGCAATGAAACCCATCTACATTTTTGTTCATATATAATATATTGGCATTTTCGTACACACAATTACGTAACAAGTGTGTTGTTGCATTGCCTATGATCAGTGCTATTATTGTTTTAATGTTCTTTTCTGTATATATTGTGATAATGGCAAATTTGTTATTTTCTATTTCTTAGATGTACACTCTATGTAATAATATTTTGTTACGACACTATGGCTTAAAATATGTCACAGAGGAAAAATGAACCAACAAATCAAGTAAAATCTACAAGCAATTTATTTCTAAACAATTAAAGTGACAATTAAAAACCCCACTTACAACAATGTGAATTAGAGTCTAAATAACACAATAATCTTAAGTGTACTAATCACAAGTCTAAAACATAGAATGTTCCGAATAAATTCCAGTATCATTGAAGGTACTGATATGCCAGTAGTCTTGAATGTATTGATGTACCATTAGTCTTGAATGTCCTGATGTACCAGGAGTCTTTAATGTCCTGATATACCACAACCATGTAATCCAGAATGTCTTTGATCGATTTCACAAAAATCAAAAAGTCATGTATTAATAACAAAAAGTCATAAAGTCTATGAACACTTTAGTATTTCCAATAAATATTGTAAATAAATAATTCCTCTCTCTGAATTTGCTGTAATGTTCATAACACAATTACAAACATCTGATTATTAAACCAAATTCCTTAAATACTGATAGTTAGCATAGGAATGAAATACTGCTTACCAAACTTCCTATATATAATCACAGATGACCTGACAGTTTTCTAGAAAATGATATGGCTTACCTGACAAATATTAGTAATTCTGGTGAAAAGACCAGTATAATTATAACCAAAGCAACCCTGACTTCGAATTCTAAGTAAACAACTTGTTTATATCCAATAAGCAAGAACAAAGTTAAATATGTAGGACAAAAGTCAAATATGTAAACATTATACGTAACACCTCCCCTCGTAAACAAAAGGAAAGATTTATGCAATAAAGCTTTCTTTTAAATATGCATCTGATACTATAGTAATCAAAATTACATAGGAAGATGTTTTATAAATGTCGCTCAGCTTAATTGCACAAAATAAAACAATTTAGTCTGTACACGGGAAAGTGCATCTGAGATCACATTTTCTTTTCCCCTGATGTGCCGCTGTAGATGATGACGTCATCGATGTACGCGTCACAATTATCTAGAGCAGATGTTATTATGTTCATAAGAAGCTGGAATGTTGCCGGAGAATTGTTCATACTGTTACGGAATTATGTATTATTTCGTTTTTAAATAATGGTATAGGTTTATGATCTCTGCATAACAGTCTAACAGCTGTCGTCTTGCAGAAAGTACATATACAGTATTTCAATGTGACTCAGTACATTGGACGTGGGAAATATTCTCGCTTGTAACATTAGCATATCATGTGATTTAACGCGTGAGGGTTGAACTTCTGACCTAGATTCTATGATTCAATTTAAGAGTCAATACTTTATTGACTGATAAAAACGTCAGTGCAAAAGTACTTTAGTGATGTCACGCATAACCTAATTTCTGATTGGTTAAAAGAAAGTAGTTTTCTAGAAGGATTAAATTGTTTTTAAGTCGCAATACAGTTTAAATTGGTTTTTTCTTATTCTGTTTTGCGCAGTCAGAGCTATATAATAGGATGTATTACTGTATTTGGCATTCCTAGCATAGTCTGTCAGCCTGAGAGGTCATAAACGAATTTGGTTCATTTTGTGTGCGGATATTTTGCTTCAGCGATATATGTATATATATATATATATACATATATATATATATATATATATATATATATATATATATATATATATATATATATATATATCATCACACAGTACATTCTCGATTAAGTACTGCTTCTTAAACTTTAATAATTATACAGCTTCATGGAATTATCTGAAACATTTCTAGAACTTGTGATATTCCATATTCACAAGGACTATTTGGAATTTATAACACTTGGATATAATGATTCTTGTTAGTACATCAGTACAGTGAAGGTTTTATTCGGAACCTACTTCATTCGGAATATTTGGATTAACTTCCGGATCAGTGAACTTTAGAACAATTTAGGACTTTTAAAGATATTCTATACTGTAAGTTATTTTTAATTCTTTCAATTTGATTGTTTGTTGAACTATTTTTATTTTTTTGGAAATTAAATATTTGTATTTTAAATTTTGAAAGCTTGTTTGAGTCTTTTCTTTTGTTACTGTACCCCTAGTTGTAACAATACCAAAAGGCATCACTTTATAATTGATAAAGCCCATCTGTAGTTAAAAATGCTAAAATTACTTTTGTTCCTTCCCTGAGTGGAATTTGCCAGAATCCTTTTAAAAGGTCAATCTTGGTGATGTCACCCGAGAGTGAGTTATGTATATTGTACAATATTTCGAAACAGCGAGTTCGGTTCACCCCATGCCGCACGTGCGAAGTGCTTTCGATGGGAAAAACCGAATGCATCAAGCGTACGGACGATGTAGAGCTGCATCGTCTGTGTATAAATGCCTCACTGTATGACTAAATCTTTACGTTACGGAACGTCTTGTCAGTGAGCAGTCTACTTAAGGATTTGCACGTCTTCAACTGTTAAGGTACGTAAAATATTTATTAATTTATGGTGTATATTTTCTATGTAGCTTCGGCTTGCGTAGTATAATGCAAATATTTTCTATTCTTGTTTGTTCTTAATAAGAGCTTTATATTAGCAATATAAAGTGGCATTTTTAGGAAACGTTTAGTACCATAAGATTCTTATCGGACACGTGTAGGTTCACTTCTGAACTTGTTTATTGCTTTGAAATGTTGTGCCGATAATGTAATTTGTATAACTTACCGTATATAACGTCATTACGTGTTATCGTATATGCCCGTGTCAATCATACTACACGGTGTTAGATTTATTTTCAGCTGATCAGAGTCGACGAGGTCCCAGCTACAGAGGGGACAATAGAAGTTGACTATAGCAGCTGTAAAGCTAACCATAGCAGCCGTAGAGCTGAATAAACAGTGTGTTGCTTGAATACCAGGTGATCGGGCTTTGCTGACCCATTGGTGGGCGTGGATGGCTTGATTGACCAGTGCGACTGGCAGCCAAGTATGCTGGTGACGGAGTGTTTTTGAGTCACTCCATATATGTAATCTTTTAGCCGTAGGCTAATTTTGGGTTTTTGTGATACCCAGTGGTTTGGGAGTGTAAAGATATTTTGCATGATATCTATCCCATTTGTTTGCACCACATTTTATTATTTGAATAAAGTGCCTCATGTTTCATTATTTGAGGGTATGCATTTTTGCTATATGAGTAAAATACATCATCTTTGCTATCTGAGTAAAACACATCCTTCTTTTCGTCGTCTGAGATTACGGTGAATCATTAGCCTTTATCATTGCACTGTGTATTTATTTATTTGTATTCATATTTGGGTTACATTATTAGGTTCGTGCGGATTATGTTAATTCGTCCAATATTTGGACCCTATACACGCACGTATTAATCATAACCCTTCTTCAAGTCATTCATCAATAAATATAGCATTTTTATCACCATCAACAGTGTTCTGTTATAAATCCGAAATCCAACCCGGTTATCTTGTTACAGGTGACATATTTCGCATTTCCAATTTTATCAATGCAATCATCCATTCTTGGCAATGGAAATGAATCCATTTTGGTG
The DNA here is from genome assembly GCA_029931535.1 of Margaritifera margaritifera. Lineage (NCBI taxonomy): Eukaryota > Metazoa > Mollusca > Bivalvia > Unionida > Margaritiferidae > Margaritifera > Margaritifera margaritifera. The sequence goes on along the minus strand of JAQPZY010001335.1, from coordinate 1,004,652 downwards.
ACACTGTTACATTTTGTATAGTCAGTACACATGCGGAAAGTATTATCTGGCTTAGGCACAAGAATACATGGTGAACTCCAGTTACTTTTATTTGGTTCTATAAAATCATTCTCCAGTAAATATTGAATTTCTTTCTTCAAATATTCCTTTTTGAGAGGATTCATCATGTAAGGATGATGTTTCACAGGTGTAGACTCTACAATGTCAACGTCATGATAGATTTTATTTTTTCGTGTAGGAACATCAGAAAACAAGTGCTCATACTCATGTAATAGCTGTTTTAGTTCATTTCTTTCGTGTTGTTGTAGATATGAAAGTTTCTGGTCTAGATTGTTCAATCTTTTTGAATTCTGAAGGTTGATTAAAAAAGAATCAATACAGTCAGATTGTATTCATCGTTGATATCTTCACTGTATGGGACAGGTACAACTAAATTAGTTGAATAATTAACTGGGCTATCTCTGTCAAAATACTCCTGTAACATATTTATGTGACAAAGTTGTTTCTGTTTCCGCCTCCCAGGAGTGTTAATGATATAATTTAAATCATTTACTTTCTTTTCAACTGTAAAAGGAACATAAAATTTAGCCCGAAGAGGATTTTGAGGTATGAATAGAAAGCCCGAACTTTATCACCAGTCTGAAAATTCCCTTCCTGTGTATTTCTCTCATACCTTAATTTCATTTTTGACTGAGAAGAGTGAATATTAGTTCTTGCTACTTCACAAGCCTTTGACAACATATATTTGAAATCAGAGACATAGTCAAGAAGATTAATCTTTGATTCTTCATTTGAAAGAAGTTTCTCTTTCAATAATTTCAATGGTCCATGGCCTATATGCCCCAAAACCACTTTAAAAGGACTGAAACCCAATGACTCTTGAGCTGATTCCCTAACAGCAGGCAATAGCAAATAGACACCTTCATCCCAACCCTTTCATGCATCAAAACAATATGATCAAATCATATTCTTCAAAGTTTGATGAAATCTTTCCAAAGCTGCTTGACTTTCAGGGTGATAGGCAGAAGATTTAAACTGTTGGATGCCTAATTCATGAATAACTTGTTGGAAAATTCCTGTCAGACTGGACAGATTTGGGAAGGCCAACAAGTGTAAAATTTTTACCAAAGCTTTTACAATGGTTTTAGTTTTATTATTTCTCAAAGGAATTGCCTCTGGAATTATTGTAGATGCACACATCATGGTCAACAAGTATTGGTTGCCTGACTTGGTCTTAGGTTAGGGATCGACACAGTCTACCATTATTCTACTAAATGATTAGTCAAAAGCAGGAATAGGTTGCATATGAGCCTTAGGTATCTTCTGATTGGGTTTTCCTACCATTTGACGAGTGTGAGTATTTAGAAACATCACTTTTAGATCTAAGCCTATAAAAATGATTCAAGATCTTGTGATAAGTCTTATTAACTCCTAAATGACCAACCAAAGGAGTTTCATGGGCTGGACTAAGAATTTCCTGTCGATATAACTTCGGAACGACAATTTGATAGCTTACTGACCACTCGTCACCAGCGATGGTCTCCATTTTCTCATAAGGACCCCATTCTTTACACAGTAACACACTGAAACTTGTGTGGCTTCAGTTTCACTAACAACCCTCTGAAACAAACAGGAAATCTCAGGATATTGTTCCTGTAAGACAACGAGTGATTGTCTTTTGACACCTTGATTAGAATAGAGAGAATGAGTTGTAAAAAGAGGATCACTGTGATCAACACCTTTTGATTGATCAATACCTGAGGAAAAAATGACCTCATCAAAAGACTGACCAATAAATTTGTCAGTTAAAGGAATAATTACCTTATCAACATCATTCTCAAGAACTATTTTTGCCATTGCTCTGGTAACTGCACAAGCAGGATACAAATCAAGGATTTCAATCTCAATAGGATAAACGTTTTGAGCCATACAAGGTTTGTCAGTTACAAGTGGATTGACCACGACCTTATCTTCAGCTAGGTCATTGCCTTGTAGCAAATGGATGCTTTCTGTAGGTAAAGAAGTCACTGCCCCATCAGTCACAGGTCCGGAAACTAAGTCTGATGCCAAATTGACACTATGGAGAGGAGCATTTACATAGCTGCACCATACTTACTGAACAAGTACACTTACACTAGAAGAATACTTCTCAGACAAAGGCAAAATACCTGATAACAAAAGACTCTGAGAAGTTCCTGTGTCCCTTAATATTTTAATAGGGATAGGTTTGGCAGAAGAATCACCAATAAGTGATATAGAACCTTCTGATATGAATGGTTTATAAGTCTTTAAAATAGAATCATATTGGGGTTCATTTGTCTCAACAAATGTATTGCTTTCGATACCAGACCTTACCCTTGACCTCTTTGAAATAAGAGCATTTGAAATAGCTCTGTCTTTATTCTGTTGCTTATTTTTCAACCTGAAGCAATCATAAATGACATGCCCTTTCTTTTTACAATAAGTGTACGTAGCAAGAGATAAGGATTTCTGATCAGTCTTATTAGATATTTGATTTCTAACAGTGCTGTTTTGAAATTTAGAAGTACTCTTTTGAGACTGAAATGGGTTTGTTTGTTTCATCAGAAAACTGCTGAGAGGAAGACGTATTGACAAATGAAATTTTGTGAGTCAAGGAATAATCATCAGCCATACGAGCAGCATTTTCCAAAGTTTCTAGATAGGTCTTGACATTACCATGGATGTACCTCTTGAATTCTGCACTTATTAGGAACTGTCTGAGGTTATTGTAATCGTGATCAACCTTCTTGGCACCACCTATCAAATAGTTTTTTTTCCCTTGCAAAATTCGACATCAGTTTGTCAAGTTTCTCTTCTACAATTCCTACACTTGTGTCGGTATGCCTCAGGTACCAACTCATAACCCTCCAAGATGTACTCGTTAACTATATCATAATTAGTGCTTTGTTGTACTGACACTGAAGTGTAGACTTCACGAGCTTTGCCAATAAATACACTTTGTAATAACAAAGTCCAATGCTCTCTTGGCCATTTCAACTTTTCAGCAATTTTCTCAGAGTGAAGAAAATATTTATCTACTTCTTTTTCCTGAAAAGGGGGTACAAACCTAATATATATGGCAACATGAATACCTAAATATGTGTGTAAAGAGGTGAAGAGTGCTCCGCTTGCCAGTTCTAATGTTCTGATTCTTTTAATCTATGTTGCACTTCCCTTTTTTCTCTTCGCCTCGGTCTCGCCTCTCTCTCTCTCTCTCTCTCTCTCTCTCTCTCGCAACATCTGCAGTTTCCTTTCCTCTTTCCCTCTCTCTCTCTGCATCTGCATTTCCCTTTACTTTATTTCCTCTTCCTATTTCTCTCTCTCCACATCTGTATTTCCCTCTCCTCTTTCTCTGTCTGTATCTGTATGTCCGTCTCCTTCTCTTTCTGAATGTGTAGTTCCATCATTTCTTTCTGAAGTTGAAGGGTTCTTAATTCTAATTCCATCTGGGGTTTTTTAAGCTGTAGTTCCCTTAATTTCCTATCAAAACCAGACACAGACTTATCACTTATACCCAAAACATTATTATCCAAGCTTCCTTTCCCACCAAATATGGAATTAAAATATTCTTTATCTCTTGTTTTGTCAAAGACGCTTTCGCTTCAGAAAGATCATAATGTCTGGCAAGCTCAAGCAACTCATCGTTTATCATAGACTCTAACCCTACCTGAGTAGGATTTGAAGCAAGCTTCTCAACCTTAGATGACATTGTGAATGCATGCTGGTTTCTCTAAAACTTTCTCAAATGGGTGAAATAAAAATATTTACCAGGGACCATGAAAATTCCAAAACAAAGTCGATTTAAATTGTAATGTAAAGAAATTCACATCCCGGAAGAGCCTCCAATTTCTGTTACGACTCTATAGCCTAAAAATATGTAACAGAAAGAAAGTGAAACCAATAAAATCAAGAAAAATTAACAAGCAACTTATTTTTAGACAATTAAAGGGAAAATTTAAAAAACCCACTTACAACAATGTGAATTAAAGTCCAATTAATCCAATAATTGTAAGTGTACTAATCACAAGTCCAAAATATAGAATGTTCCGAATAAATTCCAGTAGCATTGAAAGTACCTCTGTGCCAGTAGTCTTGAATGTCCTGATGTACCAGGAGTCTTGAATGTCCTGATGTACCAGAATGATGTAATCCAGAATGTCTTTGAATGATTTCACAGAAATTCTAAAGTCATGTAATAATCCCAAAAAGTTCTATAGTCTATGAGCACTTTAGTATTTCTAATGAATATTTTAAATAAATAATTCCTCTCTCTGAATTTGCTTTGATTTTACAACACAACTATAAACATCTGATAATTAAGCCAAATTCCTTAAAGACTGATAGTTAGCATAGGAATGAAATACTGCTTACCAAACTTCCTATATATATAAGCACAGGTTACCTGACAAATATCAGTAATTCTAGTGGAAAGACCAGTATCATTATAAACAAAAGCAACCCTGACCTAAAATTCTAAGTAAACAACTTGTTTACATCATATAAGCAAGGACAAAGTTAAATATGTAGGACAAAAGTTAAATATGTAAACATTATACATAACAGTTTACCTGATTTTAAATATAATGCTATCCAGTGATTTGTCCTGAAAATAATATGTGTGCATGAGTTTTACATGTATCAATGTTTTAATCTTGAAATGTAGTAGGTCCTATTAGCTTCCAGTGAAAATGTCTTATGATTTAGATGTAGGGATGCGGTGAATATGTGAAGCAATGCTTGAAACTATTTGACTTCTGCTCAAAGTGTCATTGCATTTGAACTTTATTTTCTCACATACGCAATCTTACATTTTGGTGAAGGCATACACAGTGTGACTCAAGAAAGCAACTGGAGATTGATTCTTCCATCTTGGTTTATAATGACCTTGACCTCTTACATTTGGACCTTTAAATTGAGAATCTTCTTTGTACCTTTATGGACATCATATCTGTAACGGATTGTAAAGCCATATTCAGGTGATCTCGAGTAAATACACCAAATCTTTTTTTCAGGCCAGGTGATCGTGAAGGTGACCTTTGAGCATTTTACCTCAACATTAGCAAAGTTGGGTTTTTGTTGTTGTCTTTTCTTTAAAATGAATTTCATATTAATGGAATTTGGTGAAGGCGACTGAAGTGATACATAAGTTGTTGTGTTAAAACTAAAAGTTACAGCATGGATTGATGGATAAAGTCAAATCATCATACATTCATCCATAGACGGGTGAATACAAATGGAAAAAGATGCACTTACTTACTTTATATTACATTGGGCGACATCGTTAAAATTAAATCTTTTGAAGGGTTGATTGGGTTCAACCAGCAATAATGCAGCTGAAAAATATAGTGTCTGTCAATGGGATTATAGGTTGATCTTGACCTTGATCAGCGACCTTAACCTTTATCAGAACAAATGGCAGTTTGTTCAATTTTACATAGTCATAGCTTTTTAAAAAAATGATATATACTGCCAACGTACGGCACTAAATTCCGAACGCATGGCAAACACATGACTGCTGGCCCTGTAATACTAGTCCTCAAAGAGAACCGACAAACATTATATGCGTAATACGACTGTACTATATTTTACTAGGTTTCTGAACAAGTGAATATTACAAAAGAGAATGGGGTCCCAGTTTTATATGCGAATGACTAAATTTGCTGAAATGTGTCTGTTATTGCTTATCAAATTGATTTTGGCATGAAACGGTTCACTAACATATGTTTAATTGCTTCTGACATTGATATCAAGCCATTAAAAACGTGCGGAGTGAGATATTACCAATAAAAATGTTCTGTTGAATGTTGGCAACATTTATACGAAGTACTATAGGCAACCATAAATGACACATATTTCAAAAAGAGATACCCAACTTACAGTTGGAAAACAATTTGCAATATACATCGGATTATATTGAGCGAAATCAAAACCACCACTAATCACTACAGAAGACAAAATAATCCTCATAAAAAAAACAATTTCACAATCTCTAGCTTTCTCACATTAAAATTGTTTGAGCATTTTCTATGTCGAATCATAACTGTCAATGTCATATTTTTTATGTCGGTTATGAACATTGTTATTTTGATCCTAGAACGAATCATTGTTATAAACCTAAGTATAAATCAAACTTACATTGAAACGACGCGACATTATTTAAAAAAAGCTCATTACTGGTTCTCAAATTAGGAAATATAAATAAAAAAAGAAATCTTATGAACAAGTAATAATCTCAGCTAAAGGCATTTCTTTGACTGTATGCCTGGCTATTCCTCCTTTTATTGATGATTGATGCATAGGAATCAGGCGACAACAATTCTCTGAAAACACCTTTTGGTGTGTCTAGTTATATTATGATTTACATTTGGTACCTTTTTCTGACTTTAACAGGTTTTTGTGTATTTCGAACCACAGAAATAAAACAGATCATGTCAACTGTAATTCTAGCTTGAAACGCAGGCATTTTATTTCTAATGAACCTTATTTCTGATTGAGGATTCTTTTTACCAACAGAACTCAAGATTGCCGTTATTTTGAACGTAATAAGTACCAATAGATGCAATCACAACATGCGCAATGCGGTTCATATACATAATTTATTAGGTAGGCAATTACATATACTTCAGCAGCGACACACACACACACACACACACACACACACACACACATATATATATATATAATGATATTCCAGTCATATGTCACAGTTCTCACTATAAAGAAGGCAGATAGGGACAGCTTGATTAAAAAAAACCCCAGAAACTGCTAACAACATATACGAAAAGAAAAACTGGCAACACAATTCATAACAATTTTTAACCTATCTTATCACTTACATTAGAGAAGAAAATACTGTAACTGCTTCCTAGGACATGGTCATAGATGTCAATCATTCCTATTGTATATTGTATATAAACAGGCTTGGATATAAGCAGGCTTGGAGTCCACATATTTATTATTCTGACCTATGTCTTGACCTCAAAAATGTCGTATTTTCTTGGATGAGGAAGAGCACACGATACATTTTTTTTAAAAACCTGTATTAGACAGTTACTAGTTTGATGAAGCAACAAAAATTGCATTTACATAGCACAGTGATTCTCACTAACATATCAGCATAGAAAATACTACATATAATGGACAAACCGAAAAACAATATCATCTAGATGCATCCAGACACAGCATGGAGGAGCATTATCCTTTTTCATTGTAAAATGTTTGGTTTAGAACGGTTTGTAATTACTTGCAACAGAAGATGAACATAAGCTTTAAAAGGATGCCATCAAATTCTCAATTAAAAGAAATTTAGGGACTTTAGTTTGATAATAGCAATTTAGCACATAAAGCTGATTCTTCAGTCGAAAAATAGAAACCTAACTGTTTCATAAAAGAGCATGATGCTTCGGGTCTATGGTAGTTCTCTTTATCCAAAGTAAACACAATGTTTATCAATGATAAGGTTAGCTCGGTACCTGTTATTATTATTATTATTATTATTATTATTATTATTATTATTATTATTATTATTATTATTAGTAGTAGTAGTAGTAGTACTACTACTACTACTACTATGCAAAATATAAACCAGAATGCGACTAAAACATCATCACTGTTAACTTAATATGAAATTTGCCACTGTAAAAGAAAATCTAATTGTTACTGTCATAATTTGAACACAAATGTAGCTTTCCGGATCTTGGAAACCATTTCGTAGACATATTTCTCAATGAACTTTCTTTTGATTTAAACTCACTTTTTTAGAAAGCATTCGACGCCATTTAGCAAGCAACTTTCTATGTTGTAGGTGTATATTATGATAGTGTATTTCTATCCCGTCAAATAAATATTTTTTCTATATCATGACTGTGTATTTCTATCCCGTCAAAGAAATATTTTTCTATATCATGACAGTGTATTTCTATCCAGTCAAAGAAATGTTTTCTATATCATGACAGTGTATTTCTATCCCGTCAAAGAAATATTTTTTTCTATATCATGACAGTGTATTTCTATCCCGTCAAAGAAATATGTTTTCTATATCACGACAATGTATTTCTATCCCGTCAAAGAGATTTTTTATATTATGAAATCTAATGAAACAAATAATATATCATCAAAAACAGAAATCTCCAATGTTTATAGTATGACACTTAGGTTGATTGCACATAATAAGTAATATGCATCCATATTTGCATTTTACGAGCTCATAAATTTGTGAACGACATAATTTCAAATCCTGTCAACTTTCAGTTTCTTTGTCATACAGTCGTCGGAGAACGGACATAAATTTAAAAAAAAATAAAAATATTTTTCTTTCGTCCTTATTTAGCCGACCTACGTATGGATTATATCCTGAATCATATAAAAAATATACGCACGAAAGACAGGATAAAATAGTTATCGGTTTAAAATCAGTGGAAATTTGTTACAAAGAAAAATGTCTAAATTTTATACGGGACTACTGATTGAGACTGGCTCAAATATTTCACCGGATACGAATATCTATTGAGATAAAAATATTCAGTGTAATTTGTGATGGATCCTGATACTTCTTCAGAGGGGCTGGTTTAATACGTACTCTAAATAGATACAAAATACAAACTTTATTCCACTCAGGTCACACAGTGTAACATTCCACGAATACACTATTATATGTACATGTCTATTAACACGCCTGTATCCGAAAATGTATTTATCTTTTACTGGGGACATATAGATATTAAACTATTAAATGTAATTGTTTATATATATGTTGCTCCAGTTGTAAAAATATTACATGCTTGAACTGAGTGTAAAAGTAAATCCTTTGTAAAATTGCCTAAACCTATAGCGTTTTTATTAATGCATATTGCAACGGTTATACTAAGAATAAATAACATATTGTATATAACACAAATATAATTCATACACAATGTGGTAATAAATGCAAACACACATAAATGTATCGAAGATAAATCATTTGCAGGTATAATCTTAGTATGAAGTGTTTCTCAGTTCGCAATAGTAAAATATAAGCAATACTGTAACATATTTCAATTAAACATTCACACATTCGAATTAAACTTACGCATTATTATTTTGATAAAATTACATAAAATCAGAAGGTAGCTAGTTATTGATTTAAATAAAATAGTCAAACTTACAATGTTTAGTCTATTAGATAAATGCTTTTTCAGATATAACTTTCGTTGTATCTTGAAACTTGTACAGTCAAATATGAAATGAAATTCGCGTTTATCACATAAGCTGTGCAATCTTCATTCTCTTGGAGTATTTGTCCCTGTAACACTTTTTAACGGTAAGTGACAGCTGGATGTTTTAAATTTAGAATTTATTTAAATTTATTATTTGTGGATTGTTAGCAAATATTACAAGTAGTCTTCTGAAATCAGACCTGTTTTAAAGATTTTATAAGTTACTCCTTTACTGGAAGATTGATTTCCACTCTTCCAAGTTTGTAAGTACATGTCAGACAGCCTATTCGTTACTGTCTGTATTAACCATTGTTTATCCAAAACAGAATGTTGGCACCATAGTCTTCAAACAAAAATGTTATATAACATATCCATCTATACAGGTTATCACTTATTTGCATATCATATAGAAATATCCTGTATATCATTGTCCTTATTTAGTTGCTTTAGTCTCTATCTATTTACACCAAAATGTATTTAATTTGGAGTTTAAGTTTTTTCTTCCCTTTTCTCCAGAAAACATATATAATGAAGTATATTTTGTTAGATTTTTTAAAATCCATCTAAAATTCGTTTTTATATAAACTCTCTCAATAATATAACGCGAAACGCACACTTCACATCCGAACAATAAAATCGGTAAAATAGTACAAACGCACACTTTTAAGTTGACAGTCATTTGGAATAACTGGCATTTTAATACGCTTTTTCAAAAGATGTATTACTTTTTTAGCTTTTGAAACCATTTGCTGCATTCCTCAAAAATCTTCCAGGTTTGATAATACGACTTGAAGATATGAATACTAATTTACCACTTTTAGCCTTTGTCCCATATAGATGAAATCATATTTGTTCTATTATACTTTGACAAATGTCAATACTTTAGTTTTTTCTACGTTAACATTAGGTTTCCAATAATATGGCTTTGCAAAATATTGGATAAATATGTGTCTCAATTTTTTTAGTTTGACGTACGCCATAACTTTTAAACTGTCTGACAATCTGGAAAAATGAGGGGTAATTGATTTGCGTGAATTTTTGTATAATGATATGTCTGGAATACGTTTTGTTGTACGTAATTCACCGTTGGCAATAATGAATCAGTCATTAGAAATCCATTCATACAATACTTATTTTTACAAAAGTAATATTTTGTCTCTTCTAAAACCTATAAATTTCTGGAACGACGGAGAAGAAATTGAATTATGACAAGACAAGACTTACTTCCATTAGCAAAATTGAACTGTTGGGATACAAACTCTGTACATAAGTAGAAGATAAATATATGAACATGGTTACAATTACTGTGAGGATACAAACTCTGTACATAAATAGAAGATAAATACATGAACATGGTTACAATGACTGTGGGGATACAAACTCTGTACATAAATAGAGGATAAATACATGAACATGGTTACAATGATATATATTGAAAGTACATAGATCTTCAGAAGCAAAAAAAAAAAAAAAAAAAAAAAGAAACAAAAAACAAACCATAACTATATCAAAAGAGTGACAATCATGCAAAAGCAATACTTTCATTCACGCAGACACATACACAAATACACTTTACATCTCCCCCGCCCTAGCACACACAGATACATTCTTTTATCAAAGAGGATTTGAGAGAAAGATTATCTGGGAACCAATAATTAGATATTTTCATTTTCTAAGATAAATTTCGACTATTTGGGGATGTAATAATAATAATAATAATAATAATAATAATAATAATAATAATAATAATAATAAATATTATTATTAATGGCAATCATCATTTTCGTCATTGTCGTCGCTATCATCATCATCTTCATCAAATATCGGTTCTTTGGATATAGAATATTATTTTTCAGTTCAAAAGACTCAATTATATAAACACCTAAGTTGCGTATAATATAATAATTTACTGAATTAACTGTAATATTTACTGAATTAACAAGTTCTGTAAATTTAAACATATTTGGTCTTTTCCAATTATACTTACCTATATATTTAATCCTTAAATCTTTATATTAGTGACACTCTAGCGTATTGCATTCGAATATAGTCTTTCTTCAGTTGGTTTGTACGGCCCACCTACCAGCTTCAATTTCTAGTCTGTGCGGTGACATTCGCAATCGAGCTATAGCCCTTCTAAGGTTTGAAATGTGAACATTAGGAAATTAATCTTTAGACTAAAATAAAGCAATATTTACGTAAACAGAAGCTCTATCATAATTCTGTAATCTTTTCATCCAATTTGGAATAAACTTATCAGTCAGTTTTTGTTTGGGAGTATTCATAAATATGTCAATATTACCTATCCCTTGGTTGGTTCAAACTTTATATAATCCCAGTCAAGACAAAATGCCTCTGACCGAATACATCCAGTTTACTGTATGTAGTAACCACACTAAATCATCCAGCATCATATGATATATATATATATATATATATATATATATATATATATATATATATATATATATATATATATGTATATATATATGTATATATATATATCTATATCTATACACACACACACACACATATATATATATATATATATATATACACATACATACATATATATATATACACACACACACATATATATATATATATATATATATATATATATATATATAGATAGATATATATATATATTATATCTTATGGACATTCATCTTTAAAAGCATGAATCGTAAGCTAGTATTTGACAATAATATAATATCTTTTCACAATAAAAGACATCCTTCCAAATTCGCTATAAATAAAATCCTTTCGTGTGCTTCTCTTAACTCCTAATACACTTTTTTCAAAGCTGTAAATGTCCTCTTTCAATATTATTGGCAGGTATAAAACCCCATACCTCACAGCAATAGTTCAATATTGACGATATTAATTTATCAAGAGGACTCATTACATGACTTCTCTTCAAAGTATTAAATTTATAAATATAGCTTTGTAATACAACTATTCCTTTACTGGCCTGGTCAGCTAACATAATATGTGCTTCATCAAACAATTAGCCAGATGTAAGAACAATACCAAGGTATTTAAATTTGTTTGTTATTTTTAGTGTCGTGTGAAAAGAATTCCATACTTATTGGTAACCTACCAACTTTTGTAAATATCACAATCGTTGCCTTTGAAACTTTCATTTTAAGATTCCATCTATTGTAATATTCATCCAAAAAGTCTAAACCGTTTTGAAGACCTGTACGAGAACTCGAAACTATCACAATATCATCAGCGTACAGTACAACGAAAAGCTTTATCACACCAATGTCACTGCCTTCTACTCCATCCAGTATAAATTCCTCTTCTAGATCATTTAAAAATACTGAACATAAGAAAGGTGACAGACACTCGCCCTGCCTCACGCCAAGGGTACATGACAATTTATTACCAATCATATTATTATACCTAACCTTGGATTTAACAGTATCATACATAGATTTAATACTATCCTAATATCTCCCCTAAGATCTAATTAAATAAGTGTTTGTCAAAGATTGTTCATTAGCACATAATCAAATGCTTCAGTAAAATGGATAAAAGCACAAAACAATTGACTTTTTTAATTGCATGAGAAATAAGTCCATGTAAAATAAAAATGTTATGAACGTTACTCATATTTTGTTTCTAATTCCTGCCTGTGATCATAAAACCACATCATAGTTTGCCGCCCTGGCAATTAATCTATTAGTTATTATCCGAGTAAACAACTTACCAAAGCAACTTAGTAAAGTTATACCTCTGTAATTGTTAACGTCGTTGAAACTATCTTTTCTATGAAATTAAATCACCGCTCCCTCTGACCACATCTCTGGAAAATAGCCCCTTGTAAAAGTTTTTTTGAACAAGCTAAGTAATATTTTCAATAGAAAATATTTACCATAAATTAGAAAAGATTGATAGAGATATATGGACTGCCACTCCAACCAAATTTTAATTGATGCAAAACCTTCTCAATTTCGGATACTGAATGTCAACATTTAATTGACTAAAATTAATTTAAAGTCACCTTGTTCATACTTCTCAATGAAACCTAAAATATCGTCGTCTGGTATATAATACTGGTCCAAAAGGCTGTTTATTGCCCTATTGCTCAAAGGTCTCCATATTAATATTAGAAGTCAAAAGATTTGCTGAATATTTCAGCACTTTCCAATACAAGTTTGCATTTTTTAATCTCATTGTTTCCAAATCCAGTGTTTTTAAAAAATCATATTTATATCTGGCTTTTCATAAGACCAATTCATAATCTCACCTGGCCTATGTCATAGCCTTAATCTCTTTAGCTTTTGATTAAAACCATTCTGTTTTCTTCGCATGCTTCATCGAACCATGAATTTTTCTTTCTTTCATCATCTTTGCCATCATCGTAATTTTTAGAAGATTTAACTTTTTTTAAAGAAACGAGAACATACAACTTTCAGTATATTATTTAACTCCAATACACAAGAATAAATATAACATTGGTCACTACAGTATATTGATCTCATATTCGGGTTTTTAATCTATTCATTAACAATATTTGAGCCAAGATTAAATTTGTAATCTATAAGTAAATCATTATTCCAGATGTATTCACCTTTCACACTTTCATTTTCGTCATATAAAAACAACTATTTTGGGAAGAGATAACTCTAAACAGACATGTACAACACAGTGATCTGGTATAATTGTAGGGTCGTCTATATCAAAAGACTTAACCAGATCAAACATAAAGGATGATGCAATTACATCGTCTATTACGCTACAGCCACCAAAACCGATATACGTGTACTTGCCAACATTGCTCTCATTACCGACTGTTCCATGCATGATGCGCAAGCCGATTTTCTTACCAAACTCAAACAACAGAAGATCATTAGATTTTGGTTTGTCAGTGCCCTGTGAAACAATGTTGGTATATAACTATCTACTACATAATCATCTGGTGGTACAGGTACATAACAGCTGGTGTCACTGGAAACAAAATCGTCTTAAATATCTGTTCAGCTGTTAAAATAATCACATATAATTACGTTACTGTTACCATTCGATATATTTTCTATTTTTAGTAGTGACTCTCAAAGTTTATCGAAAATAATAGTATCTACCAAAGATTGTCGACTTGATCCATCTGGTAAAACATAACACAAACATGCCTACAAATAATTGTCTAAACCGAACATCACGCGACTGAGTTTAACCCATACAATATCGTCTTCTTCTTCAAAGACTAAAGTATCATTCCATGCAAGATTATTTGTAATAAATATAGCTATACCTCCAGAATCTCTCTCACTGTTTTTCCTTTTTAATTTACGATTCACTACACAAGAGACAAGCCCGAGAATTAATTTGTCCAAGTTTCGGTCAAAGTACTGTCTCTTTTTGAAAATATTTAAATCAGATCTTTGCTTTTAAGTTTTTTTACTCTTTTTGTAGAAAGTCTTCGAATATTAAGCAATGAAAACGTACATGTTCTTTCTCCCTTCTGCCCTAACCCTAGACATTTTCTCTGCGTGACTCTTAACCTTAAGTGTTAGACTCGTTAATTTAACACTGTCATCATCATACAGCCTGTTCATATAAAGACTGAGTTGACTTCTAGATTTTATTTTGGCAAAATACTATCACTCTTAGACGCATTTAGTGGCATGGGTGATTTGATGCCACATCTATTACGGACTGATCGAGATCGCCATACATGACCATGTATATTCGCTGTTGCAATATGGATACTGATTTTTGTTGTAAAGAGTCGTTGTGTGCAGAAGCCTGAGTCAGGATATTAGCAGGTGCAGTTGATCGACATATCGATTGGTCTCCTGCGTAAGTAGTGTGCATATTTTTCAAACGGATGGCGTGACGGAACGTTGGTTTCTTGAGGTTTACATGTGTAATCAGTGGGAATATCAGATGACGCTGCGCTGCACTCTTGATATGCATGGGAGGATATGCTCGAATACTGCTGCTTTGAACGTTTATGCATCGATGAATACCAGAATTTGGCTTACCACTTTGTTGTAAATCACCGGTTGTAGTTGAATTATTCAAAGAAGTAAATCTCGAGGTCAATGAGCGAAATTGTGTAATTGTTCTTGATTATGCCCTAATGTATCTACCTGAACACCAATGGCTTGACCAGTACAAAATCTGGAATTATTATATTCCTCAGATTTACTACTTGGTGTATAAAGAATATGATTTGACACTGGTTGCGATGTTTAAATAACTTAATAAATCCGATCATATGATTCACTTGTCATAGATGTAGCACAATCAACCTTGACGTCCATAATTTCTATGACCTTGGCCGTAACGTGCAGACTAATACTCTTCATTCCTTCATAACTCAGTCAGTGTTTTGTCAGTTGTATTGTGCTGAGTCTCAGGGGATGGAACATTTCCACACCTACTCTTAACTTGTTCAGCTTGAGCAAATGCAACACCACGAGCACATTTTATAATATCGTTCCAGTCAGGGAATTATCTTTAAGACATTCCCATTAACTAATAGCTTAGCGGGGTAAAGGATATAGACTTTAGCCAATGGATTTCTCAGTAAAACCTGCTTAGAAAGGAACCAAAGTATCTTGCTTGCCTCAACAATCTCTCGTGGGTAGTCACTGTCAGTAGAATAAGCACTGCTTTTCAAAAATCGTACATGCTTCAGAATATATTTTACATCACTATAGTCTTTGGCAGTCACTTTGATGGGACGTTTATTACTCACAACCTATCAGTAACGCCAAGCCCTACTGCACTCCCAAAGCGCATGTGCACGAGCCAAATAAATGCTACCTGCATCAAGCCCCAATGTTTCTTGAATTTTCAAAAATGTTCAACACAGTTTTCTTTGTATTGTTCCTAAATTCCACAAAGCAAGAGATTAGTATGCAGACTTCTTGATTCAAGATCATTTGATTTGTATGCTAGAACTTTAAGCATGTCAGTATTTTTTTGTGTAGCCTCGATAACCTGATCAACGTTTTTACACGCGTGAAGCATGACATTTTTGGATGATGACATACCTTCATTTGTGACTCATTGTCCGGATTGAACCACCGGCAGGTCCTCAAAAATGATGAAAACTTTGTCCTCAAATAATCAGTGCTCAAAAATGTCTCTTCTCTGCAACACTGGCACTGGTGCCTTCCCGTTTTCGTTTGTTTGTAACAACTTGAAATTTTCCGTCATCATCGCCACTGTCTAACATCACTGCATTCAAATACCTCCAATGCAAAAGTCAAAACTCCCGACCAAACTGTATTTCTACACGATTAACATTTTGTACGTTAAGTAAGTTATCCTGGCCTTTTATACGTGATATGTCTGGATATACTTTATGTCGCCTGTAATTCGTCGTTGGCACCAAAGAACCAGTCATTATACATTCATTCATTCATTCAACATTGAAATCTATGATTAACATTTATGTAGTAGAGATCCATAGATAACTTTGATTACGAAGGATACTTAATAAAGTATTTTGTTATGTTAAAGAGAAGCAGATATATGCCTATGTATAACCCTCTTGCTATATGTGTAATTGTTAGCCAGGATTTATAGCATCTGCAGGCTAGAACCTAGACTTTTGTGCTACACTACACAGAATATTACGCCCTGCAGAGTAAAGAAGACATATTTGTTGTGCAACATTTTGATTTTTCAGAAACATACAAATCTTATGATGACCACACTTTTTCTATTTGTTTGTCTTCAAGACATACAGTTTTCACTTCTTTTTGTGAATCTTAATTCATCTTATGACCAAGGTCAATAATATTAGACAATACTTAATCCTGATTAAAGTAGGCGGAGACATGCGTTTGTTTCCTGTATTGCAAAATGCTGGCGTGCATGAATGTTGGAATATTTGGATATGGGTCAATAATTATCCTGACAGAAATCGTAATGGACCTGTGCAACTTTAAAATAGACAAAAACATATGCTTAGGAATAAGACGTATATATACAGCGTCGCACAGGTAGAATTTCTGTCATGATATGAAAAGATAAACAATTGATCCAGAGTTTAAATTATGTGGATATCGATGAAATTTATTAATACGTTTTCAACTGTAACCCATATTGATCACATAATGCTTGCAAGTAAGTCTCATTTGAGACCTAATTAAGATGAAAATGCATTGACCACACAATGCCTACAAGTAAGTCTCATTTGAGACCTAATTAAGATGAAAAGGCATTGATCACACAATGCCTACAAGTAAGTCTCATTTGAGACCTAATTAAGATGAAAAGGCATTGATCACACAATGCCTACAAATAAGTCTCATTTGAGACCTAATTAAGATGAAAATGCATTGATCACACAATGCCTACAAGTAAGTCTCATTTGAGACCTAATTAAGATGCAAAGGCATTGATCACACAATGTCTACAAGTAAGTCCCATTTGAGACCTAATTAAGATGAGAAGGCATTGATCACACAATGCCTACAAATAAGTCTCATTTGAGACCTAATTAAGATGAAAAGGCATTGATCACACAATGCCTACAAATAAGTCTCATTTGAGACCTAATTAAGATGAAAAGGCATTGATCACACAATGTCTACAAATAAGTCTCATTTGAGACCTAAGTAAGACGAAAAGGCATTGATCACACAATGCCTACAAGTAAGACTCATTTGAGACCTAAGTAAGATGAAAAGGCATTGATCACACAATGCCTACAAGTAAGTCTCATTTGAGACCTAATTAAAATGAAAAGGGGATGCATATGTAGTTACAAACTATGAAACAGTTCCTCAACATACCCCCATAATGAATTCTCATTGTGTTCCCGAACATTGATTTATATATTGAAATACAAAAAAGTGCAATTTACAACACGCGATAATCATGTAAACCTGTTATCATAATTATATGTTTTAAATTTCACTGCATACTATTGAAATGATCCCTTCTAAAATGCACCTGCAGCATGTACTCATCTACTCATACTTAGCAAGGTACAAAAGCAAGGTGCTGTTAATACTGGGTCAGAACGTTCTCGTCAGAAAAACAGACATAACCTATGTGGACAGCGCATACGATTTGCTGATATAAACAGAGATGACAAAGAAGAAAACTGTTGAAATAAATTATGAAGAAAAAAATTTAAAAAAAAAGAAAAAGAAAACATTGCTGGGCCAGGTGCATATGTTAATGGAATAATAGAAATGACTATGCGACTGTTAATGGTTTGCATATCCAAGGGGATTTTTTAAAATAAATTTTACAAAATTGGGTTTTCAAAGGAATTAAATTTACTATAACATGAATATGGTTTTATGCCAATAGCAAATGCAAGATGGCTATTTAGTGTATTGAAGCGAGAAAGCTTTGTGCATTGTATTGATGTTGTTCCACCATTTTAATGCTGGGTTATGTCATTTGTATACTACTTTATTGCTGAACTACAGGTTACACGAAATCTGGTATATTCTTATAAAAGCTACAGTCTTTGCAAAAAAAAAAAAAAAAAAAAAAAAAAAAATCGCTAACACACAAAGTTTCTATGTGCGTCGGTGTTGAAGCGTATTCATCAAGGTGGCATTGACATTTTTTTAATAAACTTTTCCATGTTCTTGGAGATTTTTGTTTCTCAAGGACAAATCACTATTACTACAAAATATATAAGAGGATTAGATGAAATTCCGTATAGAATGTTGAAGGAGAAAATTGAAGATGTTCGTCAAATTTCTACGAACGATGATATTAAATAAACCAAATAATGTACATCATGGTCGGACAACAAATATGGAAAACTGAACGAAAACGTAGATGAGTGAGGCTGCATACAACCAAAAAGGAACAAAAAAGAAAGAAAGAAAGAAAATGAAATTGTATTAAGACGTTTTAAATACTGATAGTGTGCAACACAGAAAGAATTGAAATATTTGATTTTGAGTATCTTCCTGTGATGTAAATTACCAAACAATCAGCACACTTATTTCTGTTTTAGATTTTCCAAACGGTTCGCTAAGAAATGATATGAAATGGACTCCGACAATATCACTTAATGATGCCATCGGAAACTGACGAACGCAACATAATCACATGGGAATTCAAATGAAAGAGCTATCGGTTCAGCCCACACACAGCTGCCTGAACAAAGATTAATTATTGATTTGGAAATATAAAATCCTATGTTAACCCAGAAAGCAAAAGTACACGGTCTAAAAGACAATTTATGCTGTTACGATGCGAAGACGATATATATATATATATATATATATATATATATATATATATATATATATATATATATATATATATATATATATATATATATATATTTATAATTCTACTTTCAATCAGCCATTATTAAATTAACCTTGATGCTTTAACAGAAGTAGATATTACTCGATATTGTTCAAGACATACATATCACACTCCTATAATCTTAATTAGTTTTCTTCTGATCATCTTTATTAAGCTGTGTTAACTTATCCACTGTTTGTCTAATGTCACTGCAATTTATCTTCCCTGTTGAAAATGAAAATAATTAAAACAGGGTGCAAATATTTTAATTTGGTTATTGCAGGATTAAACAAGTCTCTTTAATCGATATATGTATATTTTCCCGCTGAATCCAATTATACTTTGGATCGAAGTATCAATAATTTATCTTTGGATAAAATTATCAATAATTGTACTTTGGATCGAACTATAATTAATTACACTTTGGATCGAACTATCATTAATTATACTTTATATCGAAGTATCAATAATTATACTTTGGATCGGAGCATCACTAATTATACTTTGGATCGGAGTATCAATAATTCAGACAAAACTGGCATTGTAGTCAGTTTGTAGCAATGTCCCCCAAAAAACTTATGTCACTGTATGGCCTTGTATGATAGCGTGTAACATTGTGTATTTCTGTCACAGCATGGCCTTATATGATAGCGTGTAACATTGTGTTGTCAGTTAAGAACACGGGAGTCGCTGGAGACATTTACATAGCCTCTCTGTCTCCTATTGTAGCCCAGTTTTTCAATTTGTTCCCTCGACATACATTCAGTGTAGCAAAAATTCAAATACCAAATTGGTTGGTCTATTATGTGTACATAACTAATCAAGAAAGTTCGCATTTGTTTAAACATTAACTAAAATATTGAATTCTTAGACATGAATAATTATAGTTTTGAAGAGTTTTCCTTGTAAACTTGAGATGAGTCCAATTCCTAACACAGCCAAGACTTACCTCGATACAGGCATAAACACAAAGCAGTGTTTACGGTTCTGCGCTTGGAACAGACTTGCATTAATGACATGCCACCTTATTCGTAAACTGGTCATATAGTACAGACAGTACCGAGATTGTGCCAAAGGTAAATAGACTCTGGGCAGAAAAAATAATGTGCAAACTATATTTTGCTCTCCTTCGCAATCAATACTCATTTTGTTTTCCTACGTAAATTCATGCACAGAAATACAAAACGTGTAATGTTCCACACGAGATTTGCGTGTAAACCTGTTTTTATAAATATATGTTGTAAATACGACTATCTATTTTTGAAATAATTGCTACTATAAATGTAGGAGTGGATATACAGCCCATATTCATCTCCTCTACTGACCATGAAAACAAAGCAATATATCTTTGATACCAAATCAGAATTAGCTGTTCACAATATCGTCTTAACCTACGTAGACAGAGGGTACATACTGCTAATATAAATACAGATTACAAAATAGAAAACTTTAGAAATAACTTATGAAAACATCCAAAATGTACGTGCCAGTTACGTAAGGCAATAACAGGATGTTTGATGGTTTGCTGAAATAAGGGTATTTTGATAAAACTTCACAAAAACTGAGTTTTCGTAGGAATCAAATGGAATTTACACGGAAATGCTTTCTGAATGTGTTATTTGATTTGAATTTGAATCTCACAGCATATCACATTAAACTAAATCAATTATCAGGGAACAGGGAGAGTTCTTCACATTAAAAGCTTTTATCTACTCACTTTCAATGCGACAATCGAAAACATGTTCGCTATCTGCTGAAGAGATGTTAATCTTTATTCTGCAATTGTTGACAAAGTTAGACTTGACCAATAGTTCTCAGTGCACAAGTAGAGCATGTCCAATTAGGCACTTGATTACTCAGGATTCCTACTTATTACGACTTTAAAACTGATGGCGTAGTCTCCTCGAATGGATTGGACACACACTTTGTTGACTGATTGCATAACCCGACCTAATACATTGACGTTCCCCTTTGTGATGGTGTACCAACAATGATTCCACTGCAGTTCTCGATTACTGGTTATTATCAATTTCGTTTAAATTTGACAAAGAAAGTTTAGCAAGTGTATAGACTTTCTTATAGAGAATATCTGAGAAATATTGACAATAACTTTATAGAATTGATAATTTCTCATTATTTGATATTTAAAGTATTGCAGCAATTACTAATCTTCGAGCCTTATCGAGTTTTGATCATCAATTTTGGAAATCCTAATGTTTCCACCTCTTTTTCGAGCAATATGTAATGTGGAATTTCATCCAAAGAAAGAGCTGGTGTCAAAATTACAGATGGTTCCACCAATCAGACCATTCTCTAAAACTTTTCATGCGCCTCTGATGGAGCGTAAATGAAAGAAAAAAAAAAAAGCGCTAAAAGTTTAAGGGAATGTCTTCTGTGTATTTTAGTTGATTTTTTAATACAGGTTCTGGCGTCACTGTAAGTTTTAATGTGTCGTCAAGACAATTCCAGCCGAGACACCATAGCACACACATTATGAACAGTACATTATAAGCAATAATATAGGCAATTTCTATATGGGCGATGAGGCGTTGGCAGTGAGAAATCTGCACCTGAAAACCCTGAGTGCTCCTACTAGAGTTGTGTCTGGATGAATCCTTGAGTCATATATGTTTGCAACAGTCTTTGATGGATACGTAGATAATGATAATGTAACAGAGAGTTGAATGGATCAATATATATACAGTTGTGGTCACTAAAAATCTATGACATTCAACTCGCAGCTATATCAGTCCGTCTACCACAAACTTCTTAGTTGTCATTCTATTGAAATAAAGAAGAAACACTCACTTATTGTAGCATTTGCAACACTTTAGACATTGCTACTTGTTGTCAGTTAATTTTTCCCGTTTACCCGTATATTTAAATACTTTCTAATCGACCTATCTTCCTATCTATATCTATCAATCCGTCCGTCCATCAGTCCATCCACCTATCCATTCGTCCGCCTAGTCAACCACCCACCAACCCCAACTCTATCTATCTATATATCCGTCCGTCCGTTCATCAGTCAATCAATTCAACCACCTAGTCAACCACCCATCCACCCACATACCGGCTCATCCATCCATCTTTATGTCTGTCTATCTATCGAGGGGATGCTCCTCTTTATTGTCAGAAAGCAGGGTACACAAAAAGAAAAGTGGAGGAGAACAATTGTCCTGAACATTGTGGGCAAGAAGAATGAAAATAAAAATTGATGTTTCAAAATCTTTCCGAGCAACAAATTTTTGCAAAGTAACGATGTAAATGAATTGGACACTGCTAAAAATTAAAAACGCAAAATGTTAGAAAAAATAACTTCAAACTACTTATGTGATATGAAGTGGTATTGTACAGAACTATAGGTACATGAAATACTTATGTGATATGAAGTGGTATTGTATAGGTACATGAAATACTTATGTGATATGAAGTGGTATTGTATAGAACTATAGATACATGAAATACGTATGTGATATGAAGTAGAAATTGCATAGAACTATAGGTACATGAAATACTTATGTGATATGAAGTGGTATTGTATAGAACTATAGATACATGAAATACTTATGTGATACGAAGTGGTATTGTATAGAACTATAGGTACATGAAATAATTATATGATACGAAGTAGTATTGTATAGAACTATAGGTACATGAAATAATTATATGATACGAAGTAGTATTGTATAGAACTATAGGTACATGAAATAATTATATGATATGAAGTGGTATTGTATAGAACTATAGGTACATGAAATACTTATATGATACGAAGTGCATTGCATAGAACTAAAGGTACATGAAATACTTATGTGATATGAAGTGGTATTGTATAGAACTATAGGTACATGAAATACTTATGTGATATGAAGTGGTATTGTATAGAACTATAGGTACTTGAAATAATTATATGATACGGAGTGGTATTGTATAGAACTATAGGTACATGAAATACGCATGTGATATGAAGTGGTATTGTATAGAACTATAGGTACATGAAATACTTATGTGATATGAAGTGGTATTGTATAGAACTATAGGTACATGAAATACTTATGTGATATGAAGTGGTATTGTACAGAACTATAGGTACATGAAATAATTATGTGATATGAAGTGGTATTGTATAGAACTATAGGTACATGAAATACTTATGCGATATAAAGTGGTATTGTATAGAACTATAGATACATGAAATAATTATATAATACGAAGTAGTATTGTATAGAACTATAGGTACATGAAATACTTATGTGATATGAAGTGGTATTGTATAGAACTATAGGTACATGAAATACTTATGTGATATAAAGTAGTATTGTATAGAACTATAGGTACATGAAATAAATATATGATACGAAGTAGTATTGCATAGAACTATAGGTACATGAAATACTGATGTGATATGAAGTGGTATTGTATAGAACTATAGATACATGAAATACGTATGTGATTTGAAGTGGTATTGTATAGAACTATAGGTACATGAAATAATTATATGATACGATGTGGTATTGTATAGAACTATAGGTACATGAAATAATTATATGATACGAAGTGGTATTGTATAGAACTATAGGTACATGAAATAATTATGTGATATGAAGTGGTATTGTATAGAACTATAGGTACATGAAATAATTATATGATACGAAGTAGTATTGTATAGAACTATAGATACATGAAATAATTATATGATATGAAGTGGTATTGTATAGAACTATAGGTACATGAAATAATTATATGATACAAAGTGGTATTGTATAGAACTATAGGTACATGAAATACGCATGTGATATGAAGTGGTATTGTATAGAACTATAGGTACATGAAATACGCATGTGATATGAAGTGGTATTGTATAGAACTATAGGTACATGAAATACTTATGTGATATGAAGTGGTATTGTATAGAGCTATAGACACATTAAATACTTATTTGATACGAAGTTGTATTGTATAGAACTATAGGTACATGAAATACTTATGTGATATGAAGTTGTATTGTATAAAACTATAGGTACATGAAATACTTATGTGATATGAAGTGGTATTGTATTGAACTATAGGTACATGAAATACGTATGTTATACGAAGTGGTATTGTATAGAACTTTAGGTACATGAAATACTTATGTGATATGAAGTAGTATTGTATAGAACTATAGGTACATGAAATAAGCATGTGATACGAAGTGGTATTGTATAGAGCTATAAATACATTAAATACTTATGTGATGTGAAGTGGTATTGTTTAGAACTATAGATACATGAAATACTTATGTGATATGAAGTGGTATTGTATAGAACTATAGATACATGAAATACGTATGTGATATGAAGTGGTGTTGTATAGAACTATAGATACAGTAAATACTTATATGATACGAAGTGGTATTGTATAGAACTATAGATACATGAAATACTTATGTGATACGAAGTGGTATTGTATAGAACTATAGGTACATGAAATAATTGTATGATACGAAGTGGTATTGTATAGAACTATAGGTACATGAAATAATTATATGATACGATGTGGTATTGTATAGAACTATAGGCACATGAAATAATTATATGATATGAAGTAGTATTGTATAGAACTATAGGTACATGAAATACGTATGTGATACGAAGTGGTATTGTATAGAACTATAGGTACATGAAATACTTATGTGATACGAAGTGGTATTGTATAGAACTATAGATACATGAAATACGTATGTGATATGAAGTTTTATTGTATAGAACTATAGATACATGAAATTATTATGTGATACGAAGTGGTATTGTTTAGAACTATAGATACATGAAATACTTATGTGATATGAAGTGGTATTGTATAGAACTATAGATACATGAAATAAGCATGTGATACGAAGTGGTATTGTATAGAGCTATAAATACATTAAATACTTATATGATACGAAGTGGTATTGTATAGAACTATAGATACATGAAATACTTATGTGATACGAAGTGGTATTGTATAGAACTATAGGTACATGAAATAATTGTATGATACGAAGTGGTATTGTATATAACTATAGGTACATGAAATAATTATATGATACGATGTGGTATTGTATAGAACTATAGGTACATGAAATAATTATATGATATGAAGTAGTATTGTATAGAACTATAGGTACATGAAATACGTATGTGATACGAAGTGGTATTGTATAGAACTATAGGTACATGAAATACTTATGTGATACGAAGTGGTATTGTATAGAACTATAGATACATGAAATACGTATGTGATATGAAGTTGTATTGTATAGAACTATAGATACATGAAATTATTATGTGATATGAAGTGGTATTGTATAGAACTATAGGTACATGAAATAATTATGTGATATGAAGTGGTATTGTATAGAACTATAGGTACATGAAATAATTATGTGATATGAAGTAGTATTGTATAGAACTATAGATACATGAAATAATTATATGATATGAAGTGGTATTGTATAGAACTATAGGTACATGAAATAATTATGTGATATGAAGTGGTATTGTATAGAACTATAGGTACATGAAATAATTTTGTGATATGAAGTGGTATTGTATAGAACTATAGATACAGTAAATAAATATGTGATATGAAGTGGTATTGTATAGAAATATAAATATATTAAATACTTATGTGTAATAAAATTGATATTGAAAAGAACTATAGATACAGTAAGTAAGACAACAATTGTATACATTTGTTTTCGCTCCATAACATTAAAGCAGTTTGAGATAAAAGGATGAGATTTTATACAGGTAAGTGTGTTTTGTGTCATATTGGATGTCCTATCGTCAATGTCAAGGTCACATAACAATATTTAAATTTTCTGTCACTTTCCCTTCCACTCTGTAATTTTAGATCCGTTGGGATAATGGATTAAACCTGATATACTGCTCTATTCTCACTAGACATTTATCGCGTACCACATGGGGTGTCCTATCTTCAAGGTCAAGGTCATGTATTATTTTTTAAAGTTTTCTTTCACACTTTCCTTTCCACCCTATACATTTAGATCCATCTGAGATAAATGTACAAAACTTGGTATACTTATATATCATTGTTGAAAATGTGTTGCATTCCACATCAAGGTCACATGTCCATATAATTTAGTGTTTGCCATATTTTACATTATCCCCCATAAAGTAAACGAACTTGAGATAACTGGATGAATGTTTGTGGACATAT
This sequence comes from Margaritifera margaritifera, assembly GCA_029931535.1. Lineage (NCBI taxonomy): Eukaryota > Metazoa > Mollusca > Bivalvia > Unionida > Margaritiferidae > Margaritifera > Margaritifera margaritifera. The sequence continues at coordinate 977,974 of JAQPZY010001335.1, read as the reverse complement.
ATTGTCACTAGAAGATGTGTTGTTTACCATTTTCGGGGTCCTATCTTGAAAAAAAGGTCTCATAGGTTAATATATTTACCATTTTTGTGTCTTCTTGACAACTCAACGGTTGTTTGCAGTTCTGATATGAACCTTGTTACACATGTCTCTCTCGCTTTAATGATATATCACGTAGTGCAGCAAAGGATGTGCCTTTAAAGTCAAGGTCACTGATACAAATGTGTACCCTTTTCTGCACTTAATGACTCTAATGTTTTGAGACAGAGTCATGAAACTTTGTTTCTTTCCTTGTGTAACAAGAGCCATACAACGTTATTACTTGCCATGTCTGTCGAGTAACTCTTCCATTTTTAAGATCATCATTGTAGAGTGACTTCACCACGGCAGGCGAGGGAGAACAATTCACTGATAGAGAGGTCTTCAATATCTCTGAAAAGAGCAAAATGGTTATTGCCTGTTTACGATTATACTTTATTTGTATTTCCTGTGAGTCATCAAGTATCATATCAGTATCTGCTTCTGGAGTAGTTTTCATATTAACTTGGACAAAAACGTCATTTTGATGATACTGCAAGGGTTGAGCGTATATCAGTGACAAACCGAATTGGGATAGTTGGCAGATCTGGATTAATGGCTTGGACTTGACTTCATTATAAGCTATTTCTATGTCATGCGCTTTATAAACAAAACGTTCCATTTTAGAAAGAAAAATGAAACTACAAATAAGTGCAAATACCTTCTTAACTTTATTTGTATTTTATGAGATTGAGGGAACAAGAAGTAGCTGATGTTCAAACGGTCAGATAAACTATGAATGATTTATGCTCAAAGAAACATTGATGGTTATTAAGTATGAAAACATGTCCATTTGGCACATTATGAAAAAGATAAAGTTTGAGAATAAAGAATAATCTGACCGCACAATTCCATCTATAATCAACACTAAGCTCAAGAGAGAAAGAAACAGAATGAGACTTGGAAGGATCATAAGTACATTTTAGATGCACTTATCCCTCTATTAGTGACATGTTGATTTACCACTTGGCTATGTATACAGAAACAACATATAATAGATTAGCAAAAATGTCTCATCAAATTCATCATCATCATTGCAGTATAGGTTGACTAAGATAAATATGCAATGTGTTTATGTAAATATCATTGAAAAGACAATATGGTATAATTGAAATTTATGAAGAGAAGGTTGTATTATTTTAAAGAACAAATAAGTCAAAAATTGCTAAGTATAAGATGCCTCTCCGTTTCGGTTATTACCTTACAACGTGAGTAAAGTCCTTAATAATTATGTAAAATTTGTTCTAATGAATTGGTTATATTGTTCCCGTTGTGTTTGTTATTGCAGATCGTGTCTGCCGTGAGCTATAGTATCAACAGAACAAACGAACAGAGTAATGTTCCTGGAATTGTAATGAAGGTTTATATATTTACCTTTAAAAAATGTGCACCTGAAACAGTTTTGAAGAGGACAACAATACCGCATTTTTAAAGGTTGACAACAACAATACCGCATTTTTATAGGCTGACAACAACAATACCGCATTTTTATAGATTGACATCTCTTGCTTCGCCAACTTTAGAGTATGGGCATTTTTATCCGGTGAACAGAAGAGACTGAGTTTTTTAAAAAAGAAAAAGAAAGCTTTAAATTGTTCAATTGTCAATTTATCATCGCAGATAATACTTGATGTTTTTGTATTGGATTCCACATATCTTCCTTGACTTGATGTTTTTGTATTTGGTTCAACATATCTTCCTTGACTTTAAAGAAATATAATATGGAGATATTGAATTTCTAATTTCATACAAACTGATCCGATGTCCGTTCTCAGTTATGCAAAACAGCCATTATTGTGGAAAAATCGGTTACAAGAGGGCTCGTATGAAACAACAGAGCATACGATGACAAGGTTAACTATTCGTCAGAACACGATTAACTTTACATTCAAATCTCTTTTGTCACTGATACATGATTCGCACTTTTAATCTTTTGACATTTATAACAAAGATAAGATGAAAGGTTCAATGGACATGCATACAAATTCATTTTCCTTGTTTTATGCAATGCAAATTTCTCTCATCTCAGTGCATGGTGCGAGTGGAATGGCACACAAGTCTAGATTATATATCTACAGAAGACGTCTTCATTTCATCAATGTTTTATACTTGTATGGAGTTGATAAACTTCGCACTAAGGCGTGAATGTCGGAGACAAACATCTCTTTCAATTGTGCTCTCATTTCCCACGACGACATTTATTAAAAACAATTAGTTCCTCATCATCCAAAGGCTGACTGTAATGAAATGAAAGCTTGGATGCGTCTGAAGTTCTTTGTTTTATGTTATTGTCTTAAATTTCATTCCAGTGTCCTCTTCGTTTATGATCTTTCAGATTGCAGCTATGTCTGGTATAAATTGCTCGACAGCGAACTATAGCTTTTTCTTCTTTTTTCTCTCATTTTTACTTTTGATGAGCTTTAGTATTTTAGGAAAACTTTTTAATAGGACATACATGTTTACAAAGAGTCCATCTGTTTACGGTATCGTATATGCTATTCCTTCAAAAAAGTATTAGATTAGGAGGAAAATTTCAAACAGAAAGGAAAAGAATTTTCTTGAAAGTATTGTTTCTTTATTATGCTAGTTATTGGGAGTAATAGTCCTGTTCCCAGACAGTCGTTAAGGTTTTAATGATCTACCGGCAGATAAAAGAAAACACAACGATTCCTATTGAAGAAGTCGGATGTGCATTGAGTGCTTTCTTAGTTACTTAGTTCCGATATTTAGATCTATCACGGTGGATTCAGACACCACTTTCCTGACAGACGTATCACAATCACAGAGAGAGAGAGAGAGAGAGAGAGAGAGAGAGAGAGAGAGAGAGAGGGAGCATGAACTGTGCTCGATATCGTTTGCAGATTTAGAGAACAAATGTGTATATCTGTGTATAATTTATTTGTAGACAGGTAATGCTACTTGCTGTAAAATTTTGGACCATGACATAGTTGGTAGACTTGGTACAATATATGGCAAATAACTGAATAACTAATCAGAATCCTGTTTGCTAGGTTTCTGACAATTATTTCGTTTCTTTAACCGACTCACATATAAATATTTCACACACACACACACACACACATATATGTGTGTATATATATATATATATATATATATATATATATATACATGACATAGATCTGATGGACACCGGTTCGAGGGCGCGTTCTGTTGACCTTTTCATTCACCAATAAAATTACAGCTTCTACATTTATGAATGTGAACAACTTCATTCGGAACATTTCGTTTCTAAAAATTCAAAAGGTCGGCAGAACATGAACCTTCTTCGGTACATGTTAGATGTATATATTATAAGTGGTTCTCAGTTTTAATCAGATTGTGGTGTAACTTTGGAAACTAGGAAGTAGCAACCACTCTCGAACAGTTTGACTGGCTGTAAAAGTGCTATTTACATGTCAACGCGCTGTCTGATCTGGTCATTAAAAAGCTCATTTTGATGCAAAGTTTGAATACATCGAGATTCATCTGGGTAATTTTCGAGCTCCTTCTTATCCTCCATTTATTTTCGAGGTGGGTGGGGTGGGTGAGATGCATTGATGTAGAAAATTGGTTTGTGGTGTTGTACGGCACAGCAACAAAAATAAGTTAGCCTGTTTAAGAACAAAACTACTTTTCTATGAATGGATGGTAAAGGGATCATGAAATTGCTTTTTTTTTCTTGCCTTTAATAGTCATAGTTAAGTTTCTATCACAATCAGTGGAGAGATATCTTGAGGGTTTAGTATCAGAAAAACCTTACACTCTGTCAGAATCGCAGATGCTTTTCTATTTGGATTTGATGGTCTCCCTTCAAAATGGCTAGCTTACACGGAAGCCAAAATTGGAATCTTCGAAAATGAATTTATCACATGACTACTGTTAATATATATATATATATATATATATATATATATATATATATATATATATATATATATATATATATATCACATAGTTGGTACACTTTACATACACTTTACATACCGTGTTTCCAGTTCATTAATTTTGATATGGCAACACGTTAATATATCACTTTCTGTAAATTTGATTGGTCCAAATAAGACCAGACAATTCTTGCTCAGTGTTCTCATTATTTATTGGCTGCGACTCTGACAATTTTCCTTGCCCCGCCTTCTGTAACCTTTTTTCTTTTACTATTACTGACAACAATATGGCGGCCGTCTTTCCAATCGGAAGCCGAATGGACATTGGGAAACAACGGGCGACTATCACAAAAACGGAGAGCAGTGGTTACGTATGTCGGAAATTGCCGATTTAGCCTAAGTAGAATTCTCCGAATGCTAAACTAAAAATAGAACATGAGTAAACCCCGCTGGACTTTCGCCTGGTTAAACCAAAAAACATGGAAGAACCGAGAAAATCCATAACGCCGTCCAACGCGCAACATATTAAGTCTATGTAAGGAAGCGCTCGGCAGTCTATTGTACTGCAGACAGTCCACGTTACATTGCTGCTACAACGCGGTTTAGATCTTGCATCCAACCCCAAGGACAAGCGTAGTTAAATGTCAACCTATAGCCTATAGGAGTAAATAAACTCACCTCGCTTATTAAGAGAATGTCGACAAATACTGGTCTATCAACTGACAAAAAGTTAACCAAGCCAAGCATCCTTCCAAATCAAATGATGCAAGTATCCGGTAAAAAAACATTAAATCTGGGAATCACTATAGAGCCATATAATTGAAAACCGGCAGCGGCATAACACCTTTAGATTTAATACTATTTCTGTATCGAATAATCATTCCTTCAGATAAATATCCAACAACTGGAATGATATTTCTTCTGTCGTATCCAATACTGCATTTGTGATGAATATCCATGGTGGAATCGACACTCATTTTGATGGAAACGTTGTAAACAGTCTCATTGAAATCCATGTATATGGCGCCTCAACAATTCCAGCTGACCTGTCCAAGTGAACTGTGGTACATCACAGATGAAGTTTCAGTGGAGATCCAATGTTTAAAACAAATTATGTTGCCCGTATAGAATTTTCTATTGATTGGAAGGATAGTTACTTTTTAAATTTGACTATTTTTTGACGCTCACGAATTGAAAGGTGCAGCGTCTGAGCAAGAATTAAATGAATGTCAAAAATCATTTGTTCTTTTTTCTGTCGAGAGTCTCTCCACTCAAAATAAAAACTGTAATAAACAGAATATCAAATGGGTAATACTTTAATATCGAATTTATGAAGCTCGTTAAATAATTTCCAACTTTGCTTGCCAAGACCCGCAAAAGCTGGAAATTATTCAACTCGTTTCATAAATTCAATATTAAATCATTACCCATATATATATATATATATATATATACACACACTCATCAATTTATTCGACTCGTTACATACATTTCATTTGAAAGAAGCACTCGTGTAAGATGTTCTATATATTCTATATATCAGTCGTATTGCACATAATTTGTTTGGCCAATGCTTAGAGAGGAGTGTTACTTGTATTATTTTGCTAGCCTTCCTTCCAAAACGTTTTTCTGACACGGTCGTCCTATGTTTGGATATCATCATCTGCAATGTATCTATATACATTAGCTGATGGGTATTCACGCAAAATAGCCTTAAGCAAGTAAAATCTGATCCACATCCGCAATTTAGTCAAGAGTTTATTTAAAGATCCTATGACAGTAGCACGAGCAGCTCGGGTCTTCGTTCATTCTCGGTTTGTTTTATGATGTAGTATTGTTTAATTTACTTTCCTAAGTGTGATTCTATTTGATCGCTGATCCTTGATTATAAAATCCTTCGAGTATGTGCTCTTGTTTGCGCACAAAGCAATCCCCAAAAGGCAGAGATACAAGTTATTTATGAACATTAATACTTACATGGATACAAATTCGCAAAAAAAAAAAAAGAAAAAAAAAAAGAAAAAAAAAATAGAGAAAGCTCATCTGTATCCTTGTTAATCGACAATCAGCACTGAAGCGGTGAGCTAATGTAAAACACACATGTAGTATTAGTTACATGGTTTGATCCGGAATAGAATGATACCGAGTCAGTATGAAATTTACCGAGCGAATGGATTACGTCAAGACCAGTTAAGATTTCCTATTCACTCAATAAAGGAGCGGATCCAGAAATTTTGTTCATCTGTAGGACGGAATCCCCAGTGGGGGGCCCAAAGGGGCGAAACGTTTGAAAGCTTCTGCATTTTAAGCGTGTTCAGGGCATACTTTTCGCTATGTAACTGTAAATAAAAATTACTGTAGGAAACGTTCTGGCTGTTTCTCGCTTATTATTTTCTGGGGTGGGGGGGGGGCAGGATAGTACAGAAGGAGGAGAGGGATGCGTGACGCATCATCCGCACCTGCAGAAACGTTAAGCTGACTTTGTGAGAAAATAACTTTCTTCCGGACGACACTTTACACTGATCTGGTATTTTTTCTACTCACCTGGCATAGTCTCACATGACTCACATTGACGAATGAATAGGTAATATACTAGCCAGAGGTGGTGTAAAACATGCACTAAAATGGGACAGATGTAGAGCATGATCTGCATATCGTCACACAGTGCGTCAGCTGATCAGGGTTTACGCAGATAGATTCAATTCATATAGGAACAACGTAGAACCTGATATGACGACCCATTTTGAGGCGACAGGTCTAGACCTATGATAAATTACAAGTTGGTGCGTGTTTGATACCAGAAAACATAATACAATATAATGCACGTAAGAGCAACGATAGATTAGTGGTTAGCGTTCCGGACTCAGACAGAAAGGGTACGGGTTCGAATCTTACCATCGGGTCAGCTCAAGTCGGTTACCGTGGTATGTTCTGGGGCAAGGCACTCAATTGCCTCTGCACTAAATAATCTACTTGTGTTGCTGTGCCATAAAACACCAAACTAAACCAATCATCTTCACAATTTTAAACTTCCAAATTTGGGTGAAATCAAGTTGCAGTAATGTCATCGGAAAATGGGTCCTTCACATAAGGATTCAAAATGTGTTACGTTATATCTTTAAAATAAGCAAAACATCCAATTATAAAAACCGAGTTCCTTTTTTATCCTTACAACTAACATGTCTCAATATTTAACATGCTTTTCTAAATATCAAACGCGTGTTTGTTTTCTCTCGAAATTTCATACGAAAAGCAAATCTAATTCCTTGTCTATTGTAGGTTTTGTAGGCAAGCCGAAACTATGGCTTCCACTGTATTCATTCATTCATTTTCATATTTTTTTCTTTCTTTTTTAACCCATATATCATTCTGCTCTAGTGTTCAATTCAATCGTTTTAAACTATAGAAATACATGTATATATTACTAATTCGTCCAGTCATGGAATATGGTAATATTGTGTTCCTGCACCAAAGAATAATTTGATTAGAAACTAGAAAGTATGCATACTGATGCGGCCAGAATTATAACAGGTTTTAGAAAAGGTACACCTCACACAATCCGGTGTGAAGAACTTGGTTGGCAATCCTTGGCTGGAAGGAGAAATCATAGCAAGTAAAGGATATTCTAGAAAATTCTAAATGGATTATTTAGATAATATACTTGCTTCATATATTGAGCGTCAGAATCAGTGCATCATTGGAATTTTACTTGCTTAATATATCGAGCATCATAATCAGTGAATCATGGGAAGTTTACTTGCTTCATATATTGAGCATCATGGGAATTGAACTTGCTTCATACATTGAGCATCATAATCAGTGCATCATGGGAAGTTTACTTGCTTCATATATTGAGCATCATAATCAGTGTCATCATGGGAATTGAACTTGCTTCATACATTGAGCATCATAATCAGTGAATCATGGGAATTGAACTTGCTTCATATATTGAACATCATAATCAGTGCATCATGGGAATTGAACTTGCTTCATATATTGAGCATCATAATCAGTGCATCATGGGGATTTTACTTGCTTCATATATTGAGCATCATAATCAGTACATCACGGGAATTTTACTTTTAAACCTTCAACTACTACAACAGCTTTATTTCAAATAGTTTTTCTCTATCAACAATTGACCATTGGACCATTCTATGACCATTGGACCATTCTATAACCATTGGACCATTCTAACTGTGGATGTAAACCTAAGCGAATTAATACCGCTAATTTAAATGAAATTTACTTCCCCATAAAAGGTCTGCACATAAAACTGAGTCGATAACATTACTCATTGCCAACTTCATAAAAAAAAGAAATATTCTAAAATATTTTCTTTTTTAAATCTTGCTGCTGATAATTTAGGAGATCGTCCAAATGATTGTACGGTCTGTGCGTGTGTCCGTCCTTATAAAGACAATGCATACTCTCTTCTTGAATGTCCATCATATACAGCGCAAAGGAAAGCTCTCTTGATTTACATACTCACCATTCCTGCAATTCGGAGTACAATCAGCCTTCCTATCACATGATATACATAATCCAATTCAAATAGTCAGATATCTAAAAAAGAAAATGAGTTTTTATATAACTTAGTTCTGCAGTATATTCACAATACCAGAAGACTGAATTACTATTAAGTAACTATTACTTAAAGATTATCTAATGCTATTCATATTGTGTAAGACACCACCAACCTCACTCACTCCAGTAATACACCATCAACCTCACTCACTCCAGTAACACACCACCAACCCCACTCACCCCAGCAAATTCGGTTATTTTCTTTTTGTCGACATGCAGAAGCTTTCCTTTTCTTTTTTCTCTCCTTCTTCTTTATCCACTTAAGAATGATATTTTCACTATTTTTCTTTTTTTTTGTTCTTGTTCTGAGCTTAATATTTATTTTTAATATTACAAGATCTCTGTTTTGTTATTAATTTATAGCAGGTGAAATTTTTTTTTTATGAAATAAATGTTGTTCTCAAACTCATCAATACTCTGAACCTTAAAATTAGGTGATCATTAAGGAAATGATTCATTGACAGTGACTACAGTAACAGACATAAAGGAAATGATTGTTTGACAGTAACTACAGTAACTGGTATTGTTTTTGTCGACACTAGTAGTATATATAAATGGGAATTCTGGAACACAGAGCTGGATAGAAGGCTTAAATTTACATTTTGATGCCCCCTTCGCGTCCCGCCCGCTCTCCCGCTAGAAGCGTCAAAAGCCAATTTTAAGTCCTCTATCTACTCTGTTGTCCACAAGTCCCCATTTATACACACTACTTACGTGATCTGTTTTTAATTATTCTGTTTCTCCTACATCCAACGTGTTTGGTGTCGCTATAATAACCCTAATGACACCATAAATTAATCAACGCTGTCTGTTTCTCCTACATCCAACGTGTTTGGTGTGGCTATAATAACCCTAATGACACCATAAATTAATCAACGCTGTCTGTTCTTTTGTACCCATAAGCGAGTGTATTTATTCCATCTGTACAATATCGCTTATCATCAAAATTACACAAACCAACTTTATTTATCAGATCCTTTTGTATCTTATGTAGGTTTGATCTACATACTGTTATCTCAACACGTGATTGTTTTCCGTTTAGCGCTTCCTTATAGTGATTAAATGATAAAACTTTTTTAACTACACGTTCTTTGATTCCTTTGTTCGCATTACAGTACATTTTACTACGAAGTCTTATAAACACCATTATTGGAATAAAATTTGTTTCGTCTTTAAACTTCCCAATGAACTTTTTGTATCTTATCCCACCATCAGCTCTGAAATCAGATAGATCGAATAACTCTTTGGGTTTAGCGATATCAGCGTATACATCTTCGGTGTTTATTTTTTAGCACAGACTATCAGTGTCAGTATAAAAAAGCTCAGCGCGGGTTTTGTACTGTTTTGTGATAAAGTTATAGTGGAAATCGTACATATGATTTTTTGATAGGTCTTGAATAGCACCACCGACATAAATTGGTTTGTTAAGTACAAGATTTATTTTTCTTCGATTAACGGCAACTAAGTTTTCACTGAATATCTTTATGTTGATAAACCTATCGTCGGTTATTACTTTATTTCGTCGCTCCATGTTGTTTATTATTTCCACTTCTATTCAATTTCTGATATTTTCCATAGTTTTTCCATAGACGCTGTTGTTCATTAACTTAAATAAGTCCTTTTCAAAATCATTTGTGGCTGGTGTTCGCTTTGTCGCGTTAAAATCTATATAACCTTTTAACAACGCTGACTGTTTAAACTTTAGTATCCTGTGAACATTTTTTAGAATTAATCCATTATCAAGAGCTTGTTTTAACGATTTGTTATGTAGCACATAACGTTGTTTATCCATTAAATTAGTTATAAATTATTTTACTCTGCTAACTCCTATGTTGTGCGGTGTTTTAGCGCTATTTGTTCGTTAGAAAATAGATTATCTGGGACCAATATTGAGTCAGCACAGAATGGATAATCATTATGAAGCTCGTGTAACTCTTAAAGGTATTCAAGGTCGACCTCAACAAAATAACCAACATCATCAGGTATCTCAAGGTCGGCCTCAACAAAATAATCAACATCATCAGGTATCTCTTTTTCTGCTTCCGCAAGAAACTTATCTGGGCTAACCCACTTAAAATCTCCGTACAGTAAACGCCGACTCATGGCGTATTCATAAAGATTATTGGTATGAAGATAAATTATACGACGACTCGCTGTCGGGATCATAGTTGCTCATATACTTGTTGTTGGCGCCAGCATATTTGTTGGTAATCACTGAGATTCCTCTTCGTGTTGGTTTTTCAATAAAACAGTACATATCTGGATCAGTTAACAGCTCCAATCTGATGTTCGTAAACTTTAGTGCTGCTTCTCAACTTAATCCAGGTGATGAAATATACCATGCTGGATCTAGTTGGTAGTGGTTAAGACAGATTGATCTAAACTCCTCGAATACGCCAGCGAGCAACAGCACGTCGTTGCTACGTAAATGTCATGATAATCCCCCATTGTTTTACAATCGAATTCATTCCAGATTCGTTGCGCGTAATTGTACTCATCACCGGTTATTGCTTCCAGATTTAGATTACTGTTGAACGCTTCTTTGCTAGGCAAACTTGTTTCATCAAAATGTGCTTGATACTTCATGTACTCGCAAGGATAAACTCCTTTGCGCGCAAACAAATCAGCTTTATCCCCTTCCCCCCCCCCTCCAGTGTCTAGTTAACGAATTAAAGACGCTACAACCTTTGACCAGTTCTTCCAACGAAACCTTCATAAACTGGCAGCTGTCAAAAAATCTGAGTTTGCCAAGCGAAAGGGTCATATACTTTTTCCATGTTGTTCGGGATACATTTTATTCTTTTGTTATGACTGATTTTTGTTTTTTTTCAATTATCTCTGGGCCACCAAAGCCTCTACAATTATATGACCATCATATCCGCGTAGATTATGAAAGACGTCAGGAACAAATTCAGGATGCTTGACATGTAGGTTGCATAGGTCATGAGCAGCTCCTCGATACTTTCTGGTTATATGACAGTGGTCACGTACCCGATATTGTCCTAGTTCTTTTTGACATATCCAGCATGTGGTGGCGCTATTAAATGATATATTTTCTGCTTCCGTGAGCGGTAACATGGGAGTATTTGTTTTTAGACGTTGACTGATTCTGTCGACCTCATCTATCAGGTTTTTTTATTAACCACCTAGTGGGATTTTCGCCGCGATAGATTTTTACTGGCACCGAAAGGTTTTTGTTAATCGAACACACTACGAGCTTCAGATTTGGGAAAATAACTTTCAGAGAGTAATCTGGCACACTTTCCGACCATGAAATCACGATATGAAATGGCCGAGTCTCATTGTGATGCCCTCACAGAAAAGTACAGCAGAAAAATATGTAAGTTTAGAAATGAATTCCAAGAAAGGTTTCCTGACTTTAAAACCTTGAAAAAGACTTTGCTATTTTTCGGAACCAATTTTCTGTCAGTGTTCACGAGGTCTCTGAGGAGCTTCAGATGGAAATAATCGAGCTGCAGTCTGACTCTGCATTGAAGGAAAAGTTTTCTAATGTTGATGTTGCACATTTTATCAATATATAGGTCCAAATTATCCCCAAGTAAAGTTGTTTGCTTCAAGCATTATGTCCATGTTTGGGACAACGAATGTCTGTGAACAGCTCTTTTCTATAATGAACATGAAGTCAAAACTTCGTTCTCAAAGATTGCCACAGCCAAGTCACTTGCTCCAAACTTTGATACACTGGTCCTGAATAAAAGGTGCTAGGTATCAGCAAGCAGCAGTAGCAGTAAATAGAGTTAGTTCTATACCAGTATACTTCTTAGCCATTAACATTTTCTTTTCATTGTAAAATCCTAGCAGTTGTAGAAATGATTTACTGCTATTTTTATGTCGCTTCCTTATATCTAGCAAATAACTCATGCTATGTAATAATGCGTGTGTAGTATTTAGATTTTAAAATACATAGTTCATGATACGTATGGCCCGAGTGAAGTACATTTATATCAAATCTGGCCCGCCATAGCAAATGAGTTTGACACCCCTGCACTACGTGGTAAACAGCGCTACATGGAACATGATTCTGTTATTTTTAGTTAATAATCTGTTATCGTCTTCATTATTTGGTTCCATTAGCGATTCGAAGTCGGCATAAATGATAAATGGGATTTTCATTTTGTGGTTAAAGTTTTTAAATTTTAGTACTCGCTCATCTTCACTCGGTAAACTAATTTTTGTACGTTTTTACAGTATTCTACTTGTTTATCTAAAATCGCTTGTATGGTACAACCATGAAGACATCGGTAACAAAAATATTTATTATTCTTGCTTTTGTTGTATTGACTACTAACTAACCTATTAAAGTTTTTAATCCAGATGTAATGTTATTTATACAACAACAGACTGATCGTGAATTGCGATGCCATGTCGGAAATACGTCTTGGCTATACTTGGTCTAGCCCAAACACATTTATTGAAATATTATTTTGTTCCGCGAACTTAGAAATTTAATTTTCGCTCACAGGAAACTATATCCCTGTAAAGTTTAGCTCATTTTTGTATTTTTCATAAGAAGATGTTTTAGCAGCATGTGTTTTAGCCGGATGAATCGCGGATAAGACAGCCGACATAAAACACATGTTGTTGCCGTTGTGTACCATAATACAGCATTTTGTTTTATTCTTTATTGTTTTTGGCAGCTCAACATAAGACGATCCTCGAAGTGGTGTGTATTTTGACGTGTGAAAAATTCTCTCGGTTATTTTTTGCTAAATCCACCACGAACCACCTTCGCTATAGTCATCTATTTTTTCCAAATTTCATCTTGTATAACTTTTAATGTTTCTTTTATTTTAAACTCTCTAAGAATTATTTTTGACTTAGCAGATATATACGGTTCTGCAGTATCCTCTCGCTGAACGTTATCGCCCTGAGCATCGATCAAGACACTTGTCTTAGTACATTTAATATGATATTGAACTACTATCTTAATGGCGCCATGTTTTATTAGTTCGCGCTCAACAACTGGTGTTTCTATCTTGTCTAGATTAAATAGAAACGAATTTGTGCTGTTGTTAAAACTTCAGGTGGAATCAAATCCGGTAAAAGCAGAGGTTTGTTTTAACACTATAATCGACCGCCGGTACCGCTGGTACCGGTAACTGTTTTGCCGCGCTTAATAAATCCGCTTTTGGTACTCTCCTGATCACATCACGTTTTTTCCCGCCGGGTAATTTTTTTGTACTCTTAGAGATAAATTTTAGTTTATCACGTTTTTCCTTTTTAACTACTACTGCTGGTTTTTTCTTTGATATAATTTTTGCAAGAATATTTCTCCAGCCTTTAGATGATGCTGCCGCAGGTTTCTTTTTAGACATCACCTTAGCAGGCCCCAAACTTTGTTTGATGAAGCCAGGCAAAGCCTGGCCACCCAGACTCATTTTGGGCTTTGTCTTGTCGGTATATGATCTATTTTTCATCTTTATTATACTACTATATTTTCTTTAAATGCTTTTTTCTAATTAAAGAAAAAAATATCATATAATGACCAGTGATAATTTTCAATCACATCCAAATTTTGATCTCTATGAGGCAAATTGCTATGGGTTAATACGAAGTAACATTAGCAATAAAGTAGTGGGTACTTTATCCCCGAGAGGTTATGTTATTATAAACGCTCGCGGGATAAAAACTCCTTTTGTTGTGTATAGAGCTATTTTTTTTATTTGTCCACTAGACAGACTTACTTCAGCTTGTTCGTAACTCATTATGTTTTAATTGTTAGATTAATTTTGAACCGTCATTATTTCGCTAATAGCATCAAGTGTTAGGTATCTTCCTGATGTAATTAGCGCGTACGAGTAATAACCGGCAGCTGGTGCGGCTCCAAGCTGCCATATCAACTCGATTTCTGCTGGTGATCGTGAAAGTCTTTCTGTGTGTTTAGAAACGTCAAAATGAAATATTGGGTAAAGTGTTCTAAATTCTTCGACTGAAATTTGCTATCCAACGTCGGCGTCCTGATACTTCTGCATAGCCTCCATAAGGATCATATAGGGTCTAGATATATTTCTATCTGCGAGGGCAAAATTACAATCTAGCGCTCGATCTGGATACTGTCTATAAATAATTCTTACGTTAATTTTGTTGACGAGCATGTTATAAAAAAAAAACCATACTATTTTGCTCCTGATTACCAATTCGGGCTTGATTTTGAAACATAACGAAAACATGACGTGCCAACTGTTCGCTAGGGGCGCTTGTTATTCTCCAGGAATAATCATCTGAGCCAGCCACTATCTGTTGTCGGTAAATTTGATTTTGCTAAAAATATTTTTTTTGTGTAAGCCTGAAGGGCTGTGTCTAGTTATAGTTGTTTTTTCAGTGATGGAACAATCTTTGGAATCCAAAGCGACAGATGAGAGATTACAAACTGACCATCAGCAACACCAGCTGCTCTGATTATGTAGTCGTTTGGATTGGCCCTGTTAAGAATAATCGTGTGTTTTACACATTGCTACATAATTCAAAGATGCTGCTAAGGGGAAGAAAAACCGATATAGGATTACCAGAGGTTGTAAAGGCACGTCTCTTAGCAAAACATTCATTGTAGAACGGATTTATTTTTATTTTCGCCACTTCTTGTGCTTTTGCAAGAACAGATGCTGTGTTTGTTCCCACAGCTTCTGGTACAACACCAATAGCATTGCAAACATTGGTTACAACAACCAATGTTGCGACTAGATCAGCATCATGTGCAGGTGGATAAATACCAAGTGATCCTGCCATTGTAATAACAAATGCTCTTATACTAGTCAGGGTCCCACCATCATTGGCGCCCGCAATATGATATGGTGCCGCGATAATCAAAGATGGAACAGCAGTATCAGAGCATATTGGTGGCGACGCTCCTAGAGTAGTATTCGCTCAACGAAATAATGTTAAGAATTATACTCGCTATTGGCATATGTTGGGAAATGTCTTCTATCATTTGATTAGCAAACTGGTAACGAGCGCTATGAAACAAACCCCAGCCGTTGTTTTGTAATGTTACCAGAGCATTAGCAGCGTGTGCAACTGGCGGATTGTCTCTTGTCATTACTCTACCTCGAACCTCAAGAAAAGTCTTATGAGGAAGCAAATAGATATCCTCATCTCCTGTACTAATAATTCTTTGTCCATCTTGATTGGGATTATTAGAGTTCTCATCGAGATATTCAGCGTATTCAAATTCCGTTGAAGTATCGTCAACATCTATTATCTCACCGATATTTAGAAAATCTCGAGTTGTCATCGTTATAATATTGTTGCTACATACAATTTTACACAAGCTTCGCTTGTGACGGCAAACATGGTTTGCTGTTAAAACGCAGCGATGTCTAATTGCGGTCTCGATTTTACTTTTAATTGCCTGACAATTTCCTCTCCTCGTGGTGATAAAAGTTTTTTTTTGTTGTCACTATTGCTTGTGCTGTCTCTGCTGTAGGCGTGATTTCTGAGAGAACCTGTTTTATTTCTGCTGTGTCGGCCCAAGCGTACTTGTGCCGTTCCTTTTATCTTATCAGCAATTTTTTGACCAACAGCTGCTCCTGCAGCTCATGTTGCTCCTGTTACAAATGATTTTGACGCATCAATAGCGACTGGTGCTACCTTACTAGCTATACCAGGTATTGCTGATGCGATCGAGAAAAAAATATTTCAAAAAAATCCTCCTACAATTCTTTGTCTGTATACTCGCTGTCGCTTCATTTTATTTATTAGTTTCACATAATCTTTGTTTCCCCAGACTTCGCCTGGGCCAGGCAAGATTAGCTTGCCCGCCAATGCTACGCTTGGGTACAATAAATCTGTATTTAGTCCACAATAACAGTGGGCATGAAATATCACAAAAGAAACATTTTTCTTTTTCAACAATAGCATGGATCTCATTTGTTGTTGTGTTCCGTTTGGTTTTCTTTTTTTTTTTTTTTTTTTGATGGGTTTGTGGATTCCATTTTATTTTATTTATATATTTTTTATTTGACTTTACGGATATTAGAGAGCGACAAAGTATCATGAGAGTTGTTAATCTGTCCTACGTCTACATCTCCAACTTGTCTAATTTCTTGAACGATAGAGGTCATATTTAATGATTTTGTATTTTATGATGTAATACATCCAGCATACGATTCGGAGTCTGAGTCCACCATTAGATATCAGAAAACAACTAGAGAACTAGTCATTAAAGGTACAACAGATCCAAACTGATCTGTGGAATATTGCCTTCATCGGACATACAACGCTGAATAACTTAAATTAACGACTCCCCGGCCAAGGAAAAATACGTCGCTGCATTTCCATTTCATAACAATGGACTAGAAAATAGAGAATCTTGGCCTTCATTGTTTTCTTCGTTCCAGTTTACCTGCGATAATATATCACCTATGCAATAGTTATTGCTATGAACCGTGTTGTAGACACTAATACTTCGTTGTTACAATATCAGTAACGATGTACACTGTTACAATATATTGCAATCAAAACTGTTCTCCATATAATTTATTTCATTATACCACTTCTCTTAGATGAGATTTAGAATGACAACCCTATGTCAGATATTAAATATAGGCGGTTGAATATTGGAAAGTGTGTGTTTTAAAGACTTGATATCAAAGGATGGAAGGTGTGTGTTTTAAAGACTTGACATAAAAGGATGGAAGGTGTTTGTTTTAAAGACTTGACATCAAAGGATGGAAGGTGTTTGTTTTAAAGACTTGACATCAAAGGATGGAAGGTGTGTGTTTTAAAGACTTAACATCAAAGGATGATAGAGGATGTTTATCTTTGTTGTTAAAGTTTACTTGTTTCCTTGTGCTAAAAACTTCCCTATATTATTCATGAACGATAAGACGTCCTTTAAATTCTATTCATGTAGGCAATAAACTGTTTTCAAGATGATTGACATGTCCTATAAGGCACTGTGTCAGAGGAGTGATTTTGTCAATAAATATTCATTAATGCACATTGACCATGAACTATAACTACAGTAAACAACACCAAGAATTTCTTTTACAAAAAGTCTTTGGCAAGTTTTAGAACAAAAAACAACAAAAACAAAACTGTAACAGAATCTGGCCAACCTTGTAATAAATAAGACCAGTAATGATTTACGACATCTGCCATTTATTGATTCGATCCTAATATTTGTTTCTTCTTTGCAGGAAAAGTATTTGACCAATTCAACGATACAATATTTACATGCAGCTTAGTGGTTCATGATAAGCCTGTCAAATCAATGTCCACGTAATATATCTGCCTTGGATTTCCTATTGGAGGCATATTCTTTTTTGAAATTCTACACAGACATTGACGATTAAATAGTCCAAAACATACGAAGTTTTCTGACTGGATAATATGTAGGGAAAATTTGAATAAAAGCAGTGGAAAATAATTGAAACCATCATATGTTACTATCGAGTAAAATATACATCGAAGAGTGGTTGATACAGAATAGAAACATACCCAAATTTAATTTAAAAAAGGCAAAACAAAAAGATAGAAGCAATTTAAAATCAGTCTACTACTAAATGCTTATTTCTTATAAATCGATATCTGAGCGATGTAGTGGTGATTATAATTACGGAGAAAAGATGTAGTGGTCAGTGAGAGAATAATTGAAAACTGCACCTACGGGACCAGAATTTTGCATCAGACACTAGTCAAAGCCTGGTGTCTGATGCAAAATTTCAAACTATATACTAAACACTGGGAAATAAATGCTGAAATTACAGCATTATATATTTACAACTATAGTTATTTCACTCAATCGGCACAGTAAATAAAATTTTGCCACACATTGTTTTTTGTTGGAAAGTGTTAGTTAAGAAGTATATTTTTTTTTCAAAAATTGATTTAGTTTACCAAACATTTCAAATTTTTCCCCTAAGCATCTTATTTCATTCCTTCAAATATTATTGTCAATGATTAATCTATGTCATTAAAATGATATTGCAAAAGAAACGATTTAAATTTGTCGTTTCAGTCAACCATCGACGCACTGAATTCGTAATACCTCCATTATTGTATCATACATTTTAATACCTCCATTATTGTATCATACATTTTAATTTCTCCATTATTGTATCATACATTTTAATACCTCCATTATTGTATCATACATTTTAATACCTCCATTATTGTATCATACATTTTAATACCTCCATTATTGTATCATACATTTTAATACCTCCATTATTGTATCATACATTTTAAACATTCTCGTTAACCTAGACTTGAATAAAACTACTTGCCAAGATAATGGATTAGTGTCAGAATATTAAACATTCTATTCCTGTTGTAGCTTCATCTCTCGCTGATCTATTCAAAATCTGTTTGGGAATTGGTGTCTTAAATCGTATATTAAAGCCAGACTAAGTACTTCATTATATAAAAGCGGACCTGAGAATGAGGCTTCAAATTACATGCTTAACTCTATTATATCAGTTATTCTAAAATCATCCTATAATTATCACAACCTAACTATTCTAAATTATAGCTTTTCCATTTGGAGCGACCGCAGCGTTTCACAAATTGATCAGCAAGTTACATAAAGGACCTGGCTGAATATATCTCGTAACATATGTCTCCACTCCATCTCTCTAAAGGCTGAATATATCTCGTAACATATGTCTCCACTCCATCTCTCTAAAGGCTGAATATATATCGTAACATATGTCTCCACTCCATCTCTCAAAATATTCTCTTCATTTAAATTATCATAGCAGGTATAACTGCATACTACTTAAAGGTTACATTATATCCAAAGCGTTGAATTTCCTACAATCAGTCAACCTTTCAAATCTCAAGTAACCACTCGTACATGGTTGTAATATGTCTTCCCTTTCCAGCCAGTATAACTTCATTCACTCCATATACTTCGACAAATGTCTAGCCAATTGATACTACTTCGACAAATGTCTAGCCAAGTCATACTACTTCTACAAATGTCCAGCCAAGTGATACTACTTCGACAAATGTCTAGCCAAGTGATACTACTTCGACAAATGCCTAGCCGTGTGATACTACTTCGACAAATGCATAGTATTGTTTAGGCAGTATTGTGTACTAAAAGTTTAAATTAAAATTATTAGATTAGAATTATGAGACTTCAAACTATTCTATATGTAACTAATATATTTTATTTCACGACGACCGTATAGAATCTACGCTTAAGGTTAAATATGTAAACCTCAGTACATTATTATTATTATTATTATTATTGTTATTATTATTATTATTAAAAATTTTGTATTTGAGTATAATATGTCTATTGTTAATTATGTAAGTGACAGATTGGTACAAGTACAATATTCTGTGCCTGTGTTATGTAAGTATAACACGTACACGGCTGCGAACACTTCCGGGTTTCACTACAATTCATAAAAGTTCTCCTCAGATTCAGATTTTACATTAATCTATTTTAATCTCTCATACCTGCTGAATAACCTCTAAAAAAGCATTGTAACCAAGCAGGGGATGAAAACGATGTACAAAAATCTCATTTAAAAAAAAAAAAAAAAAAAATTTCCAGATGGTTGATGAAAATGGGTTTTAATGGCTTGCTCATGTCTTTCGAAGTAAGTCAAAACATTAAATGTGACTAAGAGCTAAAGCGACCCCATTCCTTGAAATTAAGTGAAATGTTTTTGGTTTTTTATCCCGACAAACTTTGGAGTGATTTTAACGAGAGGTATGACATTTCCATTTTACAAGTGCATACATTTGCAAGTGACAAAAAGATGCAGTTAAGGTCAATTCTCAAATTCTTAGTTCAATTACTCTTACTACAAGGACCAAAAGAATCGGTCTTTGTAAAGATCATGCCATTATTTAGAGGAGTTATCGCGCTTGTCTTAGAGTATATCATGCATAAATAAAAAGAATATACCTCGATACTTAATATATAATATATTTTCTATATTTGTTTTAATCTCATATGTATTTATGTACATTAAAACTCATTTTACTACAAATAAAATGTTTACGAAGTATCCTCTGATATATTGTCGGTAATTGCAAAATCCCAAGGAATGAATGACATTGTCGTTGTAGACAACAATACGTATTGGAAATATACATGATTCTTTTCGGAAAATAGCTGTCAGAATCGGAAACTAAATATTCCATTATAAACAAAACAATTTCCCTTGAACACGTTTGTGCCCATCAATTTTCTTACGAAACCAATTCGATTTTAAAGAATGTCGTTGTGACGAGAGTAGAACGTACTGCGGTGGTAGGACAAGGAACTTAATAGAAAAAAAATGTATTGATCTATTTTATCTTATCAGGAAAATACGTGGACAACCATCCGACTCAGAAACTTGCGTGCGTGCGAAAGACTATAAAAACAAAAACAAAACAAAACAAAACCAACTACAACTTCATCATCGTTTTCAATCAGCAGAATCTTTTTAATTATTTATTTGAAACAAAATCTGTATCCTGTCTTCTTATTGACAAGGGATCAAATATTATGTAGACTAGATTTCTGTACTTATGCCAATACACCAATCTTCCATTCAGATCATATTACTTTTTTGTAGGGTTCATTAAGTACTTTGTCAAATCTAATTTTCCTTAATAATGATATATGTCACTCGCATACATTTTGCTATTGGTTATTTGACAAAAAATTAAATAACCTGTCGGTACTTACAAACAAAATACCAGATTAATTCCATGCTTGCTGCGACAATTATAACCATTAGGAAAATGTTAATTCCATGTTGTTTACAGTATACATGTTTCGATAATATTAATTTGTCAATTAAGCCTTAATGAGAACTGGGATTTTTTTCAAAACTGCAGTGCACGTTTATGACCTTTTCGAACGAAGATTCTAAATTTGTGTGTGAAGAATAGTATCTATTTTTGTCACTGTTGCAGTTTTAATAAATACATTTTGAAAAACTGATGATGGTAACAATCTCTGCATTATTCGAATCTTCATCGGAAACTAAACGTAATCATACGAATATAAAATAATATGAGCCATACGAGCTGTCGTCAAACGCAAAATACTAATTTTTAAGGCTATTAAATATTTAACAACTCAATTCTACATTTAATTCATTTAGCAATTTTAGATTTTCTTAAGCATGGCAAACTCTTAGCAACAAGCAGCACTGAAATGAGTATTTCGACGACATTTGACAGCTATGGTACTTTAGAAGAAGTATGTTTGACCAGGCGAATGCAAAATATTTAATCCTTAAAATATGCGCTGCTTAATAATTAAGTATAACCAGATAGAAAACAAAATTAAAATAAAAAATTAAAAACGCCCAGAATTCAATATTGAGTATTTCAAAAATAGTTACCTCTGCATTTGATATAGCACAGCAAGTAAGTCAAAACAGAAGCTTGAGGGTTGTGTAAGTTAATCAGATATTTGTTTTATAAATTCAAGCTTAGAATTAAATTGTCCCAAGCTAAACAGATTTCGGTAACTGATTTGTGTAGAATTAATCAAATTACTGCAACCAAAGAAACTATCGCATGCGATCGGAGACCCACGGTATTCATTTTCGTGAAAAAAGACTACCGATTATATATATTTTTGCAAACCTACTCCTTCTGAGCCCTGCAGTTAAATGTCAGATTTTTTTGTCAGTTATTATGGTGCAATTTACTTCTTTCCCATCAAGATTGTCAGAGATTCTATACCCATCAGTCACTGCAAACATTTCCATTATTCGTTAGGAGTCTCCAAGCAATAGAGGGAATTAGTAGTTATATGACAGTAGTTATATGAGGGAATGGGGGTCAAAAAAGGCAGTTGGGGTCATACGAGAAATTAACATGGAGAGGTACTTGGGGGTCAAAAGTGTTTATAGGGTCAAAAAGTGTTTATAGGGTAAAAAAGTGTTTATCGGGTAGAAGTATTTTATAGGGACAGAATAGACACATAGACAAACAAACAAACACACGTATAAACATTGAAACACCTATGGCAAGTTTTGATTGTTCTTTACTAACAGATGTGGGTGGCCCTGAAAAGGGCCGTTTGTTTTTACCTTTTTCTCCCTGACCACCATTTTTTCAGGAAGACTAGGAGGTGAAACATTTTCTTCTTAGGTGAATCAGGGATCCAGTCGGGATGGCCCAATCTCCTGAACTTGTCCTGGATCTTCATCCAGTTCTCGTTCAGGCGCTGAAAGTCTCTTTCTCTCTTCTCCTTCACCATTATTTCCTCTGCCCAAACCTTCTTTATCTTGGCCACTTCTTCTTCCATTACTTGTCTTATAAGTCCCTTTGCCCTTTGTAGGGCAACTGCTTCCTTCTCACACTACTGAGGGGTGGATATAACCAAAAATCTTCTGTACCTTTTCTAGGAGGTACTCCACACCCTCCAGCAAGTACACAGCTTCTTTTAACAACCCCACTCGACAGGGTGGAATTACAGAGACTGTCTTCAATTTCATGGCTTCTTCCTCCATGACTTCATGGACAAGGCTCCTAGCTGTTTTCAGGGTATTCACTTCCCTACTCACATAGTGTATTGTGGTCGGGTAGCGCCAATACATCTCTATCTTTTCTAACAGGGGCTCTACCCCCACCATCCAATCCCAGGCTTTTGTAAAGTCTACACTATGCTACTTCACAGTCAAGTCGACGATGAATGGCGCGACTGGAGAACGCGTCAATGTATATGCTGGAAGCACGAACGTGAAAAAAAACAAAACATCCCCCCGAAAATACAAAATTCTATGACACAGAAAAAATACACCATTTGCGCGAACCTAAAAGAAACACTTTTTATACATTTTTTACACAAGAGTAAGGGAGTGTTTATAGACACACTCGATACAAACATACACCAAACATATATTTTTTTATAAGGGAAAGGGTTTTATTTTTAGTGGGAAAGACAAAGACAGACACAAACATACACTCAACATACAAATTTTTAGGCAAATACGATTTTTTTAGCAATTGAGGTGACTCTGAAAAGGGCCGTTTGGTTGTCAAGTTCACCTAGAGATGTGGACACCTCCCAGGTCTGGCATCACAAGCAGCACATCGTTCACTCCATCGATCTCCACGCCAGAGATTGATGGAGATAGGAAAGGCAGAAGGGGGCTGGGTGGCTTCACTGTCCCAATCCTCAGTGGCAGGGACAGTGAATGTCTGCCTTGTCCTCCTATACACCCTTTGTGCTTGTGGATGCTGTTGTGGAGGTTGCTGTGGTTCTGAATGTAGTCTCTGCTGTGGCTGTGGCTGTGGTCTCTGCTGCTGTGGTTGCGGCGGCGGTGTCCTCACCATAGGTTTCACATCACAGTTGTGAAGCATCATCAGATGAGGCCGCACCATCTTATTCTTCTCCTCTTCTTCGTCCTTCTTTTTCTGGTCCTCTACCTCTTCCTCCAGCGTGATGAGTACCAGTTCGTCCATCAAACTCCAGGTGAACTTGAATTTTTCTAAGTTTTTCCATCCTAAGGCTGCTCATTTTTGGCTGTTAATAAACCAACGTGGGTGGTCCAACTGGTGAAGGCACCGCTTTATATACTTAAAACATGAAGTGAAGGAAAACATCCCTTACACCAGAAAGTGCGCGGACCTAAAAGAAAACACTTTTTAACATAGGAAGGCTAAGGGAGTGTTTATTGAACACTCTATACAAACATACTCTACAAACACACAAGGGAAAGGGATTTTTTGGTTGGGGAAAAAAGACAAAGACAGACACAAATATACACTCAACATACAAATACACAAATGTTTAGGCAATCATGGAGTAATCTTTTCTAAGATGTGGGTGGCCCTTAAAAGGACCGTCTTTTTTTGTTTGTTTTTTGTTTGGTGTGAATTTTAACTTCTTGCAGGACGGCCACGTTTCACCACAGGTCTCACCGCAGCACAGGGGCGCTTTCTTGTGAAGGAGAAGTCGAACTCCTTGCAGTCCATCTTACAGGAAACTTCTACTTCTTGTTGCTTCTGCTGCTGCAAGAGTTGTTGTTGTAGCTGTTGTTGCTGCTGCCTTTGCTGCTGCTGTAGTCTTTGTCTCTCCTCCCATTCCGCTCTTTCCCTGGTGATCTCTTCTCGCGGGACTTCTTCCACCAGGTCCTGTGCCATTTGCAGGAAGATCATCGTCTTCTTTTCTGGGTTCTTCTGAATCAGGTTATGTCTAACCCGATGCATGTTCACCATCGCTTCATTCAGTTTACTAATCTTCGCAGTCATGTTGAGGTGTTGACGAGTCAACGACGGTGACCCGATTGGCAAACTCACCGCTTTATATGATGGAAGCGCGGACGCAATGGAAAACATGACCCAGATCGATAGAGAGAAATGTGAAAGAGTAGGCACCTCATCTTGATAGAGAGAGGGTGCAAGAGCATTTACATTCCATTTTTTTTCAATCCATAAACAACACAACAACATTTGTTTTTAAAAATCAACATTTTTTAATAAACAAGAAGAAGCTTCTCTAACACAAAATACAAATACACATTTTTAAACATGAACGTATTTACGGGTTGACAACGTTGTGAAGTCAAACTCAACTTCCACTGTTCTAAGTCATTTTGCCCTCAATGCACACTACGTTTCTGAGCTAAAGACAAGAGATAACCATGATGTTCACAAAACCATGTTTCTACTTTAGCATCGTTTCTAGCGTACTCCATATCATAACAAGTCACTAAATGTTCTAAGGGAAATCCAAGACTGCCTTGATGAAGAAAATACACACAATATTGTCCACACACCGTATCATCTGATCCTGGTAATCTCACATTATTGAATCGTTTGGAGACAGCATTTCTTCTCATAAAGTCAATGAGGTCCTCTTCCAAAGGAGGTAATCCATAAGAATCAAACTACTCCACACTGTGATCGTTCGGAAAGTACACTGCCACCCAATGGGTTTCTGGTCGATGACTGTCATCGGTATTGATGACATAGGCTTGAACGTCTTTAGGTTTGCGATGTGGAAGTTCATCTTTAGCACACACCACAGGATTCCAAGAAGCGGCGTACGAACTGCGAGTAAGCAGGTAATGAAGTTCTGAGGTATCCATTTTTTCACAGGTAATTATAAGTCATCAATTCACACCTGACTTTTTGCTTGAATATGTCTGTCAAGTAAGTCGATAGACCACGGGTAGTCTCCGTACTCTGTTGCAAGAGAGCTTCGATGCGTTGGGTCTCCAGAGAAGTTAATGGAGGTGAGGAACGATCCTGCAAGTCTTTATACCACTTTCTCAACACCTTTTCTTCTGAGATCAGAGACCATGCCTCATCTAGATATGCTTCCAACTTTTCTACTGAACTCATCATCATACATTTGTCGTGTTGTTTCTGACTCGGATGATTGATTTGACATCCATAACAATGTTCTCTGGTCAGGGCTGTAATTCTTTCAGCCAAGTCCGTAACAAAACAGGAGACTAAATGTTGTTCTTGTTCTGACCATCTTGACATCATGACTGTAGGTTCTGGATAAAAAACATCGTCATCACTTGTTGTTTGTGACTGTTCCAGATCACAAAATCCCTCATGTTCTATCTCCATAGGTTCTTCGTGTTGCATCTTTTTTTCTCCTAATAGTCTAGAATCATTTCTCTCAAACTGTTGATTTCCAGAGTGTTGTCAAATTATGCATACAAGATGACGTTTACTGTTTTCACCAGAGCCAGTGCAAACTGAAGTTCCACACGAAGTTGGCCTGATTTTATAGAGTGGAAATGACCTTCGTCTCTGTGTTGGTCGGGAGTGAAATCAAATCCCCACAAAGCATATCCTCCTGCATAATCCTCGTACAAAATACCGTGGCTACTGTTGGTTCCTAACTGTCCTGTGGCTTCAAACAGAATCAAGTAAGATCTCAAGTAATTTTTCTGGGCAAAGCAAGGTTCAAACGGTCTGGTACACAAGTCTGACTATCTCGAGTGACTTCTATCTTGGAGACATTGAAGTGTTGAAAGTCGAAAGGATTTTGATCGATGGATCCATTGAGGGCTGCATTACTGACGATGCCAATAAGCAAACGTTTGGGGAGCTGTCCTTGGAACACATGATCTTCGACTTTGGATAGGAGTCCAGAGGCAATGGGAAACATTTTCACTTCCACTCGTCGCACAGGATACATGGCGGTGGTTCTGCTCAAAGTTTGACTGATGTCGTTGGCTACCTTAGGTAACACTTCTACACGGCGCACGTAAAGTCTGGCTTCTTCGATGATGGTTTTGTACTCGTTTGCATAAGCCACCAAATGGAAGACGGTACTACTGCGACTAAATCTCAGGCGTACATCCACTCCGTTCAACAAATACTTGTCTTGCAACCACATATCCAAATACAAACGATCCATCAGTTCTAAAGTGCGCCCTTGTTTGATTTTCTTTCGACGCTCGTTAAATCCCACATTGTGAGGATTGTCAGCTTCTGTCAACTCTGTGTCGTTGAAGGCATCAAAGGTGTCAGGTTTCCATACCACACAAGCATCCAGATTGATATTCTTGGCTTCTTTTCCGTACGTCAAGAGATTTTCCAAGTAAGCACGGTAAGGGTTAGTATCCATGCTGGTGTTGACCAGTTTGTTATTCAAGTACAAATCCACTTCGCTGAACAACGAATGCATGAAATTATTGACAGGAGCTACTCTGGCCTCGGCCCCAGGATTGGTGTTGTCCGTTTTGATCACTTTGAGTTTTAGATACAAGTGACTGCTATTCAGATCGATGTAATCTTCGGTTTGTCCTTTGATTTTAAATTCGATAAGGGCTGAAGTCGTTAAACACGACACAGGATGAAATTCTACCCATTGGGATTCTTGCATCGTCATCATGGTAGGTGGCATGGCAAACAGATCCAGTTATGACTTAGTACATTCGCAAGAATCTCGGTGCATCATTTTTTTTGTCTCAGTTAGTAATCAAACACGTCTAATTCTCTGACAGTTCTTCTTTTCTTATTCTTTTTCTGAACACCGTGTTTATGATCTCTGAAGGGGTTTCGACGTCTCTTTTTGCATAGCCCTTGCTGTGGCGTTGAGGAAGAAGTAATGCCAGGCCAGAAGTGTGAAGCGAATTTATAGGAGTCTCTCGTCGACCCATAAGATCTTTTCCAGTTTGCAGCAACACATTTTTTCCTGCTCTCATAAAGGCTTCTTTAGGATTTTGTTTGTCGATGAGGACGTTTTGAAGAAATTCTTTTCCTTAGGTCAAAACGGCATCTTTTAACGCATGCAATCCTCGAGTCACCTTAGTTTTCAAGATTGTGGCGAAAAGCGGATTTAAACATATCTCCTAAACCATGTCCTCGTTGTCGAGCCACTCCTCGGTACACAGGATACATCTTGCGTTACAATTCACTGGAGAACTGTTTTCGAAAATGTAATTTCACCGTGACTTTTCCTTAGTGAATAGAACATTTTGTCCTAGATCTCCTTTTATACTAATGTTGACACTGTCAAAATACGATTTACTGACAAGAAGATAATAAGGATGTACAAATTCACGGTGAACCTGTTTCAACCTTCCACGTACGCAGCGACGGCAGAATCCGCTTCGAAAGAAATGATTCTCAGTAACGGAGCGGCTGTGTTTCCCACCACGTTGTACTCCACCACATCGGAGTACACAAACAATAAATTTAGTCCATCGTTCAATTCGACAGGGTAACGAAAATACTTGTAAAATCGATCGTTGCTGTAAACGTCTTTCATAGGAGCTAGTTGTGTGTATCCACCCAAAATATCAAACAACCCAGGACAAAAAGTGATGGACAATATTCTGGCGTCCGAAAGACGATGAGCAATTTGATGGTAGTCGATCAGGACAGTTTTGTTGGCGTTGTCCAAGGCTTTGCCAAATTGGTCCTGAAAGATAGCCGCAATGGTGTCCACCGGATGTTGAGCATTAAAATAATACCCCACAGGAATTCTCACGGTATAGCGAGTCAAGGAAGGAGGATTGGTGTGTAATGATTTTTTGGATTCGTAAATGCCAGGATCATTTTGTCCAAGTGTTTCTGTACTTGCTTGTTCGGGATATCCACGATGAAAGTGTTTTGACCTTCGTAGATATTGAGGGCTTGCGTAGGGTGAAATATTTATACCAAAACCACTTCCCAATGATCTTCGTGATCCAATTGTATGGACTGAGGTAATTTGGCCGTGAAACAACATAATGTGTTGTTGGGAAACACATCCATAGAACTATCACTGGGTAAGGTTAAATAAAATTGGTTATTCATAGTTCGAGGGTTCTGGTGTCCGAGGAGTCATTCGTTGTCAAAGGAGAATGATGTTCAAATGTTCCAAAAGAGGGATACTGTTGTTGTTTTTGTTGTTGTGACTGGAAGAAGGATGACTGGCGTTGGCCACCACCGTTGTGGTTGTTGTTGTTGTTACTGTCCGTACTATATTTCAAGGAAGGACTGGGCAGAAGATAACCGATGCAACTGCTGAGCAAAATGGTCCACAATTGTTTTTCACCTAGTTGCAAACTCAAATTGGCAATCGCTGCTCCGATGACACAATACACCACAAAGATGTGGCAGAAAAAGACGATTTGATTTTTAGGGGAACGTTCTCCGCACCACACCCACAAAGGTTGTTTTGTAACTCTTGAAGAGAGGAACTCTGCGAAGAAGAGGTAGCTGCTGTGTTGAACGGCATGTTGGTTACCTCTTCTTTTTATAGTCTACGACTTGGGAAGCAGCAATCCAAGAATCAAAGCTAGGAGGATATCCTTTCCACTTTGACTTCTTCCACTCGACGTTTACCCACTTTACGTGTTCTTCGTTCCAGAATGCTTTCGATATCGTTCAAGTTGTCTTCTTTTTTGGTCACTGGTTTTAACTCAGGCAAGTAAAAAGTTCCTTTTAACACTTCTCCGTGCATGTCTTCCAATTTATAGACAGGAGGATCACGTCCACGAACTTGTCCAGTGACACGAAATAATTCGGTAGTCCAGTTAGGTATATAACCTTTGTCAAAAGTGCGTTTGGTTTTTCCAATGCTAACCCAATCACCCGTCTTGAGCACCACTGCTTTCTTGTGTCCAATCTTAGGTGTACCAAACAATCGATCAAACACCCTCACTTCATTTTCAGGGGTGACAACTTCGGGGGCACATCTGATGCTATGATGGTAAGATTGATTGTAACCTTTGACCAAAGGTGGTAACACGTCGATGTACTTGAGAGTGTGTCGATGTGTAAAATATTTCCACATGCGTTCTTTCAAAGTTCTTTGAAAACGTTTCACGACACTGGCTTTTGTTTCATGATTTTCAGTGGTAAAAAAAATGCATGTGTCGTTGTTTCAATTCTTTTTGAAAAGCTTGCTTTAGAAATTCGGTGCCTTTGTCTGTTTTCTATCGTAAAGGGTGACGACCACTTTGTTTAAACACCAGTTTTAAAGCGCGTACTAACTCGGCACTGTTTTTAGAAGTCAAAGGAACGACCCAAGCGGATTTGAAAAACACGTCAATGACACAAAACAAATATTTGTAACAACGATTCTACGCTGCCAAATAAGAGACATCAGCTAAATCTGCTTGACATTGATGATTGATGCCAGCCACTTTGGTTTGATTTCTGGAAAATTTTCGTCGAAGGGGTTTGTGTAACGTGTACGTCGATTGTTCTTGTAACCATCGTCGTACTACCGGCAAACATACACGTTTCAATTTGCTTTTAGCTGCCCGATACAATTTTTGAACTCCTCCGTAACCAGCAGCATGTGCAGGATTGTTGTAAATGCTGACAAAAAGTGTCTCCATGTTTTTACTGCTCAATAAGTCACCCACTGTTCGATACTTCTTTTGGAGTTGTGAGGTAGGTAAGTTTTGGACGAAGCTTGAGGTATCCGACGAGTCACAGGAGTCGGTTCTGAAGTGGTAGATTTTTTCTTGGTGTTTTTTTTCACTTCTGTCTTCTCTTCTTTCTTTTTTTTCTTCAGCTGAAGAAGGGGTGGACATCATCTTTTTAAACCAAGCTTTCATTTCTTCTCGTTGGGGCGTAGGAGAGGGTGTTAACAAGGAAGCTGCAGTCTTGCTAGGTATGGGAGCGGACGGAGTTTGAAATACTTCTCTTGTGTCGTCTTCTTCTGTCATCCCTGTGGCGGTGTCTGTTTTAGTGTTTTTATGTTCGCTTTTCATCATGGCCTTGAAATCTCTCAGAGTTGGTTTAGCTGTTTCGTCTAAAGCTTTCTGGTGAAAGAGTTGAAGACGTTGCAATAGTTGACAGTACCGTTGCGATTTTCTGCTTCTGACAAATCACTTCGATCCATTAACGATTGTAATTCTTCTTGTAACTGAGACATCTCGTTGAGATTAGGATTGGGAGGTAAATGAGGTATCCGTTGTTCGTACCAACGATGGAGTTCCATCCATCGTTTGCAAAGAACTAAAGTCAGTTTTCGTCCTTAAATAAGATCCAAAGGTACACGTGTGCTATCTTTCCAGAGAAGGGTGTCCTTTTATCTTCTTTTTCTTCCCGTCTTTATCTCATGACTCCTCCTAAAAAAGGTTCAACAATCGATCCTAACAAAGGAGCCGCTATTTTTAACAACGGTCCTATCAGCATGGGTAGAAATCCTCCTCGTTGCAACAGCATTTTTTCTTTTGATTGAGAGATATTTTCTTGTTCACCATTTGGCGAAGAACGTTCCGATGTTTTTCTAATTTCTTTTTCTGTATCTTGGACAAAGGTGCCGTTCCTTTCAACATATTCAAACAACATTCACACACGGTATCGATGATTTCTTTCAGGGCTGTTTGAATGAGTTTTCGCATTGGAGGATTGGATTCAGTCAGGACGGACAACACATCCCAATGTTTTGCGAGACGAGGTGGAAGTCTCTTTTTGGTATTGCCTTTCTTGGGACGACTAGGGTGGTGTGCACTTTTTGGGGCCATCTTTGGTGTCCGGAGCAAAATAGAACTGAGGTCCGTCGGATGTCACACTTCTTTATTATACTGGAACTCGTCTCCACTGATGGTCACCACGGCGTATCAACTTCATGACAGGCATCACTCGACGTTGAGGTGTTTTCAATGGACTAAATCGTGTCAGTTCTTGTTTGAATAAATCCAGTAAACTTTGTAACACGCCTGTTCTGTCTTGGACTTTAGTTTTAGGTGAGGCCACTTTTTTTTAGCTGCAACCGCATTGTCAAGAGCAGCCGAAGTAGATGCCCCCGCAGAAGAAGAAGTGACTTTCGAAATAGGTTTCCATTTCTGCATCAAATTAGGAAACACGGGTCTTAAATCAGGTTTGGCAGGCATCATCACGAAGGGCGAAGAAGAAGAAGTGGTAGGAGAGGGAGACACCGTCACTGCCTCTCAAGGCTTTCGGGTGTACGTGCGCGTCCTAGCAGCAGTACCTCTCTTCCGGGCAGCAGGAGATATTGTTGTTTTTTTCTTGGAGGGACTTTTCTTCTTGAGGCTTTTTTTTTCTTGTGTGTGATGTGTTGTTGTGGCCGACTTTGAGGGGATTAGGTTTTTTTCTTCTTCTTGGTTTTGGCTTGGGTATTAGGATCCCATTTTAAAAGAAAACGAATCATGACACCTCCTAAAGAACCACTGACACCAGGTGTCAAAATGATTTGCTTTTAGTATGTGGATCGATTCTTGGATTTGCCAGTTGTTACAAAAAAGCGTTTGATTTGATGGGGTATGTGAATGATGCCTTGAAGTAATTGACGTGCTGTTAAGGTAAACCATCGTAAAACTTCTTTGAGACTAGCTTCTAACAAATGGGCACGGACTTGTGCATTTTTTTCGAGACTAATGCCATACAGGGCACAAATCAATTTGGCAGGAGGATGAGACTGAAAGGAAATCATCTTGTAGACTGTGGGAAAGAAATGACTTGGTGGAAGTTTTTATAGTTTCTTTTCTTTCAGGGGGACGTGTAAATGACAGGACCTCCTTCTTGACACCAATGGTGAAACAATTGGGTACGAAATCTCAGATAATCGGGAGTGGTGGGTTTTAAATCGATGAGTAAATACGCATGATGTGTTTGAGTGGCATCGTCGTACGCATAATATAGTCAAGGAGTTCCTAACTGTTTGGCTAACACTTGCACTTGATATTTATCTCTGGGGCTTTTAAACAACACCACATAATAGTCATTGAGACTGATGGTACGATGGGCTTTACTTTGTTGAAATAAATTATGAGTAACGTAAATGATACTGGCATTACGATGATGTCCTTTTCGTGTAAACCAAAGTTTAATTTCTTCTTCGTCTTCTCATGACATGCCATCGAAGATGACCAGATGTGTTTGGCTTAAGTCAGACACAACCCCATCGTCTTCACGAGGAATGCCTTCGACAACGAATTGGATTCTCCTTGACTTTCTTGAAGTAACGTGTAAGACGATTGCCACTCTTTGTAACACCACACGATACGTTGAGGAGGTCGATCAAACAAATGAAATTTATGTTCGATTAAACGTTTGACAAATTCAGTTTTGATTGAACCACTGGGTCCAGCAATCAACATATTAAAAGGATGGCGCAGATATAAAGCTTCCCAACTTTGACTATCTAACTTTTCGTCAATCACTTTGAGAACAGAGGAGGAAGAGGATGCAGCCATGACTGAGGTATGGAGAATTTTGAGAGGAACATGAAAGACACAAGACATTTTATACATTTCATACACGTTTAATGTTTTAAACACCCCCCCCCCCCCAACATATTTACATGTCAAGAATTAAAACACGAAAAAACACATAAAGCTAAAATGTCATTTTTTACTTTGGTTCTAAGTTCACTTGACACGCAAGGTCTTTGGCATAGTATGCCACTTCTTGTAGCCAAGCATCGAAACCAAAACTTTTCCAGTCACGTACATCTTTCCAATCGCTAAGTTATTGGTGTAACCAACTAGCGATACACACTTATGAAGTGCGGATAAAGTTTGACAAATGTCTTCTTCACACGGAGGTACACAACTTGTTTTCATCACGATTCTCAACACTTTGAGCACAATTTGTCTTTCGTGCACCGATAAAGTGTGAATGGTCATATCTTTGTTGCATGTACCGTTCATCAAACATAGTCCACAACGAATTTCCTTGGAAACGAAATCCAAGAAAAGTATTCAATAGCACACACACCACATATCGTCTAAAATTCAATGGAAACAGTTCGGGTACAAGTAGCTTGTAATCCTCTAAGGTCTGAACACTCTCATTGACTTCCTTCCACGGAATTCGTTCCAAGACTGAAGGCAACGGTCGTGGCATGGTTCGCTTTTATATTACTCCACACTATCTCCTATTTTTTTTGACGAAATAGTCACACAATTGTCACATGAAATGTGATGGCAAAGGATATCGAAGATGTTGAGTGATTACCTTACTACACATCAGACGTCGTGAAGGCGTTTCGTCTTGAGGTGACACTTCTTTTAAAAGTTTTTGTATTCCTGTAAGTTTGTAACTTTTTCCTGGACGTCATTCCATCGAATTCTGTGTATTACTGTTACATTGTAGGTAGAAGTTTTGGCATCCCAAATCTTAAAGGAGACGGGTAGTCCTTCATGAATGTCTCACTATTTGAATATCTTGACAATAATTAGTATTTTTATAGCATTCAGATACCAATGGTTAAAACGTCTATGCAGTAAAGGATGTAAGTGTTCTTTGCGTTTCTCTTGAATCTGAACAAACTCTTGGTAAATGCGTTCTCGCAGCTCAGGAGGCAAACGACGAATGTGCTCTTCTAAAGTATCAGACATATTACTTCTTTGGACCGACCAAAGGCAGGTACTGACAGCGGGGAGACCATCTGGTATGTTCCAAGTAAGCTGAGTCTGTATACTCCCATTCGTGAAGTGTCACACCACATCTGAAATCCATCTCTGGCTAAAGCTTTGGGAGTCGGTCCATGCCGATATTTTATTCCATTTATCTTTGAACGTCTGGAATCGACTTTCAAAGTCACAATAGCTAGGCAAAGCCACAGGAAACGTGTATTCTTTGCCAGTGTATGGATCGCATCCACAGGTAGGTACACGATCAGCATCACATTGACCAGTAAAGTAGAACGGGCGTCGTGCTGCATCGCTTTCGCTAGTGGAGCGGTAAGGCACACGAACGGCATCGCTTTCGATGGTCCCAGAGGAGCGGCAAGGTCGTGCTGCATCGCTGATGTCAAAGCGTACGGCATCTGTCTCATCGCAAGGCACCGCATCGCACTCGATGTCGTGATCGAACTTGGAGTTCACAGAAGCTTCCTCACTCGGTGGCTTTGTCGAGGACGTCAGTATCGGTGTCTGTGCACTGGCCTCCACACTGAACTTGAAGTTCACAGTGATCTCCTCACTCAGTGGCTGTGTGGAATTAGTATTTATCTTCTTGCTCAGGGTGAAAAAAATTTGGCTCTTGTTCGTAATTGACCGAGATCAAATTTTCACGGATGATTTCCACGTGTTTCATCAGTTTTCCTTCATCGTCCACCAGTTGAAAGTAGCGACTGGGATCTGATAAGTATTCTGTCTTAAGTTAGATCAGACGTTGTGCCAATTTTCCCCACCAACAATTCAACATGACTTTGGCAAACGATATTCTTCCTTCGTTCGTCTCTACGTCTTCCAAAGTGATTCCTTCTACGGAACGGTACTGTTCTTTGAATTTGACTTGGTCTTCTGGAATCTGACACCAAGAGGGATAGCCACTGGCTTCTTGTTTCAGTTTTAGAAATTCGTTGACGTAGCTTGAGAAAATACTTGGATTTGAGGCGTCGTCCTTTTGGTATTGTGTTGTGGTAGGAAAGTGCCAAATTTCGTATACTTTAACAAGCGGTATCCCCAATCCAGAGCCCGAAACAATTCGACGCTGACCCACGTTTCTGTCAAAGCGCGCTCTTCTTTTGTGTGGGGGCAAGGGTGATCTTGATTACATGCTTCAGCACACGTACGGCATAAAGGAAACATCAGTTTTCCTTTGCATGCTCTTTTTTATAATGCAATATTTTAACGTTTGCTCCAGTGTTAATTTTCCCTGACCGATCTATTAACAAAGTTTAATTGAGTAATATTTTGCATCATTTAATTCGAATGTATTTTTAAGAGAATTTTCATAATCAAGGTCGATCTGTCCTGGCATAATTTGTTGCTTTAATTTACTCATTTAGTTTGGTGTGCATTTAGGAGTTTTAAATCCACGATTGGAGAACTTATTATATATGAAAGGATATTCAAGTATTGCCTCATGAGTTTGTTCCTCGTATTCATCGTAACTAGACTGTGAAATTCTTCAAAATACCTTTCACCACCTTTTACCGTTTTTACACTATTTCAATTGATCAATCCGAAAAAAATTGAAAATAATTTTCAGTTTTCCTAAAGATAACAGTAAGAGAAGTAGAACTGAAGAATACAAACAGAAATTGAAATTTAGGATAGCAAATGGAACATACAAGAAAAAACTATAAAACTTTGACGTACAATGAGTTGGAAAAATAGGAGGAAATCAAATTAAGAAAAGATACGAGATATTTGTCAATGCAAGATCAGCTACAATAGCAAAGTTATTATCAGATGTTATAATAGTAGGATTAATATATCTAATGAGTAAATTTCTCCCAATTGATAATTTAAAAGAATTACAGAAAGAGTTCAAAAAAGGTTACATGACATCCAAAATGGATTAGATACTTTGCCAGGTCGGTATCATTTAGTTTCTGATGACCTATTTCTGCATTAAGCGCAAATTTGAGAACATTTAAAACAATAATTTTTGCTAAAAGTCAACAGTGAAAATCAAAACGTCGAAAAACAGGGCAATGACAATAATAATAAGTAAATTTATTCTGAATGCTTTGTGATAGCTGTTTTTATTTATTGTCCAAGATGGCTGTTGCAACATGAGTGTCTATCTATTACGCAATTAGTTGTTTTAGACAATATGCAAAACAAGTTCATACAACAGAGAGTAAAGAATGTGATTCAAAATCTCATCAATGATAATGTTTTATTGTGTTCTCGCATTTCTCTCTTTGACCGATTTGCATCCTTTTTAAATATTATATCACTAATTTTCGTGTATCATGTGCTTGACCAGTGAAAGCGTGTTTTATGTTGCTTAAGATCATGGAGGTCAACGTAGCCACAAGGAATAACATGACATATATCGAAATCTCATTAAACAACATATTAATCTATTGCTGTGACATTTAGACATTTCCTGTGGATTTTAATTAATTAAACAGTGAGGATTGTTATTGTAGTTTCTGACTTTATATTTTTGTTTAAAATTTCTAATACTTGTGAAGTGAAATACTCTGAAATTTTCATCATTATGGGAATCTATGTTTTTAATGTACTCTTTTTGTATTCATTTACATGTGCTCTATTCTTATTCTCTTCTAACCAATGTTTTAAATAGTCTTATTATCACCTCCAATACGATACTTGTTAGGGGTGATTTTTTTTTATATTCCTCAAGTCAACAGACTGCTTGCATATTTAGTATTGCGTCTTTCGGTGTTCCATCTGATAAACAGGCATTTTTGTCACCACTTTGAAAACATATAATATTCTCTACCATTTATACTACTATTTTCACACATAAATCTGGCGCTGTTACTGCTTTCTAAAATCACTGTTCCATACACATCATTTAAAGTTTATAAGCCGCCAATTATTTAAATTTTGTAATCTTTTCCGACTCATTGAAGAAAAACACTGGTAAGATACTAAATGCATTTTCTTCTACAATATGTATAGTGTTCTGTCATAAGCTTATCATTATCTGTTGTAAATTCCAGAGCAGAAAGATTCAATCTTATTGTTGATAATGGAATAGACGGAAATCAAATCAAGAAAAGATATTTGGGACTGTTGTAACGGAATATTTGTCTATAATTTGTTTGATTTTATTCTATGGCGTTTATTTGAATTTTGCAATAACTAATTTTATTTTAACGACACAATATTTTCAGTTGGCTCCCAACTAGTAAAAGAATCATCATATCCTTGCAATTTTTACTAGCACGTATTTGTCACCGCTAATTTGTTCCGTCTTCAAAATTTTCTAAATCTTTTACAGTTCGTTTATTATTCGTATAGAGATAACACCTCCTTGTAAAACATTCCCTCAATATTTTCTTCCTTTAAATTTCCCACTTTACACACAGCAGGATCCAATAAAATTTTGATATTATCTTCCGTAAAATTACGAAGACAGCCTTTTGCCAAAAAAAAAAAGATTTATATTTAGAGATACTAACATTTTCACCTATTTTATATTTAGGCGTTTCACTTGTGTCAGTTGTCAGATAACCAATTAAGCTGATCCACTCTTTTATGGCCTGTTGCTAGTGTCGCAGGCTGTAATTGGAATTAAAATAATTGACCTGTCATACGTGATATTATATCCTACGACGAGAGTAGGCAATGCATTTACCTAATGCATTTACCCAAGTTATATTTGCATTTGCATGAAATATTTCCACATTCTGTTTTTTTTTAAAGTTCTATTAAACCATTCCACTACAGACGTTTTTTTTTGTATTAGTAAGTCTAAAAATATTCATTATTTTCTTTCTCTAACAATACATTAACATTTTGGTTATACAATTCTTTCCCTTCATCGAACTATGTCTTTTCTGGTT
The DNA here is from genome assembly GCA_029931535.1 of Margaritifera margaritifera. Classification (NCBI taxonomy): domain Eukaryota; kingdom Metazoa; phylum Mollusca; class Bivalvia; order Unionida; family Margaritiferidae; genus Margaritifera; species Margaritifera margaritifera. The sequence continues at coordinate 939,844 of JAQPZY010001335.1, read as the reverse complement.
TTCGCACATTAAAGAGTTCTTTGAAAGCGTATTGTATGTCGTCTCCCTATCTTTTTTTCGCCTTCAGTATCAAACTACAACTGCGTCCGTTGTTGTATCTTTCATATGCTTGCAAGTCAGCAATGTTAGCCTGTTATCTATGTGGCCAACATATACCCTTTTGTGTTGATTTTTTCTTCTCGCTTGCTTTTTGCATTGTGTTGGTAGATTGTTCAATTAACCTATCATTAATGCTGGTATTTATTTTATTTTTGTCGTTCTGAATTTGTTCCTATATTTGATTGATATTTGTGTTAGCAACTGGACTTTCAACATCGTAGTAACTAAGCTGTAAATACTGTTCTCCGTTCATTTACTTAAAAATTTAAGTTGGACTTTGTTCAAAGCCTGGAATTAGGTCAAAACGCTTTGGTCCTCTGCGTGATATGCACGATAAACACTTTAAATTACATTTACACAACTTTGTTGGGCTTATGGCCGCATAACATAGATATGTAGTTTACCCGTTTTAGACCGTTTTTTAATTTTGTCTTCTTCCTTTCTTCTACTGTTTATCCTTTGTTTGTTTATTTCCCCGTCATTTAAACATGTAGGAGTCAATACGTTTTCTTGACTTTATGTTTAGCGTTTGTTTTGTGGATGTAAATTGTTTCTCCCACTGACGAAGAGCTTGTTCAGCTCGAAACGTTGGGAAGCTGTTTTGTATTTGCGCCGTTATCAATTTTTTTGTCATTATATATATATATATATATATATATATATATATATATATATATATATACAATTTTGTAGTACGGCAACGATATCGGTATCTTGAAGTAGTGTGTGCCTATTTTCAAGACTGTATGGTGTACAAGTATGTTTCACCAGTTGTCTGAAACAAATCAACTCAAAAGTAAACATTTTAATCTGTCCAACTGTAGAATTTAAAAAAAAATATTTTTCCATCTTTTTATAAAGCAGGAGAGTTGCATATAAGTTTTAATGAGCATGGCACTGAAATGAATAGCTCCATTTTAACTTTGTAAAGCAAACATTGGTAAAGCAAAAGATTAAATATTGTGAAATATGCTATAGGTATTATTTTATATTCGATACAAGTAAATATCTCGAATTTTATTGTAGCTGTCTTCTGGTTACAACTTCAGGACATTTTATCTTTTGCCAGGTATAGTTATAACGACTCAAAAAAAGTCACTGTATTTCAAAAAATATTCAGAATGTTCAACCTAACTTCAAATTTGGAAATTTCTTTATTAAATTCAGTAATAGAAAGGCACAATATAGAATGTGTGGCTATGACGATTAAAAAACAAAGTAAAATTTAAATGTTGCAGTAATAATCGATTATTTGGTTGATCTGCTATTATCATTCCAATATGATGTCATATTTTAAATATCCATTTTAATGTCTTTATTTCTTTTGATCAGTTCTATTTTATAACCGGTCTTGTGACCTTTATTATTCTAACCTATTACTTTTCGTGACCTGTGACCTTTAACCTTAGTTCTTCTAACCTATTCATCTTGTTCTATTGTTTTGGATTATGCCTTGATTCTAAGCATCGCTAAAAATATATTCTTGCACAATGAACTAGCAATAATACACAAATATGACCGGACTCGAGCATACACTGTTAGAGGTGTTCAAATGTACATTTCATACGCTTTTCTGCTAGACCATGACCCAGTCAAAGGCCTACCATTAAACATAAATGATGAACTGTTGCTTGCTGATTATGAAATAAGTTATTTATTCCAATTTATTTTTCATGTCAGGTACATATGAATGTTATACAATTTTATAATTGTTTTATTTTAGCTCAAAACTGTAAATATCTAAGCCTAAAACCTGCTCAAGCATTTCGCTGTTTCCTTTATATTTCCAGATACTGATGAAAGCTATTCTGTCATAAAACAATGTTCACCTGTCATACATTAAACTGTTATAAAACCATGGCTTACAATTTTAATATACCTTAATGCGCATACATAAACATTCTTTCGCTAATTATAGCTTACTGGAATCGCTTATTTAAATTCCTGAAAATTCCTCACATTATCCATCCAACATTAGCGTAAACACGCTTTGGAATAATACTAAACAACAGTAACAAGCATACATTGAGAAAATATTAACAATTCACACAAGAAAATTGCAGATTTTTAAACCTGTACTGTAATTTACATGGAAATCGAAACATGGAAGTAAATTGACTTTCTTTGCCTAGTACACAAAAATAATAAACTGCCACGCCGTATAAATACGGGTGTGAATTAATAACGGATTTTCGTCCCGCAACAAAATCATGAACATTGACCTGTTTGTTTTGCTCGTGTAGTTTTTGGTGCAACTTTGTCGAGGATGGTTTGTAAAATTATTTTGACGAGTCTAGGTCGAAGTAGCTGGAATACTAAGTTCTAGTTTGCTAGTACTGTGCACATAACTATAATCTTATTCTCTCAGATATTTGACTGATGGCTGAGACATCTTGTAAATTCTATTTTGATGAATACAATAGTGTAGTGTTCTGTGGCAGAGAAGCTTTTCAACAACTTTTTTATGGGGGTGTAGTGACTTCGTTTTTTTTTTTTTTTTTTTTTTAAAATTGGTTTTGTTGGGGGGGGGGGGTGTAAGGTGTTGTCTGATAAATGTTTTTGGTAGGGATACTGTTTTAGCCGGATAATCAACTTTAATATATTACTTTAATATCAAATACATATTAAAATAAAATGATACTAACGTTTGCAGTTTAGGTTAAATACCACTACTAATAAACAAAGTTTTATATCTAAGACAACAAATGGGTTTTCTGCAGAAGTTGTAAATCCAATATATTTTAAAAAATTTTAAAGTATTTTCCTGTATGCCACTTTAATTTTTTTTATAGTCAACTGCTTTACCAAGAATATGATGTCATTTCTGGGGTAAGCAACAATACATAGCATAATAATATGTATTAAGTGCACTTTGAAAGAAGCTTTATGTGTTATGAAACTCAATTTAAAGAAAGAAAAAAAAAACAGCAGTAAAAATGAATGATCCTGATGAACTTAGATAATAATATATTTTGGAGAGTTGCATGGAGAAGATGCAAACAGATTTGTATTTTGTCACCGAAAAATATTTGAGTTGAAAAGCACTAACACGGTCGTCTGAAAGTCGAACGTGATAAATTTAATATATATATATATATATATATATATATATATATATATATATATATATATATATATATATATATATACTGTTGTCAGATTTTAATAGTCAGACTAACAGGCGTTGGTCCAGCTATGATATAACGCCTGTTAGTCTGACTATTAAAATCTGACAACAGTACTAATTTTTATATGACCCAAATCTTCCTCGTAAAATTAACGCTACTATATGAATATAGGACAATATTTTCCTGCAAGGACTTGCCCAAAACGAGCTGCATATTATTCTTAAGGTTAAAATATTTCTAAATTAAGTTCCTCCAGCATGTTTTCAAAAAATATTTAAAAAGCTTTGTGAAAAGAGAAACTCTTTTGATAAATGCAGATTCAACAATTAAATGAAGCTGCGTTATTCAACAACTCCAATCCTCTCTTTAGAAGCAAATGAGTACTCAAGCGGATAAATTGTGATATTTAATCTGAAAATTGAAACACGTATTATGAAATACAAAAACTAAAAATAAAGATGAATACGAATGCCCAACAACTCATATTTTTGTGGTTTTTACAACGTGTATAGTCATATAAAGACATTAAAAGTCAAAATTAAAATATTACTAGGCCCAGCTAGACGACACAGATTCGTCACCGGAGGCGAGTTGTTTTGGATAGAATACAACTAATGTGGAGTTGGGCGCGTTTTTAAAATCATTAAGATAATACAGATAATTAGCTAGCACTAATTTGAGTTTTGTTGACAACATAAATAATGGCAAAATGTGACATTGCATTAAATTCAGTAGCTTTCAGAGAGGTCATATAAATAATTCACAAATTTAACATGAAAGCAACAATTTTCAAGAGATAATGCCTACTTGTTGATAAGTTTAGACTGGACATAAGTCCGATCAAAGCTAGATGGGTTACAAAATAATATACAATATAATATAAAGTTTCATCGTTTAATATCAACAATGAGATATTTGTATGTTTAAAAACAATGCTCATTTGCAGATTAGATTTAATGACGATAACATCGGGTTATGAACCATAAGCTCTTATAACAAGATGCTTAAAACAGTGCACTACACAAAAGCAATAAATTATGTATTTTATGTGGATACATACACAGATTTGCAATTGGAAAACTTTACAATACAACTTGAAGATCTCGTCATTTTTACGAAGTCAATCTACAGTCATTCAACAAAATGAGAGTCAGATTATAAAGTTCAATCTTAACAGCACATGGTGACTCAGTATATGAAGTAGCTTTAGCAGACAGAGTTCTGCTTTGCAGTGTCTACGCCGCCAACCGTAGAAATGGCAAAACGTTAGATCCATATGAAATCATGTATATCATAGAATGTTTAACTTAACAGCATCCCTTCACATTTCATAAGCAATATTTCCCTTGAGAACGGTCCATGTTTACGAGAATGACCAGTAGCAAGCAGGTATAATTGACATGCAGACATACGAAAGGATAATGATAAACCGAAAAACATTTCGACAGTGACAGATATTTTCTTTCCAAGTGCTACTGGACTAAAAAAACCCAAAACGGAATAGTCATACGATATGCAGGATGATTTGAGATAAGTCTTGAAAGAGAGAAATCCTGAAAAGATGCAGCTTTAAGAAAAAGAGGGTTAAAACATGAAAGTCAAGGGTTTAGTTGAAAATGAAAACATTTAGTACTCTTCACCTTACGCAGACAAAATAGGCATATGTAGTGGAAAGGTTTACAAAAACTAGAATGTAGAAATACTTCCTTCAAAATTAACGTTTAAAATATTTAATTGAGGGCTACAATTCTCTCAGATCAAAAGACATACAAAGGTGACAAGTTCTTGAAGTCCCGTACAATGAACTGAATGTAATTTTGATATGGAAGTGGTATCAGAAATCATGTAAAAGTTGGGAACCAGCTAAAAATATTATGCCATTAAATGAATGATATACCTAAAGTACACTTCTCCTCCGGAGACAATGTGCCAAAGACACTTTTCCTCCATTGAGAGATGAAGAACAATACATAAATAGCAGTATCAAGGAGCATGAAAAAAGCAGTTTTTGAAAGATAATGAGGTTTTAGAATGTGATAAATGTGAGATAAACGGGGTATTGGAGCATAAAGGAGTTCAAACATTCCCGATAGGTGAAATATCTGAGGAAAAATAGTATATATAAAAGCGTCAAAAGGTAAATAGAGGTTCCATGTATTTGCAGAATAACAGACAATCTCACATTATTTTATTTAAACTTAAATAATGCACTTATTTCTTTAATTATGCTGCTAAAGGATATATTTCATTGCTTGCAAATACATGTGCTGCTATGACAAAGAAGCTCACAGATTTTGTATCAAGCAAATTGCCACAAGGTAACAAATGAAAAATTCCACCCATTTAAAATTTAGATGTTCTTAAATTTCTAAAATCCATTGATCATAAGAAATCAAATAAACTAAATAGAATCAGTGGGCAAGTTTTAACAATTAATACATTACCTCTATTATGAACATTGCTATCAAAACTGGTTCCTAAACAGCTTAAATCGGCTAAAGTCACACCTCTCTTCAACAAAAGGCGAGATAATATAAGTCAAAATATAACCCAATTCCTGTTGTACCAATATTGTAAAAGCTACTGTAATGATATTTCTATACCCGCTGGTATTCCTTTTTTTTCAAAACATAATTTGTTCTATAAAAAGGAATCAGGTCTTAGAAAAGTCCACACCTGACAAACGGCTTTGACAAACATTACTAATTCTTGCTTATAAGAAATAGATAAATTAATGCTAAAATTAAGCATTGGTTGATAGTCAGATATGGCAATATTTTCTTTAGCTCGTATTTAAATAACAGATCTCAAATCGCTTATTTTAACGTTGACTTAAAAGTGACCCATCCAGTGTTACTGTAGGATTGTCTCCAGGGTAAATTTTAGGACCACTATTCTCTTTAATGTTCACAACCCACAACCTTTTGGTATCTGACCATACCGAAATGGTTATACATGCGGGCGACACAGCTGCTCAAGATGTAAATATAAATATTGATGAATACAAATTATGACACCTCAATCTTTATAACTTGGTGTACCAGAAATGCTACGTCAATCTTTTTAACTTGGTGTACCAGAAATGTTATGCGCATACATTCGATATTTTAAATAAATTTGAATAGCCACTATGCAAAAACAAAAACGGATTTTTATGTACACTGCGAGAATGGCAAGCTTGAATGTGTCCCTCATGACTAACTTTAAGGAGTCACAGCTTTCGACACTGCGTCACGGAATATTCAGACAAACTCTGAATGTAACAATTTATTTCAAGTCATCTTATTTGACCAGAGCCAAGCATCTTTAAAAAGCGAAATCATGAATTACTTGTTACAACTGTTTTATATTACTTCATTTGATAACTGTTCCAAACTTTGGTGATATTATTCAGCTTATCTTTTAAAACAAATTGAACCCCTGCAGAGGAATGTGGCTCGGAAAATTCTTTTAGATGATAAATATTCAACACTTAGATAAACTGTATATGTAAACTCAAATTACTACCTATTTGTAAACTCAAATTACTACCTTTCAAAAACAGAGTAAAATACAGCAAATCAGAATTGTTATATACAATGTTCAACACTTAGATAAACTGTATTTGTAAATTCAAATTACTACCTATTTGTAAATTCAAATTACTACCTTTCAAAATCAGAGTAAAATATAACAAATCGGAATTGTTATATACAATGTTCAACACTTAGATAAACTGTATATGTAAACTCAAATTACTACCTATTTGTAAATTCAAATTACTACCTTTCAAAATCAGAGTAAAATATAACAAATCAGAACTGTTATATACAATGTTCAAAACATCCCGCCACAAGATGATATGAATACTTTTGCTCCAGTCTCTGAAGTTCACCGCTGAATCACACGATCTTCTACTAAAAGTAAGCTCTGTATTGCAAAGCATGAGACTGGATTGTTTATTAGGAGTTTTACATACAATTATGGTTTAATCTGGAATATTTTAAATAATTACATTAAATTATGTACAACCTCTGCTGCTTTTAAACACAAATTAAAAAATTATTTTTAAGCCCAAATCTAATTTGAAAAGTTTTTCTAACTTTCCATGTCATATTTTCTACGGTTTGTGATGCTGAATATCTTATCCAATACATGTTTTTGATTGTATATAATGTGAATACTGTACCTCTCAACCCTGTGTATGCTGATACTTCAGTTTAATAGTCCTCGAGAATAAGTAGAGTCTGTTATTATTAACTAGATCCGCTCATAAAGGAAGAAACGATAACACGATACAGTTCTTGTAGACACTAGCGACATGGCGGAACTTTAGCACGTTGAGGTGCCTACTGCGACAACATTGTAGGATTCTAGCCTTAGATAATAGCCTCTACGCTTCATATCGACATGATAGATTACAGATTTAAGAAGGAAATAGTCTTGGGCCTTATCCTATCCTGCGTTTTAATTTAATACCATCAATTGGTTAACTCACCTTAGCCAAGTTGACACAGCACATGCATTTTGCGCGATAAACAATTACTATACTGACACGCAATTCTTTACTTACAAGTTATTAAACATTTTTTGCAATTTTAGTTTAAAATTTGACAATGGTGAATTTACGAACAAATACAGAGTACAGTGTGACATGAGATTTTGTCAGAATCAACTGAACGGTGCAGTGTGGATGGAATCATCTTGTTGTGGGATTTCTAATGGTTTTTAATAGGTAATAAACGTAAAATAAAATTTCTAATCAGTACACAACATTTATATTTATTTCCCGATAAGAAAACTGCTGTCTGAATTTAAAATACTTTTACCTGTCGAAGATGTATTTACATCACACAACAATATCATATACATAGGAAAAAAATTAGTTCTATCTGTAACAATGTTTGAATTCCACCACAGCATGACTGGAGACACCTCAAGGGAAAAAGTAAATACTTGTTCAGTATTGAAGCCAAAAGAATATAAAACACAACATCCAGGTTTCTAGGAGCCTACACCTGCTGTTATGTTAGGTGCTTACAGACTTTAATATAATTATATAGCAGGTACTATTGAATATTGGAAACTACTGTCAGCTAATTAAATACATTCTAAGATGAACGTACTTTCTATAAAGAATATGTAGACGCTCACAAATGTATTTTTCTTGTTTCAGATGCTCAGGTAAATAGTCAAATCAATGAGCTAAACGAGTTATGTTTTAGGCATCATATCTTTATTTAAAAGAACACCATAACATGACAAACTTTGGACTGACTAATTGTAAAATGACTATGTTTGCGCTGAATCTCATAGGGCCTGCATATATACACTTTTTATTCCATTGTTATAATCTGTCCAACCTTTCTGATCAAAATGATTGCAATAGAAAGTGAATACTCAAAGGTGAGAAGGCGATCCTGGTAGATCCTGAGGATAAATTAGATAACTGGTTAGAGTTACTGGTTGATGTGTACCAATGTACAAATACCGTATTTATGATTGATGATTGTGACAATGTTGACGCTGTATAAAGATAGCAAATAACCTAACCAAACTAGTTTTTAATGGCATACACTTTGAATACAAAATTACACAAAGATTTCAGAGAGAATGCTCGTTTTCTGGTTGTGTTTTACAGTAAGACAAAAAAGCAGTGGAAACTATATTTGAAGCGAACGATGTTATTCTGGACGGAATAAAAGTAGAAATTGTATATATTCTAATACAGTACAAAAGGAGCAAATACTTAATGAGATTTGAATTTCCTTATCATACGAGGTGATGTACCATAAGGTACACATTACTGTACCCTCGGCATAAGTGTAGCCAGAGGCCATGTGCAATTTTCAGTGCAACGGCATGCGTTAGTATCCGTAAGGTAATGTATTTACGCTGTCAACCAAAACAACAAAAATACGGTTGTTATCATACGTGAATGGCTGATCAGGCCAATTTGTGCTCTGAACTGTCTGTGGCACACTTGACAGGATATGCCGCGTAGGTTTGCTTGATCAATAAATACTGATTGTGAGATCGTAATTGTCACAAGCTGAAGTGAAATGCCCCATACTCTTTGTATGTCAGACTCATATTTGGCATTTAGGGAACAGTCGTCGGCAAATAGGAGATCACGAACAGTCACTTCATGTAACTTCGTCTTCGCTTTTTTTTTTAGATTGAAGAGCTTGTCGTCAGTCCCAGTGTCATAGTCACGGGAGTCATCAGTAAGCATGGCAGAGAACATCACACTGAAGAGGTTTGGGGGTAACACACAGTCTTGTTTGACTCCATTGGTGACTGGAAATGGTTCAGATGACTCGGCAATCCCCTGGGTGACTAAGTATACTTATTAGGATCACACTGCTCACCTCCGTAGCATGAGGAAGGGGCTGGAAAAGGCGTCCTAAACATTGCCTGCTTCACCTTAACCCTGATCAGCATACCGCGGCTGATGGGGATCCCATCTTAGCAGTCGCAAACCTAACAAGAAGACAACGGTGATGCAACTCACCATCTGTGTCTGGAAAGTACGCACACTAATGGACAGTACATCAGCAGGTAGACCAGTGCGAAGAATAGTTCTAGTTGGTAGAGAACTGGCGAGATTCAACATCCAGATAGCAGCCCTGAGTGAAACTCGCCTAGCCGAGGAAGGACAACTCACCGAGTTAGGAACCGGCTACACCTTCTTCTAGAGTGACCGAAGTAAAGAAGAACGACGTGAAGCTGGTGTTGGGTTTGCCATCAAATAAGAGTTAGTTAGTAAAGTCACAAATCTCCCAAAGGGCGTGAGTTGCAGACCAATGCATATGAGACTCCCTCTGCTTGTTCTGTAGTTCTAACTTCTATTTTCAACTTGTTCATCTCTTTAACTGTGTTGTTTCATAAGTCTGATCGTTAAGTCAAATTGGCTTCAATAGAACTAAGTTGGCACATTTTTTAAATGATGATCTTCTTCAAAATGGTTCATTGTCATTGAAAAATGTATGCAAATCTTGATTGCAGTTGCAGTAAAATCTTTATTAATTTAACGTTCTCTTAAATGAATATCTAACTCTTTTAGCGTTAATTATGTTTAAATTTTGTTTATTTATACGTCTCAATTCTTTTCTAGTTTGAAGATGTATTAAATGTGGTTGTAATATATTTCTCACTTGATTTTTTATTGGTGCATCAATTATCTATGTATATATATATATATATAAGTATGTATGAAACTATAATACATTTTTAAATAATATTATTAATAGCTTGAGCTTTGTAATTATGATGCCTGTTCAATTAGCGACTAGTGAGTCACACACATGTAGATAGATGGGTACAAGTATATTTAACATATATGGTATATGGAAATAAGTGTATGCTTACACACACAACACTGCATAACTTTGCTGTTTATCTGATGCTCTATGTGTGTGTCTCTCTCTATTCCTTTCTTGGAAAAACCTAAGACAGAATTACATAGCTAAATGTTCATTACACTAGTGCATTGTGACACAAAGGATCCAGCATAGGTACCGTTATGTTATCTCTTAATCAATAAAACACACTATAAACTTACCTGTATACTAGCATACTAGCAGACGATAAGGTTTTTCGTGAAGGTACAACTGCATTTAACTATCATAATAGTAGGATTGAAATACACATTCTGTAATATCAGTCAGGTTTGCTTATTGTTTTAAAAACAACAATTGTAGCATTTATTTTAGTAACATATCAAATCAGTTGTCGTACGGAACCAATTGCCGCAAGATCATGTCTTGTTCTTGTGCAGGATATTTTAACTAGCAGAGAGAAAGATTAACACATAATGCGAAAGTATATTTCGTTTCTGCAACTACCAAAAATACTGCATTAGAATAAAAAACAATTTCACAATCTTGCTAAATGGTGCAGACCTTAATAAATTAAATAATGCTAACTGGTGCAGATCTTATAACGAATATGGAGTTTTCTGTAATAATACCATTGTTGCACGGAGCCAAAACATAAATGGAATCTGGTCTAATTACTCTCACAATATCTCTGTCTTGATTTCCAATGTAACATGTATTTACCCGTAAAATTGAAGCTGGATTGTCCAAAGGGACAACGACATTGTATGGTACTTCAATCTGACTGATCCAGTAATTGTTAATGTTTTTTAAAACATCCCCAAGTCCTCCTTCGACTTTATTCCGCTGGGGACGGACCCCTCGTCTCCAGCAACAAGTCACTGCCATATTGCTCATCTAGCAATGTTTTAATTTTGATTTCTGATGTTCTAGTATCCCTATGGGAGACGCAAAAAAATACGCTAAACTAGCAGTAGTTGAGTTCATGCATATTGTTATGTATGATGTCTATATAATATTATAAATATTTTAGGAAATTATAAATGTTTCTTGACTTTAATATTTGCTTCAACCTTAATGTTGTATAAGGTTTACATAGTTAGCTATTGTCCTTGAATTAGGTTGTTTACTTAGCATTTGAGGTCAAGGAAGGTTGTCGTAAACAAGTTGTTGATTTAATTTGAGGTCAGGGTTGATTTTGTTTACAGATAAAACTAGAATTTCCTTAAGAGTTATCTGTTAGAAGTCACATGTCACATACATTATATAATTTTCTAGAACATTCTGTCATGTGACCTATCTTTATATATACCATGTTTAGTGGACAGTTTTTAGTTTCGACCTTGCCATCAGTCTATAAAGAGTCATTTAAGTTGTGAAAAATCACTCCAAATTCAGAGAGAGGAAATACTGAAAATATTTTCATTATAAAAGTACTCATTGACTTTTTGATTTTGGATTTTGAATTGATGATTTTGGGATTTATGTAAACTTATTAAAATATATTCTGGAGCACATTAAAGACTTCTGACATATCAGGACATTCCAGACTATTAGCACATCAGCACATTCAAGGATACCGTAGTTCACTCGGAACATTCTATATTTTAGGACTTCTGATTAATACATTCTGGATTTTTTTGGAATTTAATTCACGATAGCGTAAATGCCTTTTAAATTTCATTTTATTTATCTAGAAATAAATTGATTGTTGATTTTTACTTAATATGTTGGTTTCAATTTCTTTCTGTTACATTTTTCCTAGACCATACAGTCGTAATAATATACTAACAATTTATTGTAGTGATGAATTGATTTGCTCTGCAAATCATATGACCTAAAAGTTGATAAAAGGTCATGCTACGTAGTTAAGTAGTTGAAGTAAAGAAAAATTCTAGCTCACGTTTAGAATTGTATTACCTCAAAACTGAATTGTGATATTATTCAAATTAATTAACAGGCGGAACTTTTGCAAGCAAAAAGAGATCAAAATTGATTTATTCTCGTGAGAAGCATTATCGATTCCAAGTACTTTTCCTTAAAATCTTCTCCTCACGAGCTCTGCAATTGTGTTAAAGTGTCTTATTTTGGTATAATGTACTTCTTTCTCTACAGAAAGCTGAGCTGGTATTACCAGCCTCTCAAAATCTGTAACTTGCAATCCTTAAAGCACTTCCACCAATAGTTAGAAAGTTTTGCAGGAACACATAGCAGTATGGGATCCTATTTAGCAATAAATTCCTAGAACTCAATCAAAATGTATTTATTCGATAGATGCAAAACAAAAAACTATATTATTTGTAGGTGATACTGAAAAGATTACAAATGTTCATGAAATTAATCGTCATTTGTCAGATGAGACTCTTAAGTGTTCACATGCCACAACGAGCATGCGAAACCAAACATTATACTTTTTAATGTGTTTTGCGTTTATTTGAAGATGGAAATGATTCATCCAGTCATTAAAATGCTATGTATCAAATTAGTAAAACGAGTTTATGACTAATACTAACTGAATATCAGGACTTAGACATCTTCAAATTAGTCAAAAGAATCAATGATATCTAGCTTAAAGAAAAAATTACAGGCAGTCATTAAAGTTACACATAAAAATGCAAGCGATTAACCTCGGGAGAAATTTGAGTGAATAGTTATTAAAGTTAAAATTGAAACAAAAAACAACACAAACGCCGATACATGTGTTCGCCTAGTTTCGCATTTACTGTATGCTTCTACAGGCACAAAATATTTTAAAAGAAACAGATGACGTCTTAATATTTATAAACAATTACGTCATTGACATAACTTCATTAAATGATATGCATTATCATAACAATCTCATATATATAACGGGATCATGATACATGAGTCTCTAATGAAAACTAAATCAGTGAAATCACAAGATAGAGACAAACAGTCATACATACAATTATATATTTATAATTTATATATATATATATATATATATATATATATATAAACAAAACCAATTATTTTATTAAAATTGTTATATAATTTTATATAGTTGTATGTATGACTGTTTGTCTCTTTTAAATGTAAACACATTTCTAAAGCTATCTCATTTGTTTCGTACAAGTGCCAGAGTTTTTCCATCGATGATCAGTTTGAAAATAGTATGATTATACCATTATGTACTCAAATGCATGGGATATTACTTAAATGAAGGCTATCGTCAATTTAAAAAGAAATAGTTTAATTTCATTTTCAGTTCATATGTCACGGTGCCAGCAACTTTGTCAAAACTTAAAAAGAAATATAACAGGAAGCGCTTAAGTATGCCGTCATGTATTCAATTGTTTACAAATTGTAATAAAAAGACTGTATGCAATTTGGCTAAATAGGTTTATGAAGCTATTAATGCCAGGAAACCATTGATAATTGGAAAATCTACCCTACATGTGCATGTCTTATCAAGCTATTAATGCCATTAAACCATTGATAATTGGAAAATCTACCCTACATGTGCATGTTATATCAAGCTATTAATGCCAGGAAACCATTGATAATTGGAAAATCTACCCTACATGTGCATGTCTTATCAAGCTATTAATGCCATTAAACCATTGATAATTGGAAAATCTACCCTACATGTGCATGTCTTATCAAGCGAATAATAACAGGAAACCATTGATAATTGGAAAATCTACCCTACATGTGCATGTCTTATCAAGCTATAAATGCTAGGAAACCATTGATAATTGGAAAATCTACCCTACATGTGCATGTCTTATCAAGCGAATAATAACAGGAAACCATTGATAATTGGAAAATCTACCCTACATGTGCATGTCTTATCAAGCGAATAATAACAGGGAAACCTTGTTAATTGGGTAATCCCCCTTCACGTGCATATCTCGTGAAGCAACTAATTCCAGTAAAAAGTTGTTAATTGGCTTATCCACCCTCCACGTGCATATTAACATTAAATGTAATTTATTCGTTCAGCATGTTTCTCTACATGTAACACTAACAGAATGTGTCGAAAGTATTTACAAGACTACAACAATACAAAGATACTTATTTACTAAATTGAATAAAGATTTAATTTGACTTGATTTGATTTGAATTTTACAAAAGGTAACAGATATGGATACGCTGACTATATTGTTGTACGGGCTCCACATATATGCCATTCAAAGAAGTTTTGTTCCATTAAGAGTTTCTTGATCCCTCAGATTTTTTTGATTATCTTTTAAATTTACAAATGTCAGAGTTTTTTTTTTTGCTTTTTTTTTTAGTTCTATTTCATGTAGCTTCATATGGGCATATTGGCACTTATTCCATCGAAAAAAAAGTGGATTTCTTATCAGTAAAGATTCCTTAACAACCGTTCTTTATCATTACGAGTCACTATGATCGCATAGTGTTTCAAGGATAAAATCCTTAATTGACTGCGAATAATGTACCACTTCGTTGAAGATTCTAAAATACTCCGGTGAATAAGGAACCAAACGCTTTCATTCCGCTTTAATGAAAATTATCATTATTTTTTTATTAGAAAAAGTTGAATGCAGTATCATTATTTAAAACAAAATAAGACGAAATGGACCCTTTTTAGCTGCGTTATGCTACTTGTATGTGTAATATTTAAATAAGGCCCACTATATTAAATAGTATTGGAAATACTTACGTGAAACAAGTGTATTATCAACCTATTTTTGACGGCCCTTAATTCGAAAACTGTATACAATGAATTGTAGTTTTACAAGTGTCCAAACCTAAAATCAAGCTTTCTCTTCTTTTTTTTTTGTGAACAGCTCCCCATAAAACCTTGGTCTATCATCAACACATTTTTTTTTTTTTTGTTTTTTGTTTTTTTGTTTTTGTTTTTGTTAGACACGGAAATAATAGTAATGGCATGTCTTTAAAATCAGACCAGTCTTTTCTATTCCTTTTTTCCTTTATATAAAGCCTGCAGCACAATCGTCAATGATTTCGGTACATAAAAGATACCATTGGTACTTAATCAATTAAAGGACAGGAAAGTATCTGCATTTTTAAACTACTTAGACAATTTAGAAATACTTGCATATATAACTGATATGTATAAAGTTGTATCTACGGTGTGCCCAAAAACTTTACTAACATCACAATTTGAATAGAACAAACACAGTATAAATCATTTATTCTTTAAGTTTGAAAATTCAGATCAAACTTATAGAATTTAACCTAATAAAGACGACAAGATGTGATATCTAGTTCATGTTTTCAACAGTTATGGAATTGATTTCCTTCTAGGTACGAGAATCCAAAAGACTTACTGATGCTTTATGTGTGTATGCTACTGAACTATCTGTCCCAATGCTTGACGACACAAGTTGATATAGTTATATACATTACTATATTTACATAGTACAGTTCTCCATACGTACGTGATAAAATATATCCAGCATTTTGACATATGAATTTTAAAAGCTGGTGACAGTATTATTTATCCCACTAATAAATCTATAGATGTGGCATTTTGATTTACTTAAATGCTCGAAATTTCCTACGTGTGGAAAGGTTGTGGCATTTAATCTGTTTGAGAGTTAATTGTAATTAAATTACTAAAGTGAATTTCCATGCACTTTGCCGATAATGCACATTTCAACAGATTCGATCTGTAATATCCTTTATTAACTATAATTGTATGTCTTTTGTTTTACATTGGATCAATTATATGTTGAATCGGCATATTATTATGTCAATCAGAACGTTATGTTTCTAATGTTGAACATTAATGCCAACAGTATGTCCTTACATTGAAAGAAATATTCTACAGCGTAGTTCCGGTCTTATGTCGATTAGGTTCATCAGTACGAACCATGATGTTTGGACTTCCTTTAGATTTGTACCCGGACATCCTGTAACTTACTGTCATCGATCTCCTAGAGTGCAACCTAAAACTCCTGCGGTTGGACCTCTCACAGCAGAAACAAAGCAATGCCCAGAACTGTTTTCTGAATTTTTTCCCCGTCGCACAATAAAGAAAGAAGTTTATACTGTGATTTGTGTACATAAATAAGGTTGCTATTGTCTCTATCAATGAAAATCTGGTGAATTCCTCGCGATCGGTAGCGTTCCAGAAGGCAGTAAAAAGAATATATAGACTTAGTGGTAGAGTTGTCAAAAGGAACGCGAAAGACACCACAAGAAGTATGACTGTCATCTTATTACCGCTTTCCCTTTCACTAGAATGGGCCGTCTTGCAGAAGGTCCTTGTTCTCGCTGAATAAATCTGGCCTCGATTCTGCATGTCACAACGCCTTTTCCTGGCTAAAAACACCTTCTTTATAATGCGAATATTAAGCACAACTATGACTAGGAATGGTAAGAACGAATAAAAAGACACGTCAATCCATGGCCAAATCTCCTCTACGAGCCTTTCATGCAGATTGTCTGCTCCACAATTGGACTGTAGAGTGCCGTTTACATAAAACTCTCTGACTCTCACAGTCCAGATAAAATGCATATTAAGGATACAAAATACTGTTACCACGAATAAAATTGTAATTCGTGCAGTTTTAACATTGCATATCCTGTGTGCTCGCAGTGGGAAGTAAACAGCAATGTATCTCTCCAAGGTAACCGCAACTATTAGCCACACGGAGGAATCGCTACTGACGTAACCGAGGAATAGTATTCCTTTACAAAGCCAGTTAGAACTATTTCTCGGATCGTACTTCATGAACTGACCAATCCACAACCGAAATAAGCCGATGTAGAGAACAAGTATATCCAAAATAGCCAACACTGTCAGATAATAATAGGTAGAACTTTTTCTTTTTTTGGAAAGAATAACAAATGAAAATACATTTCCAAAGGTTCCAATTAAAATCAAGGCTGGTGGGATACAAATTAACAAGTACTTTTGTACCCTGTAATAAGGGTAAACCATCAGAAGTTCATCAAAACCTTCCCCCGACATGTTTACTGTGGTTTTGATTAGTATCGCTCTAAAGCACAAGTATTTATAATAACTTAAGATTCTCAAGAGAGAAAACAGATTACTTTATTACACGAAGGGCTCTGATTGGAGAGCGCAACTTATGCGCCCATCAGCTGCTATCGATCTACGAATGCTGAAGTGGGAAAAACGTGAGTACTTGTCGCAAATACACGTATAGCTAATACTGTTTGGCACCAAAGACGATATGCAACTGCACATTTCTGTGTATGATCTCTCATGTCTTGTCTGTCTGTCTCTATTGTTTGTCTGTATGTCTGTTTGTATATAATTATCTCCGATTTATTTAGAACGTCTTGCAAATCGATATATATATATATATATATATATATATATATATATATATATATATATATATATATATATATATATGCCCTCATAATTTGCTTGTCTGTATATCAATACAGACGACTGAACATTTTCGCTCTAGTTGTATTTGACAAATAGCCTCGGTGACGTCTCTGTACAAGGACAAGGAAATATATTTGACAAATAGCCTCGATGACGTCTCTGTACGAGGGCAAGGAAATATATTTGACAAATACCCTCGATGACGTCTTTGTACAAGAGCACGGAAATATATTTGACAAATAGCCTCGATGACGTCTCTGTACGAGGGAAAGGAAATATATTTGCTAATAACGAAAGTGATACAATTGTCACGATCAGATCTCACCAGTGTGATCATCAATTTAAAATTGAAAGTTTAGATTCTAATTCAAATCATTGGCAACTTTCACAAACTACTACTGAAACATTCCTACAAAATCGGAGCTGTTGTATTTATTTACTGACTATAACTGAATACAATAAGCCTATATCCTCTCTAGCGATTCTGTATGTTCGTACATGCTACATAGATTCATGAGATTGGTTTATCATTCTTTAATTCAATAGAAATAATCTGCATTATATAGTCAGATAAAACACCTTCGTTTCAGTCGTTATTATCACTGGGAACAAATATCACGAATCATTGTTAGCTTTGTTAGTAGGTGAATTAAAACCCAAATGCATCCTCTATAATACGAGTTTTCAAGAGTTGCTTCAACAGGTAAATCGTAACGCTACAGCAAAGACTTTACTATACATGTATCAATATTGGGAATGATTTACAAGAGTTATGGTAATTCTGCCCGTATATTGCTAAGTGCCTTGAAATGTTTCATTTATTTATTTAATATTTCGACACAAAGATTAGAATAGGGTGGCAAACAATGCCTATAAGTTCCCTTTCCTATACATATGACACAAAAAATTGTATTTAAACTTATTCCAACTTCACATCATAATAATAATACATATCATTGTAAAACTGGGATATTACAATAACACTTATACATATCATCGCAATATTGGCATGTTGCAATAACACTTTTACATATCATTGTAATATTGGCAAGTTACAATAACACTTGCACATATCATTGGCATGTTACAATAACACTTGTACATATCATTGGCATGTTACAATAACACTTGTACATATCATTGTAATATTGGCATGCTACAATAACACTTGTACATATCATTTTAATATTTGCATGTTACAATAACACTTGTACATATAACTTTAATATTGGCATGATACAATAACACTTGTACGTATCATTTTAATATTGGCATGTTACAATAACACTTGTACATATCATTTTAATATTGGCATGTTACAATAACACTTGTACGTATCATTTTAATATTGGCATGTTACAATAACACTTGTACATATAATTTTAATATTGGCATGTTACAATAACACTTGTACGTATCATTTTAATATTTGCATGTTGCAATACCACTTATACATAGTATTGCAATGATGGCATTTTGCAAATAATAGAACAGAATTTCTTTAAGTGAAATTTTGCCTAAATGTAACAAATAAGGACACAAAAAAGGAAAATGAATAACTTAGAAAGAGACTGTACAATCGGGCCAAATCGAGTGTATGACTAGTCTACAATACATGTATTTAAGAGTTGTAAAGCCATGATGAAAAAACATATAGTTACTGTGATTACATACAGCACAGCCCCGTTGTTCGTATTTTACATGTACCTTATCACGTTTTGTGACAGACACGAGCAGCATGTGCTGGACACTCATGTTAAGGT
Organism: Margaritifera margaritifera; assembly: GCA_029931535.1. Classification (NCBI taxonomy): domain Eukaryota; kingdom Metazoa; phylum Mollusca; class Bivalvia; order Unionida; family Margaritiferidae; genus Margaritifera; species Margaritifera margaritifera. The sequence goes on along the minus strand of JAQPZY010001335.1, from coordinate 920,214 downwards.
AAAGCAGTAACATAAGTGGGAACATTTTCCCAGAAATAAAGGCGAATAATAATCGCGGTCAGTAACAAATAAATACTATCCTATGTAACAGCTATACTTGAACTGAAATTAGTAGAACTGTTCAGTTGCGAGATACTGGTGATGTATCTTTCCCTGACTATATACTCGAATTAAACAATTATTACATGTAGATATAATTATAAGTTGAGAATTGGGTTGAGATCAATTTAAGCAACAAAATGAGACGAAAATAATTGTGACGTTTTATTGACAAGAAAACAATTGATATTAAATCTACTCATTAAATCCATATAATAGAATAAAATGATGCCAAACCTAACGGCAGGAATAGCAGAGAAGGCGAAAAATTGATTATATATACTACTTACATGTTGTATTTTTGGTTAGTCTGTTTCTGGTTTAGAATCATCGATAACCCTTTCTCCCACATAAAATAGTACTTGTTTTTGCTATCAGATAAACATCATCAATCATCGTACTCGTATAGTGACAAAACAACTTCTCTGCTTTTTTTTTTCTTTTTTGTTTGGTTGTAGCAGATTTTGAAACCGCTGATTGTTTACCCGTTCATCTTGTGCATTAAACGCTTTAACGTTGTTGGTATCTATTGTTAGCTTAGTATATTTGTCTTTGCCAATAGGACAGTAAACATTACTGAGGTTTTTAGATATTATACCCTCCAGGATTTCTAGCAGATCAAAATAGTCGCTGTCATCTTTTGTTTTGACCAATGGCAATTTTATTCTATCCCCGTTGGATTTAACATACTGAACAGATATTTCATTGCGTATCGACACAACCAGAGGATTGTTTTTGTAACTTAGAGTAATTTTTGTGTTTCTGTCTCTGGTTACTTTTATTACTGAGTTGTCATTGTTTATGTCTTTAATTAACTCGAGTATATCAGTCATTATAGTATAATATTTTATCTAATTGATCATCATGATCTGATGGTGTGTCAATGAACTCGTGATATTTTTGTCTGTAATCATTCTCGTAATGGCCAAGCCTTATGGGTAATATATCGGCCAACAGGTTGTCGGTTATTCTAAACTGCTTTATTAGACATCCATGTTATATTGCGTTTCTCTTAAATAAGATCTTATCTCGTTCATTATTTTGTTGTATGTTAAAAAGGCTAGTTCGCAAGCTAATTTTTTGTTCAAACTTTGGTTCTATTTTTCTTTTTAGGACAACGCTTAACGTTATACCCACCCCGGAGATAATTAACAAAAATAGGTTCAACATGGATCCTCCTGTTGCAACACCATCTCCAGTTAGTAACATAGGACCGTAAGCGTTTAATCGTAGTAACCTACCATAGTATTTGTAGGCTTTTTTAGTGCAGTACGATTTTTTTTGTGATAATAGTTATAGTACGCGATTAGTTCTTTTCTGTCGCTTAAAGGTATGTTTGATGATATTTGGTTAAAATCAAGGACTTTTTTCATTATTATCTTGTTTACACAATTTATCTTCGCCACAAAACAAATTCTGTTGCTGCCTCTGTTATTGTAGCAGAAAAACCTGCTTTTTTTGGCTTGCTAAGAAAATCGTTATATTTTCTAAAGAATTCTGAGTTTTTGTCCAATATATGTACTTCTTCTTCCGCGGTAAATTTATGCTCACCAACTGGGCCAAGACTGACAGATATTTTTTCTTTTGTGATATCATTAATGTTTTCCGGTGTTTTATTGGCATTAATAAACGTTATTGCGTCTTTAACATAATCTATTGGAGCGCCATTGGTAAAGTATTTGTGTAAAATAACATAAGCCGCTGCGAACTTACCGGGAACATCTTCTATATTACTATCATCGTTCTGGAAAAGAAACGTTGCTGCTGCTTCCTAAAATATTCACGGTATTTATAAAAAAATCTGACTTACTATCCGCTAGTTTCTTTTCTTCATCTTAGATAAACGTTTCCACTTCTCTGTAATTAAGCTCTTCCCGATTTGGTCTACTCTTCTGATTGTATTTGCTATATCGGAACGTGTCTGTGACTCTCAATAAATGTTATAGCTCTTTTTACTAATCTTATCGGAACAAATTTACTGTACATATACCGTTGTAAAATAACAAACGCCGCAGAAAACTGAGAAATTGGGGTGCCCTGGGTGGCGCTCGCCTTTACAGATCACTGACATCTCATCTCTGTTTGCGTGGTTTCTAGTCTCGGGCTCGACCAAAGTGGATATGTGAGAAAACTTGCCAGTAGCTTCACGTGGGTCGGTGGTTCTTTATCCACCAAATATACAGGCCGCCATGCATAGCCTATTATGTGCTGAAAAATGGGTGTTGAACCCATAACAACAACAACAATTTAGAAATTGTGTCGTCTACTTTTGCATCGCTTAGCAAAATACTTTCATCTGCTATGATTTTAAATTTTTAATTTATCCTCATGCTCTTAGCTGTTTGGCGTGTAAAATCATCAAAAACTATTATAGTTTCTATTATCGCATCAAAATATTCTTCTAGCTCTGCTTTTAGTCCCGCATACTCCTTTTAAAAAAATACTGTAAAATCTTGATCTAATCGTAATAATCTTAGTTTGTCATGCTGTTCTGTAGTAACCTCATCTTCAGTCTTCCAGGTTATATCTTTTTTTAATGTGTTCTATAAGCTTACCAATTACTTCTTTGGTGTTATCTCGTTCAAATTGGTTTACCGCTTCATATGCCGCATAATGCTCGTTTAGCAGGTAAACGTTATACGCTTTAAATTTGTTAAGGATGTAACCTAATAGCACAAAATATGATGTTGCGAGAACATCTCCATCGCTTAATTCCTTATCAATATTTGTATTACATCAAATTCAGGATAGTTTAGACCAATATCTCGATATTATCTTCGTTTCACAAATTTATTTCTTAATTCCTTGTTTTGGACTATCGAATAGTTTCTTTGCTCGTTATGTTTATCATAACAATCATGCTCGTCCTTATGTCCTCGATCGGTTTTTCTTTTTATCTTTTTTTTTATTGCTTTACACTGAGAAATAAACATTTCAGCATCAGGGTCGAGTTCTGAGATAATAAGGTGTAACAGATTTTCAGTTTCTGATTCTAGCTGATTTATTCCTTTTTATTGCATTATTGCAAAATTTAATCATTTTTTTCATAATCGTTTATTTTACTGAGCAGTTCATCAACTCTCATTGATTTAACAGAATAATTTTTGCTGATTCAGGCCCTTCAATATCAGTAGAGAGCTTAAGAAAACAAAAAAATCTTTCATTGGCAAATTTTTGCTGTTGACTAGCGTCATCTCGAACAATATGTCTCTACGATTTATTAAAAACAATGTTTTAAAAATCTTTACAGGTATCAAAAACTCAGCCTTTTTTATATCTACTACAATAAATCATCAAGAGTAAAAATCTGAAAGCAACTTAAACCCGGATTTGCTCCTTCTGCGGCAAAACACCAGAGTCTAAACTATTTGTACTTTGTTGAATACGGAACAGTTTCACCAGGATTTGTTAGTACGGGTAAATTAATTTTTTTCTTCTGTTGTTTAGTTCAAGATCGCCTTGCATTACATCACCCAACGTGAGACAGCATACTTTTTTAAATAACCATTTGACACAGCGTACGTTAGATCACCAGGATCTTGTTGGTCTAACATAACAAAAACTTACCAAATTGCCATTACCTAATTGTTGGTCGAACAGGTTCTGGTAAAACTAATTTTCTTATGAATATGCTGCTCAATGACGGTTTTAATTATGATAGGGTTTATATTTACATGATGAATCCTCATCAGGATAAGTATTAGCTACTGCAGGAGTACAACGACGCAATGAAAAATGATTTAAAAGCCAACGAGGACATTTTATTATTACAGAACCATACCAGGTAACACCAGTTGCAGAACTTGACTCAACAGAAAATAAAATAGTTGTTTTTGATGATATACCACTTGAGCACATTGAGATGCAGAAAATTAAATCGTACTTTTCACTCTCACGTAACAAACGCTGCAACACGATTTACCTCGCTCGGGGATACTATAACGTGGATAGATTTATAAAAAGAAATACAGACTGTTTTATTTTGTTTGGTGGACTAGCCAACACAGATATCCAAAATATACTGCGAAGATGTTTCCCGACAAAAGTTTGCTGAATTATACCACAAGTCAACACAGGGTAAACATAATTTCTTTTTGTACGACAAATACCCATCTGATTTACGACATATGTTTCGTTGTGATGTTGATAGATTTTTATGTGATGAAATACAATAATGAACGGGCAAGAGTTATTGCGAAAACTTATCGAGCAACGGCTGGTTCTAACAGCGGCTTTAACACAGGCACGTGTTAATAAACAAAAGAAAAGATGAAAAAGAAGCCCAGACATAATTAAAAAAAAACAACATACAAATTGCCAGGAGTAAAAAAAAATCGATTTTTATGTGATGTAATACAATAATAAAACGACAAGAGTTGTTGAGAAATCTGATCTAGCGAAAGTAAATACTAAAAGATGCTTTAACACAAGCACGTATTGGTAAACAGCAAACCGAAGAAGAGACCGCAAAATATTTTAGGCCAATAATCGAGGCTGTTCTTTGTAAACAACCTGATAAACTAAGTTTAACCCCAGAAGAGCTTGAGGACTTGAGAAAGAAAGGTCTAGCAGGTGTGTTAGATGCCCAACACAAGAAAGTATTAGAAGAACTTGGGCTACAACAACAGTTGCAGCGACAACAGCAACAACAGCTATCTGATATTGCAAAAGGAATTGAAGAAGAGCGTCAACGACACAAATTAACACCTAAAACAAGAAAAGAAATTGCAAAAGAAGTTTTAAATAATTTAGATTTTATACCAGAAGCAGGAAATATTGTTAGGGAAATATTACAATCAGATGATTACAATGATGCTATAAAAGATAAAGATTTTTATAATCTAGATGATGATATTAAAAAACATTTAAGAGAATCTCTAGAAAATTCTCAAAAAGAAGAACTTCTTAAAATTCTTAAAACCAAACAGAAGATGAGATAATAGAAGCAGTAAAAAAATATTTTATTTCGTATTCTTATTATTATATGACCGAAAACTATATCGCTAGCTTAAACAAATTAAAAGATGGAAAAATAAAAAAAAATCATCTTATCAAGGTAAGTCAATAGACGATATTATTTTATGAAAAAAAAACAGTGATTACAACAAATCAGTCTTAGCCAGTATTAATGAAACTCTTGAAAAATTTGGTCACGGACTAACGCGAGCGGGCCTGTCTTTGACAGGCATACCCAAGCAAAGCTTGAGCAGACGAGGTCTGGGCGCGGGCAAACTTGGAGGTAGCGTAAAATGTTACAGATCCCAAGCTGAGCTTGTTGACTGACTGATGCTGTTGATTTCATCAAAAGAAGCCAAAAACACAGGAACAGAAATTGATAATGAAATAGCTGAAATCTTGGATCATCTGAGGGCATATGTTAGCTTAACGCCAGATGAGTACTCAGTTCTTCATACTGATTTCATACAGTAGTTTTGTCTACCATCCTGTATAGTATGCAGACCGCAACGTTACTTTTTGATTTCGATCAAACGAAAAGTTGATAGCGCTAACTTTTCTGTAATGTACACCCCAGCAATTCAGTTAAATGCTGGCACACAATATGAAATTGGGCTTATTTCAACCACCATGTGGTCTTCCATTTTTAACGGAAAAAAGGTGTTAATAATGAATTTAGATATTTAGTAACTAATTTAAATGTAGAACCATTTACGATTAAAATACCAGCTTGTGCCAATAACATTACTTACCTCAACAAGGTAATTAAACAATTACTTCCAGAAGAAATTTCAGGTTATTTCACACTAGAACCAAACTATCATACATTGCGAGCAAAGATCACAATATCTAATCATTTTAATGTTTATTTTACATGATGAAAAATCAATAGGTCGTTTAGTGGGTTTTGATCGAGATATATCTTCAAAAGAAGCAGCTGTATCTTTTGAAGGAGAAAATCTTGTTAACATTACTGATGTTAGTACGATATTAATAAACTGTTCGATAGCGGAAGGATCTTAGACATCAACAGAGAACAAACGATATATTCTTTTAGCCCAAATGTTCCTGCTGGTTCTGTTGCAAATAGAGCCACGTCAGATGATATACTACCCGATTAATGTTGAAGCACAGATATCAAGTATCACGATGACGCTAACAGATCAGTCTGGGCGACAAATAGATCTAAACAACGAACAGGTTACGTATTATGCATCTTAGAAAAAAAGTAATGTTCTTAACGGCGTCCCCAAACGACGCTTGTGGGCAATTTGACGCGTTGTTAACTTTTTTCAACTTTTGAAAATTATTTTTTGTCGTTGTCATCCGCACAAACTTCGTTTGTGGAAACCAAGCGAAGCTTGGCCGCGTTGTGGCAATAAGACGCGTTGTTAACTTTTTTAACTTTTGAAAATTATTTTAGAGCACAATTTTGTTGACCACGATCACAAGCGAGAGATTGTATTTTTTATTGTACCCAAGCGTAGCATGGGCGGGCAAGCTAATCTTGCCTGGCCCAGGCGAAGTCTGGGGAAACAAAGATTATGTGAAACTAATAAATAAAATGAAGCGACAGAAAGTATACAGAAAAAGAATTGTGGGAGGACTTTTTGGAAATATTTTTTCCTCGATCGCATCAGCAATACCTGGTATAGCTAGTAAGGTAGCACCAGTCGCTATTGATGCGTCAAAATCATTTGTAACAGGAGCAACATGAGCTGCAGGAGCAGCTGTTGGTCAAAAAATTGCTGATAAGATAAAAGGAACGGCACAAGTACGCTTGGGCCGACACAGCAGAAATAAAACAGGTTCTCTCATAAATCACGCCTACAGCAGAGACAGCACGAGCAATGGTGACAACAAAAAAAAAACTTTTATCACCGCGAGGAGAGCAATTTGTCAGGTAATTAAAAGTAAAATCGAGACCGCAATTAGACATCGCTGCGTTTTAACAGCAAACCATGTAGCAACAATATTATAGCGATGACAACTCGAGATTTTCTAAATATCGGTGAGATAATAAATGTTGACGATACTTCAACGGAATTTGAATACGCTGAATATCTCGATGAGAACTCTAATAATCCTAATCAAGATGGAAAAGAATTATTAATACACGAGATGAGGATATCTATTTGCTTCCTCATAAGACTTTTCTTGAGGTTCGAGGTAGAGTAATGACAAGAGACAATCCGCCAGTTGCACACGCTGCTAATGCTCTGGTAACATTACAAAACAACGGCTGGGGTTTGTTTCATAGCGCTCGTTACCAGCTTGCTAATCAAATGATAGAAGACATTTCCCAACATATGCCAATAGCGAGTATAATTCTTAACATTATTTCGTTGAGCGAATACTACTCTAGGAGCGTCGCCACCAATATGCTCTGATACTGCTGTTCCATCTTTGATTATCGCGGCACCATATCATCTTGCGGGCTCCAATGATGGTGGGATCCTGACTAGTATAAGAGCATTTGTTATTACAATGGCAGGATCACTTGGTATTTATCCACCTGCATATGATGCTGATCTAGTCGCAACATTGGTTGTTTTAACCAATGTTTGCAATGCTATTGGTGTTGTACCAGAAGCTGTAGGAACAAACATTGCATCTGTTCTTGCAAAAGCACAAGAAAGTGGCGAAACTAAAAAGAAATCCTTTCTACAACGAATGTTTTGCTAAGAGACGTGCCTTTACAACCTCTGGTAATCCTATATCGGGTTTTCTTCCCCTTAGCAGCATCTTTGAATTCTGTAGGGATGTTAAAACAGTTTTCCGAGGTGTAAAACACACGATTATTCTTAACAGGGCCAATCCAAACGACTACATAATCAGAGCAGCTGGTGTTGCTGATGGTCAGTTTGTAATCTCTCATCTGTCGCTTTGGATTCCAAAGATTGTTCCATCACTGAAAAAACAACTATAACTAGACACAGCCCTTCAGGCTTACAAAAAAAAAATATTTTTAGCAAAATAAAATCTACCGACAACAGATAGCGGCTGGCACAGATGATTATTCCTGGAGAATAACAAGGAAGTTTTTCATTAATACACTGCATCAAAGGTCTCTGTCTCTGTCTGTCTGTCTCTCTCTCTCTTGTACTAACAACAGGAACTAGCGACCAATAATAGTCCATTTTCAATATTTTTATAAATCATTTTTCATTTTTATTTTTCTCATTGCAATTGAAGTCTTTGGGTTTATTTGGATTCTCTTTATTTAATTAGGATGAACGATATTTCTAATCTCTTGTATATAAAGAGCAATACCAAACATCATCATTCTCAGTCAATTCTCTGGAATTGGTGTCCGGGTTATTGTTGGCTTCTGGTGGGCGTCAGTTTTATGACGTGGTCAGCGTTCAATGTTTCTGTCGACATTTGTATTTAGCCTTAGCCAGAAGTTGTTCATGGAATGCGGGCACGTGTTTACCATATAAGAGTGGTAAATATTTTTACTTACCTACGGTCAATACCGCTGGATATTGACCCATAGCAGCAATGTTAAGCTAATGGGACTGTTTTTAAAGTATAAAATAACAGTACATGCAAACACATATATACACAGATTTGATCTTCCACTTGTATTTATATGAATAGATAAACCAATCCGGTGAGCAAAAGAGCTCCCTTGCTACTGTAATATCTGGTTTTCTAATTTAAAGATACATTAAGAGTGACTTATACGTTTTGTGTCAAGATATATATATATATATATATATATATATATATATATATATATATATTTCTGAAAAGGTATATTAGTATTATATTTGGACATATATATTTACGTTTAATCAAATATCAATTTTGTTTCAATTTTCTCTAATTTATATCCATAATAGTAACAATTAGGTCCGTTAATAACCTATATACTATTCCGTTTTTGATATTACTAAGATACAATACGTTATCATTTTCTACTGTCCCATACTCTTTAATTATACCTAATTTAATTTCTTCCTTCTCTTTCATTCATTTTACATTTTAGAATTATATGTGTTTTTGTAAATTGGCCATTATGGCAAATAAGACATATTGGTATGAAGGGAATTATATTTTTCTTCTTCGCTACTTCTCATGTTAGTCATGCATTGTGTACATATAAGAATGTTTTGTATATTTTATTTTATTGTCCCCCAGTTTTTCCATATTACTGACCATTTTAAGTGTGGAATTTTTTCTTTGTATATTTACGTTTCTAATTATTTTATATATCTCTTGCATATTTTTAGTAGCCCATAGTTCCCCACATGTGTCACAATTATAATATAAGTTCTTCATATTTCCCATGTGAATTCAATATTTTCTTCTGTCTTGTGTATTCTATTCAGAATTTTAATTTTTATATACAAAAAACCTCCGTTTCCTTTATATTTCAATAATGTTCCTTTATTAATATGATGCACCCCCTCTCAGAAAAAGTCTATCACTGGTTTTCTATTTCAGTTAACATCGCTTTAGAAAGGTTTGAAGTATTTAAAAAATACCATAATTGACTAGATACTTATGTGTTTATTATTTGTAATTTATCAATTTTACTAAGGCTTTGACCTTTCCATAGATTTATATTCATTTTTTTTTGGTTAGGATATGTTGGTAGTTTTGTTTTTTCATTCCGTCTTTATCATAACAAATGTATATGGCTTTTACCGTTTCTTGTTTATTTTCAGGAGGAAGGCCTGGATGATTCTCTATCCAGTTTCCTATTAAAAAGATCTCCGTTTGGCAATATTAATGTGTCTTATAAAGCCAAACTTGGAAAACACAATGATTAATTTAAAGTTCAAAATATATAATTAGGCGATGACTTTCAGATAGTCCACGTGCTGCATGAATTTTGATGAGTGATCGAGCGATGCTGGATTGGCATGTACTAATTATATACGTCATTATTTCGTGCAGCACATTACAGTCTGAAAAGTCTGGAGTCGACGCCTAAGAGATTGTTTGTTGTCATGACATGACACTTTGCTAAACGTAAGACAAATATTTATGTGCACTGTGGTTTCTATCACATTGAGTCACATTTTATTGCTACATATTTACTCAAGGATTACATGTCGAACATGATGTCATCTTGATTTATGTATCACTGCGATGTTTACAGGGGAAAAAATCTTGTAGACATGTGTGTTAAACGTTGTGTTACCGAGTAGAAGTGTCTTGAATAATTTTTTAACATTTACTCTAATTACACAGCTGATCAATTACACTTCTGGAGACGCTTTCGATTCAAGTCGGCAACTTTATGTAATGTAAGCCAGTTATGCAGTAATACTAAAAGTTAGTTAAGGACATTAGTCTCAGAATAATTGATACTGTTTTTTATGCCCGCTGGATAACTCTTAAGTTGAGTTATAAGAAAATAATTACACAACAATCACCGATTAACCATAACTCCATATATCCAGTTTTCATGAACTCATTTTGGTACTGAAATCGTTTAGAAAAACATTTGATGGTTGTCGACACATTTAATTGCTAAAAAGCCACCTTTCTTTCAATGCAGCGCGTAGTAGTGTCATTCTAAAGATTACAAGTCTTTTTCCTTGTTTTTTAAAAAAATTTTTTATTTTGTTTGACTGCACGATGAGGCGACCTAAGGCAGTTTAGGGGTGTCTTTATTTATGGAGTATTTCTGTTGCTGACTAGTTGGCGCTGCCATTTGAAAGACGGCACTACATGCTGCACAAAGACTTTAAAACTACTGATGGGAGCGGTCTTTACCAATCTGTAGTTCTGAAATAGCTGACTAAACTGTCTCTAAGAAAAAATATCGTATAATATTATATTCAATTGAAAAATCAAGGACGAAATAATATAACTGCAGAGTTTAGTGTCGTCGACTTTTAAGGAAAGAGTCAGAATATTTTATTACAGTGATATATATATATATATATATATATATATATATATATATATATATATATATATATATATATATATATTGTAACACGCACTGGGGTTCCTCTATCGAGCGAATCTAACACCTGAGTGAGGTTGGGCTCGAAGAACCTTGTTTTCCCCTATTTACAATGACTTTCCTGAGTTTCCGACAACATTCATTGTCAACTGGAAGTTCTCGTAAGACTAGAAACAATTTTTCTCTAATGAATAAATGAATGACCACAATGTCACAACTATAACTTCACAATTGCATGGCTTTTACTTGTTAGCATGCCGTGGTATGAAACACATAACACAATTCAACTATTTTCCAATTCCATCCCTGGGTCAATAAAAACAACAGTCTGAACTACTTTTCGCACGTGTACTTTTTCCATCAACTGCTACAATGAAAGGCATCTCCAAACAAAGGGATTGCCTCTTCCCAATTATTCCATGGCACAAAACAGTAGTTCTTGTCACGAATATCTCCCACCGAAAGGCACAATCAATCAACACCTCTGAATTAAGATAGGAACTACTTGGCTTCATGCCCACGTATGCTAGTCTGACCCCATCTCAAACTAAGAAACCAATCCATGCCATTGCAAAGTCTCTTAAAAACTGTAAGTATAACGTCTGTTCCTAGAAATTGGCTAATTACTCGGGCTGGGAAATATTTTCCCAACACCGACTTCCCATAATCAAACCACTAATCACTAAAAATCTAACGAACCTATAAATGGAGACGTAAATACAAATGGAACACACACACACACACACACACACACACACACACACACACACACACACACACACACATATATATATATATATATATATATATATATATATATATATATATATATATATATATACACATATATATATATTAGGACACGCACGCGTAACAAATTGACGCCGAAGATAAATTTGGTGAGAGGATACGTTGAACTGTGAACTCTGTGTTGTTATGACATAACAGGACACTTTGCTAAGCGTAAAATTAGTTATGTACACTGTTGTTTCTATCACACTGAGTTACATTTTAAGGCTTCATAATTACTCAAGGATTACATGTCGAACTTGATGTAATCTTGATTTATTTACTGCCAGGTCGTCACAAAGTTAAATTCATTGAAAACTATTTGTAACAAGATGAAGCCGGATTGGGATTAGATTTAGAGAAGACATTGAAAGCAATATTGTGAATGAGATGTTTATTTATAATGTAATTGAAAGATGAATGAATCTAACATCATACTCGTACGTATAAAGTCCATAAACGGATTTAACAAAATGATGCTCACTGTGTTCAATAACTTAAATAAGAAAATGATATCGTTCCTAAATGAAACTAAACAGAAAATATCACTTCAACGAGTAATCAAACAAGAATCATCGTATGGAACTTATTGTTACGTAATTATATATTTTTTTCCTTTTAATAATGGTATAATTTATTAGTTTATGATCTCTATTCTTAGTCTAAACAGCTGTCGTCTTATGAGTATACATACGGTAGCCTCGAGTGATATTTCACCTTTTTGCTTGTAGCTTTAGTCATGTGACGAATTTTCCGAGCGAGAGAGTCTAATGAACTTTCGACCTAGTTCTTGTACTTTTAGGAATAAACATTATATTGACTAGGAATTATAGTTTAAGGTCACATTTGAAGAATGAATCAATACAGTGTTTACTGTTTAAAACACTGGTAGTCGAGCATTTTAGCAGAATCACGCATAACCTAATTCCTGATTGGTTTTGAGAGGGTTGCATTATTTTGAAATACCCTGTTTATTGAAGACGTAGTATGGGTTTTTATTTCGATTCTGCGCATTAATGCTATATATATATATATACATAGGAAATAATCCTGTGTTTAAATATTCTTCATAGTTACTTGTGAATAGAGAGGTCATTACGAAATTGGTTCAGTTTGTGTGTGGGATATTCTTATTTGGAGATTTATTTATTATTAATACAGTACATTTAGGATTCAGTACTGTCTTTAATCTGAATTATTATACAGCTCCGTAGAATTATCGGAAACATTTCTAAAATTTGTGAGATTCCAGATTCACAAGGATTATTTGGTTATAACTTAATCTTATCAACATATTAGCACAGTAACGGCTATTTCATTCGGAATACTACACTGGGCCATATAAGAGGTTTCCACTAAGGCAACCAAGGCCACAAGTAACAGTAGGACGGACATCACAAACGTTATTACATTAGGAAACAGGGGAGAAGACTTTATTACGCATCGTTCTGTTGAATGTACAAGGACTCTCAACTAAATCCCTAAGTAAATTAGAACTAGAAGAATTTTAACTATTGTTTCAAGATAATGATATAATTCTTTTTACTGAGACTTGAAAAAAAATGAACGATTTCGCCTTGCATCGAGTTAAAAAAAAATAGCTAAGAGGGATTCTGGAGGATTACTATTTTATTTCAGGAATTCTACTGCAGGAGGTATAGAACAACATTTATTCCGATTCTGATGATTTATTATGCGCTAAGTTAAGATCTGATTTTTAAAATAAATTTATAAAGATTTATGTATTGATGTTACGCTGTTTCCGAAGACTCATGATGTTAAGACCTGATATGAAGGGGCCCGCGTAAGAAGAAAATGGGCATCATTAGTCTGGTATTTATTAAATAGTCTTGGTCTGGGAGAGTGTGGATAAACCAAGCTGGTGGGAACATAAAGGTTTTCTTATCTTTAGTCATACAATGTCTAAATGACTAGTTTATTCTGTATTGGCAATCTAGAATCAAAGAATCTTCAAGAGCTAGATTTTTAAAAAAGAATGTCTGACCATTCTTTGCATATTGAATCAGGAAGATGGAAGAGACAACAATCTATCCCACTAGATCAAAAGACTTGTGTTTTTTGCAATGTGCTGGAAGATGAGTATCACTTTCTATTAGAATGTCAATATTGTCACTGAGAAAGAAGTATATAAACTCTTAGTTTTGGAAAGGCCCTAGTATGTTGAAATTTATTAAAGTACTAAGCTCCTCGAAATCTGGTAACTTTAGAACTCTGGGAAATTATTCCATACAACATTAATTGAACGTAATAATATGATGAATACTAGTTAAATTGACATAATATTACATGATTTTAAAAAAAAATTAAAATTATTGTTATTAGTAGTAGTAGTAGTAGAAGTAGTAGTATTTTGTTCTTACGTTTGCTGTTTCTTTCAAGTCATCTCTATTTCATTGTTTAATACATGCATTACTATATATCATATTTCCCTCATAATTTTCTTATAATACTACTAAGAAAAGAATTTGGAATACTGCTTATATATTGATGACACTTTGTGTCTTTTCTCGAAAGAGCTTGTAATTAAGCACACGCATGTGCTCGAGCAAACATATTCTGTTGTAATTTATAGGGCACACATTAACATGTGTTGTATATTTATGCTGTATCACACTCCACGTATATATATATATATATATATATATATATATATATATATATATATATATATATATGCATATATATGCATGCAGGTATGAATGTATATGGGAATGTGTGTTTATATATGTGTATATGTATGTGTGTATGTATGTATATATATATGTGTATGTATGTGCGTATATTTATGCATATATATATCTGTATGTGTGTATATGTGCATATATGTATGTGCCACGGAACTGTGTGTACCAGAATACCTTTTGTATTATATATGAATTTTTCTGTATATCGTCACAATTCAGACGAACCTTGTCAGGAAGCTGTCGACTTTACGGAAGCAACCTTCAGCTGTGGAGGTATGTGAAAATGTAAACCTTTTTTCTTTTTTTCTATCCGTTCTATGTGTTGAAATTGTGTATATTATGAACGTTTCGGAATTTATTCTAAATTTCTAGAAAGTCAGACCTATGTCACAAAACAGCATGCAATCGGATATAATATAGTCTGTTTCAGGCTGGGCATTTTATAGCTGAGCAGACAAGTTGAATATAATTACTTATTGTACGCTTTAAACGATGAGAAACATTCTAGTTTTTATAATCCAGTGCGATTATTCTTGTCGTAGACAGATTCATGAACGAAAGTGGTTATTATAATAATAATCTTGTACAGTCGTTCTTATGAAAGAATTTAAAGAGTAACGGAGTCTGTTCATGCGCACGCATGCGTAATGTATATTACTGTATTCGCACTTAAACGTGTCTTGTGCATTACACGGTTCAGTCATTGTATTTTAGCTGCTTAACCCGGTTACTGGGGTCAATGGTGACGTTGGTTCGAGGAATAGGATATATTCGTGATCATCGTCTTGATGCCACGAGGTAACACCATCATATATGTTTTGATCCAAGTCAAAGTCATTATAATGTGACAATCTAATGCACTATCATACTTGTCGATACATTGATCATATTTGTTGATAACTCCTTACATTGATTATACTTGTTGATAATTCCATAAATTGACCATATCTGTTGATAAGTCCACACACTGATCAGATCTATTGATAAGTCCATACACTGTTCATATCTGTTGATACATCGATGCATTGATCATATCTGTTGATAAAATCCATATATCAATCATATATGTTAATAAGTTTCATGCATTGCTCATATAATTTGACAAACGATATCATTTGTGATTATTTGTTGAAAATCCATGCTTTGGTCGTGTCTGTTGAGGAACAATACCATTTTCTTATGTTTGTAAACTTGTTTTACTGCATGTATCAAACGTGCCACCATCAATTTGCGTAACAAACCTAAATGTATATGTATATACTTGCTGATGACTAATCGGCTAAATGCAAATAAAGATCATAAATTATTATATATACACAACAATTACTGATAAACAATAATTTCATTGCGCCAGCTTTCATTTACTCTTTTTGGTACTGGGATGATTACAAAGGCATTTGATGGTCATCGACGCATTTATTTACTTTAGCCAATTTTCATTTCAATGCAGCGAGTAGTGTATTTGTGAAGATTACTTACCATTTCTTTGGACTGCACTATGAGATGATTTAACTTGGGTTTTAGGGATATCTTTATTGTGGAGTATTTCCGTTATCGACTAGTTTGCGCTGGCATTTGGATGATAGCATCACATGCTGCACGAAGACTTTGAAACTACTGATGGGAGAGGTCTTTTCCAATCTGTAGTTCTAAAATTGCCCACAAAATATATCGTGTATTATTTTATTGGATCTAAAATAAGAGATTAAAAATATATAACTGCAGAGCTTAGGGAGAGAACAATTTGAAAGCACACACATACATAAATCACACTATTTTATTCATATTTTCAAATACTCGTAGAATATCTATAAATGAATTCTGTATATTTTTTAATAAAATATAATCTTTTCAGCATGTGATCTATGGCTGCAATCAAATGTAAACACCATGAGTAATATCATAATTATTTCCATAATTTGCTCCATTCAAATTAACTAATACCATGTCCCTTTATGTTTGATTTACAAGCAACATCAATGATACCAAAAATTAATAATTGCATTTTATAATAAACTAGTATATATATATATATATATATATATATATATATATATATATATATATATATATATATATATATATATGTTCCCCGACAAAAGTAATGAAATTGGAGATACTTTTCCATTTAATTTGTGTAGATTTGAAAATGGTATATATTTTTGCGGTGTTTAGATTACGCATGTTTTTTTTATAATGTACTGTTAATGGCAAAATATAATTTGAGATGGCATGTTACTGACCATGTTTGCCTCATTACTGATTTAGTTAAAGTCTTGCCAAGCTTAAATATGGTTAATTTTACATGGCCCTGTATTATAGAAACTTTATGAGCACGAAAATCAAGCCCAAGCTAAGTTTCTCAATAGCCAAACTCTTCCTCCTTCCACCTCCCCCAATAAAAACTTGATACTAAGGCTATGCCTCATTACAAATATAGAAACCAAACTCAAGAATATCTTACAGGTTTCATGACTTTAACTTTAATCTAATCACAGTTACAGACGTGGCCTGCGATTATTGAGACTTTTGTGACGTTAAGCGAATGAGAGTTCATCTAGTCCATTGTATATTCACCTTGCGGCAGATGGTATGTACTCTTTAAACTTGGATTGACAAGATCGATCGAACATTAGTGTCTTGCCGAAGAAACACATCAATAGCCATGTTTGGACTTAAAATTGATATGTCCTAATTAAATAGCTGCATCAAAAACGACTCCATCATCCAGGCATTCACAATGATGAAAGTAACCAGATACATATTGTGTCTCCACTAAGAGCCAATTTTATATTTCGCATTGTTAGCATCTATAGTTCAGAATTAGATTATGATACGGTCTATTATCTGTCGCATGCATTATAGCCTCATATACCCTGCATTGCAATATACAGTGAATCTTCATTACAGCAGCCATTCTATTACCTGACCGTTCTGCTGACTGACCTCTTGGTTCACATTTAGACTGTTCTAACACTAATTATACATCTTTGAACCTGTGCAAAACTGGCTGAATGTTTGGTTACAGCAGTGTCCTGTGTATGGAGGTTTTGTCCCCGTAGCATCGATCGTAGGGATGTTTGACGCCCGTTGCGTCCTATGTAGGGAGGTTTTACCCATCAGTGTCCTGTGTATGGAGGTTTGTTTCCTAAAGTGACCTATGTATGGAGGTTTGGTCACTGTACTGAGATTTAATCCTTGTATTCTCCTAGGAGGTGTTTTGGTAGAGTTATGTTTAGGGTAGTTTTGACCCCGTAATGTCCTATGCAAGGAGGTTGTGTCCTCGTAGGTTTGGTCCAAACAGTGTTCTATGTAAGGAAGTTTGGACAACATAATGTCCTGTCTAGGGAGGTTTTGTCCCAGTTGTGTCCTGGAGGGTTGGTCCAGTAGTGTCCATTGTAGGCAGATATGGTTCCAGGAGTATCCTCTGTACGGACGTTTTTGGTCCTGTATTATCCTTTGTAGGGATGTTTCTTTGCCGTTGTATCGTGGTTAGGTATATTTTGGTCCTGGTAGTGTGCTGTGTAGGAAGGTTTGGTCGCAGTAGTGCCCTGTGTAGAGAGGATTGATCTCGGTAATCTCCTGTGTAATGACGTTTTGTTCTAGTATTGTCTTGAAGAGGGAGGTTGGTTTGATTCCAGTAGAGTCCAGTATTGCTGTTAGATCTCAGTATTGTCCTGATTAATGAGGTTTTCATCTAGTAGTGTAATGTGTATGGAAGTTTGGTCCCAGTATTGTCGTGTGTAGGTTGGTTTGGTCCCAGTTGTGTCCTATATAGGGAGGTTTGGTCTCAGTAATGTTCTGTGAAGTGACGTTTGATTGTGTAGGTGGCTTTAATCCAAGTATGGTTCTGTGTAAGGAGTTTTGGTTTCCACTGTGTAGGGAGGTTTGGTCTTGCAGTATCTTGTGTAGAGAGATTTGGTCCCCATGGTTTCATTTGTAAGGAGATTAGGTGTCAGTAGTGTTCTGTATATGAATATCTGGTCCCATTGGTGGTGTCCTTTATAGGAAGGATTGGTTATCGTAATGTCCTTTGTGGGTATGTTTGTGCCTACTAATGTCCTGTGTAGAGAGTTTTGGTCCTAATAGTGTCTGGTATTTAGATTGGGTCCCAGTGGTGACCTGTTTAGGGAGGTTTAGTCCTGTTGTGCCCTTTTTATGGAGTATATAGTGTAACGTGCTGACATGTTGCTATTTTGTAATAAGGCTCAACAGTTATTCCTATAAAAGAAATATTATATTACATATTCTTCATTTTAACTGGAATAAACACGGTAATGAAGCTATGTGGCAAGCGTAATTACGTTTCCACTTCCATCATTGAGTTAACACATGTTTCCGCTTTGCTATCCATTTTTAGTGATTAATATATACTTATGATGTCTTAAATGTAACATACGAATCCACTTCAAGTGACGTCCATGCCGAAGTTATCGTAAATCTGTATTATTCCTTGCACTGTGTACGTCGTCTGTGTTCTCCTCATCTCTGATCGTTTCCGAGGAGGTATGTTAGCCGCCTTCTGATTGGTCCGTTGACATGCGTGAAGGGCAGTGAGTGTCTTGAGCGGTTGTTAGGACTGCAAAGGCGCGTGCCTTATTAGTATAAATATCGTTGCGTTTGGGGGATTCTGCGAGAGCTTCCTATACAGTTTGTCCTGCAAATACATATTTTCCAAACCTAACCTCGGTAAAGTTCGGTGAACTTGACTCGTCCTGTCGGAGGCACAGATACGCCAAATGCAACACAGTTCGGTATGCATACGATGTTGATGAACTAATGCTCCATTCACTTCAGCGTTTGTACTTTGCTCGCTAAATTCCCCTCGGCAACCTTACCGAGTTTTACAGAGTTCACCGAGAACTCGACCTAGTTTTACCGAGCTTTTTCAGGTCTATCTACCCATCTTGGGATGCCTTTAGTACTATTCCAATACATGTTTGTTGCAATATAATTACTTTTGGTAGCTTTAACCCGTATCGGGTTCAGTGTATTGCAGCGCTAGGAAAATTCCGACATAACCTAGTTTTACCGAGCTCCATCATGCATATATAATACGCTAGACCGGTGTGTCCCAATGACGTAGGTGGAATCTCAATTCTAGTACTTTAACTCGCATGTATTTTTACGTAAATTGAAGTGGATTCGTGGGAGTTTTCTGTGTAGTAAACTTGTTCCTTGCTATGTAATCTTCCACACATTAAAAATCCATTGACTGATTCAAGTCAAAATAATCTAATATTAATGAAATCCATGAATAATGAAGTCATTTAACCTTATTTCACTCTTTCTCTTTATTAGTATCCCTCTGGCCCAATATTTAGTCAATGTTATTGACTATTTTTGTCGCGTTGTATCCTGAAAGGGTTCTTGTGCTCTGTGTGTGCCATTCTTGGCATGAGCAACCTATGATTTGAAGGTTTTAACGCCAAATGCGCTACAATAGTGCATACTCTTCCGTATAAAGTGTAATGTATTTAGTCCCTTGTATAAATTGTATGGCCATCGCAATGACATGTGTAGCTAGGGAAGTTTGGTCTCAATAATGTAATGTTTACCGAGGTTTCATCCCTGTAGTGCCCTGTGTAGGGAGGTTTATTCCCAAAAATGTTGTGTATAGCTAGGTTTCACGCTATATGCCAACTTGCATCACATGTTCATAAAATCACATTTTGAACAAAATTGTGTTCTGGTGGTCTTCATATACAAATATCTAAAGTTTAACGAATTAACTTGTAAGACAATTTTTGACATTGCCTCCAAATATTGATGTCAATTCTGACAATTCAAATATTTGAATTTTCCTGGGGATAATTTATTTAAAACGTTTGTTTTCTTTGTTTCATGGAGACACTTTCTGGTATTTCTTGTATATCAGCCTTTTAGATATTCAACCTTTGCATGTTCTTTATAAAGAATGTATTGAGTGTGAATTCTGCATTGTCTTACCAGGATAGTTACAAATTTTAAAGGAAGTCTCTCCCATCCTTCTGTTTCAAGTCGCTCCTCAACGTTTTTTTTTTCTCCAAGACTGACGTTCATTTTTAGATCATATATTTTACGATCAAAGCTGTTTATTCCATCGATCATAGCAAAGAATACTGTCCTCTTCTCTAAGCAATATCGTCCTTTCCAATTTTGATTATTTCCCTTCTTCAAAACTATTTAATTTTATTCCACAGCAAATTAAATGTGTAGATATTTATTGCGTTCTCTAAAAGACATTGACAGATTTAGCATGGTGATCTTTCGCGAGACCCAATCTTGAAAATTGATGACAACGGAGAATCAGTTTATTCTTCCTACCAGGGGGGAAAAGAAGGGTTTAAAAGTCTTAATAACAAAGTTTTAAATTGACCACTGTAACCAATTCAAGCATGAAGATACAATATAGACAAATTCCACCATATAAAATTAAAACACTCTTAAGCTTTAAAGCTTTAGAAAAGTTTCCATGTAGAAAATATCAAAGGCACAATTAACGATAATCTATGCATCAAAAGCAAATATGTTACTACTTATAACTAGTCAAATTTAATTTTGTTTTATATTTTAAAATATTTTAAAAAAAAACGAAAAGTCATAAAATGTTTGAACATGGCTGATGAAATTTGTACCGCTATTGATGTCGCCTAAACACATGCATCAACAGAGCAGTGATTATATTGCGAATTTGGCGAAATGTTGTGAACAGAAAAGTGATTGTAGGAAGGTTTATTGTACCATGAAATAACCATCGTGAATAAAAGAAAATACAGTTATGAAAGGTCTTGTAGTGGTAAAATATAGGTTCCATGTACTGGAATGCAAAAGTAAACTGTTTGCATCGTTTCCGAGCAACAAGGAATAATTTTCTTTTTTTCAGAACAAAACATTTTAATAAATATTTGCATAAGAAAGATTAAGCGCTTTTTCTTTGGTACGTTTTTAAATGTTGACGGTGCTTTTTTTCACTGGCTCTTAAATGTCGCCAAAATCTGATTCTGTGACATTACTAAATGTAGCCTTGATTAAATGTCTCCAACATCCTTACAATATGTCAGCTTTCCTCAAAGGATTCGTTGATCATTACGGAGGCTTGCGAAGAGAAATGAAAGAAATATTCCAACCTATAGCCTATATTTGTAATTAAGGTCTTTTTCTTTATCTTCTATGTCCTGCTCTATATTCTGCTCTATATTCTCTATGTCCTGCTCTATATCCTCTATGTCCTGCTCTATATTCTGCCCTATATCCTCTACGTCCAGCTCTATATCCTCTACGTCCTGCTCTATATTCTCTATGTCCTGCTCTATATTCTGCTCTATATCCTCTATATTCTGCCCTATATCCTCTACGTCCAGCTCTATATCCTCTACGTCCAGCTCTATATCCTCTATGTCCTGCTCTATATTCTGCTCTATATTCTCTATATTCTGCCCTATATCCTCTACGTCCAGCTCTATATCCTCTACGTCCTGCTCTATATTCTGCTCTATATCCTTTATGTCCTGCTCTATATTCTGCTCTATATCATGTATGTCCTGCTCTACATCCTGCTCTATATCCTCTATGTCCTGCTCTACATCCTGCTCCATATAATGTATGTCCTGCTCTACATCCTGCCCTATATCCTCTACGTCCAGCTCTATATCCTCTACGTCCTGCTCTACATTCTGCTCTATATCATCTATGTCATGCTCTACATTCTGCTCTATATCCTCTATGTCCTGCTCTATATTCTCTATGTCCTGCTCAACATCCTGCTCTATATCCTCTATGTCCTGCTCTATATTCTGCCCTATATCCTCTATGTCCTGCTCTACATTCTGCTCTATATCACATTTGTTCTGCTCTATATTCTGCTCTATATCCTCTATGTCCTGCTCTACATTCTGCTCTATATCATCTATGTCATGCTCTATATTCTGCTCTATATCCTCTATGTCCTGCTCTATATTCTCTATGTCCTGCTCAACATCCTGCTCTATATCCTCTATGTCCTGCTCTATATTCTGCCCTATATCCTCTATGTCCTGCTCTACATTCTGCTCTATATCACATTTGTTCTGCTCTATATTCTGCTCTATATCCTCTATGTCCTGCTCTACATCCTGCTCTATATCATGTATGTCCTGCTCTACATCCTGCTCTATATCCTTTATGTCCTGCTCTATATTCTGCTCTATATCATGTATGTCCTGCTCTACATCCTGCTCTATATCCTCTATGTCCTGCTCTATATTCTGCCCTATATCCTCTATGTCCTGCTCTACATTCTGCTCTATATCACATTTGTTCTGCTCTATATTCTGCTCTATATCCTCTATGTCCTGCTCTACATCCTGCTCTATATCATGTATGTCCTGCTCTACATCCTGCTCTATATCCTTTATGTCCTGCTCTATATTCTGCTCTATATCATGTATGTCCTGCTCTACATCCTGCTCTATATCCTCTATGTCCTGCTCTACATCCTGCTCCATATAATGTATGTCCTGCTCTACATCCTGCTCTATATCCTTTATGTCCTGCTCTATATTCTGCTCTATATCCTCTATGCCCTGCTCTACATTCTGCTCTATATCCTCTATTATCCTGCTATACATCCTGCTCTATATCCTCTATGTCCTGCTCTATATTCTGTTCTATATCCCCTATGTCCTGCTCTGTATTCTGCTCTATGTCCTCATATCCTTCTCCAAATTATCGTCTAGGGCTATTTTGACATTGTTTATCGAATATATTTGCGACCATTAAATCCTTTAATAGTTCTTCTCAGTTAATTCTGCCATAATCTCTATGCGTTGTATCCAGATCATCTTTCGTGTATAGACTCTCCAGATAATAAATTACATTGCACTTTTTAGACGTTACAGACCTTAGGGAATAGTCATCTTTAGGATCGAGTAGAAATCGCTTTGGGTTCTTGGTCGCAAAGTATACATTATCTTCTTCTGTTAAAACGCCGACAAAATATCCAAACTAGCTTTTCCCCAAACTGAATGTATATTTTCTGTACTCATTATTCCATGACTTTCCCCAGTATGTAACGACACGAGCAATTATCTCTTAATGTACTTGGTTCTTGTACTCTATTTTTGTTTAGTTCTGAACATGCAATCTACCTATTATAATATTCCTCTCTAAAACTTGTTGGTTACTGCTGTAAATTCGTTAGCTGTACTTCTGCTTTAATATCAACCACCTCTGTCACGGAATTGTGTGTACTTAATGTCAATGAAAAATATATATGAACGAAAATATACTCGGGTTGCGTTGCCGCGTACAGCGTTACCCGAGGGTGGTTTATTTTTCAGCTTTAGTTATTTCAAAATAATGCGTTCGGTTCATCCAATGCTGCACGAGCAAAGTGCTTGCATTGAGAAACCCGTTTATCTCAAGTTCTCAGGCCGTGGATTTCACCATAACCAGGGTACTTATAGAGTAAAGTCTGGCTGTATTATCACAATACAACGAGTTTTGTCAGGAAGATGTCCACAATTCGGATGGCTTCGTGACGGATGATTCTCGTCTAGAAGTCACTGAGTTTTTGATATCTGAGCTCATCTCAGTAAGTAGGTGGACTCATGTATTGGGGATTCTGTGGAAAAAGACTTCAGAAATTACATCGGGCTCTGCCCAACCAGAACAAGGTTTGTTTAAACTTGCATCTGAAAAGATGCACAAAAATAGCCACTTTACGGGAGCAATATTCAGCTGTATGTGATAATGGTCTGAATTTATTATCCATTTAGCTACGATAAATTTAGTTATTTTCGGTTTCAGAATTTTCAAAAATACTTTCTCAGAGACTTCCCGTCTACTTCCTACTTATCTACTTTTCTACTTCAGAAGTATCAGGGAAGTATACATCGTTTAACAGAATAGTGTCATTTAACATCGGGTAAATTAAATACATTTATCCTCATCCATATATAGAATCGCACTTTAATTACACTTGTTACATGCCATATTTTCATTTGAAATGAATGACATAATATATTTACTGTCAAAGAAATCTACATTTACACAGTTGTCATTATGCGTAAATCAAAACATTCTTTCTCACTAGGTCATATATATATATATATATATATATATATATATATATATATATATATATATATATATATATCCTAATACTCAAAATTAGATTTTGGTAGTAGGATCCAATTATAATAGCTAGGACAGCTATTTATATGCCCTAAATAATAATCCTTAGCATATTCTTCATTATCAGGTGCAGCTGGTGATCCTGAATGTTCCTTTTTATAATGTGACGAATAAATTAAAATGTATTATTGTACATTAGATTAAAGTGACTAGTTTGATTATTCTTTTATTGAAATTGACACCTTGCAACTTTCTTACAAATGCGAGGAAATTATTAGAAGCTAGGCACATAGAAATTATATTATTGCGCATAAATTGATGCAGCAGACAATACATGAATGATTGAAACCTTCAGTGAAAATATAACAGTTGTGCAGAGACAACATAGTGTTACGGAATTATGTATCATCTTTAAATTATAATATAGTTTTCATTTAGTTTATGACATTTGTATTATAATTCAGTAACCTACGCTATTGTATACATTGTTTACAGAATGCCACATCAGTCATCGTTTCTGCCTAAGAAAATCAATAATTATGTCGGTCAGCTTAACACAACAATGGTGAGTCACGTGAATCCGCGTGCTGATTCATGACCTGGATCCCATGTCTCTAATAGAAGTCAACACTTTGTTCATTTGATATTAAGGTATTATAATTGTAGTGCGAAGGTACTTTTAGGCTGACATGCACGACCTAGTTTCTGGTTGGTTCAGTAAAAGTTGTTTACTGGAAGATGAAAATTGTTTTAGAACGTAGTTTCAGGGTTTAGATTCCTTTTAACGCAGTTTGAGGCTCTAAAACTATATTGTATTCACTGCTTGATTCATTCTTTATTATTGCTTCAGATGGTAAAGAGAGAGGAGGATTATTTATTGTTTGAGATTCAGCTTAGTGGAATATCTTATTTCTAAATAGTATTTTTTGGATTACCTACTAAAGATCTGAACATTATTCAACTCCATTAGAATTTGCCTGGAATTAACATTTGGATTTAGTACTGAAAATTGTTGGTACAAGCACTCTAATGTTCTCATTCGGAATACTTTGGATTAACTTCCGGATTAGTGAAGTGTATAGAACAATCTAGGACTAATTAAGGAAATTCTACACTGTAAGTTATTTTTAATTCTTTCACTTTGTTTGTTTAAAATATTTTATATTTTAGGAAATTAAATTTGTATTTTAGACATTGTGAAAGCTTGTTTGAGTCTTTCTTTCTTTTGTTACATTCAACCCCTAGTCGTAACAATAGACATCAAGCGACTCAGTTGATGGAAATGAACTTAAGTAGCTCTATGAAGTTCGTTGGTATTGATAAAGTATCAGCAAACGCAATGTACTACATGGAAATCTTTATGAAGTTGATCTCGACAATGATTATGCCACTATGCCACCCCTCAGGAATACTAGTAAGAGCCACAAGAGCTGGTGAATATAATCTATATATTCCCAGACTTAAAATATGTCAGTACTCATTGTTACTTGTAAGCATAACTATGCTTAAGCATAATCGTAAGCATACTGAAGGATAGCCACCTTTCCATATCACGAAAATGAAAGCTCTTAAAAGTTCTAATGTATTAATTATCCAGCAATCAAGAGATGCAAGTTTGTTGTAAGCAGGTGAAATAATGTGTTGTATGCAACAAAAACAGATAATGGCATAGAACACTTGAAAATGTCTTTAGAAGTTATTTGTGGTCAATGTGAAATCTTTGTTTCAATCTAAAAGCAAGTATCAGATTTACTCTCCAATGCCCTGGGTGCAAGTCTCATTTTCAGAAGAAGTCCATAAGTGAATTGGATTCATGCGGCAGAACAAACAAAGTACCATGAAACTTCACAAACTGTACTTTATATGCAAACAAATGTTGCAAAAACATTCCTGGTTGAGGACATCCATAGGAAGGATGAATTCAGACGGAATAACACCAAGTCGTTTTGTTTTGGATTATCTTTGATCATATGGCTTTCTGGTCTCCGGGCATCATATCTGCAACGGATGGCAAAGCCATGTACAGTTGAACTCGAGACATAACGCATAATCATGTTTTCAGATAGGAAATAGTGACCTTTCTGAATGATCAATTATTTTTTCGGTGTTCTTAAAAACTTCATACTTGCAAACTTTGGTGCAGGTTGTTGAAGTAATACATACGTTATTGGGTGAAAACCTAAAGATACAGCATAGACTGATGGACAAGGCCATAACATCATACGTTCAGTTATAGACGGGTGAACAAAAATGAAAACATATGTTCCTATTCGCCTTTTCTTACATTTCTGGGAGTCACTTCATAGAAGAATCAAATCTTTTTTTTATGGTTTGGTTTGTTTAAATCTGCATGGATGCTGCTGAAATAGAGCTTATATCATTCGAGTTTAAATTGGGCGTTGAAATTGATTTGACACCTTGACCTTTATGAGAAACAAATTGCAGACATGTTTTTGAATTATTTTCAGTCATATCTTTAGAAAATTCCTCACTAAATTCCCATGGAAGATGAATATGTGATGACAGGGCCCGGACCTGTAGTCCTGAACAAGAATAGCAAAAACATTATATGCCAAATAAGACCGTACTATATTTTCAGTCGGCTTCTGACCAGGTGAACATTGCAAAAGAGAATGAGAGACTGAATTGCATACGTTAAAGCAAAGTACCGTACAGGAGACTTTGCTGCAACGTGTTTGATATTGCTTATTAAATTCCTTTTGGCATGAATCGGTTGATTCACATAAACGGTATTGCCAGCTTCTGACCTTGATATCCAGCCATAAAACAGGTGTGAAGCGAGATATTGCCAGTAATCATTTTCTGTCTAATGTTGGCAACATCTACGCAAGGTATTAAGCATAATAAGTGTTACTATAGGCAACGTTAGAGGCCAAATATAAAAAAAGACAATCAACTTGCAATAATAAACCAATTTGACTAAGTCTAACACAGTTATGAAGTTGATAAACGTTGCATTTTCATAGCACAGTCCTTTACATTAGAATTTCGGCGTAACAAATACTACATTAATTGGACAAACCGCAACAAAATATCTTCTGCACGTATTGAGACAAAGCATAAAGCTTTGCCCTGATTTAAATATTTTGAATATAAAGTTTTACCATTAGCTGCAAGAGATGGTGGAAGGAATTTTTAAAAGGATGCCATCAGATTCTCATTTAGCAGACATTTAATGACTATATTTGATAATTAAATTCTAACCATAAGGTTGATTCTTTGGTCAAGCA
The DNA here is from genome assembly GCA_029931535.1 of Margaritifera margaritifera. Classification (NCBI taxonomy): domain Eukaryota; kingdom Metazoa; phylum Mollusca; class Bivalvia; order Unionida; family Margaritiferidae; genus Margaritifera; species Margaritifera margaritifera. The sequence continues at coordinate 892,390 of JAQPZY010001335.1, read as the reverse complement.
ATATACACCTAATTTATTCATCAAAACATATAATACTTTGGGGTTTTGGTAGTTTTAGTAGTGAAAGTTAAACATACTATGTTTACCAATGAGACGGTTATATCAGTACCTATTATTATTATTATTGTCACATTATGTGACCTGAGTGGAATAATGTTTATATCTTGTATCTATCTAGCGAAAGATTCTTAATGAACCTCTCTGAAGAAGTATGAGGATTCATCACAAATTGGCTGTTAAAACAAGGTCAGAATATGGTCGTCTGAGAAGTAGACTAACATAAGTAGACAGGGAGTACAATTTGCTAATATAAACATAGATCACAAAAAACTGTTTTGGAATACATTGTGAAAAAACAAATTTCTGGGCTAGTTATGTATGCCAAGAACAATGTTTATAAGACTTTTATTGGCTTGTTGTAAACAAGTAGATATTTATTGAACTTAAAAAATTGGGGTTTGAAAGGAATCGAATGAACTGTAGCCTCAGTGTGAATGGAGGTTTGATCTCCATATTGTCCTGTGTAGGTAGGTTTGATCCCAGTAGTGTCTTATGTAGGGAAGGTTTTTTTTATTCCAGTAGTGTCCTGCGTGGGGAGGAGGTTTGATTCTCGGTGATATTTAATGTATTCGCCTTGGCCTTCATAATGCCCTTTGTAAAGAAGTTTGGTACCTGTAGTGTGTTGTCTCGGGAGATTTCAACCTGTGGTGTCCTACGTAGGGAGGTTTGAACCCATCAGTGTCATGTGTAAGGTAGTTTGTTGCCGTAACGTCTTGTGTAGAACAGTTTGGTCCCCGTATTGTCCTGTTTAGAGAGGTTTGATTATCTCATTGTCTAGCGTAGGGAGGTTTAGTCCCAATAGTGTATTTGGCAGGGATGTTTGTTCCTAGTAGTGTCTTTGGCAGGGAGGTTTGTTCCTAGTAGTGTCTTTGGCAGGGAGGAATGTTCCTAGTAGTATGGAAGTTTTAATGTATATCTCAACTTGGACCATATGCTCACAAAATCACATATCGAACAAAATTGTGTTCCATTGGTTTCCAATGCACTTATCGCAAATCTATCAATATAACGTGCAAGGCAATTTTATGACGTTGTCTCCAAATATTGCTGTAAGTTCTGACAATTAAAGATATTGAAATTTTCTTATTGAAAAATTCTTAGAAAATTATTCTTCTTGGTTTTATGGAAACACTTGCAAATAGTTTTGAGGGTCTTAAATATATTGTAATGTTTGTATGTTCTTCATAACGAAGGTTTTGAGAGTGCATTCTTTTTTGTCTTACAAAAATAGTTACAAGTATTAAAGGAACCTCATCCCGTTTTTCTTTTTCGAGCCGCTTCTCAAGTTTTTTTTTCTCATTACTTGATGTTTATTTATAGATCAAAGATTATACGCTACGCTCAGAGCTGTTGTTCCAGACATCGTCGACCATTCACATTAACAATACTGAAATAAGTTTTAAATTATTATACATTTATTATTCTTTTCGGAATGGTACTGCTGTCGGCCAATAGCTACTTTTCGAAACCATTAGTGGAGGATCCAGGCTTCCTCCACCGCTTTCGATAAAGCAGATTGGGCGTTTTACGATCAGATTATTTCGCTTCTTCAGAACCATTTAATTTCTTTTGACAGCAAATTAAATTAGTTAATTTTGTTTTGCTTTAGCTCAACGACATTAAAACGTGTAGCATGGTTATCTTTCCAGAAATAACAGAACTCATTGCCAACTTCAGCTGTAATTTATTTTGGCCAGTTCATATTAGGATTCAAACGACAAAGCAGGCAAATAAGACCAGCCTTGACCGTCTATTGATAAACACGTTCTGATTGCAACAAGGCATCCGCAACATGAACTTATTCGAATTTTTCAGGGTTTCTCTTTCAAAGTTCAGTATTGATTTGCCATACCAGGTAAATCTGCGATTTAAAGTCTCATTTAATATTTGAACCCAGTAAATTGCATCAATTACGAGCTTATCCATAACTTTTAGAACAAACACATAGCAGTTGTATCTGCATATACTTGTTCCTTTTCTCTCTATATGTAGCAATGAGCTGGTATACTCAAGTACAACATTGTAAAAAGCCTTTTACGGTGGGTTCACATGAACGTAACAGAGGATCAAATAGCAAGGCTAACAAAAAAAAATGTTTAGTCTGTCTTTGATAGATGCTTCGTCACCCAGTATTTTATAGTTGACAATATTTTTCTCAAAATGGAGCTATTGCAAGAATGCATGCAATTCTCTGTCGCCAATATCAAGCTATTTGCAAAACACCTGCTTTCGGTTAATTGTTCGTATAAAGAAAAAAAAAACAAAAAAAAAAACAAAAAAAACAAAAAAAAAAACGTATAGATCCGATAGTTCTCAAATAGAAACACGTTTACTTTTTTGTCAGGTACTTTCCTCAGCATGTCTGTTAATCTATCTTACTGTACTTATTCTTGGCTGATACAATTTGCTCTGCAAATATTCTTGTGGATTTATGGCAACAGCGAATATGGTCCTTCTTCCTACCAATGGGGAAAAGAGGGGTTTAAAATTTCCAGAAAGGAAATTTGAAATTGACCACTGTAACCAACTCAGGCATGAATACATGAAGTCGACAAATTGCACCATATATGATGTTAGCATTCGTCAGCGCTAGAAACGATTACCTATGAAAAAATATATGCAGGGCACAATCAACATTAATCTATGCATCAAAAACACAGCTATAGCTATTTATAACAGGAAAAATTGAACTTGGACTAAATTTAAGCGCGACGAAGAGTCATTAAGTGTTTCGAGTATTGCTTGTGAAATTTGCACCGATATTTCTGTTTAAACACATGCATGAACAGAACAGTGATTCTATTGAAAAGCTGGTGAAATTGTTTGAATAAGAACATGCGTGTAGGAAAAAGTTTGTTCCAAGAAACAACCACTGTGGATTAATAAAAAACAAACAAACAAACAAACGAACAAAAAACAATTAATAAAACAAAGCCTGAACTGATAAAATATAGGGTTATATGTACTGGTTGCAGAAGAGAAATATTTGCATCATTCAGAGTGTCAGAGAGCAATTGTGTTTGTCAGAAAAAAAACATTGTAATAAAATTTTGCCCAAGAAAATGTAAGCGCTCTCTCTTTGTTATATTCTTAAATGTTGTCGGTGCTTATTTGTCACTGGTTCATAAATGTGTCCAAAATCTTGTTCTATAGCCCTTTTAAATGTCGCCGTGGTTAACTGTCGCCAAAATCCTTAATAAATGTCCTCGTCCTGATAAAGATGTATTTAGCATGCGGTAGCCTTGCGTAGGTTTTAATTATAATTCATAGCTTTTCCGTTTGTTGTCCTTTTTAGCATTATTATTCTTACACAAAAACCTTAGCGGACTGATAGATTTAAGTAAGAAAAATAAAAAAAATAAAAGAAGGAAGGAAAGATACAAGAAACATCCCCCATCCCTCCAATCTTGATCTATTTTCAGCCCCATTATTTTCCACGACCAACACGTATATACAAATTTAATATTTTTCTCCTATATGGTACGTATATATAGCGCGGCGACTATGTGTAACGGTCCTGGCTCCTATTTCAAGGATAAAAAAACAAGTTTTTTTTTTGTTCATAGTTTTGATGGAACTTTAATCCAGTCAGTATTTGAATCAATACTGAAGTTAAAGTCCAGGTACAGGTTATATTAATGAAGTCTATATACCAGGACAAGTGCACTCCCGTGCAAAGTTTGTAAGGATAGTTGACAGCATATATAAGTTTAAGGCTAATGACATAAGGAATCTGAAATAAAATGTTAGTTTTTTTTTCTTCAAAGATTAAGACCACTTTGCAAAGTTAAATATAGGACAAAAAATCAATTTAAGATCTACAAGTATCTCTGTTCCATAAATTTCCATAACTATCTGCTTGATCGGGTGGGTCCTAACGATTTTGAGGTCAGTTGGAGCATGACAGTGGTGAATAAAGGCAAAGATAAGTATTTCGGATCTAGTAAATAACGGTCACTCGAGTAATCTAATTACTACTTAAACAAGTGTAGGATATTACAAGTAAAAACAATCATCGTGGAACCTCTAAGGAAAACTCTAATCACATTATACATGGGCAAGAACAAGTGAAACAACGAACATGTGCAGAAATGAACTTAATCAGAAATGGGTCCTTCAAAAAAAAAAAGGAGTTAAGGACTCATGGTGAATACGTTGAAATGAACGGTCGTGTATTATATTCAATTTACTAGCATTAATGATGCGTGGATTGCAATTTATGTTTTCCAACTTCCCCACAACTAATACATGCCATCAAAAGCTATCGTGAGAGGGATTTCATCAGCGGTCAACCTCATGGTGGCAAGATGCAGCCCCCTCCAAATAGCTAGATCCATGTGACACTGTAGGCAAATATAACATGGATGAATAGCGTATCCTTACGTTGTGATGGAATATATACAATGCTGCTCGTGAAGTTTTTGTGCAGTTTACTCTGACTCTGTAAACTGGCAGAACTGTACTTTACAGAAATATTCACATGTAGTACATACGAAGAGATATGCGAAAAATGAACTTGTAAGTCTTTTATTGTATTTAGCGAAGATTAAGAAGATTAAACCATTGATATTTAGCTATATTTTTATATGATTTATGTCCAATGTATGCTGCATAAATGTGAAGATAGTTATGCACCATGTGGATATGGTTATTGGATATTCATGTTATTTAAAGGTTTGAGAAAAAGGGTATCACACAAAGGACACTTAATACATCAATCACTTAGCATGAAATAATAGCTATGATATCGATTGGTGATACCGTTTTGATATGAAATGTACTGTCTGTATTTATTAAATATGTGTTGATACTATAATTTTTTGAAGCAGTGAATTAAAATCTAAAAAATAGGAAAACTAAAACTAAGAAAGCAATGCATTTTAGAGTTTAGTCATACTGCTGTGGAATAACCCTATCACCTTGGAGTTTGAAACCATTGAAAATACCTGGATGCAATGGCTGTGGGAGGCAATACAAAAAACTATTTGACTTCTAATCAAAGACACCTAGAGACCTTGCAACTTTATTTTACCTCAGAGGCAACCTGCTCAAAATTATGGCGAAGGCAAATGCAGCGAGACTCAAGAAATCATTTGGAGACTGTTTTATCAATATATGTTAATAATGACCTTGACGTTTTACCTTTAGACCTTGAAATCGAGAATATTCTTTGTACCCTTGTGGGCATTCTAACTGTAACGGATGGTAAAGCCATAGTTCGTTTCATTGACAGTCAATTGGAATATCTATATTTTAGTACGCTTTTCCAAAAGATGTATTGCTGGTTTTAGTTTTGGAAACCACTTGGTTCATTACTTTATGATATATTCTGGGTCTGCTAAAACGACTACAAGGTATGTATACTAATTTATTACTTCTAATCTCTGTCACTTACATACGAAATTATATTTGTTTCCTAAAATTCTTTAGTTTTCTGCACATTAACTTTACGTTTTCTTGAGTGCCAGGTTATAATTCGTCTTCACACAATACTGAATAAATATAAGTCCTATTTTTTCTTAGTTTGATATACGCCCAAAACTTTTAAAACTCATAATTATTTTCTAAACCTCCTAACAATCTGGATATATGAGGAACCAGCGTAATTATTGTGGCCGATTGTATATGATATGTATGGACAAACAATTTGTCGTATGTAATTCACTGCAAGAAATGCATAGCCAGTCATTACAGATCCAGTCATTAAATATTTATTGTTACACAGGTTATATTTAGTCTAGATATAATATTGGCTAATTATGAGTCATACATTGAGTTAGTTTGACGTAAACCTAGACTTCAAAAACTCATAATTGTCTGTAGCGATGAGAACCAGATTTCATTATTGCTGCCTTGTGTATAAGATTCGTCTGGTGTACTTTTTGTCGCCTCTAATTTGCCGCACGCAATAAAGAACTAGCTATTGCAGATCCATTCATTAAATATTTAATGCCGTGATTTGATTTTATTTAGCAGAGATTCATGCATATCTTTGATTACAAAAAAAGCTAATAAAGTATTTTTTGTAGGATGAAGAAGCTGAATACGCATAATAGTCTTTTTCCTTTTTTTTACAGCCTACGTGTTTCGATAATATTAACCTGTATGTGTAAACTGTGAGCCAGGATTAATTGCAAATGCAGGTTCGAACCTAGACTTTTATATCACACTATCTTGCTTATAGCATCATGAAGAAGACTTTTTTTGCGTAGCATTTTCGTTTTTCAGAAACATAAAAGTCTGATGCTGCCAGCACTGTTTCATTAGTCTGTTTTTCTTTCGTGATATGAAAGCCGTTCCCTTCATTCAACATTAAGAAGCTCTGCACTATTAGACAACAATCAATGGCCATTAATGTGGGATGACATTTGCTCTTTGTATCGTAATACTTCTGGCATGAATGCTATTCTGTCTCCCTGATGGATTAAATAATGCTAGACCAATCTAACTGACTTTTGGAATATTTGGATATCGCTAAATATTTATCCTGATAGACCAATCCTGACGAACATGGACAACTTTAATATAGACAAAAAATATAGCTGATGTTTCGCAACATAACATTATTGTACATCATCGTACAGGCAGTCATTCCAGTCATAATGATATTGAGCTAGAAACTGATTCCGAGTTGAATTAAATGACAATCAATTAAAGTGAAGACAAATTCTAACACATTGCGAATGCAATATACTTTCTGATTTATCAACGAAAGTCAAGAAATATTCTAACACATCGCGAATACAACACACTTTCATATTCTGATTTATCAATGAAAGTGAAGAAAAATTCGAATACGTTGCAAATGCAATACACCTTCTGATTTATCAATGAAGGTGAAGAAAAATTCTAACACATTGCGAATGCAACACACTTTCTGATCTGTCAATGACAGTCAAGAAAAATTGTAACGCATTGCGAATGCAATACACTTTCTGATTTATCAATAAAAAGTCAAGAAAAATTCTAACACATTGCGAATGCAACACCCTTTGAGATTTATCAATGAAAGTCAAGAAAAATTCTAGCACATTGCGAATGGAACACACTTTCTGATCTTCAATGACAGTCAAGAAAAATTTAAACGCATTGCGAATGCAAATCACTTTCTGATTTATCAATAAAAAGTCAAGAAAAATTCTAACACATTGCGAATGCAACACACTTTGTGATTTATCAATGAAAGTCAAGAACAATTCTAACACATTACTAATGCAAAACATTTTCTGATTTATCAATGAAAGTCAAGACAAGTTCTAACACATTGTGAATGCAACACACTTTCTGATTTATCAATCTAACGAATTGCGAATGCAACACACTTTCTGATTTATCAAAGAAGTCAAGAAAACTTCTAGCGCATTGCGAATGCAACACACTTTCTGATTTATCAATGAAAGCGAAAGGAAATTCTAACACATTGCGAATGCAGCACACTTTCTAATTTATCAATGAAAGTCAAGACAAATTCTAACACATTGCAAATGCAACACACTTTCTGATTTAGCAATGAAAATCAAGAAAAAATTTACGCATTGCGAATGCAACCCACTTTCTGATGTATCAATGAAAGTCAAGAACAATTATAACACATTGCTAATGCAAAACATTTTCTGATTATCAATGAAAGTGAAGACAAGTTCTAACGCATTGTGAATGCAACACACTTTCTGATTTATCAATGAAGTAAAAAAAAATTCTGATGTATCAATGAAAGTCAAGAACAATTCTAACACATTGTGAATGGAACACACTTTCTAATTTATCAATGAAAATGAAGACAAGTTCTAACACATTGCAGATGCAACAAACAATGACAGTCAAGACAAATTGTAACGCATTGCGAATCCAACACACTTTCTGATTTATCAATTAAAAGTCAAGAAAAATTCGAACACATTGCAAATGCAACACACTTTCTGATTTACGAATGAAAGTCAAGAGCAATTCTAACACACGCTAATACAGCACATTTTCTGTTTTATCAATGAAAGTGAAGACAAGTTCTAACACATCATGAAATCAACACACTTTCTGATTTATCAATCTAACGCATTGCGAATGCAACACACAATCTGATTTATCAATGAAGTCAAGAAAACGTCTAGCGCATTGCTAATACAACACACTTTCTGATTTATGAATACAAAGTCAAGAAAAATGTTAACACATTGCTAATGCAACACACTTTGTAATTTATCAATGAAAGTAAAGAAAAATTCTAACACATTGCTAATGCAACACACCTTCTTATTTATCAATGAAAGCGAAGGAAAATTTTAACACATTGCGAATGCAATACACTTTCTAATTTATCAATGAAAGTCAAGACAAATTCTAACACATTGCTAATGCAACACACCTTCTTATTTATCAATGAAAGCGAAAGAAAATTTTAGCACATTGCGAATGCAACACACTTTCTTATTCATCTGTGAAAGCAAAGACAAATTCTAACACATTGCAAATGCAGCACACTTTCTGATTTATCGATCTTCAAACGTTTTAATAGCACAACCTACCAAATACTGTTGGAACTTTTGCCGCCATTGTGACATCATGACTTTTCATGTTCCTTAGTGTCAAAGAAATTCATGATTTGTTGCTATATTTCGACAAGAAAACGGTCAACGTTAGAATGGGGCTAACGATCTTGTTTTTGAATATTTGAGGACGTTAATGGTGATTTTATTGTCGCAAATATCCGCTGTGGCAGTAAAACATTACGGAAATCCTCAAATCCTCGAATACAAGCCTGCTATCCCCTAATTTTCCAACTGTAGCTCATATTGATCACACATTGCCTACAAATAAGTCTCAGCTGAGACCCAGTGAAGATGGAAACAAGATGCATTTGTAGTAACGCAGCATAAAACAGTTCCTCAACCTTTGTTTCAATAACAAAACCCATAATGGACTGGAAGGAATAGTTCCCTATGTGACAAATTAATGGAAAAATAAAAAAGTATCAGACTTCTCCCTTCGCCTAATCTAAATGGCTACTATATGTGTGACATATTACGCCATTTCATAAAAAAGAAAACGTTAGTGGAAACTAGCCTTTGTTTACTGGATTTTATTTTTAAATTTGGCCATATTTTATGATCTTGGTAAATGTACTTGAACTGTCTGTCGCGATTTGAATTTCGATTACACTGTATACGGAATCATTTTTCACATAAATAAGCAAATGTAAAATCAAGTTTCTTCAAAAGAAATGCTCAAAAAATCTCTCTCTATAAGGGTCAAAATTTTCGTTGAGACAAAGTAAGATTGGTTCTGAGCTATCTTACAATTAGGACTAACCATAAACCCAGGCAGTGATGAATTCTGCGAAGTAGTTTCCACTTGATCAATTTAAGAACGACGTAGTCTCATGGGTTTTGAAAACAAATAATAATAATAATAATAATAATAATAATAATAATAAAGCAAAACATAACAAGAATATAAATTTACCAATTTAACCGGTAGTAGTTCTCTCCAAAAGGATATTTGCTAAGTAATGTGAGAAATTATTATAACCAAACAAGCAAGTTATAGTTCATTAGCTGCTTTTGAAAATTGAAATAACACTCATACATATCAGCATAACGAATATTTCTAGTCACTAAATTGGTTTTCTATTAGTAGAAAATACATAGAGGATATCTACATTTTTGAGAAGACACAAGGAAATATTTCACGAATGAAGTGGCGAAGCCACATGTGACAATGCAAAATGTTTCCACTTCACGAGTGAAATATTTCCTTATATCTAATAAAAAAAGTCGATTTTCTTGTTATTATATATTTTCAAAGTAAAAAGCCGTCGATTTGCATGGATTTGTTCTATATATTCTGTGCAAAATGCGATTATGCATTACTTCATCGATCAAAAGAAGCTCTGAAATTTACAATAATTTTAGGACTGCGACCTTTTACAAATCTAACATGTACAAATAATGCTTCAAATTGTGTATCTTGTCAAATTAATTACTGTTTTCAAACGAAATGAACAGATTTTTACTTTTGTTAACATTTCTTGAGCGGATTGATACAGAGAGCACTATTGAGATGTGGGTCCAGTAGAAACGTCACAGAGCGGTCACATTCTTCAAATTTAAGAGCGTAACATCTTTCAACAAAAGATTTTATGATTGTGAGTTACTTGCATAGATTTTGGTTCTTTATTATGTTCATTTATGCATTCAAAAGTGAATTTTCGGCCTTGGCAAGGTTGCAGTCTAGTTCGGTAACATACACTACACCCGAATTTCGATTGTCACTTAATATCGGTTTGCAATCAACACTCATCAATGCCCGATTTCTCCATCGTTTTAAAACATGTGTTAGAATCGCTACTTAAACTATTTTATTACTATTTTTAACCAAGCGTTTTTCCTAAAAATGTGTTCGTTTTCCGTAGAGTGTAAAAGGCATACTATACTGTATGGGTGACAGAATGTCGAATTGCAACAGTTCATTTAAGTTCAGTCACTAATAAAGTTAATACTAGAAGTCTACGTTTTGGAGTTCGTTTTTAATCATTTTCTGATGGCGCCTCCTTATTGATTAAATAAATGGATACTAGAGGGTCTACAATCTTGACACATTTTAAGATCTGTTCATCCTGAGAGAGAGAGAGAGAGAGAGAGAGAGAGAGAGAGAGAGAGAGAGAGAGAGAAAAGGATCAGAAGAAGATGAAAACTGAAATATGCCTGAATATGGTAATAAAGATTTGAATAACATACATATTGGCAGATATATTTTCTAAATGGGAAAAGAAAGTAGTTCTAAAAGTGATATCGCCAATATGGAGATATCATTTTTCTCCCACTGATATATTTAAATATCTCATTATGAAATATATACTAATAGATCAGTTTTCGATGTATCTAAGGGGGTAAACGTTTGCTCTCTCTCGTCGATTTATCGTATTTGACAGTACAACTGGGCTGAATGGCTTTGAGGCAACGGCAGCATAAAACCAAATTGATGAAAAGGGACTTGAGCTGACACAACTTCAATTAAATGACACGTGAAACTGCGGTGCAGCTTACATTTCTAGAGAACAGTTTCTGGTGTCATGTAATTGAAGTAATTTGCCATAAGAAACTAGCAGCGACAATCCTCTCAATTTACATTAAGAGAAGCGACGAATCTTCTCCCGGGATAGGGGAGAGTATGTGATATCCTGCAATGCTTTGGAAAATATGCTGATTTACAGATTACAGATTACATATAATAATGATAGCATTGAAATAGGCAACATACCCGCTAAGGCCTAATAGCAAGATGGTAAAAACAGCACAGTATAAGAATGGATAAAATTACGTATTTGATGTTGGTTAACGCACAAATTTGTATACCGTTAAATGTATAGTACAACTTTAAGATCTTGCGTTATTTATATGGTCACTATACAATGATTCAACTAACGAAAAAAAAGAATTCATGGAAAACAAAGTTCTATTTTAAACAAGACATGGTGGTTCGGTTAATGAGGTAATTATTTTATGTTCAACCAGAGGAAAGGTTACATTTAACATAAGTTTTAAATCATTTATACATCTCAAAGGATTGAAGAAACGTTGCAAATTGCTAAAATAAAAGTGCCTGTTTTAGACGGTCATCCTTTTAGCTTGTGACAACACCTAAAAACAATTTACCAGGCATAAAGTATTTTCATGATCTTTTGTTCCATTTTAAATGACCGGCAAAGAACATTATTTAAGAATTTAAGACATTTTTGCAACAGTTCTGACAGTCAAGTTGCTAACATCAATCAGCTGTGGAAACAAATTAAACGGGACAAACATAGATACACTGAATTGAAGGAATGGTTAACTAAACAGAACACCTATATATTGCACAAGCAGACAAGCACTATAATTCCGAATAGATGGGTCTAAGGTAGAGCTGTGGACACTATTGACATGAAGGCATATTAAAAATAGATAAAGAGATACTAGCACATTTTGACAGTGACAGACGTCTTGTCATAATACGCATGGGCTGAAAAAGTTAAAACAGAACAATGGAGATGACATACACGATGCTTTGAGATACATATGTAAAGAATTAATCCTGAAAAGATACAGTTTGATATGGGAAAAGAGTTTTGCAACAGGAAAGTTAAGGATTTCCTCAAAAAGGAAAACAATGTGTCATTCACAGCTTCCTCAGACAAAAGACGATTTGTGCTTAAAAGTTTTAACATAACTCTAAAAGGTTAGAATGTGGAATTATCTCACTCAAATTGAAACCAGAAAATGGGATGGTCTTTTAGAAATATAATTGCAGGTTACTATGACACTTATTACAAATTAATAATATTGAATTTTGTTAAAGCAAAGCAGTTAAGAATATAGATCAAAATTATGAGTAAACCTATTCGGTTACCTGAGAACAGATACACCTAAAATTGGCAAACCGATCAGAATTCAGATTTACATAACACTCTTTGAAATGGGCTTACTTCCTTGCTTCACAGGAAATATTACATACCGGAAGGCTTGAAGGGAGAGGATATAAAGAACATGTTTTACTATGTTACCTATGTATGACAAACAAAATGACATATACAAAGTTGAACAGATTTTAGGACGAATACATCGAACGGTAAAATGTATGTACTCGTGAAATGGAAAATATATGATGAATCGTTCAACATTTGGAAACTGTGTGAAATAATTGTGTCATAAATTAATAACCGAAGAAGAAGAGAAGTATTAAGTAGCATTAAAAATGTGAGTTTTTGAAAGACGACAAGTTTCTGAGATGTGATTCGATGTGGAAAAATTGTGCAACAGAAAATCAAGGAGCTAAAAAGATGCATACTATGTGAAAAAAAAGAGTTAAAATTACCTTGCAAAACATCACATGTATACAGCAAAATGGTAAAGTTTAAATAATTAACCTTAGATTTAAACAAAAAAATAGCAACAACAACACCTGTTGCTTGAGATTTACTTTAACATAATGAATAGGTTAAGTCTCCTTAACCAAGTTAAAATAGTAAATGCATTTAGCGAGATTAAAGTTTGCTATACTGAAACTCAATTGGTTTTATATACAAGCCATTAAACAGTTTGGATAGCTAAACTTAAAATTTGACAATGATTATTCTGTAAATAGATACGGAACTTTGTGTAACATGAGATTATGGCAGACTCATCTAAACTAGACAGCGTGGAAAGCAAAATATTTTTGTGGCATTTGTTACGGGTATTAAATAAACAGAAATGTACCAGAATTAGTTAAATTGGTCTACAGGTATCGCGTTCACTTTCAAAAAGATAGACTGTTATCTAAATGTTCAACGCCTTTCCCTGGTAAATAAGCTTTAAAATGCAAACAATTGCAACATTGCTTTGAAAAATATAGAACCATTCACAACATTCCTCCTCATTACGACTGAATATTCACTATTTTGATATAAATACATCTAATCATACTACTAGGGGGTGCTATCTTGTATCAATGGAAGGGTTATAATCCTCTTTAAGTTGATCATAAACCATAAATATCACATCCAATACTTATTCATGCATTGATCCTACAATGTATTAATGAAAGCTCATAATCAATTTTTCCTATGATTTACAGGCATTGATGACACACAATTCCTTCAGAGGCTCCGCACAGGGTGGTTTTGACATGTGATTTATAGATTGTTGCATATCATTCTATCGTGACAACCTGCTTTTGGACTGGTACCCAGTGCGATTTTAGTGAAAAACAGAATAATATTATAATATACTAGGAATTAATGGACTCCAAAAATTCGATAATTACCTATCGAAATGAATGTAAGTGATTGAGTGAATTTATTTGGAAAATTGAGATGAAAAATCAATGTCGCTCAGCAAGTTGATTACTGCAGACGAGGAAAAGGAAAAGGACGGACTCATTCTGTTTCTGCAGTACATATATATTGCAAGGCTAAATCAAAGTATCAGAAATTATGTAATCTCATTTAAGGTGCACGAGTTTGAAACAGAACAGTCATTACACAGTCAGGTTAAACACTATCAGACAGTGCTAACACGTTAATTTTATGCAAGCAAAGTCATGACTCAGATGAAGACATCAGACAAATTTCCTATTTTTTAAACAGTTGGTTTTGTTTTCACCTAATTCTAATGTTTCTTTAATGTTTAATTAATCCTTTCAATGTTTACCCTGAAAACTATCTGCTCCAATTATTTTAGATGTCCAGCCAATTGAAAATGACCTTTTTAACTTTCAACAGTTTCCTACTGCTCTTGCAATACATCTATTTTATTTGGATCTCTTTCCATCGGATGTCTGTTTCTAAGTTATTAGTATGCTTTCATACATTTTAAAATCAGCTTTCTTAGATTCCATTTTCAAATTGATAATTTCTACCGCATTTACATAACCTATTAATTCTGTTCCCTCTTGAGTAGTGAATAATCTTTTCACTGGAGGCTCTTCATTTGTATTTTGTACATGGTAATAACGTGTAATATATTCGGCTTTTAATGCTTTGGAATTGAACGATTTATCTGTGTCTATTGTGGGCATTTTGATATACTCTTGGACTTGTACACTAGGACAATTGTCAGAAAATGTGAACCTAGAGGTATTTATTTTAGGAAAAGTTGGTAAATCATGTTTTCCACATGATTTGGGTATGCTGAAACGGAATATTTTGTTTACCACGCTCTATTTTGATGTTTTATGACCAAAATCGCCCAAAAACTAAATGGCCGCATTGCGAAACTTCAAACGCCCATAACTTCTAAACGGGGGTGATAAAGCCATGATATTTGCGTCGAAAACCATGTTTTTGGACCTACATTGCAACCAGAACGAGGACACTGTTCATGGTTGGGCATGATGACCAAATGATTCACAATGAAACCTTTCCAGCTAAAATGAAACTGGACAATAAAGATGAAAACAACATTGTGCCAGTGCTACAGAGATTCAACGTGTTTGCACCAGACATGTCCTGTGATGTTCTCCAGAATATTGCTACTAAGGATCTGACAACTAGTGATTATCAGGAATCTCTTTTGAATGCTCAGGAGCTCGGCCAAATAAAAATTTACACTTTTGGGAAGGAAAGACTAATCGTCTCTGATGATGGTCATACACAAGTCAAGTTCTGAGATCACCTACACAAGTCAAATGCACTGATCTTCTCATCTCTCTAGAAAGTAGAAACATAAGCCAAGGGAAAAGAAATCACTAAGGAGGCAGACAGGAATATACTTCAGCGCCTTATCACTGCCTACCAGGCTGGCAGGAAGGTGGGTCTACACTAGATATTACAACATGAGCTGATTAATGTGTGTCAGTTGCCCCTGTATACAAAAATTGGAGTCTAAGAACTGGCAATAAAGCCATTCTAGTCGATGTGATGACCAAGGGTGTGACCTTTCCACCAGAGGTTACCCTTGATAGAAAGTCCTGCCTGGTGATAGATGGCCAGGTCCTCGTAATGTCACCTGGGAAACCTGCAGGAGTCACGAAATTTGGTGAACTGGCACGTACATTTGTCGAATTTGTCGTTCATGCGAGCCGACCCTTTGACAAAATCGATGTTGCTCTTGATCAAAATAGA
Organism: Margaritifera margaritifera; assembly: GCA_029931535.1. Taxonomy (NCBI): domain Eukaryota; kingdom Metazoa; phylum Mollusca; class Bivalvia; order Unionida; family Margaritiferidae; genus Margaritifera; species Margaritifera margaritifera. The sequence goes on along the minus strand of JAQPZY010001335.1, from coordinate 876,753 downwards.
GAAAACTACATCAAGGCTGCTTCCATTAACAAACTCTAAAAATATTCTCGTCGGATCAGAAGAGTAGTGGTATATAGCTCTGTGCCAGTCCCCATCAACTGGACTGACTTTCTAGCTGGTCCTGCTAACAAGGCAGATTTAGTGCGCTTCCTCTCCAACTGATCGCAAATGCTCCTTCAGACAAAACATTAGCAGTTGCTGGTGGATTCCAGAGCGAGGACGAAGTACAGACATCCAACCCTGATTTGTACATTAAACAGCTACAGACCAACATGAGGAGACAGATACAAGGCTTATCCTGCGTTGTATACACACCAGTGTAGAGATTGTTGTTGTATCAGCACGTGACACATGTGCTGGTTCAACCGGATGTACATTTCCACAAAATGAAGTGCAAAAAGATGTGGATAAGGGCAAGCACATCCAAACGTCATAAATATATTCCAGTGCATGAAATCAGGCAGACGCTTTCCTTCACCGAGCCAGTCTTTGAAGCTCTCCTCCCTTTCCATGCAATAATAGGATGTGACTCGGTATCCTACTTAGACTGCACGAAAAGTGTTCAAAACAGGCAATCACCTCCTCAAAGACCTTGGGAAAGAAGCAATGGCAATATAAACAACAATGGATGCAGAGAAGTTTAAGTGCAAGTTGTACAGTGTACCAGAAGCAAGCAGCTGTGCTGAGGCCCGCGGGTGAATTGTTTTGCAAGTGCAAAATCAAAAAATGCCTCCTAAAAAGCACTACATCCTATATCTGATGCGCTAAGATTGCATATTCAACGAGCACACTACCAAGGCATGATATGGAAGCAGGCCATCAGTCCACAGCCTGTCCTACCATCACCTGAAACCATTGGATGGAAAATATAAGATGGACAGCTGTCACCAAAGATTCCATCACTTGCCCCAATTCCAGAGTAGTGCAAGGATATTGTCTCATGTCGATGCACAAAGAGATACACATTGCATTATTGCATCTGCAGGAAGTGAAACTGACATGCACTGGAGCTCGCAAGTGTGCAAACAATGCAGCATTTTTAGGAACAAATTTGGCTTAAAAGAATACCTGTTAATGTTATGTGACTGTTAATATTATGTGAAGAAAGTGCTCTACTAGTACACAAATAAATTAAGAATCAGCAATATATTTGTTACATCCTTTTCCATAACTATTTTCAATTGAAATGTTTTTCATAACAGTTTCCACCCAGATATATTGAACACAGCGGTACTATGATGTGTTCAGTATGTTTGTAAGCATTAAAAACATGGTATTAGACGCAAAAATCATGGTTTTAACACCCCCGGTTCAGATGTTATGGCCATTTGAAATTTCGCATTAGGGTCATTTTATTTTTAAAACTTTTTGGGGCGATTTCGGACCTAAAAATCAAAATAGAGCATGGCAAACAAAATATTCCGTTTCAGCACATACCTAAATCCTTTGCAAACAGTGGTATGCCTACTTTTCATCAAAAATGTCTCCTAAACTTTGTTCAGCATCATATCTGAGAAATTGTCATAGTCTATTGCATTGGTTGTCGGATTTAAACTGTTGGTTCAAGCGGATATAAGGTTGTTTTTGTCTGTTGTGCTTTGACAGTTTCTTTAATTTCTTGTAATATAGGAAACACATATCCTGAAAATGCAACATTTACAAATGCTTTTTGAACCAGAACTTTGGAATAAATGTTTGGCTCCTTTTCTTAGATTTTTCCAAATTATTACCTTTCATCTGCTTATCTACAGATCCATCTCTTATCGTTTGGTTTTGTTTTTCTTTCAGCCAAAACGTTTTTGTTTGATATGTCTGTTATATTCTAACTCGGTTTATTTCCGTGTAATAAGACTATAACGTGTAGTCTTCAAATTATAAAATCATTTATTATGAACTGATATTGTTGTTTATTTATTTTGAATCCATTTATGGTGTCCTTTTGCACCTGCTGATTATGTCTGCTTCAAAAGTTTGAGGAGTTTTAAAATCTTCAATTGATAAGTTAGATTCAACATTAGTAATAGAATTAGAAGAAAGCTATAAACTTATCTAGATTTAAAATAAAAACAGCGGTATAGTAATTAAAATATTTGCTTGTATCAAATTCAAAATTATTAACAGTTTCATACTTCATAGTTTTTGTTTTAAAAATGTACTCTGTTGTTTACTAAAGTAATTTCAATGCGATTTTCATAATAAAAGAACTTAATTCCTCAGACACTTTAAAACAAGGAATTATGTTTTTCTTTATTTCCTTAGTTGAAATATGCATAGTTTTTCTATTTACTGACTTGACAATATTATTTTAGACTACTCTTTTACACTATTTAAGGCTGTATCTAAACCGATATTAGTTTCTGATACTACTATAGTTGTCTTCTCACAGAAGTCAACTAATATACGAATAAGTTCATCAGATATTTTATATTTTAGTACAATAACTTGCTCACCATTCATATCTATCTATCTATCTATATTAGACTTTTGTATTATAGTTCTGAAAGTCAAGTTGCAAACATAAATATCAATCAATTATGTGAAACAATTTAACATGGCAACTATTAACATAATTATATTCTGAACTTAAAAGATTGGTTAACTGAACAATCTGCATACACAATGCACAAGCAAGCTAGAGACAGATTTCCATAAGGAAGGGTTTCTGTTAGTCCCGTAGTTGATCAGTTTCAGGAAGACATCGTTGACATGAAAGCGTAGGAAAAATATAAGAATGGATATAATTACACTTTGACGGTGATGTATGTCTTCTCAAACTACGCCTTGGCTAAGAAAGTGAAAACAAAAATGGGAGACGACGTGCACCAGACTTTTAGAGTAATCTATGATGGAAAAAAAGAATACAGTTCGATGAAGGAAAATAATTTTACAACCGAAAGTTTAAGGAATTGCCAGAGAAAGAAAATATCGAATGTTTTTTCACGTACTCGGACAAAAAAACTGTAGTTGAACGGTTTAGTTGAAGTCTTAAGACTAGAATGTGAAATTAATTTACTGAAATTGAAAGCAGAAAATGGGTAGATACATTACCTAACCTTATTGATTGATATACTAATCGATATGTATGTCGCCAATTAAAGTCAGTGACCCAAATAACAGGTCTAAGATATAGATTAACTTACTTGATTATCTAACAACTGATACCCTTGGAACTCCTAAATATAAAATATGTGAGAAAGCTAGAATCTCAAAATGTAAATATATTTTTACTAAAGGTTATCTTCCTTGTTTCAGAAAAGAGATTTTAGCAATCAGACAAGTAATTGTAGGAGATCTTGTAGTAATTAAATTGGAAGAAGTAAAGGGAGAGAATATTGAAGAAATATTTTACGAGAAGGAGTAATCTCCATGCAACAAAAGAGATGATGTATTTAAGGTTGAGAAAATGTTGAAACTTAAAGAATGAATGGCCAAAAAAATATGTTCCGTAAAACTGAAAGGAAATGATAATTATTTTAACAGTTGCGAGCCTTCAGAAAATATAAATTTTATGAAAACGTAGTACTGAAAATTAATACAAAATCATTGAAAAATAGTTGTGAAGCAAATAGCCTGGTTATTGCATACTTTCTGAAAAAAAATATAATTCTGAAAAATTCTTACAAAGGTAGTATTAAAAAAGATAATTTAAAAAATTTCAGAAAGGTTTATTTAAAATAGTTGTGATATAAACAGCCTGGCTATTTGATAAATTCTGAAAAACGTAATGCCAAAAATTTTTTAAACAAATTACGCAAAAGTTGCGTTTAAATAAATTCATTAAGAGTATTTTATTTTTTTAAAAGTGGTACAATAATTAGTATCGCTATTAGATAGTAAAATTCCAAATCTAAAAAACGTAAATTAGTACCACCTTTAATTAAGCTTTCTACATGACGTGAATCAATGCAATTATTCGTACAAACTAACAAAACTTGTAGCAAAAGGGTAGCGGATACTTTTAGAACAAATTATCGAATATAGATTCTATGGAGAAAGAAATTATAATCTTTATATATTTTTTTATGATGTTGAACCATTTCTAAGGAAATAATGAATAAAAAGTGTAAGATGTTTAGATCGGTGACTATTCAACTCTATTTACCTATTAGGAATGCGGGATCAATATAATGATAATGCTCTAGATTTGTATTATAGAACTGGAAATATTAACATAATGGACATCAATGAAATGGATAATGTTATCAAAATGATGTTTGATATTACGGACAGCATTTGGTAAAGAAATAAGTAGTGACTCAAATTGAGCTTATATTAGAGTAAACTATTTAACGCTACATGTAGATAGTTATGCACCTTTAAGACCTCTAATATCTCTCTAATACAGATTTACCGGATTGGGTTAAAGCTAAATAAAGCTCATAATAATATTCAGAATATAGATGATAACAAATGATATTTTTATGAAATTGAATCAGTTAATATTAAAACCACAAAAAAAACAACCCAAAACATACAACTTAGAAAAATACTCACATTGGTATTCCTGATTAGGATTAGAGATATCGATAGTTTTTAAGAAGAATTAAAAATATTAGCAAATTTGTATGAGATAGTTCAAGGAAAGGGAATAAAAGTTCGAGAACAAGAAAAAGAATAGTTCACAACTTGCCTTAAAGAACAAGTTCTAAAACGTAGATATACTGATTCTAACTGGTGGTGAGAATTATAATTATTGCGGGATAAAAGATTTATCAAAATTAATATCTGCACAGGTAGATAATCATACAAAATAAAAATCCTTCTGTAAAAGTGGTTTCTTTTAAAAAATAAAATTTAATGTAATAACGTTGCCAATAATATAGACATAATGTCTTAAGAGGGACCTGTGATAAAGTTTCAAAGTTATCAAAGCAAACTTAAGGCCATTTTTTTGTGATATATTGCGATTGCGAAAGTATCATTGTTCGGATAAATAATTACATGCAGGTGTTAATGAATCATGGACAGACAAAACAGTTACATACTACATTAGAATCTTACTTGCATATTAAATCGGTTATAGATTAGTACGAGCCAATACTTTACAGAGGAGAAGACTGCATTGCAAACATTTTATAAAAAAATGAAATTAACTAAAACAATTCTCAATGAAAAATTAAATCCTAAAATTGTATAAAACATATAGTAACAAAAAAGATGAAAAGCATTATATTTCAACTAATACTGGCCATATTTTATGAAAAAGTAATAAGTTCTGATTGAAAGTTCATCAAAGGCCAAACAAGTTACAAAGTTCGAGATCACGATGACATAACTGGTAAATATAGAGGACCTGTGCACAATGATTGTAGCTTAAATTAGGAATGTCCTAAATATATACCTCTATTTATCCCTAATCTGTCTGGATATGATTCCCAACTGTTCATAAAGATGCTGCAAGGAATGATCTGGAACATGAAGTCACTATTATACGCAACAATGATGAAAACTATGTAAATACGTTCAGAAAAGATGGAAAAAAAGAGGCTAATACGAAAGGGTCCATAGGATCAGCTTTATCGGTGAATCTTTAGAGCAACTTGCAAAGCAAATCTAGACAATGGTACAAATATGAAACAAAACGTAATTTTAGAGCCATTTAAATGTTCGAAGATAACACGTTCTAAACATATTTAAGAAAAGACATATATCCATATGAATGCATGAATTATTTTGATACGTTCAAAGGAACAAAAGTACCTCAAATGGAAACGTTTAATTCGAATTTCTCAGGGTCTGGAATTAGCAAAGTGGATTACCAATACATAAAATATGTCATCAAACAGTTTAATTAAAGACACTTTAGATCTTTACAAATATTCTTTGTAAAAAGAAGTTATATTTTTGAAGAGTTTAGAATGTATGTATACATAACAATAAACTGTATACTATAAATAATAATAAACTGTATCCTGCTCGCTATTTCATCGCACCGGGACTAGCGCATGATGCCAGTTTAAAAATAGCTGGTGTCAAAGTACCGCTAATAACTGATTATGATATTTTGTTTCATGATGGAGTCAGGAATTAGAGGTGGAGTTTGCATGATCTCCCATAGGTATGCTAAATCAAATCATGAGTATTATCATAAAAATGAGATTCTGAGCAAGACCGATGACTCATTCCAAAATCTTATATTCCTTATGTAAACTCTACCAGTCTTTATGGTTAGGCTATGAGTAGCCAATATCTGTTGAAAATTTCAAATAGGCAAACAAATATAATGGAAATATAATGACAGTTTTGGAGGAATTCTAGAAGTAGACATAGACGTACCGACGCATTTGCATGATTATTTTAAAGAGCATCATTTAGCACCAGAATACCAAATCCTAATGAATCTGATTTATCACGATTAACGAAGAAATTGATAGAAGATAAATAGGGTACAAAATGTATTATTGTGCACGTAAAACTGACGAAAGATATGTTATTCATTCTCGCAATTTGAAGTTGTCTGTTACGTTAGAATTAAAATTAAATAAAGATACACATAATATTTTTATTCAATCAAGAGATGGTGTTAAAATCATATATTGAATTAAACACATCATTGAGACAAAATGCAACCAATGACTTTGAAAAATTATTTCTTTAAACTAATGAATATTGCCGTGTTTGGTAAAAACAAAATAGAAAGAGAACTAAGGTAAGAATATGTGCGAATGAAGAAAATACTTTTAGCTACAAAAAAGATATTTCATTGCAAGGATAATCATAATGGAAAACTATATGGCGTTTGTAAGCATGAAAAACAATAAATAAAACTAACAAAATCAGTTTATGGTGGCTTTACAGTATTAGAAGTACGTAAGTTGCTTATAATTTCTACTACAAAACATTTATAAACCACTATGATGATCAAATGAAGCTGATAATGACGGATACAATTTCTCTATGTATTATTGTAGAAACAGATACATTTTATGATGAGATAAAGAAGAGTATTCAATATTTGTTTTATACAAGTGACTACAAACTAGATAACATATTTAACATCCCACAGGTAAATAAATAATTTTTTTTTTTACAAATACTAGGACTTTGCAATGGCAAATTAAACTGCATACCGCTGCAAGAATGTTTTAAACTCAGAAGTAAAGTATATTCCCTCAGAACAGATGTAGAAGAAAGAAAAGTAAGTAAAGGCATTTAGACATTTTTAATTGAAAAGAATATAAAATTGAACATGTACAGGGACACTTTGTTTAACCATACTGTAAATCACCATGAGATACATTTAGTTAGTTCCTGCCATTAAAAGATATATAATACTACGTTGAATAAGATTGTCCTTTCACCTCATCATTTAGTGGATAGCATAAACATATGGTTACTCTAATTCTGCCTTGTAACTAAATTGGAATTCAAGCCTCACCAATAGTTTATTTCTTGTATTTTCTTTTAGCTTTACAATTATTTCATCTTTCATAACTTCAGGGTAAAAAATTATTTTGTGCAAAAATATTTTCCAAATAATGTTTATCTTTTGAATAAAATGTCACTAAAAACCTAACTGTTTCTCCTAAGTCTTCTGTTACATAATTGTATTTTCGAACTATCAACCATAGAGATATCCACTAATATCTACCACTAAATGCTAACTTTGTTAGCTTGGTTACTTTCTTTTTACATCATCTAAATTCGAACAATCGTCAATTAGAAACAAAGTAGTAGCTGTTATATACTAATAAGTAATTATAACCATTTTTCTAATCTATCTCAGTGATCTATTACAAGTGCATTCTACTCTCTAAACATCCTTTTTCTATTGCAAGTCTTTTTGCACACATATCTTGATATATCAAAATTAGACATAGATTTATTATTTTGTTTTAACTTTTATTTTAATCTTCACAGATTAATTGGAGGTGATTTAATTTTCGATTACTTTTTATCTTAACTTTAACACTTCCTAAATTATGTAGTGAGAACATTCTGGCTAAAAAGAATGAATAGTGTATTAGTATATTATATGTATGAAATTAGTTAATAGTTTAAATACATCTACAACAAAGTTCTAAGAGCTTTGATCACTGTTTTCTCTCTTTAACACTTTTGATTTTAAGTATGTTAACTTACTCTTTATACTACCATCTTTTATTTTTTTCTTCCATTTTCACATATTAGATATTCATCATCAATTAATCCATTTGTTTGCATATTTCATACTTTGTGAATAGCTTACCAGAAAAATATTCTCTCTCTGCTGATTTATTCATTTATTAATGTCATAAATATTTTAAATTTAAAAAAGAACTAGTGTACTTATATTCGCTTCTCTCTTTCTCTCGCTCTCTCTCTCTCGAACATTTTAGCTTTTATTTGGACATTCTGAATATTTACCTGTGCATCAGACACAAAATAAATATACATTTTGTGCACGTCTGCGTTATTTTCTGTTTATCTGCACATGTCTTCATTGTTGGACATCAACTAATTTATGTCCTGTACCGTGTAATCTGATGTTCATCAAAGAAATAGTTCTTTCCTTCATTAAACTGTTGTTTCATTTTGTACCCTTGTGAATAAAACATGTTCGGTTCTCCTTCTACAGTAATCGTTATTTTATCTATTGCAGAATTTTCAGTCTCAGTCCCAGTGTTTTTTTTTTTTTTTTTTTTTTTTTTTTTTTGTTCTACATAGTATCAATGCTCCTTTTAAACCCACTCTCTCAGTGAATCGGGTATGACATTAGTTAAGGTTGTATTAGCAGTCACATCGATAATTCTCTCTCTTCTGATGTAGTCATAAAAGAAAGAAAGTCCATTTCTGTACTTTTCGTTAACAGAGTTAGCCAATATATCGGAAGTAATTGTGTCGTCCTGAAGACAAATATTTTCCAATTCGTAATCCTGGTTAGCGCCAACTATCACTTCAGACACTTTCTCTAATGTAATCGTAAATCTAAGATCTTGATGAGGAACAAAAGGATACAATGGACAACGATCTGTTACTATCTAGAAATCGAGGAATATTCTCAAATTCTTTCCGTATACGATAAACTAAACAGCTGCAGTACCAGTGTTCTGCGCATTATCCGTTCCTGACTTTAAGTTTCTTAGTTTGTAATTCATAATGCCCTGCCCTATTCTATTTGTTTTCAAAGATATTGGTAACCACATATCTTTAAATGACATGAACATCTCTTAATCATTTAGCTTGAAATTACTATTGTAAGAAATTGTTATATCTTTAACAAGTGCTCTTTCCTATAATGTATGCAACTGAATTATTAGCATCTCCTTTGATCTTCATATCAAACAAAACAAGCAAACAAAAGAAAAACAAAATACCATGTCAAATAAATATACTTGGTTTTAATTTAGTTATCACAACCTGCAAATGTTTCTCGGTTTCTATACTACTCAGAGTCTACGTAATACAATGATTGGATTAAGATATTTTACACTTTGTAGTGTGTTTTTGTACATTGTATGAAACAAAATCACCATTTAAAACTTTTTTGACTGGTAAAGACTCTATCAAAGTACAACAATAACCGTTAAATTAATTGCTTGTATTATTGATTTGGTCTCGAAAAATGTAATCATTTTTAGGTTTAAAAAAACTACAGAAATATTTTGCGGCCTAAAATTATTGCCATTATTTTTTCAAGTTGATCTCTATTCGCTTCGCTTTTCTCTTCCTCTCATTTAAATGTTTGAAATAGACAGCTTAGACTAACGCCTTTCCATTTCTAGTTTAATTAGATTCTGAAACGTGAACTTTTTACCTCTTTTCTTACTGGTTTACTAGCTAAACTTGAGACTTGTTCTCTCTGATCACTAGCTCGATCACTTTCTTCACTGTCTTGTTCTTTAGAACTAACGGATTTCACTTTATTTAGCTAAAACTAAGGTCTATTATTTTCTCTCTACTTTTGCTCACAACTTTGCTGGAAATATACTTATCTGTTTGCTGTCTAGAACTCCTTTTCTAGGGCACGTCGATCGCTTATCTCATTATTTTTTGATTCTCTTCCTATAATTTGATACTTGTTCTCTAGATCTTGTCGGATTTTCTCTCGCTCTCTGTTCACTGTCTTGTTCTCCCGCTTTGAATAAATTAAACAAGATTTCTAACAACAACAATAAGTAATCCCCAATTTAATAATTTGTTGATTGAACATCTTTGAACTTGTGAACATGATCGCTTTGGTCTTTGTTCAACATTTCTGCTTTGGCTTTTTAAAATTCTTGCGCAGGTTTTTCCAGAATTGTCGTCCTAGTTCGACTCGACGTGGATCTTTCTTCTTTTTTAAAGTTGCCTTACTTTTCTTAGAAATGTCTTCATTTTATTCTTTCTCTCACTTTCTTCCATATAATTTACAACAAAATTAGTGAGTTCAAATAAATATTATTTTAAGAATAGTTACAAGTAAGTAAAAACTATTTACTAACGAACTAGAACTTTGCTTACTAACTTGCTACTTGTTCTATAACTAACTTTTATATCAAGTTGCTAATGTATTTGTATGCTTTATATCTTCTTCTATTAATATTTAACAATATAGGACAGAGATACTACTGTAAGAGTTACTGTAACTATTTGTGGATAAAAATGCATAGATTATAAAAGATCCAGTACACATTACAGAGTTCTGGCACAGACTATGTTTTTAGGAATAATTACAGCAACTTGATCGCTTCACTCTCGTACTTGCGCTCTAACATTTGCAACTAGTGGCTTGATCTCTTTGCTACATTTTCACTTTGCACTCTAGATTCTCTTTTTGATCGTTATGGCAAGTTGATTGCATTCTAAATTGAGCTTGCTCACTCTTTTTACAAGAATATGTTTAAATGTTATTAAAGTTGCACTCAATGCATATAGAGGTAATTCTAGTCTAAAGGGTAAAAATCCAGTACAAAATCTTATTCCATTTGATGTTATGTAATATTCTTGCAACTCTGTAAATCACATAAATTATCAATTGGAAGAAATATACAAATCAGAGATGTTACCCAAGTATTAAGTTTTCATTCCTGCTTTTATTCTTCTAATTATTCGAGAAATGGTGATCTTGCCTGCTCTCTCTCTCTTTCTATATCACTGTTATTTTTTATTTTATTTTATTTTTTAAAATAACTTTTTCGATTTTTTTTTAAAATTAGGTAAAAAGAATAGGGCAGATATTGTTTTAGAGTGAGATTCGATAATCCTATTTAAGATGAAGATAATTACTTTGATGCCAATGATTAAGATGTCGTAATTAGTGGGTCTTATATTGATAATTTAACTAAGAATGGATTTCACAATATTACACAGACATCAGTATATACAGATGTGATTGACTTATACAAAAAATGTATTAAGTATGGTTTCAATATAGATGAAAATCAGTACAACTGTATTAAAATATTATGGATAAAATATTGGCGTATGATAAAATAGGTATTGATAAATTATATATTTCTACTACAGGTAATCCAGGAAAATGTTATTACCTAACATTATAGCTGGGAGTAAAGGTCGAAGTGAATTTCTGAAATCATTGGATTTGTCAGAGAATGAAATGTGTGAGTATTATCAGTTGAAAGTAATAAAATAGTTCTAACGCAACCAGCTCTTAATCTACTTGTACCAACAGCTGAGACCAAGTAAACAATATCAGTTCAAGCAGGCATAGAAATGTAAGTAATTAATACAAATAAACCGTTTCACGAGCAAGTTAGAGAAGCAGATAAATTAATAGATGAGAACAAGTTATTTACATGATTATTTTCTTAAGAAGAAGAAATAAGGAGAATTATTAATATATGCTGAAACGGCTAAAGTAGTAAAATCAAAACTAGATCATGTAAATATTTACGTACATATGTATGATAAGCAAATAAAAAATATACAAAGATGAAATTTCAAAAGAAACAAACGAATAAAAAAATGCAAACTTATAAAACAACTATTACAAAATATTGTAAGTAAAAGGGCACAAACAGTTTAGTATTAACATATTTTGAAAACAACTTTACATAAAATATAAATAATATAAATTTAAGTGTTAGAGGAAGGTAACCATTAGGTGAAAGGTTAAAACAAATGTTTAGGGATAAAGTTGTAACAATTACTACTATTTTTGCAGCTATATCTATGATTGTAACAACTCTTGCTTTATCCATATCTAATTTTGTTAGAAGTTTAGCACGAAGGAAACAACCAATTGGTGACAAAGGCGGAACAAGCCACGAAGGCCGAAGTACTATAGATAAATTCCTTGATAAATAAAATTAGGATTAGAAAAATATTGCAAACATTTTGTTTGAGTTAGCTAAGAAGCAAAAGCGGAATTGCCTGGTAATATTGGCAGTGTAATAAGCTGGCTTTTAAATCAGATGAACAAATTATTTCACTGACATTTGACGATGTTATTTATCTTCTTGTAGCAGTAATTGGCTTCTTGTTTTGCAATTATTATATGTTCTGTTCAATATCAAAGGTACAGACCAACATCAAAATGTATAAAAATAGAGTGACATAAGTTTGCTTAAACAAAATCAAAAGCACACTCCAAAAATATAATTTAATAATATAATCGGAAACTGAAAAGCGCAACACAATGGCAAAGCGCAGAAGAGTGTGTTGAGTAGATGTACACGAAGACGTGGTGGAGAATTTTAAAAGCTGCATTGGAAGAAAAAAAATGTAACAAATTGCAAACGGAGATAATAACATAACTTGTAACTTTCACAATGAAAAATAATTATAAATGTAATTTTTAAAAAATGAACACCAGAGGGCTAGTCGTTCTGCCGGGCAGACGAGTACACTTGTAATTAGGCAAAAGTGATTTCCAGTAGGTCGTTTGCTACGCACGCATATTACAATGTAATAGGTAATATGATCATTAGGTCAGTAAATTAAAAAGGGAAATTGCAACATTCTAATAGATGAGGCATGATGGCAACCATTTATATTATAAATCGATAGACGTAAACTTTTTCAGTGAATCCAACTTACTTTGGATCGAACAAACAATGGAACCTGTCCAATTAGGCCCTTAATTACTCAGAATCCCTACCCATCAGATTTCCCCCTTTGGGTGAGTTGATGTACAAATTACAGACTGTTTAGCGGCCAAAGAATTCTCTCAACATCTTCCTGTATCTCAAAAGGAGTAAATTATGTTGGCAACTTGTAGTTTGCAGGAAAAAAAAAACTTTAAGCGAAGAGATGTCAGTGCTGTTTAATCGATTTTGTCCACAAATGTTCATGTGAAGTCGAGTCTAGTTGAACGAATACCAACAGCACATTATTAATTAAGCATATAGGCAATATATTGTATAGATGAAGAGTATGTTCGAATAGCAGGTTTTCATAACTAAATGTCCTGTATAGATGAAAAGTATTTTCAAAGCGCAGGCTTTTTGGCATTAAATGTCACATATATATGAAGAGTACTTTTCAAATAGTAAGGACTGGACACTTAAGAGCCCCGACATTTCCTACTTGAGTTTTGTCGGGCAGAGTCCTTGATTCAAGAGTTTCTTATGGGTACACAGATAATTAGAATGAAAAAGAGGGTTGAAAAGATCATCATGCATGTATTTGTCATCAGTGAAGATCGATGGCATTCAACTCGTAGCTGTCTTGATCGTTCTACCGCAAGCATCTCTTTACTTGTCAGTCTATACAAAATGAAGAAAAAATCTCATATTGTACCGTTTGCAACAAAATAAACATTGCTAAGTCTTGTCAGTTGTTTTTCACCGCTTACGAATACACTTAAATATTTTCCAACCGACCTATGTACCTACCTATAGCTACATATATACTAATGTATCTTTCTATCTATATATCTTTAGAGGAAATGCTACTCTTTAGTGATGTTAAGGTCCATTAAATGTTTAATTTGTAATACAAAAATTATACGACAAAAAAGGGGACAAAAATAAAAGAGAACCTCGAGAAAAATAGTTCAGAACTTTGTGGAAAACGAGAATAAAAACAAAAATGCTATGAATAGCTTATGAGGTCAATAATTTTATCGAAGTAAAACATCTTTGCAAAATAATGATATAAACGAATTTGAAACCTGAGAGAAATTAAGTAAGCAAAATTTTAGAAAAGAATCGCTGTTATGGAATAATTTTAAAAAATACTTCTATATCATAACAATAATGTAAATGGAGTAAATAATACAACAATTTATATCACCGTTGAACCATCGGTGATTGTTTCAAATTTTTTCACGAAAAGTGGGGTTATATTATTCGAATTTCGACCGTCCGTCTATCCGTCACACTTTCGTATAAGCTCTATAACTGTAAAGCCGCTTGAGATAAAGGGATGAAACTTGGTATACTTCTATATCGTGACCTTATGATGTGTTGCGTATCACACTGGGGATCATATTATCAATGCGAAGGTTTCAGTTCAGTCATTACGTTTTTGGGTCATTTCCTTCCTTCTACTCTGTAACGTTTGAGCAGTTTGGAAACTTGATATACTGATATTGATATAACACCATTAGAAGGTGCGTCGCGTATTACATTTTGGAGTCTTATCTTCACAATGAAGGTCATAGATCAGTATTTACATTTTCTGTCGCACGTTTCCTTCATTCGATAACGATGGAGCCATTTTGGGTTAGATACTGAAACTTGACATACCTATGCATCATTTCCAGAAGGTGCGTACTAGATTGGGTTTCTCATCTTCAAGGTCATGGTCACGGATTATTATCTTGTGTTTTCCATCACATTTTACTTTGCGTCCTATAACATTTGAGTGAGTAGAGAAAAATGGACGAAACTTAATTTAATTACTAGAAAGTTTGTTGAGTTCTACACTGGGGGCCCAATCTTTAAGCTCAAGTTTAAGGGTCAATAATTGTAGTTTCTGTCATATTTTCCTTTCTCCTCTATAACGTAAGCTCAGTGAACTTGATATAGATTGATAACATTTGGTAGACATATACATTGACACTTACGGATGTGTTTCCTAACATTTTCAGGATCCTATTTTGGTAATAAAGGTCACAGGTCAATATTTTTTGCTTTTGTATCTATAACTCTATAACTCAAAGGAGTACTGGGATGAGACGACTCTTGGTACGCTTATTTGTCTCACCCTATAGGTATGTCTATAATTCTATAACCCAAAGGAGTACTGGGATGAGACGACTCTTGGTACGCTTATTTGTGTCATCCTATAGGTATGTCTATAACTCTATAACTCAAAGGAGTACTGGGATGAGACGAGTCTTGGTTAGCTTATTTGTCTCACCCTATAGGTATGTCTATAACTCTATTATTCAAAGGAGTACTGGGATGACTCTTGGTACGCTTATTTGTCTCACCCTATAGGTATGTCTATAACTCTATAACTCAAAGGAGTACTGGGATAGGATGACTCTTGGTACGCTTATTTGTCTCACCCTATAGGTATGTCGAGCAGCACAGTAGAGGTTTAATCTTTACGTTCCAGACTACGGATTCAAATGTGTACCCCATTATGTACTTAATTGATCTAATGAATTTGTACCCCATTATGTACTTAATATTTCCTAATGAATTTGTACCCCATTATGTACTTAATTGCTCTAATGAATTTGGAGAAGGAGCCATGAAACCTTGGTTCTTTCCATGATGAGATACAGTCATTAAACTTTGTAACTTTCCATGATGAGATAGAGTCATTAAACTTTGTTACTTTCCATGATGAGATAGAGTCATGAAACCTTGTAACTTTCCATGATGATATACAGTCATTAAACTTTTGTTACTTTCCATGATGAGACAGAGTCATGAAACCTTGTAACTTTCCATGATGAGATACAGTCATTAAACTTTGTTACTTTCCATGATGAGACAGAGTCATGAAACCTTGTAACTTTCCATGATGAGATACAGTCATTAAACTTTGTTACTTTCCATGTCTGCACAGTAGCATTACAGCTCTGACATAAAGATCATCGTTCGTTATTGTACACTTTTGATGACTTTACAACTGTAGGCGGGGGAGAAACGTTACTGAATATTTTGGTTCACAATTTGACAGGTCTGCAATATCTTCAACAACAGCAAAATGATTACTGCCTTCGTGTTTACAATTTTGCTGTATATATACCTCCTATAAGTCATTAAGTATCGGGTCTGTATAAAATAAGCGAATGATGTACGTTTTACAGCCCAATACATGTTGGATAAATATGTACCTCTGCTCCTGGAGTAGTTTACATTTTATTATGGACAAAGACGTCGATGTGATGAAACTTGAAGGGTTGAATATCTATCAGTGACAAACAGAATTGGTTTTTGGTACACGCAGATTAATGTCTTGCACCTGACGACGGCATATCATGTTTACATGATAATCACTTGATCACGAGAATGTTACTTTTCAGAAAGGCAAACCAGCGAAATAGTCATAAGTGTATAGATCTCTCTGATATTATATTTTTTTCAGATACAGAAAACATGTTGTATTTGATGTTCAAACCTTCAGAAAAGCTATGAATGCTTTATGTTTAAAAGAAACAGGTTGAAAAGAAAGAATGGTGATTATAAAGAATGCACAAATATCTGTATTGCATATTATGAACATGCTAAAGTTTGATAATTAAGAGTAATGCGATAGCAAGATTCTATTTAAAATCAACACTACACGAGAGAGAGAGAGAGAGAGAGAGAGAGAGAGAGAGAGAGAGAGAGAGCGATCTGGAGGGATCACAAATGCATATAACACGCACTTCTGTAACCCTATTAGTGCAGTTGTTGATTGGCCAAGTGGCAACATATAATCGAAGATATTATTAATGGATTAGCCAAAACCATCATCATGATGGTAGTATAGGTCGACTGATATCAATCTGCAATGTGGTGATGTAAATATTATTTTTAACAAAACATAGTATGATCGAAAGCTAGGAAGAAAAGGTTGCATTATTTTAAGTAACACATCAGTAGAAAACTTATTAAGAACGCGAGACGCCTCTCCGTTTCGGTTAATATTGTACACAGAGGGTAATGTTCTCAATAATTGTTTTGAAATTCGTTCTAATAGTTTGCTTATAAATGACATGTTCTATATTTACAATGACAACGACGAACAGAGAACAGGTCGTTAAAAAAATGCCATTAACGAATTTATGTCTCTTTTGTCAATGAAGGTTTGTAAATATATCATTGATTTCTCTCTATAAAAAACGTTCTTGTTGAGATCGTCTAGGAAACAATACTAAGAAAACCTCTCTATTTTCGATTTATTCCTTCAAACAATTAGGATTGACATAATGAAGAAAAACATGAGCACTAAAGCATAAATGTTGCAACACCAACATATTAATTTGAGGGAAGGAGTGAACATGTTTTCAACCTATTCATATTCCAAATTAAGCACAGAAGACGAACAAAGATATGAGTTTACATCAAAATGCGAACTTTGCCAGTTAATTTGTAACTATAAATGTTCATATAATTGCTGTTCTTTTCACCCATGAGGAATCTCTAAAACATAAACAAAATATTATTAACAAAGAATGAATACAATTTAGGAATCCCGTTTTAATATATGCCTCGAAAGTCTTCGATTTATAATTACTGCTCTCCAAATCATATACATCTCCGCTCCGTGATTAAGCATTTCTTGAGCCATGTTAACCTATCGATCTGATACTTCCTTCGCCTAAGAATGGCTTTTCTGCATCACTTTGCCTCTAACATAAATATAGCAACATGGAGGAGCAACAAAGGGATTCTCAAAATGACGCAGCTGATCCTGGATCTTTAGAAACCTTGTATTAAATTGAAGTTTAAATTACCTGGATTGCAGTGCGTTTGAATGAAATTAGTACCAGTAACCAGTCAACTTGTTCGAGAGCGTTGTCAGTTTCTAATTGCAAGTAAGAAGAATAGTAAAAGGATAAACTATCAATATGATAGGCATATTTCCTTCCTATGACCGTATTCTGATTCACGAATATAAAAATACGACACATCTACATAAAAACGAAATCATTGACGGAAACTAGAACACTATATTTTGATGACTAATTACATAAACTTTTGTACCTAATTAACCAATTACGGTAAGGAGTTTTACTTCAAGAATACTTAACTTATCTAGAGAAAAGTATACACAGATGGGTTAATAAAAGTATACCCAGATGGGTTAATAAATGTATACACAGATGGGTTAATAAAAGTATACACAGATGAGTTAATAAAAGTATACACAGATGGGTTAATAAAATTATACACAGATGGGTTGATAAAAGTCTATTCATTTCAATATTTATAGAGGCTTAAAGTAGCTGAAAAGCGAGACCTGGCAGTTCCTAATGTGCTATAATTGTTTTTTTAATTTTCAAATAATATCAAAAACAGTTCATGTGTGTGACCCTCTTCGATCTTGATATGTGCAGCTGGAAATTGAACTATGAATTTACCATATCATATGAAAGGAAAACTAAATAACTCAAAAAGGACCATTAAGTACAGATCCGCTTTCTTCAATGCGAATTGTTGCATTTTTTTTGTGTGGCTGAGAAATCATAAACATGTAATGACTATCTGAACGAAGACTTTTCCACACTTTGTTCTCATGCCACAACTAGCTAATTTAATAACACATTCTTGGAAGGATTTTTTTTCTTCGTGTTGAAATTTTGTATAATGCTCATTTCAAGGATTAGCAGGTTTAGAATTATATCTTATATATGTCCTATAAACAAGATATTATAAATAGAAGAGACTCTTTGAGAACATACAAGTAATAATATATTATGAACAGAGGAGACTCTTTGAGCACATAATAGTAATACAGAATAATATATTATGAATAGAGGAGACTCTTTGAGAACATACAAGTAATACAGAATAATATATTATGAATAGAGGAGACTCTTTGAGAATATACAAGTAATACAGAATAATATATTATGAATAGAGGAGACTCTTTGAGAACATACAAGTAATACAGAATAATATATTATAAATAGAGGAGACTCTTTGAGAACTTACAAGTACTACAGAATAATATATTATAAATAGAGGAGACTCTTTGAGAACATACAAGTAATAATATATTATGAATAGAGGAGACTCTTTGAGCACATAATAGTACTACAGAATAATATATTATGAATAGAGGAGACTCTTTGAGAACATACAAGTAATACAGAATAATATATTATGAATAGAGGAGATTCTTTGAGAACATACAACTAATACAGAATAATATATTATAAGTAGAGGAGACTATGTGAGAACATACAAGTAATACAGAATAATATATTATAAATAGAGGAGACTCTTTGAGCACATAATAGTAATACAGAATAATATATTATAAATAGAGGAGACTCTTTGAGAACATACAAGTACTACAGAATAATATATTATGAATAGAGGAGACTCTTTGAGAACATACAAGTACTACAGAATAATATATTATAAATAGAGGAGACTCTTTGAGAACATACAAGTAATACAGAATAATATATTATAAATAGAGGAGACTCTTTGAGAACATACAAGTAATACAGAATAATATATTATAAATAGAGGAGACTCTTTGAGAACATACAAGTAATACAGAATAATATATTATAAATAGAGGAGACTCTTTGAGAACATACAAGTAATACAGAATAATATATTATGAATAGAGGAGATTCTTGGAGAACATACAAGTAATACAGAATAATATATTATGAATAGAGGAGATTCTTGGAGAACATACAAGTAATACAGAATAATATATTATGAACAGAGGAGATTCTTGGAGAACATACAAGTAATACAGAATAATATATTATAAACAGAGGAGACTCTTGGAGAACATACAAGTAATACAGAATAATATATTATAAATAGAGGAGACTCTTTGAGAACATACAAGTAATACAGAATAATATATTATAAATAGAGGAGACTCTTTGAGAACATACAAGTAATACAGAATAATATATTATAAATAGAGGAGACTCTTTGAGAACATACAAGTAATACAGAATGATATATTATAAATAGAGGAGACTCTTTGAGAACATACAAGTAATACAGAATAATATATTATAAATAGAGGAGACTCTTTGAGAACATACAAGTAATAATATATTATGAATAGAGAAGACTCTTTGATATTATATGTCTTATTAGAGCGAAAAATGAAAAATACAAAAAGAACACAAAACATCAAGAAATGAGTAAAAAGTAATTATATTTCGCTTTCGAGCAATTTTCGCAAGACCTAGCTGCAGTTCAAAAGACTATAAATGAAGAGGATACTTATATGTAATCAAAGATAAAATAATAAAGAAGAGCTACAAAGAGACTTCATTTCATTTCAGTCAATCTTCGCAAGATAAGAAATTGATTTTTGTCTTAGTAAAAAACGTGGCTGGAAATGGGAATACTCATGAAAGAGAATTTTGTCTCTGGCATTCACGACTAATGGCAGGTCTATTAAATTCAGAGAAGTATAAGCCATTCGTGAAGTAAAGACTTTCTTTGGATACCCAGCCTAAACTGTGTATGTCATTTTCAGGCTCACGTGGGTATTAATGTGAACGCATTAAAAGGGCATAGCATCTATCAGAGACAATAAGGTTATTAATGTGAATTCACTGGTATTTATTTTCTGATCTTGCCATTGTATGCCTTATTGTTCCATACAAGCACTTTTGTAACGGATTTTTTCACATCGATCGCAATTCTGTACGATCGAGAACTAACATGGGGACAAGTTGGTATGAAATTAGAGAGTCAAGATCTACATTTTATATTCCTTTAACTTATGGAAGATATTCTTCTTTAAATACAAAAAACACCAAGAGTTCTATATTATCTACGCTGATATATTGGCAAATAATACATTGTATG
Organism: Margaritifera margaritifera; assembly: GCA_029931535.1. NCBI lineage: Eukaryota > Metazoa > Mollusca > Bivalvia > Unionida > Margaritiferidae > Margaritifera > Margaritifera margaritifera. The sequence goes on along the minus strand of JAQPZY010001335.1, from coordinate 855,925 downwards.
CTTTATCTTTTTTAATAAAGCAACCCTAGTCTCATCTGTACACCCAGATAAACATGCCCATCTCAGAAAAGTTGGCTATGAAATGCCTGTCAACCTATACAAATCTATTTAAACTTATATATACATGTACTTATGGAGAAGAAATATTGTTGTAATTGCACACTGAGCAGTCAAATCAAAGGTTTATGCCAAGTAAAGTACTGTCATCTCAGTGCAAGATGCACAAGCAAACGGCACCCAGAGTCTAGATTGAATATCCACAGAAAAGCCTTAATTCATAATTGTTTCATACTTGTCTGAAGATGATAAAGGTAACACTAAGCAGCGAATGACAGAGATAAACTTCTCTTCTAAAATTACAAACATTCCCCACGACGAAGAATACTTAAAGAAATGATTTTTATTTATTCGTCATATCTTACTCTTCCTTTATTGATGCAGAAAAGTCATTGTAAGGCAATGGAAGTAGTAACTTGATATATCAATAAGGTAAAAAAGGGTGCTATGACAATGAGCGTAGATGAATGTTTCGCGAGACAGTGATTAGAAAGCGAAATAAGGGTTATCTAGACACAATACAAAAGAAAAACAATTTCCTAAAATTGACAATTCTATTGTCGCCTCAGCAGTAAAACTACTTCAAACAATGTGAACATTTTTAGTCAAAAATTAACCGATAATGTTCATTGGATTTGCTATTTGATTGATATTTGGACTATCAAGGACATTTGGAATGAATACTCAGTTAAAAAAGGTTTCTTGCCCTTTTGACTATGATTTGTATCAATGGTAAATGGACAGTAGAACTGGTTTTTTCTTGCCGTCAGTTCAGTCTGTATCAAAGTCAGTGGAAAGAGATATTGAGGCTATGATATCAGTCAAACATTACACGCTATCTTAATCACATATGCTTTTTAATTTAGATTTGATGGTCTCATTTTAAAATGTCTAGCTTTGATCGTGACCAAGACTGAAATCTTGTCAGGTGAATATTTCATTCGCATTGCATTTTACTACTGTATAATATTTGCCTAGGGAGACTTATTACTTGTTACTTATTTATTTTTCTAACCTTCGTACCAAATGTTTTTGTTTCACAAGCGTCGTAAGTCTGGATATCATCATCTGTATTGTATATATGCAAATTAGCTGTTGGGTATATACTCAAAATAATAAGCGATAATAAATCATATCCGCAATTAGGACAAAGGATTATGGTAAGGTGAAATGTCAGTAGCTCCGGTCCTCTTTCATTCTCATTTTGATAACGTGATAGGAGGCCAATTAAAAATTCTCTACAGTTTAATTTGCTGTCCTAAAGTGTGATTATATTTTAGAGTTAATCCTTAATTCTCAGTTTATTCGAAATTGTGTTCTTGTTCGCTTTCCATAGTGTTTCGAATATGGCACAAATCTGACTTATATGATTGTTTCCTTGGAAACTAAATTAAAATTTTTATTTTCAGTGCATATCCCGGCAAACCTTTACGGATGTCATAGTAAATTAGTTTCTTACATCCATCTATCTGCTTTGCATGCATAAACCTACGGAAACTTTGAATCAACTATTGATTACATTGTTTCGAGTATCAATGATGGAAAATTGTAGCTAGGTTTGCCTGCTGAATTTAGTTTGGGATGCAAATAGCTAGTTAGAAAACATGTATATTCCGACCATAGAATTAATCAACCGATTTTCATCGAAACCCATACTTATCTTGAAGGTAAAATATTGCGCCTTAATTTGCTATGCTAGCCACTATTGGTATTTAAAATAAACATACTTGTGGTATTTATAGGTTAATGCCCATTTATCTTTATTTTAAAGTAGCCATAAGTGTAGCATTTATAGGTTAATGACCATTTATTCTTTATTTTAAAGTAGCCATAAGTGTAGCATTTATAAGCTAATGCCCATTTATCTTTATTTTAAAGTAGCCATAAGTGTAGCATTTATAAGCTAATGCCCATTTATTCTTTATTTTAAAGTAGCCATAAGTGTAGCATTTATGGGCTAATGCCCATTTATTCTTTATTTTAAAGTAGTCATAAGTGTAGCATTTATAAGCTAATGCCCATTTATTCTTTTTTAAAGTAGCCATAAGTGTAGCATTTATAAGCTAATGCCCATTTATTCTTTTTTAAAGTAGCCATAAGTGTAGCATTTATAAGCTAATGCCCATTTATTCTTTATTTTAAAGTAGCCATAAGTGTAGCATTTATGGGCTAATGCCCATTTATTCTTTATTTTAAAGTAGTCATAAGTGTAGCATTTATGGGCTAATGCCCATTTATTCTTTATTTTAAAGTAGTCATAAGTGTAGCATTTATGGGCTAATGCCCATTTATTCTTTATTTTAAAGTAGTCATAAGTGTAGTATTTATGGGCTAATGCCCATTTATTCTTTATTTTAAAGTAGTCATAAGTGTAGCATTTATAAGCTAATGCCCATTTATTCTTTTTTTAAAGTAGTCATAAGTGTAGTATTTATGGGCTAATGCCCATTTATTCTTTATTTTAAAGTAGTCATAAGTGTAGTATTTATGGGCTAATGCCCATTTATTCTTTATTTTAAAGTAGTCATAAGTGTAGCATTTATGGGCTAATGCCCATTTATTCTTTATTTTAAAGTAGTCATAAGTGTAGTATTTATAAGCTAATGCCCATTTATTCTTTTTTAAAGTAGTCATAAGTGTAGTATTTATGGGCTAATGCCCATTTATTCTTTATTTTAAAATAGTCATAAGTGTAGCATTTATGGGCTAATGCCCATTTATTCTTTTTTAAAGTAGTCATAAGTGTAGCATTTATGGGCTAATGCCCATTTATTCTTTTTTAAAGTAGTCATAAGTATAGCATTTATAGGCTAATGCCCATTTATTCTTTTTTAAAGTAGTCATAAGTGTAGTATTTATGGGCTAATGCCCATTTATTCTTTTTTAAAGTAGTCATAAGTGTAGTATTTATGGGCTAATGCCCATTTATTCTTTTTTAAAGTAGTCATAAGTGTAGCATTTATAAGCTAATGCCCATTTATTCTTTATTTTATAGTAGCCATAAGTGTAGCATTTATGGGCTAATGCCCATTTATTCTTTATTTGCATACCGACTTGAAGGACAATTCAGAAATAGTAATGTTTTGTTTACATTCATTTTTTCAACACGATCTCTCTGGCAACATTTTTCTACAGAGAAACACGTCATATGTTATATTCTTCATCTTGCAAACTTATAGGTAATAATGAGGTTTCCATTGATAACTTGTATTTGTTGTCAGTGTTATTGTCTTAAAAAGCGTTTGAACCTCACTTTTTTGGGATATAATAATCTAAACAATCATTTAAAAATCCCAAGCAATGGCTGTATTCGTCATTTTTGGTTTGCTACTACAACAATCATAACGATGAATTTAATACGATATTTAAACTAATCCATTAGTAAGTTGTTTGATTATACTTTGAAACGTGGTCAATAAACAATAGCCCTAATCAGGCACAATGATGAGTGTGAAATGTAGTTTTTATCAGTCCATGTCTAATTGGAATTCAGGATAGATTATAAATGCAATCTTGATATCAGATTGTTCTTTATTGTGAAACTTTAGCACTTTCATAATGTACAAAACCGATATTTTAAATACTTGTATAACCAAAGATGTTTCTGTTTAAAAACATGTTTCTTTTGAGCATAACTCGTTTATAGTTTATTAGACTGTTTAGACATCAAATGCTCCTTTTGTTCTTTATCTGAAAATAATAATTGTAGACAGGCAGGCATGAATCCTTTTACTATTGCCGAAGATTATGCAGACCTATCAAAGGAGTAATAACCGATAGTTCAATGTCGATATTGTCACGGAATTGTATAAATCCCTTTCATTTATTAAATACATGTACTCGGGTTTCGTTTTTCATTGTAACAACGATACCCGAGGATGATTTATGTATATTGTACAATATTTCGAAACAGTGAGTTCGGTTCGCCCTATGCCGCACGTGCGAAGTGATTTCGATGGGAAAAACCGAATACATCAAGCGCAGGGTCGATGTAGGGCTGCATCGTCTGTGTATAAATGCCTCACCGTAAGAAAAAAACTTTACATTACGGAACGTCTTGTTAGTGAGCAGTCTGCTTAAGGATTTGCACATCTTCAGCTGTAGAGGTATGTAAATTATTTATTAATTTCTGATTTATATTTTCTATGTAGCTGCGGCTTGCGTAGTTACATTTAAATATTTTCTATTCTTGTTTGTGACTTAACAAGAGCTTTATATTAGCAATATAAAGTGACATTTTTAGGAAACGTTTAGTACCAATAAATTCTTATCGGACACGGGTAGGTTCACTTGTGAACTTGTTTATCGATTTGTAATGTTGTGCCGATAATGTCATTTGTATAACTTACCTACGTGTTATCGTATATGCCCGTGTCAATCATAATACACGGTGTTAGATTTATTTTCAGCTGATCAGAGTCGACGAGGTCCCAGCTATAGAGCTGACCATAGAAGTTGACCATAGCAGCTGTAAAGCTGACCATAGCAGCCGTAGAGCTGAATTAACAGTGTGTTACTGGTTGAGTAGCAGGTGATCGGGTGTTGCTGACCGATTGGTGGGCGCTGATCGCTTGATTGACCAAGGAATTGAATGGTGGTCGGGGACAACCTGTAATACTGACTGCTTGATTGACCAGTGTGACTGGTAGCCAAGTGTGCTAGTGACGGAGTGTTTTGAGTTACTCCATACATGTAATCTTTTAGCCGTGGGCTAATTTTGGGGTTTTGAGATACCCAGTGGTTTGGGATTGTACAGATATTTTGTGTGATATCTATCCCATTGTTTTCATCATTTTATTATTTGAATAAAGTAACTCATTTTTCATTATTTGAGAGTATACATTTTTACTATATGAGTAAAGTACATCAATTTTACTATTTGAGTAAAACGCATCATTCTTTTCGTCGTCTGAAATTACCGTGAATCAATAACCTTTGTCCTTGTACTGTGTATTTATTTATTTGTATTTACATTTGGGTTACATTATTAGGTTCGTGCGGATTATGTTAAATTGTCCAATATTTGGATCTTATACACGCACGTATTAATCATAACCCTTTTCCCATTCAAGTCATTCATCAATAAACATTGCATTTTGTATCACCATCAAAAGTGTTCTGTTATAAATCCGAAATCCAACCCGGTTATCTTGTTACAGATATAAAGTGTTGTTTTATATGCAGGATGAATAACTCTATATAACATTTTGTTACGCTATATACATATTTTAAAAGCGATTTTTTAAAATACTATTTTGAATTTTAAAATTTTATCAGTTCCCAGTTTGTTGCATCTTTATTCTGAAAAGATGCTTCGTTGCTAAGGAGAAAACTAGTAGATCCGGAAAGCTATATTATTATTATTATTATTATTATTATTATTATTATTATTATATATGACATTTTCCTGTTTTCATTCTTGTTGTACACAATGTCCAGGACTATTATTTTCGTGGTCACTTTGATTTCATCCACTGTAATTCTAAATGTATTCTGTTTTGACCACTTTGGCAATAAATTGACTTGCGATAGAAACGTTATATATATATATATATATATATATATATATATATATATATATATATATATATATATATATATATATATATATATATATATATATAGCTAAATAGCTACATATATAGATAAATGAATTGGCAGATATAGTAGGCAGATAAATCGGTATGATGGTATGTAAGTGTATCAGTAAATGGGGAGAAATCAATTGACAAGAAGTAGGGATGTATATTTTGTCGCTAATGCTACGTAGAGTGATTTGGTTCTTAATTTAGTTTTAATTAACAACTTCACGGAAATTTGGGGTAGACGGATTAAGATAGCTTCGAGTTGACTGGCATCGATCTTCATTCACGACAGGTACATACATGATGGTCCCTTGAACCCTATTTTTAATTCTCATGATCGGTTTACCTAAAGGGAACCACTGATAACAGGTACGAATCAAGGACTCTATGAGACACAAGTTTAGTAGTAATTATTCGAATTTTTAAGTGCATGGAGCCTACTGTTTGAAAACACTCTTCATCTACTTAAGAAATTGACTTTATTTATGGTCAATAATGTGATGTTGATGTTTCTGTTGTATAAGTCTCGAAGACATTTACAACGACATCCTAATCTCCATTTTTAAAATCTATCAAACACCACAAGTGGGTCTTCTGTTAGATATTGCAAAAAGTTTGTTCTAGAATCTCTAAGACTCCTACTAAATATTATCCCATTAAAGATACATGAATACCTTAAGATACTTTTTCTTTTGAGAATAGATAATTGTTCTTTTGAAAATACAATCTGCAAATTTAGCATCACGTGTGTATGTGTGTTTGTGTTTGTGTGCGTGTGAAATCTCATCTTACATGTTGTTTGAGTAAGCGAGAGGAAAAGGGTTTCGGTCATTTGTGACGCAAAGATTGCACTTCTTCAAGTTAGATATTCTCGATGCTATAAAGTTATCGTTAATATTTCACTGACTTGGTGAGAACGTTTGTCCACTTGTGCTTCTTCCAACTCAAATAAATTTGATATTAATCAATAAATTATATTATGGTGTTACCTATGGTAATTAGCCATTACAGGGGAAGGAGTCAAGATATTAGGTCGATTTGGCAATCAGCCTCAGGTAGACCACGACAATCTCAATTTGGGAGGCGGAAAGGTTGGGAATCTTGTAAAGGCATTAATTTAACAGATTAGACTAGGGCTGTAGGATATATAGGTTAAGCCTAACGCAATCAACAATTGCGGAGTAAATTTAACATCTTTTCAGCAAACAAGATAAAAACAGAGTGGATCGATGAATTTTTTTAATTTCATTGACTTTAATGTTATTGTTTTCTTGTTTTTTAATTTTATTTAGCCTCCTAAAAATACTAAAATGAAGCGGCTCAAACCAAGAAGACTCCAAACGAGCATTCCCACGCAAATAAAATCATCATCTGATTAGAGACTTCAGTGATCTCCCTAGAATGTTTTGATAACATCGGGGTAAGTGCACGTTAGCATCATAAAACGGTTTTAAAAATGAGCGTTATCATCATAAAACGGTTTAAAAAATGAGCGTTATCATCATACAAGTGAAAAATTAATATCAATGATTTATAAGAGAATTGTACATATATTTGAAAAAATATTCTTTATTTCCCTAAGTTATAACATGATTTTTTCCCGAACTCATTGGTCTTTGAATTTAAACAAATGATATCCTTCCTTTCTTCACTTCCCCATATATTTTGATTGCCACATTAAAATTAAAGTCTTTTAGGCAAAGTCCCTCTGTACTAATTATCATAAGGTAATCCAGTACCGTCTTTGTCAAACTGTTCCATAACACACTCATGATTCTATTCATCGCAGAGAATGACCTTTCAGTGTCTGGAAAAAATGGAGAAAAAAAATGTATTAATGGATGTACAAAAAGATACAAAACTACCTGAATCCTAAGTCAATTATCAGAGACAAATTCTTCAAAAGTCAATACAGTGATGTGTTCTCAAAAAATCATGGCAGTATAACTAAAATAATACCAATTCCTTTCCATTAAGAACAATATATTAATGTGTTTCTCATTGTTTAATGTATTCATTTAATCAGTGTCAGAGAGTTCAAATATTGTTCAAAAAAGGCATTTTTTTCTTTTGCCTGTCTAAAGGACATAGATTCCTTAGTATGCACCAAGGGCTGCTTTAAATTGTGACACTCCACCTTCACATCATCAAACTTTTCCCTCTCCTGAGAGTGGTCAGTTAAGATGCGAACCCAGCCAAAAATATCACCATTTAATTTATCTTGTAATACATTCCAATTGCAAACTAGTTGTTTATTGTTGGAAAAATATTTCAAATATAAATGAAGGAATAATTAGACACTCTGTGTTTACACGTTCTCAAAGCAGTTATGCACCAGCGGGGAAGCGGCAGCGTGGCCGGCCAAAGACAACCTGGCGAAGGATAATGATGATGGATCTGGAAGAGGTGGGACTTTCCTGGCGTGAAGCACAAGCCATTGCTCAGGACCGACCCAGATGGCCGAAGATGGTTGCAGCCTTATGTCCCATTTGGGATGAAAAGGACCCTTAGTTTTAGTAAAGCAGGTAAAATTGGAAGATAAAAATTGCTCTTTTTATTACTTGGATAGAGAGAAAAAAAAATTTGAGAAATTAATATGGCAGCACACACTTAAGTTAAGGTCTAATGCTCAATCTATTTTGCAATGTAAATGTAAGAGCAACTCACAGATAAAATGCAACTTAGATTCCTTGTCACATTTTCCAGAAAAAAATAAGAACGACAAAAATCACAACTATAAAAAACAAAAATAGTATATTCTTATAATGCCCTATGAATCCCCCCCCCCCATCTCACCTGTTGATAATTAAGTAGATCGGAACCAAAACTTAGCAAAATGGAAAACTTACCATGTGATTAAGCAAATTCCACCCAAGGATATGAAGTCTTCCATTCCGTCCTTTGTTTCTTAAGCTCTTTCTTTTGGGAAAATCATGCTGTCTGAATCGGAATCACCATTGGGGACACCAGTTTTTAATCTTTGTAGCCAGGCCAACATGGGGCTAGCCGGATGCTGGGTAATTTTACGTATTTTTGAAGGTGGTGTGTCCATTCTGCACAAGAATTTGCTTAACTTAAAACATAATATATGGAGCATTTTTTTTAGCTGGTAGTGGAAGCGACTGAAATATATATATAACGCACACTACCAGCAGACTCCATCGTTGCTGGCCGAAAACGTGACTACGTCAGTGAAAAGACAAAGCCCGGATCAAAGTGCATGCACAGGCAGTCGGAAAAGCCAGGTACAAAAGATAACGGCTAAGTGAGTAAGTAATTATCCCCGATTATCTTAATTAAATACCCAAGAGGAGGTAAGAATATGTGTCATTTCAGTAATAGGGCTTCGAATTAGGCGACAGGATGTATATTTAACAGATTCTACGGGTTCTAAAGCGTAGCGGACTGAAATGATAACGTAGAGGGCCGCTAGGGTAAAAAGTTCTGGGGAGAACACTGAGCGTCTCCATTTTTCAATTAAATAATTTGTTTATTCAGTATATTTTTCAGTCACTCACTCACATATAATTGCTACTGTTTTTTGTAGTTATTGATGGTATTCTTTCTTTATTTGTGGTTATTACTGTCATTACAGAAACGATAAATTATTTGGGATGTAATCTAAGATTACATCACTTTACAATAAGAAAGTTAGGCGCGACATCTAAGATTTTCAAACAATCATTCATTAGACATAGTCATGTAAATTTTTGTAAATTCAATGCTTTCATTTGTGTTTATTATTTGTCTTGTTTGCCACTGTTTTGTAATTGACTTTGACAAAGTTGGTTGGTTGTTATGGATTTAACGCCATTTTTCAGCACATGAGAGGCCATACATGGCGGCTAGTATATTTCGTGGATGAAGAACAGGAGAAAACCCCGTCAAGAACTACCACCCACGGGAAGCTACTGGCAAGCTTTCTCACATACCCATGTTGAACGAGTCCGAGACTCGAACCCACGCGGACAGAGGTGAGATGTCAGTGGTCTGTAAAGGCAAGCGCCTTAGACCACGACTCAATGAGAGTCGACAGCCCTTAGGGTAGTTAAAAACTAGTTTTGCACCATTAGCTGGATACTACAATAATAATAAAGGTGCAAATACAAAAGTTTCCCAACGTTTCGAGCTAAACAAGCTCTAAACACAAAAGCCAAGAATAATGATCGACTCCTACATGTTTGAATGACGGGGAAATATACAAAGAATAACAAACAGAAGAAAGAAAGAAAAACACAAAAATTAATAAATGGTCTTAAAACATGTAAATTAAATATCTATTGTATGCTGCCATCAGCTGAACAAAGTTGTATAACAAACATCAAAAAAGGGATTATCATGTATATCACGCAGAGAACCAAAATGTTTTGGCCTAATTTCAGACTGGAAACGAAGGAAGTACACCATGCGTGGCGAAACTACAAAATGTACAAAATAAATTATATCCCGCTAAAGTTATACATGGCGTACTAAGGAAATATGTCAAGAGAATGGTGTAGAGGGATAATGGGCAAGAGTTAAAATAATAATAATAATAATAATAATAATAATAATAATAATAACAATAATGTAATCAATTTTTGTATGTTCCATTTGTATTTACGTCTCCATTTATAGGTTCGTTAGATTTTAGTGATTAGTGGTTTGATTATGGGAAGTCGGTGTTGGGAAAATATTTCCCACCCCTAGTAATTAGCCAATTTCTAGGAACAGACGTCATACTTACAGTTTTTAAGAGACTTTGCAATGGCATTGACTGGTTTCGTAGTTTGAGAAGGGGTCAGACTAGCATAAGTGGGCATGGAGCCAAGTAGTTCCTATCTTAATTCAGAGGTGTTGATTGATTGTGCCTTTCGGTGGGAGATATTCGTGACAAGAACTACTGTTTTGTGCCATGGAATAATTGGGAAGAGGCAATCTCTTTGTTTGGAGATACCTTTCATTGCAGCAGTTGGTGGAAGTGCAAGTGCGAAATGTTGTTGAGACGGTTGTTTTTATTGACCCAGGGATGGAATCGAAAATTAGTTCCCTGCATTGGGTGTTTGAATTGTGTATTGTGCTTCATGCCACGGCATGCTAACAAGGAATAACCATGCAATTGTGAAATTATAGTTGTGACATTGTGGTCATTCATTTATTCATTAGAGAAAAATTGTTTCTAGTCTTAGCGCGTTACGAGAACTTCCATTTGACAACGAATGGTGTCGGGAAGTCCTTGGAAATAGGGGAAAACAAGGGACTTCGAGCCCAACCTCACGCAGGTGTTTGATTCGCTCGGTAGAGGAACCCCTGTGCGTGTTACAATAATAATAATACACGTAAAGAGTTTCGGAATATTTACTTGGGTAAATATTATCGCAAAAATTGCGTACTTCTGACAAACTGATACCTGGCTGTAGTTTTGGTAAGATTGTATAAGAAAGGTTAGTTTTTTTTTAAATTAGACCGAACTCCCCATAAGTTTTCACTTGTAGTATCCAGTATCGTTCCTTACGTGTGCGTTCTATATCAGTCCACCCCAGGTTAGATGTTATATATATTCTTCATAAGATTTACATCTCATATATCAGACTGGTACTTGAATACGCTGAGAGTATATATATCAGACTGGTACTTGAATACGCTGAGAGTATATGGGATGAGTGTAGTGAATATGATACAGTTAGGTTAGGAGACATTCAAAAGGAAGCGGCGAGAATTGTAACTGGACTAACGAAAAGTGTCAAATTTCATTATCTTGATCAAAAAGCAGTACGGCAGCCATTTACAAATCGTAGATGACCTCATAAATGTATGATTGTTCTTACAGAATTTACGAATAATATGGACCCTGCTATCCTTTCTAACTGGTTTCCACCATCTTTTAATGACAATGTCCAATATGAACTGAGAAACAACCTTGATCCTGAACGTATTAAACCTTTCCATAAGCTGGAAACTACCAGTACATCCTATTTCTTATCCATCACTAAACTGGGGAACCAACTTAAACTGAACTTACACAATGCAACTACTGTTAATTCTTTCAAAACAAAAATCCCGAATAAGTATATTGCTGTGTCAATACATTATTTAATAACGATTGATCTGTGCTGCATGCAGGGATAAGAAATAAGCGATCTTAATTTAAGGCCTATTTATATGACAGCCATATTGAAGTTAACGCTATATATAATTGTACAGTAGAATATTGAACTGTCTATAAATTTCCTAAGAATAATCCACGATGGCAAGATTTATTTTTGATTTTTACAAACTTTGAATATTGCAATCATTATTTAAATACTAATGTTTGGTCACAAATACAATTTTAAGCTGAGACAAATGTTAAAATATTTCAAAATGTACACATATTTAGTAAGACTCACATCAATTGTAAGGTAAGAAAATATTAGTATTAAGCTAAATTTTCAGAACTTTTCATATGAACACTTTTAACTGCAACTTTCCATCGGTCCTCAAAACGTGGGAAGAACTCAAAATATATTTTTTATTTGTTTTCACTATTGCTGTTTGATAGTTTTATATACATTCACATCGGTTGTTTATCTTACACATTGAATGTTTAGACTATATATTTATCGATTGGGAGAAAACCGTAAATAACTTGGTAGAACTTGTGGTTCGACCCTTTTTACGTTACAATGTATGCAAGTAGGTGTTTTTAAATCGAGAATAAATGATAAAACATATATTTCGTTGCTGAAAATTCTGATTATAGTGTGGTCTGAAGAATTGATTGCTGGATCCAAAGCAATTTTGGACTTACGAGCGAAAGGTGCCATCCATCGATTAATATCGAGATCGTGCAATGAAAAATTTAAATAACTGGACTATGTTTTATTTTTATTTTTTTTTTTCAGTTTAAAACCGAAGATAAATTGCAGTGACATAAGACTTGGTGTCCTCTGTCTACGTGATTAATTTAGAACAGCTTCATACAGATCCTAAGACGAAACAAAAAGATACATTTAAATGAAATGATCGCTTCTAATATTATCAAATAACCTTGATAGCAGATTTATACAAATTAATGTTTTTTAGACGCAATTTTGAAAATTATGCGCACAAACCGATGGATGAATATTTGATAAGATAATGGCGATGCTGTTTCTTTCAGTCAGAATACACCCCAAGAGAGAAATTGATTCACATCGCAGCTAATTCAATTGACCAAGTGAATTGCCGAATCCGTGACTGAATCCCCTCAAACTACACGAGTTTCTGGCTTCTCCCCCATCTCAGAAGACACTTGAATACTCGAATTTTTTTCAGCTCCTCTAAGTATTTCGGAAAAAATATCCTCACTTCTGATTTTTTTAGACATAAAATATGTCTAATATAAAATAATGCCCGTCTTTCCCCACTTATATTCCTATAGCAAATGGAGCATTGGAATGGCTGCTTTCATTCCATCAATAATCACGTTTGATTTTCTTCCGGATAGTTTGAACCATCACCACCAGTTATATTCTAAAAGTAAATAAAAGCTAGGAGCACAGGACGAGAACTTAAAAAGATATTGGGAGACAAATATGTTTTACTTGGATCGACCACGTCATTAGACACTGAACATAAAATGAACATACACTGGCCATTGTAGAAAACGGGGATTGCTGCAACAGATAATGTGTAAATTACTGCAATGTTTGTATATATTTACACTATCGAATGCATGTATTATATATTGGAAAGTATATATGCTATTCGGAGACATGCAAGTAACTTCTCCTCAAACTAACATGCATTACATCTGCAAATGGCATAGTTTCTTGATCCATATCTAAGGAATATTGGTTCACTCCAATTTGACAAAGGTTATCTTCATTTACATGTGCATTTACTCTGAATGTAGAATTGCCAAATAAATGCAAGTTCATGCTCTAATAATGGTATCTTTTAGTACGCGCATTTGGCCTTAAAATTATACCAATTGTTTATCATCGGATATATTGATCGGCAGTCCGTCAGTAATTTCTCCTTCTCTAAACTGTTTGGTAAAATGTCACCAAACTTGATAGTTATCTTGTCAATCAGGTAAAATCTCCAAAAGAGGTATTATTTTCAGCAATAAGGTAAAATCTCCAAAAGAGGTTTTATTTTCAGCAATAAGGTAAAATCTCCAAAAGAGGTATTATTTTCAGCAATAAGGTAAAATTTCCAAAAGAGATATTATTTTCAGCAATAAGGTAAAATCTCCAAAAGAGGTATTATTTTCAGCTCCTTCCCTTGTGTTCAAGAGATGGAAGTAAAGGAAAAATGTTGAAAGCATTCAATAGCAGTAATATTTTCAAACATTTTGGTCAAACTTTATATAATTAGACATATCAGGAAGACACATAATATGTGGACTGCATTTTGAGTCCTTACCTAATGTCCCTACCTGACCTATGTGTCCCTACCTGACATATGTGACCTACCTGACCTATGTGTCACTACTTGACCTATGTGGCCCTACCTGACATATGTGCCCTACCTGACATATGTGTCACTACCTGACATATGTGTCACTACCTGACATATGTGTCCCTACTTGACATATGTGTCCCTACCTGACATATGTGTCCCTACCTGACATATCTGTCCCTACTTGACATATGTGTCCCTACCTGACATATGTGTCCCTACATGACCTATGTGTCCCTACCTGACATGTGTCCCTACATGACCTATGTGTCCCTACCTGACATATGTGCCCTACCTGACATATGTGTTCCTACCTGACATATGTGTCCCTACCTGACATATGTGTCCCTACCTGACATATGTGTCCCTACATGACCTATGTGTCCCTACCTGACCTATGTGTCCCTACATGACCTATCTGTCCCTACCTGACATATGTGCCCTATCTGACCTATGTGTCCCTACCTTACCGATGTGTCCCTATCCAAAGACGGGATGTTGGTAGAGAAATAAATGTAGAAACGAGCGTGGGGATTTGTGATTGCGAGACATTGATGTTGCTCTCGTTAAGGGCAGGGTGTTTGTAGAGAAGTAAATGTAGTGACAAGCTCGGGGATTTGTGATTACGAAACAACCATGTTGCTCTCGTTCAATTTATCGCCAGCACATACGTTATTAATCATTATTGCCTCATTGTACTTCTTTTGAATCTCTTGCTTGTAAATGACCAAGTTACTCAAACCTACTAGTTTTGCTAAGCTCGTGTGATATTTCATATATAATTTAAAAAAAGCAAAACATCTGTTATGTATTCTCTACAAGAAGATAAAAATAAAAATAAATGCACTGCAGCATATACTTTTATATAAATATACCAATTGCATGGGTACATTTTATGAAGTCTTGACCATTCATTAACTCTGTATCATATTGTAAATAACAATATACCAATTTCATGGGTATTTTTGATGAAGTCTTGACCATTGATTAGCTCTGTATCATATTGTAAATAACAATATACCAATTGCATAGGTATTTTTGATGAAGTCTTGACCATTGATTAGCTCTGTATCATATTGTAAATAACAATATACCAATTGCATGGGTACTTTTGATGAAGGCTTGACCATTGATTAGCTCTGTATCATATTGTAAATAACAATATACCAATTGCATGGGTACTTTTGATGAAGGCTTGACCATTGATTAGCTCTGTATCATATTGTAAATAACAATATACCAATTGCATGAATACTTTTGATGAAGTCTTGACCATTGATTAGCTCTGTATCATATTGTAAATAACAATATACCAATTGCATGGGTAATTTTGATGAAGTCTTGACCATTGATTAGCTCTGTATCATATTGTAAATAACAATATACCAATTGCATGGGTACTTTTGATGAAGGCTTGACCATTGATTAGCTCTGTGTCATATTGTAAATAACAATATACCAATTGCATGGGTACTTTGATGAAGTCTTGACCATTGATTAGCTCTGTATCATATTGTAAATAACAATATACCAATTGCATGGGTACTTTTGATGAAGTCTTGACCATTGATTAGCTCTGTATCATATTGTAAGTAACAATATACCAATTACATGGGTACTTTTGATGAAGTCTTGACCATTGATTAGCTCTGTATCATATTGTAAATAACAATATACCAATTGCATGGGTACTTTGATGAAGTCTTGACCATTGATTAACTCTGTATCATATTGTAAATAACAATATACCAATTACATGGGTACTTTTGACGAAGTCTTGACCATTGATTAGCTCTGTATCTTATTGTAAATAACAATATACCAATTGCATGGGTACTTTGATGAAGTCTTGACCATTGATTAGCTCTGTATCATATTGTAAATAACAATATACCAATTGCATGGGTACTTTGATGAAGTCTTGACCATTGATTAGCTCTATATCATATTGTAAGTAACAGAAGAAAAGTCAATAGGCACATAACTTGATTGTAATTGTATGAAGGACTATGAGAATTGTTATCACTGTAGTTGTATGAAGGACTATGAGAATTGTTATCACTGTAGTTGTATGAAGGACTATGAGAATTGTTATCACTGTAGTTGTATAAAGGACTATGAGAATTGTTATCACTGCAGTTCGGGACAGAATGTTTTCAGCTATTGGGGTGGAAAGAAAAAAAAACGAAAAAAAAAAAACAATAATTGTCATATGGCATGTCGTCAACAATAAAACAGAAAAAGAAATGTACCATTAAACATTGAAATTCACTATCCCGGGTGAGGCAGATTATCCGGGTGAAGCAAATTATTCCCTCCTCACCCCCCCCCCCCCCTTCGGGGGTGCATTAATATTTATTTATTTATTTTATTAATATTATTATTAAGAGTAATGATAAAGCAATACATTACCATTATTAAACGTGTTACAAATTTTTAATTTCAGCATATGAGCAATAACAATATTGTTAAAGATCTAAATTTATGGTGATACGTAATTTATACTAAATATTTCTCTATTAAGAAATACCCCAAGTTCTTTAATAGGTAAATGGTGTGAAGAACAACTATTGTGTTTCAATAAAAAAAATACTTTTTAAGCAGCGTTAATCTGCACGCAGTAAACAATCCCAGATGATGTATGGTTTTGATGAGACATATGGACTTAGAAGGGTGGCATTTTTAAATAAGATTGACCAGACCTTATTGACACCCCCCATGAAACCGATATGATGTGATGTATTTTGTATTCTAATCAAAATAACCCAAATATTAGTCATTTCGCCTAGATTTTCTTTTAAAAGATCTTCATCTATGTAGATTGATTAATGCGAGATCTAGTTTCCCTAGGTAGATTGATTAATGCGAGATCTAGTTTCCCTAGGTAGATTGATTAATGCGAGATCTAGTTTCCCTAGGTAAATTGATTAATGCGAGATCTAGTTTCCCTAGGTAAATCAAAGCGGCTTACTTTATTGGTGGTACCTGATATACGTAGTCTGGGCTTACGGGAGGTATTTCATCGGGGCTTATCGGCTCCAATTTTATCAATAAAGGGATGTCCCTGTTGATTAAGGCGGAAATGGTTGGCTATAATACATTATATTATTAGGTTTTATCCTTCTATCGAACAGTGAACCTTACCTAGTGTGAATCATTAAAATTATCATAACAAGAATTTGCTAAATGATACTTACATGGCATCGTTTTGAAACCTTTCTCTCCTTTCCTGTTGAAGCCAATAGTCAACATTTCTCTGCTAAATACACCTTTTGGCGCTTTGTCCACATCAGTTCTACGATTATGCTAAAATTCATCTGTCAATGATATGGTTAAGAAAATATAATTATTATTAAATTAGGAACTCTGCAAAGCGAGTTCAAAATGTATTTTTTCGTACACACAATACAACACAATCGATATCAAGCTGTATTTAGTAAGTAGACCAAAAAGTTCTTACCACCTTTGGAATATTAAAAAAATATAAATCTTGTAAAAGTTGTCTCACTTTACACAACGCTTTTTTCCATTTTGTCGTGCACGATTGCAGAGATGTTTTTAAACAAAATCATCATTCCGAAGTGAATCAAGTTATATTTATCTCCTTTAATTACTGTATCATTAATGTCTTGTCGGTGAAATATGTGTTTACGGCAAAAATCTTGAATCACTCAATTGTCCTTCATGCAGTCAGTTATATGAAATATAAATGGGATTCTGCGAAACCAAATCAAACTGCAACGATTTAATTTAAATGGAATGGGTCTGTGTTATCAAATTCAATAGTTCTTCTTTTATTAAATGACTGAAGAGTTAGACTGGTTACTATTTGTCAAATGTGGCACATTCAGTTAGATATTATCATGAAATGTATTCTCCATCATCCAAAACATTAAGAAAGTTAGAGGTTTAGAAAATATTTAATACCTTGACACTGTCACGGAATTGTGTTTACCAAGATCCCATTGTGTTGTAGTTTAACGCAAATCTGGCATGGGTCCCGGGCACCGTTTCACAAAACAAAGTACGTCAAAGATTTTCTTAAGTTTAAAAGTACTACTTTCGTACGTGATTACGGGTGTTTCACTAACGATAATTACGTATGTTTTTTCGTAAGTAATCCTTACATTTTTATGTAAATTTAAGGCAACTCCTAGGCAGGCTTAAGTGCACGGTTTTATCGTAAGTTTGTGGAGAGCGAGAGTTAGAGAAAGGGTTATCTTGAGATGCTCCCTGACAGACTAATATACCGTATAGCGGGTCTTCGCTAACAAAGCTATTTTTCAATAAATTTTTTAATGTTCTTCGTAAAAGAATAACATGTAAATACTCTTATACGCAATGATACTTTTTTATTTACTTGATTAACCCTAAAAATATAAACAAGTGAGACATTAAATCACCAACTGGAATGAAATTCCGTCAAAAATCAGGGGAAAAAAGTGTCAGGTCAGAAAGTGCCAATATTCAGAGATGCATTCCATCCAGGGTGATTTATGATGCGTTGATGGAGGTAAAAGGAGAAATTAAGATGCGTAAAAATCTAACCACAGTAGACTGTAATTTCTTTTCCATACCTACTATTCATTACATAAAACATTTGTTCTACGTGTTTACATGTGATGTTGTCAGCATTTGCACTCCCTATAGTAATGGAAAATGTTTTTAATAAATATAACGAAAAAATGTAAGAACAGTTCTTCCTGTAAACGATTATCATCATCATCATCATCATCATCATCATCATCATCATCATCATCATCATCATTATCACCAAAATTATCAGATAGTCGTATCCTCAAGAAACTGGAATTAATAAATGTTTTTATAATCGCTAATAATAAAAATTCATTCATGCAGACTTCGTGGTCCTTAGATAAAAATACGTGTCAGCTATAACAAGAAAGTAATATAAAAGGGACATCTGAGTTATTGAAGAATATTTAGAAAGGAGAGTTTAAAAAAAAGTTCTTGGCTGGTATTATCCACAACATATGTATAGGGTTTAGTTCCAATTAAATAGTAGACACAATTTCATTTTGACACAGTTATTTGATAGAGAGACTAATTTACTATTCCCACTGGTCTATGTTCCTGTTTCCATTCAAATTGCATATTTGTACAATAATTCCTCAAAGCTACAAATATTGTGATTAAAAAACTGTATAGTAACATTGTTGCATCTATGTAAACCTGAGCAAACTATTATTATATCAAATTATAAAGCTGTCTCTGTATACATGATGTAAAACTTGACCATAGGGTGCACAGTGCATGGTACCAAAATTCAATTGAAATAACTTAAACCGAACATTAAAATAACATTGTTCAAATTTAGGCAGATGGCTGTTGACTGAATACACATAATTCTGGTAATCCTCATTATCAAATAGTCTTTCCTTTTCCTAAATAATTATCATTTGCTTTAACATATTTACTGAAAAGAAGTTAAGAAGTCAAGAAGAGTTTTTATTCATTCCAATAGCCCAAACGGACTGTGTGGATACATTCCAATAGCCCAAACGGACTGTGTGGATACATTTCAATAGCCCAAACGGACTGTGGAGATACATTCCAATAGCCCAAACGGACTGTGAAGATACATATTTTTTTCAAAGAATTCAATTGAATGGCAGACAGTACAATAAACAACAAGGTTGGCAGACAATACAATAAACAACAAGGTATCATCATCTATAGTCTACAACATACAAAGAAAACATAGTAAGAAACGAAATTACATATGCATGCAGATGCAGATCAATGCAAATGAAATAAGCAGATTAATTCACAAAATTTCTCCGTAGGGAGAAAGAGATATCTACATTATTAAGGGTAATAATATGAAGATAAAATCAGAAGTTATGTAATTCAAATTCATATTAAAGTGGTGGTCAGTCAAAATAATTACAAGATATATGAATATACGACGGTATTTCTAAGATTAAAAGTTTTATAAACGTAACGATTTGAATGCTTTAGTTCAAGTCTATATATTTTCTCTTTTTATATTTAATTGAATATAATTTCAATCAGGGCCTTCAGACATGTCGAAACAGTAGCTCAAGATTCTTTCTTTATTTCGAAGAGCGTTACTGTAGTGTTTGATCGTAATGTGCATTTTGTCCCCAAGTGCGCTGGTTTACAAAGACAATGTTAACAACAAAAAAAAAAAAAAGAAGAAAAAGAAAAATGAATCTTGTATGATATCCAAGCGAACAGACTAAGGAATTTGCATACTTTGGGTGTTTAGATGCTGTTCAAAATAGAAAATTGAAATGATTATCTTTTCCACGGAACTTCTATGCCTCGAGATCGATGATACAGGAAGAGTATAATGCTACTTTCACGTATTTATTTATTTATCTATTTATTGTCTCAGCTTTGTTCAGAAAAATATTCAAAATGTGAGACATTGTTATGCTGATGTCGTGGGCAGCTTCGGTGTCAAATAAATGTGAATTTTGTGATGAAATTCCATAACTCTAAAACTACTTGTAGAAATTTGATGAAACTTGCTAGGTTTACTGTATAGGGAATAGGAATCGCCCTTTCTGTATTAAAGTAAATCCTACCCCACTGGTGAAGGGTTGTGGAATACATTCATACAGCATACCCTTATGTGGCATGAATAAGGGAATATAGTAGCCAAAGAAAAAGGCGGTAGGCTGAGGATGGATAAGGCGAGATATATTGTTCCATGGAACTCTTGTTTATATATTTAGAGATCGACCATTTAATTATCGGGGCGAGGGATCCCTGGATTTGCTTGAAAAACATATTCTTGATCCGATTTATAGCAAAGAAAACCTATTATATCCATTATATTAGTTGGAAAAATAAATTATCTTGATTTAAAAAAAAAAAAAAGACTCGAATTTCAATCCCAGCCCCCTCCCTCCACCATAAAATAAATCGTCGGTCCCTCATTTGTCGTGAGGATTTAGAGTTAAGAGATGGTACAAAAAACAACAAGAAACGATTGTTTTATCTAGTATTTATTTCATAACTTTTGTATTAGTCCCCAAATGGTTTTCATTCCATATACATTAATCCTTGACTCGAATCGCAAGCTACTTGAATGTCAGGCTAATATAGATGGTCGTCATTAGAAGGACAGGGAGAATTTAGAGTTAAGAGATGGTAAAAAAAAAACGATTGTTTTATCCTGTATTTATCTCATAACTTTTTTATTAGTCCCCAAATGGTTTTCATTATTTATACATTAATCCTTGACTCGAATCGCAAGATATTTGAATATCAGGCTAATATAGATGGCCGTAATTAGAAGGACAGGGAAAAGGATGCGTTTATTTCAAATCATTGTCAAACAATTAGTCGCTTGACAAGTGTAACATCTAAATTTTGTTAATAATATTTTAATATTTACTAAGTAATTTCCTCATACAACATAGGAAACGAAAATATCGTACATTGACTGATAAATGCGTCTAGTTGCATACTGAATGCATGACTCTTGCATCCTATTTGTTATAACATCACTGATCCTAGACCTACTTTCGGAAAATCTACTTATTTTTTATTTTTTTTTTACAAATTAAAACATATGTGAACAAAATTATCAAAGTAATATATATACTGTCATTAACAAAATCGTAATTTCATTATCTATCACTGTTTGCATCTTGATTTTATATTATTCGACTGTTCGTCTGTCTGTCCATACATCCGTAGTCCCAACCGGGGCCTGCTTGCTGCACTGACTGGGCGCTGGGAGGGTAGATGTTTCGCGACATTCATACGATGTTTGCTTTCTTTAAATAATTTTTTTAATATTTTATGTTATACCTTTTGTTCACCTTTATTGTTGAAAACCTTATTAGGAAGATTTAAAAAAAAAACAACAACAAAGATTTGTTTTACTAGAATATATATGCCACCACTGCAGACCTTAAAGCCAAAGTAACAAAAATTTCCAAAATTTCGAAGAGGGTGAGGAGAAAAGAAAATTTGCATTAGGAAAAATGTCATGACAATGTACACATGCACGCAAACATGCCTACAAAACTTAATTTGTCCACCTGTCTACCTGTCCACCTGTCTACATGTCCACCCGTCTATCTGTCCACCTGTCTACCTGTCCACCTGTCTATCTGAAGTGGTTTTTGCTTAATGGTGCTAAGCATTTTTTTTTCAGTATAAAAAGTTTAAAAATGTGTAAGCAAAAAATTAAAAAGAAAAATTGCTGCAATGGCCTAAAATTTAAATATGGTCATTTACATATGAATATACATACATATGGTCATTTACATATGAATACAAATATCCAATCAGGTCACCCATACATACATAGATACATACTTTCATTTGCCGACCTTAAGTTGTTTTTGCTTAATCGTTCTAACAAGGTTTTCGTTCAAAAAGTAGAAGTCCAAAAAGTTCAAAAATGTGTAAAATAAAAACAAATAGAAATAAATAAATTCATGTAGTTTTCTGATAATTGAATCAGGCCATCTACATAATAATAAAAATATGAATATTAAATTAAATTTTTCTACCTCAAGCGGATTTTGCTTAATCTTGATAATACGGTTTTAATTTTTAAACAAATATCCAATTCAAAACAGTTTTATAATGTGTAAAAATAAAAGATTGCTCTAATAGCCTGAAAATCTCACCAGGTCAGGTAAGTATGCATACAAGAATACTAGCAAAATTTAATTTGTATACGTTGAACGGTTCTTGAGCAACGTTGCTAAAAATCTTCTTGAGACTGGTGGAGTTACGGAAATAAGGACGTACGTATGGGCCGAACCGAATCATGATGTTCATACTGACTGACGTATGCAAGTGAAATTCGATTGACTTGCATATGTACCTAATAAGATCAGACTACCATGCCATTTGGTTATTTTGATAACTCTCATCAGTGGATGGCACACGTGTTTTACAAACACAAATATAGTTTCTAAAGTTTAAGTCATGTAAAAGTCTTTTCAGAATTTGTAGAGCATAGTGGATACAATAAATATGAAGATAAAACGACTCATTGTTTGTTGAAATGGAACTGAACCTAACAATTGGAGACGTAAACCTAATAGACTATAGAATTGTATTTCTTTGCATTAAGGATTGGGGGGTGGGGTGGATTTTCTTTCAAGCTGGGATATTTCTTTCTTTTACCTCAGGATAATTTTTTTTTAACCAATATAATGGATATACTAGAGTAATGTATTGTTAAGTAAAGATAATTTTTTTAAGAACAAATATATATTTTTATACAACTAACAACATTAATCAAATATAGTGATTAACGTAATTTAATCTTGGTGTTGAGAGAATCTATGAAGTGTGTGTGTTTGTGTGTGTGTGTGTGTGTGTGTGTGTGTGTGTGTGAGAGAGATATTTAAAAAATCATTTTGAGACGATCCCAATCAAAAGAAATGAATATACATTACGTCCCACTGTATACAATGCAGCTTTATTCCACGGTTTGACCAGCCGATAATCATAAGAATAACACGCGAATGAATGATGTTTTTTTTTCTTCAGATTTTGGTCTTACAATAAAGAATATAAACAAACTTGAAATTTAAAGCTAATTAAGACTTTGTATTGCAATGAATACGAAATAAGTTGGGAAGGTTATAGATGATGCCTAGGATTAGATAAACATTGTATTTACCTACCCATGTATAACAGTGAACTCTGCTTGTTATATCGTTGTAAACGACAGCATGCGGACCTCCAGTATGTGCATGTTTTCAAATAAAAACAACGAAGTGATTACCATTGTCATATCGATAAATAAAGAAGTATCGCTTAGCCGTTTCCTTCAACAAGTAACTTCTATTATGTATATTCATCAACTTGTAGTTCGGCAATATTTCTCTCTCTCTCTCTCTCTCTCTCTCTCTCTCTCTCTCTCTCTCACACACACACACACACACAAACAAATACACACACACACACACACATACGCACACGCACACACAAGTACACTACATTTGATTAGAAATAATACCGAGATTTTACAGGCATCTTTTTGTCCGATATTTTTTTTGGCATTGTATTGTTGTAATTGTTGTTGTTGTTAACGTCGTAGTCATTTTCGTAGTCGCCCTTTTGTAAATATCTTGCAGGAGCCCTATTTCATTTTACCGAGTAATTACCTACCTCCCATATCAATGAGTAGCTTACGCAGAGCCCTATTTCATTTTACCGAGTAATTACCTACCTCCCGTATCAATGAGTAGCTTACGCAAAGCCCTATTTCATTTTACCGAGTAATTACCTACCTCCCATATCAATGAGTAGCTTACGCAGAGCCCTATTTCATTTTACCGAGTAATTACCTACCTCCCGTATCAATGAGTAGCTTACGCAAAGCCCTATTTCATTTTACCGAGTAATTACCTACCTCCCATATGAATGAGTAGCTTACGCAGACGTTTTTCTTCGACGTACGAACTTTTCCTACGGATATCTTTGTGAAACACACTTACGAAATAGCGTAAGATCTTCTTAAGTTTAAAACTTACGAAGATTCTGTGCGTAAACTTATTCTGTTTTGTAAAACGGGCCCACTGTTGTCTGCTTTTAATTTACGAGTACGGCGTTATCGATTTTGTGCGAATCAGTTCCATTCATGTAACACCTACAAATCTGACCGACTTACTGTGGAACGTGCAAGTTGTCAACTCACTTACATCAATGCATGTTTTTCATCCGTGGTTCGCATCGTCCATGAGTATATAAGGATTGCAATTTTAGCACAGGCAAATAGCGTGAAGCATTGACAGTGTGTTATCTCCTTTGCGATAGTTTGTATCTTTCAGCTGTAGAAGCATGTGATAATCAAATCCGTTTCTCTTTCTCTCTATCGTTCGTGTTTATGGGGTGTGTTGCTTTGGTATATGATTCGTGGCTTTTCCTTGGTCTCTATTGTGTCGTTTAAGTCTCACATTGCACAGTGATATCTGATTTGATAGTGTTTTCAGTTTGCAGTCGAACTTTTATCTGGACTAACAATAGTAAATAAGCAGAATGGTTCCAGGTTAGTGTAATTCCTTGTAAATTCAGGTTGAAGATAGATTCATGTACGCATACATAACACGTACATTTGTACTTGTACCATAATGTCCTAAAGGCTTCTAGACCGTGTATTACACAGTACAGTAATATTTCTTCAGACCTGGTATGCTTGGCCCAGCGGTGATGGTTGTGTGGCCAGTAGTTGTATGTTGGCTGTTCGACCAAATTCATGTCTAACGGGTCAACATTTCACTGCCTTGTTCAAGCCTTCGTCCGTGTGGGAGTGAGACATCTTCGGGATTCTTTGGCAGAGGGGTGTATTCCTTGCTTTCATGTCCTATTAAAGTGCAATATATGACATTTTGCATACGTGTGATGTGTACAAGGCAATCGTATACCAGTTATAAAGGATAATCCCATACTTGGTATGTGCACAAGACAATCGTATACCAGTTATAAAGGATAATCACATACTTGTGATGTGTACAAGGCAATCGTATACCAGCTATAAAGGATAATCCCATACTTATGATGTGCACAAGACAATCGTATACCAGTTATAAAGGATAATACCATACTTGGTATGTGCACAAGACAATACCTGTTATATGAACAGTATAATCTCATTTGTATTTGTGTACAAAGATAAGCTCCAATATGCTATGTTAACAGGATCATCTTATACATTTTATATGTAAAATATGATATCATATTGTGGAGTAGGTAATGCGTATACATTCTATCATACAAAGATATGATATCATATTGTGGAGTAGGCAATGCGTGTACATTTTATATGTAAAATATGATATCATATTGTGGAGTAGGCAATGCGTATATATTCTGTTATACGATCATATTGTGGAGTAGGCAATGCATATACATTCTGTTATACGGAGTAGGCAGTGCATATATATTCTGTTATACGGAGTAGGCAATGCGTATGTATTCAGTTATACGAACTGATAAATTCAGCAATCGCTTGTGGAAAACATCTCAATATTTAATTTGAAATCTTTGCCTATCATCCAAGGAACGATATCTTCTGCATGCGTAGGCCATTAGGAGAAAATGTTTTGCTTGTCTTGTATAATTGATCAAAATTGATTCATACCGAATCTCATGATTGTTTAGCTAGGGGTTATAAACTGGTCATGATAGAGTAGGTCTATATTTATTTATTTTACCTTGTAAATACAATTGTTATTTTGATACTGGTATTCATCTCATTCATGGGTCCAATTCACGTTCGGTCCATCCACGTGACAGATCAGTTGAACGGTTATATATATCAGGAGTTATAGGAATCTGTATTCATGTCTTAGGAAGCATTTGCTGTAATTGTTTTTATCTCTGCCGTAAGTAATCAGGCAAGTAAACTGTTGTTTTTAAATGTAATTATTTGCCCTTTCTTCTGTACGCCGTCCCAAGATTCTGTTTTTTTTTATTTTAAAAAGAAAGATAATATATTTGATTGTTCCTCAAATCAATAAGACAGTTTCAGGCCTTTTCAAAGGTGAATTATGTTATGTGCCTTTACAATAATTTTGTGGACTTAGATGTAAGCTTTATTTCTTTAGAATTGATCATGAAGAGACAAACGTATATAAGGATAAAAAGACACGTGTAATAAAAAAAGTCTTTAAAATTTGAAATGTACCCAATTGCAGGAAAACATACGTGCAACAGATATTACAAGGAAAAGTCACCAATTAAGTTAAACAAAAATCAAATCATTGTTGAGATTGTCACAGATAGCATGTTAGTGAACGTTATGCAAACGTCACCGAAGCATTAAAACATATATTAAAAGACAATCATATAAACAATACAGAAGACAATAAAAAGAACAAGTACAAAACTAACAAAAGCTACAGAAAAGGTCATATATGTCGCATAATTGTTTACAAATGTACTTAAAACAACTGGATGAGAGGTAATAGTCTAGAACTTGTAGGAGTTCTCTCTGCTAATATTGTTTGACCGAGTCGTTATATTTTTCCACAGTTGCAGGCAACAATAACCACATATTGATCAGGTATGCAATGTTTGATCTTTCCAATCCCAATTAACAGAAAAAAAATGTTTGAACTGGAGACATTTACGTTTTATTGATGCTAAAAACAATATCTTCGAAAATGAAAAAATGCCGTCAAACCTTGATATACAGAGATGTTACATTTAAGGAGATAAATTCAATAGTTGTAGAATAATCAGCCAGTAAGTACCTTGTAATTGAAAGGGTATTCTGACCTAATTAGAATTTGATTTCTTTTGTTTTCTTTCACTTTTGCAAGTTTCTCTTCTGTCATAATCATGGGTACTACATCATACTTCAAAGAACATATTTTCAATTGATTTTATGTCTTTTGAGTAGAGGACTACTAGAAACCTAACATTCTCACGCATAATTATACTTACTGATACTGATATTGCATAATATCTACAAATAAGAGTAATTTTGGTTATGTTAGTGGTCTTCTTTTTGCATTCTCTGTTTTAGCACAATAGTTATTCAGAAACAATGTATTATAATACGCTGAATAACATCAATAAATAACTCTGTTTACTGTCTATTTTATCGCCAGAAGCTATCACAATTATATTGTCATCTCTAAAAGCCATTGCCTGCTGTATGTTATGTTGTACATTAAGGTTGGATACATATTGACAACATAGTCAGAGAAGTTCTTATCTTTGCTTTGTATCAAATATAGTGCAAAATTTGTCATTCAACAATTTATCACATACAATAGAATTATGTAATATGGTTCTTTCAAGTACATAATTTAAATATCAGATACAAATTATGCATTGGTATCGAAACTCTATTAGTTTCACTCACTGTCCTAAGAGATGTATTTACCATCTCATGATTGGTTTCTACCTAATTAGGAAACGCATTTCATATTAATTGATTTGGTTTAATATTTGACGGTTCCTTGTGTTAGGTGGGTTTATAAATGTGCCGAAATCATAAATGAAAATATTTTGTCTAAAAGAGGGGATATTTTATGATTCGATCACCGGATATGAGTTTTAATAAAGGGGAAAATAACTGAAATACCTCCACAACCAGACCGTTTTTATATTATTACATTACCCTTTAACATGTTCAGTGTCTCGTGCACTAGTTTACAGTTCTTTATGTTATAGCTATATATTAGCGTCTCAGAATATAATCGAACTCACATCAGGTTCCACTAAGTTGTCATTTTTCATTTCATTGGTATTAATCCATCATCCCACCCCACCCCTACCCCCGAAATTGTTTGCATAATAGACTTCTCATTACATTTCTCAGATGTATCGATGTGTTGTTAACTTATGATATTTTAGAGATGTCATTGTTATTTATTTCAAAACATATATCCCACACGTTTAACTACCTTCCTGCACAACTGCACCATTAATGTTACATTTGCAACAATCATCCAAAAGACTACCATCATGAATCTCAAAATGTAATGTATCATCCATTTATTTCAATTGGAATCATTGAAAACAATATTCATTAGTGTTGATTGGTTTTAATATTTACCTGGATATCTGTATCAAAATTAATATACATTTTGTTAGCATCTACATTTTCTTTTCTGACTATTTTACGTCGTATATATTGTTGAACGTTAGCTAGTTTATGACCTATATCATGTAACCTGTTATGATGTCGACTTCTCAAATCAAGCTGGAATTAGTTAAATAACGTCTGTCTGGTATAGTAATGTTAATTTTTAAAAAAATAATATTTCAAGTATTTCTGTTTTAGTCATTTGTTCTCGCTTTTTTTGTATTGGTACATCAAGTATCGAAGTCTTCATTTTTATTTTTCTATATCATAATTTCTAAATGACGAATTCTTTTTCTATCGATTATATCCATTGGATGGGTTTTTATCTATTCTGCACCACTTACCACAACCATCGGGTAGGCAACATCTTTACAGCAGATTCGTATCTACACTCCGCGATAGGACTTTGTATGTAGTTTGTGTTCAGACTTTGTACCTTTGTACTCTGTTAATTTTTAATTTTCTTAGGCCGTGTTTCTTTCTGTTTTTTTTTTTTTGTCTTCTTTCTTTTCACTATTGTGTCCATCTGCTTTTGGGCGTAAGTGCCATGTGAGATCAGCTTCTCAACGGAGACTTTCTGACTTCTTAATGCTCTTCGTTTGCATTCTTGTGGCAACTTTGCCGCGCTTGTATCAACCTATCAATTTGTCACGCGGCTGTCATGAATGAACCCCAAACAAGCTCCTATCAGGAATTTTTCTGACTTCACACGGCTTTTCATGCATTCACATAGCAAATTTCTCACACGTCCCTTTGTTTTCATGCCTTGCATTTTGTGGGAAAATGTTAAAGTCTTTCCTAATCATGGAGCTTATATATATTTTTATTTGAGGAATGTATTGGATCTATTTTATTTTATATTATCGCCTCTACTGACAAAGAGGTGGATCTCAATTATATAGAAAAGACACTTTAGCGTCTGGCATGTACAGAAACGCAGACTAGATCTATTATCCCACTCGGTACATCTCGATCAAGCATCCTAAGTTACTAACAAAAAGTATTTTAAAATTTTTAATTTGCAATGTTCTCGTATCCATATAGGCAATTGCAAATGAACAAAATATATGATTTTTTTATGACTTTCAAAAAAATTCCAAGTCTTGCCTTTGAAGTAATTCTTAATTTTGATTTTAAAAGTTCTAGAATCCGTATACTAAAAGCAAAAATGATATGAGTCCTCATAACTTTCTATATGTACACTGCTAGCGTCAAATAACTCAGGTTTGCACATCATCTCTTGATGGTTTTTACTGTTGCAACTTATACCTTAATCTTATCATGCATACTCGTATGAAACTAATCGAACTAACAGCTTTTCTTTCTGAATTCCTCTTAATCTTTCTCTTTACCCGCAACAGCACCACACCTATTAATATCTTAGATATGTTTTCACATAACCACATATGTCTGAGTTAGTACTAAAGTTGTTTTCTCTTCCGTTCCTAGAAAATCACCCCAGGACACTACAATTGTCACAAAACCTCGTGCAAACGTTTTCAACCACTTTGATTTCGATGATCTGTTAAATGACATTACTTATAAGTGATCATCACCGATGTATGCTTAATTTTATTTTGTTCTCTTCTGAACAGTCTTTATCCTACATGGTTAAATATTGCTGTCATTGCATGTTTTTCTACTAATCATGTTGCATCATATTTATGACCCACTAATATCGTAATATATTATTAAGATGTTTGTAGTGTTTATAGTATTGGTTGTGGATCACAGTTTAAATTTATCAACCTTGGGCTTGTGAAGAAAGTAATGAGGCTGTATTCCTGTAGTATCCTTCTAATACTGCATGTTTATAAACCACTTCCTTATCTAAAAGACCTTACAAGATTTTGCATTTTCTCTGAAGTTATTATACCCCCCTCCCCATGCCATTAACGGAAACCATACTAAGGATCCTTAATCTGATGTATCGTGTTTCAGAAGAGCTGGAAAACAAATCTGTATTCATTAACACCATTTCATTGTCTCGCCAAATCGCAAGCCGGATTCATCAACCTTTAAATGACAAATCTCATAAAGTTCTTTGTTTCCTACTTTTTATAATTTGGAGAAAATGAATACGACAACACTTAAAGGCTTTAGTTCCTTAGATCAGACACAAGGAAGAGCAGTATAGTATGTGTATCGATCCGCTACTTTCAGCAAGAACCCTAACAGCATGAAAGAAATTGTAACCCTTCTTCCTCCATTTTATTATTCATCTGTGTGTTAGAATGTTTGAGAGTAGAAGTAGTCGTACAAATCCAATATATGTATTAGTTCTGTATTGCACTTTAAA
Organism: Margaritifera margaritifera; assembly: GCA_029931535.1. Classification (NCBI taxonomy): domain Eukaryota; kingdom Metazoa; phylum Mollusca; class Bivalvia; order Unionida; family Margaritiferidae; genus Margaritifera; species Margaritifera margaritifera. Next base: position 825,012 of record JAQPZY010001335.1, on the reverse strand, counting down.
CAGACGAATAACTTGTGAAAATAAAAATTACCGGAGAATGTAAACCTGTTACAAATGTATTTTCCTGTCAGTGAAAATGAGTTGCCTAGGGCTAAATGTTTTATCATTAAAAATTGAATTCCTAGTACTGCGCTCCAGATGCCAACTGTTAAGTAGCTGTTATTCCCAAAGGCTTCAAGCTTTTAAAAAAACCCAATACAACTCAAATTCCTTCCAATGTGCTTAAAGGATGGTTGATAGAATTCAATCAATAAATACTGACTTAACGACTGATACCCAAGCGTCAACGAGAGGGAATTATTTAAAAATGTCAACAATGAAAACATGAATTTATCTGTTAAAATATATACCTCGTTTCAAGTTATGGTTTCGATTCTGACACGAAAAAGGAACCAAAAGTCGGCTTCTTTACAACTGTTGTGTTGACCTAGTATTAGAGTACTGCAGTATCTCGCTCAACGATTGGTTTCTCGTTATACAATAGCAATGTACGTCATTCTGACCATTATTGTTGGTGATACGGACCTCCAAATGAGGCACTATGGTGCAAGATAAATACCTCTTATTCTTCGTGCTTTGTAAAGGGAGACAAAACAGGTTCATGTTAGGATATATAATCAATACTGTTTTGAAAGTATCCATTTCGAATCTTTCTTTTACAAAATTACAGCACTGAAATGCCAACGCATTCAAAGTACATCATAGTATCAGTCAGAACTTATTTCAGATACGTTATTAGTTCCCTTCTTAATTTCGAGGTATTTTGTCAGAAGCCAAGTGGTGGTCCTGTTTGCGTTTCGTTTCCATTAAGCACGTTAGTTGTATCGGGATTATGAGGCTGCACAATTTACAAGTTTTGATTAAGAAACACGTTGCTATGAAAATGAAATTCCACCACGTCAGCTGAAATAGAACGTCATTATAATTAACTTCACAACTCAAAACATTGTTAAAGAAGTGATGAAGGAAAGAAACATACATACGTTGAAAAGAAACTCATTAGATTTTAGGATGATTTTAATTAGGAGTGAGGCTTAAAAAGACTAAAACATGCTAAAAGAAAATATCCGATTGAACTCGAGTTTGCCCTTAACATAAATAGACATTTGTATTTCTTCTAAGATAAACAATCATCTCTGTTTAATTTACCTGATTATATCCAAAGAGAACAAGTTTTAAACTAATGCCAGTTCTGGATTACTAGTTAGTAAGGACTTTGCTTTTTCTTTGCCTTAGCTTATGCTCAGGCACAATCTCTCTCTCTCTCTCTCTCTCTCTCTCTCTCTCTCTCTCTCTCTCTCTCTCTCTATATATATATATATATATATATATATATATATATATACATATATAAATATATATATATATATATGATTGACTTATTAATTTAAACACCTTCTGTTTCTTTAGTCATCTACTCATTGTTGGACCATTTTCAGAACATACCTATATATTATTACAGAAATACGTACATATTTTTGAAATCGTACAACTGCTTTAAATTGTGTGTGTGTGTGTTTGCTAATATTTTGGTACTGAAAAATCACCAATAAAATGGAAAGTATAAACACACGATATCAACGATGTACACACTGTTTTACTTAAAAATCAGACTGACTGGGGGAGATCTGGGTGTTTTATTTATGTAAATTCTCTGCCTGATTTGACTCTGAGACTGATCAAACGGCCTACATAGAACGGAGAGAAAGTTGAATACAGATAATATCATGGGACAATATGTTTGAGTATAATGAACAGAAGTGAAGTGGATGATGTAATTGAGCTTTTATTCGAAGTTTTAAATACTATATTTGGACAGGAAATAATTCAGAGTATATGATGGGTCTTTGACAGGATTGAATTTTGTGCATTGCACGTGGATAGGTTTCAGTCGATAAGATGAAGCTAATGTATATTTTTGCCTAGATAAGTGAAAAATAAAAAAGGCACGTGTCAGCGTTAAAAATACAGATGATATATATTTTTATGCAGTGAGTTAATTTTAAATACACTGAATAATTATGTAGATAGACCACAAACATATAATTTGGTTTCATATTGGTTTGACAAATGCCCTATAACGTAACAGTGCACCAAAATGATTAAACTTTAATTTCATATATTCGCAAATGTGTATGAAATAGCCGAAGACAAATAAATTAGGGGACAGTTATAGTGACAGAAAAAGGACTAGACTGGCATGTAGATATGTTGATTCTATTTGATGAAATTGATAAAATACGATTAAGCTGAAATTGCAGACGTATTAAAGTTGGTATGATTACGAGTAACGAATCATCATGGACAGACACCAGAAATATTTATCACAATAAAAAAGACTATGTTACGGCGTGTACACAATATATATATTTATATATATATATATATATATATATATATATATATATATATATATATATATATATATATATATATATATATATAGTACAAATTAAATCCAAATAATGGGTACGGCAGTGAGTAGTCCAATAGCTCCTTCATACGCTTCCCTTTTCATGGGTAAATTAGAACAAGATTTTCTTGAAAACCAGAATGTTAATCCTAATGTTTGTTTAAGATTTTTAGATGACATCTTTATGATCTGGAGCCATTCAGAAGAAGAACTACAAGAATTTATTGATCGCCTAAATAATTGTCACCCCACAATTAAATTTACTTATACTGCATCCGGTACACATGTATCGCTTTTAGATGCAAATATCATGAAAAATTCTGAATACTATCTCTGCATTTGTTCATGTAAAAAAACTAATATCCACCAGTATGTGGAATATTCGTCTTGTCATCCCAGGTCATGTAATAACGGTATACCTTATAGCCAGGTGAAAAGCTACCGACGTATCATTTCAGATGATTGTCAATTACAAATTTCTTTGAATGAATTAAAAGCATATTTCCGAAGCAGGAATTATCCTATGCATGTAATTGATTCTGCTTTGAATAAAGCCCGTATTCTTACTCAGAATGATCCTTTAAACATAGTATAAAGTACGAAATAGAAAAATTTAATTCCTTGTATAATGCAACATAAACCTTCAGTACCCAATATAGGCCTTACAGTTAATAAATATTGGAAGCGCCTCAACTTATCAAATAAAAACAGCGTAAAAACACTTTACAAAAGCAAGCTGATTCTTGAATATAGAAGACCTAGGAATTTGCAAGATTTTTTTATCAGAACTAAATCGACAGAAACTATAAAAAGATGTTTTTCATCATCTAAATATAACATACGTCAGTGCTCTCAATGTAAAAATATATCAGAAAGGACCTATGTTCGTAGCTCCAATACAAAAGAATTGTTTTCTCTACGTTATAACACTGACTGCATATCATTTAATGTAACATATTTCATAACCTGTAAAAAATGTAACATGCAATATGTTGGACAAACAGTTCAACAAGTTTTTAAGAGAATGAATAATCACTGCTTACATATACAAATTGTATGGATCCTCAATTCTCCTCTAAATTTATCAATTCATTTTAATACAAATAATCACTCTTTACGTGATTTTTCTTTCATGCCAATCGATATTGTGCATGGAGAGATGAACAAACAATATATATATATATATATATATATATATATATATATATATATATATATATATATATATATATATAATGTCTGAAAAGGTGTCAGTTGTGACATTTTAAAGCTACACTCATCAATAAAATGTTTCTTATATCGCTGATTTGAAAGTTCACCACTAAATATTTAATGATGCTACAAATGAAACCAGTACCTCCTGGGCGTTAAAATCAGCTAAGCACATTCCATCAGGTTTTGTTGATACCTTAATTCAGTTCATTAATGTTACAAACCAATATTTTTGCAGGGATACTAGATGTATATAGGTATCTTTCAACTGGCTGGAAGGATAGCGAGATTAGTCTACAACTAACTGAAAAATGCAAATTCTATAATACTTACAGATGAAAATGAGAAACATTTCAACTCAAGAAGTACATGACATATTATATTAAAAGACACATTAGGAGACCGCAATCACTCAACGGGCAGGTATAAAGATCCTGCTCATTTATACTGTAATTTGAATTTCAGACGTCTAAAATACATTCTACTAATCATTCATAACTTCATTAGGATGCTTGTTAGGTTATGCCAGTCATCTGTTCATTAGGATGTTTGTCAGGTTATGCTAGTTATCTGTTCATTAGGATGCTTCTCGTCTTATTGCAGTCATCTGTTCATTAGGATGCTTGTCAGGTTATGACAGTGATCTGTTCATTAGGATGCTTATCAGGTTATGACAGTGATCTGTTCATTAGGATCCTTATCAGGTTATGACAGTGATCTGTTCATTAGGATGCTTGTTAAAAATGCTCCAGATGATGAGGTCAAAATCAAACCTATTAACGATGAAAAACACATTTCATTCAGCAAGGATTTCATAGTAGATGGGTTCGTAAAGGATGGAAAGGAAGACTGCAATGTTTACAGAATCTTGGTGTAATATCATTCATTCAAAAATGGGAAAAGAATTTGACCAACTTATCCTATTATAGACTTTAAAATTGCCAGTAAAACAATTTCAAACAGAATAAAAAAACATTCTCCCCATTGTTATTGATAAAACCAGGCAGCTTTTATTAAAAAAAAGATACATATGTCGAAATATTCGGCTGCTTTTGGATGCTATTGAACACACAGGAAAGACAGATTCTCAGGCTCTCCTATTTTTTGCTGATTTTGTGACAGATTAGATCAATGTTTTATGTACAAAACTCTTGAACTTCTCAATCTGGGCCATACTTTGCTCAATTGGATCCGTCTTTGTAGTAATAATGCTAAAAGCTGTGTATTAAATAAGGGTTTCTTATCGGAATTGTTTCCTTTAGAACATGGGTTAAGACAAATTTGCTCACGATCCACTTATGTATAAGCATTATCTTTTGAACTTCTATCTTATGCGATCAGAATATATAGACAGACATTAAAGGTTATAAGCTTCCTAAAAGTTAGGAAGTTTGATGTTTCAAATTAAGTTTATATACAGTAATAAATATCTTTGATGAGTTCAGAAACGTTTCGGGACTTGCATTAAACCGCAAAATATGTATCTCATTAAGAGCAGACCCTTTAAGGAAGAATACACTGTTACGGAATTATATATCATTTTTCTTTTAATAATGGTATAGTTTATTAGTTTGTGATCTCTGTTCTTAGTCTAAAATCTTTCATCTTGCCGTGAGTACACATACGGTAATTTGGATCGATATTTCAATGAAGCTTTAGTCGTGTCATGTGATCCAGCGCGTGAAGGTATGAACTTCTGACCTAGATTATATGATTCATTTCAGAGTCAATACATTATTTACTGTTAATAATGTCAGGGAACCAGCACTTTGGCGATGTCACGCATAACCTAGTTTCTGATTGGTTCGGAGAGGGTTGTAATATTTCGAAATACCCAGTTGTTTATCAAAGACGAATGGATTTTATTTCGATTCTGCGTAGTAAGAGACTATATTATAGGATTTATAGCAGCATTTTAGCATTCTTCATAGCTACACTGGATTGAGAGGTCATAAACGAATTTGATTCATTTTGTGTGTGGATATTCTACTTTTGTGATATATATCATCATAAAGTGCATTTAGGATTCAGTACTCTATCTTAAACTTTAATAATACAGCTCCGTGGAATTATCGGAAACATTTCTAGAACTTGTGTTATTCCATATTCACAAGGATTATTTGGAATTTATAAAACTTGGATATACTTGATTCTTATTAACACATCAGTACAGCAAAGGTTTCATTCGGAAACTACTTCTTTCGGAATATTTGGATTAACTTCCGGATCAGTGAACTTTAGAACAATTTAGGACTTTTAAGGATATTCTATACTGTAAGTTATTTTAATTCTTTCACTTTAATTGTTCGTTGAAATATTTTAATATTTTAGGAAATTAAATATTTGTATTTTAAATCTTGAAAGCTAGTTGAGTCTTTTCTTTTGTTACAATACCCATACTCGTAACAACACATTGCAACTATTAATCTAGTAAACCGTTGAACTGGACTTAGCAGAGTGCCACACTTTTAGGGGTAAGTCTCCACACAAATTAAATTTATTACATGAACTGAGTATACATCCAAAGCTCATAGAATTATATGCATGCCATGAGAAACGGTGAAAATTATCTTTGATTCATACAATAACAGTAGTAAAACTCTTGCCATACCTATATTGATATTACCAGCTGAGAAGATGAATGAAATAAAGTCAAATATCTTTTGTGTTATATTGGGTTTGAAAACCTATCGCGTGTATAAAAAATCTATCGCATATAGCTGCGGTGAGGGTGGCTTAAAATGTTGGACATAGATATATTTATAAGCGCACTGAAAGCGAGTTGAGTATATTGAATTGTCAATAAAGAGAATGGTGAAATTTGGAAAATATCTGCACTTGAAATAATAATAAAAAATAGGCGGCGATTTGTTCCTTAAGGGAAGTTGCCCACCACATAGAACTTGACAAATAGATACTAAAAGCATGGTGTTTTTTAAATTACAGAGAAAATATTGCACTGACTCAGTAGCAACCACTCTGGAACAAAGATAAAAGTCTTGACTTAAGAATAATTTTAGTATACCGATATTGGATAGAACAAGGAAATAAATACATAGGGGATATATATTCCTTGGCAGAAAGCAGATTGTTACATTTCTGTAAAATCTGCATCATTACTCAGTAAATACATTATTTTTAAATATCAAGACTGGTTAACCTCTCTTAAAAACTTAATGCAAGTTAATAAGAGCACTTAAAAGACAAGCTCACGAAAGAATTACAAGCAAGTAATCTTCTTTTATAAACATTAGATAGAGCAAAATGAATCGGCAATAGTATCGTATGAAGTATGTGGAGACATATTCAAAAACTATCATTTTAACTAGAAGTTTATACAAGATAGACCATTTAAATGTATTCTGGATACAAAACTAACAACTTTTCAATACAAGTTTCTCATACGTATTGTACCAAACAACAAATTATTATATAAATGTAAAATCCTGTGCACATCGAAGTGCGATTTCTGTGCAATGAACAAAAAGAACATGCTTCACTTTGTTTGAGAATGCACGTATGTACTAGATTTCTTTGTAAAGCTCCAGGATTTTTCAAGAAAATACTACAGACTTAAATGTGAACTTATTTAACGTTTCGATTTCTTTTTTTTTTTTTTTGTGGTGGACAAAGAAATGACAAGGAACTCATTAATTTCATGTTAATTTTAGTAAAATAGTTTATTTGTGCATGCAAATTTGCTAAAAATCTTTCCAATTGAAGTGCTTTGCTTGATTCATTATGATCGAAACGACATAGAGAAAATCAAGTAAGATAGAAAAGCAATGGAAACCTTTCAAAGCTACTCCCAGTCTTTAGAAAAATGACTGTTCTTGCAAAGAAATAGTACTTTTAATTTTCTAATATGCATGTAAAGTACATTATAGTATAGCTATATGGCACCTCTATGTCTCTCTCTCTCTCTCTCTCTCTCTCTCTCTCTCTCTCAGCTCCTATTATTTCGTATGCAATGATAATCTCTCAGTATAATGCTATAAATATATAAAGCCTACTTCTGTACTAAACTTAAATAACACTGTTATGCATGTACCTTTTCTTACGCAAAATAAAGAATTTTTAAAAAGTGTCATATTCAACCATCCTTTACCATCAAACAAAAAACAGAGTTTATGAAATTTAATGTTGAAAAGTGTAAAATAAAAAAACACACTGAAGAGCTTAAAATGATCATCATCAAGGAAAACTACCCGGCTGAATTCCAGGAACTGTTGCAAAGTGTTGAAATAATAAAAGCCTAAGTAGTTGGTCATTAAACAGAAATAGAAATCAACTTTATCAAACCATTGGAAAGATAAATTCAGAAGTTACGGAAAACTTTCCATTAGGTGAAAAGCTAAAACAACTGTTTAACGAACAGCTTGTAGTAGTTGCTGCTTTAGAGACAGCAGCAGAAATAATAATATCAACAATTGCACTGTTTATGTAACATTTGGTAAAAGCTGTCATTTTTCCGCACCTGCTCCACGAATTCCTCCATCTTCTTCACCCACTCATTAACCTACTTCACGTGAATCATGTTTGGCATCACCAAGAAAGGTTTGAATAATTTACCGTATTATTTATTTGAGTTGACAAAAAAAAAAAAAAAAAAAAAAAAGCAGCAGCAACTTTGTCTGGAATTATTGGTAGTGTGATAGGCTGGTTATTCAAGAATTCTAGAAAATATTTTTCCTTTCTCGCTAAACACGTTATTGTACTTGTTTTGGCATTAGTGGGCATTTAGTACTCACATTTATGGTCAAAAGTGTACAGAAAGCAAAGAGTAGGATTGAGCGAAGCAAATGTGCATAGCACGATTATGATTTCAGTACACGTTGCCTTCACTTTGATTAAAGGTTCGAAACCTATTTCAAAAAAGTAAACCATTCAAATTCCCACAACCATGCGCTTCAAAATAAATGATTGATTGTTTCTTTATGTTGTCATCAATGTTATTTGTTTGTGTGTGCGTGTGTGTGTGTGTGTTTGTATTTGGTATAAATCGAGGAGATTCATGAGATTACACACCAACGTACCGAGGACGTCCTCGGTTGGAAAAGGGTGAAATCTGGCTTCTACGGACAATTTTAACCCAAAACAATATAAAAACATGATTTATAGGAATGTCCCCGTTTACACGCTTGGTGCTTGTTCGCGATTTTGGAGTGTATCTTTTCTCCAAAGCTGGCGATACACACGCCCTAAACCATGTCCTCGATTGCCCGGTGGAAAACTTGTAGAGAGATCTGCTCTATCAAATTACAGGTTTACAAAAATTGTTATCTCCCTTTAGATCAAAGCATCAAACACCAATAACTTAGCTAAACAAGAAGATAAGCAAGGGCATATAACTGTCCCTGGTATTTGTAATAATATTTCATGCATATGAGTAAATAGTGATGAGAAACAAAATACACTCGTGCTTTACACGTCAAATACAGGCAAATAAATCTAAGACACGTCATACGAAAGAGGTACAGGAAACTGCTACTTAAAAAACGTACAAATTTCTTCTAGAGTTGTACCGAACTAGCATAATTATCCGACTCGAAAGTTAAAACGCCCTGATTGCCGCGAGGTTTTACACATGTCAAGCTATTGAAAAGACGCCCTTGATATGGAATATTTATATTATTCAATGAACAATATGCGACCATATTACATCATATGCCTACTTTCAGTTCAAAACAGGAGAGAATAGTTATACATCTCATGACAGATCCTGTTATAGTACATCTCATGACAGATCCTGTTATAGTATATCTCATGACAGATCCTGTTATAGTACATCTCATGACAGATCCTGTTATAGTACATCTCATGACAGATCATGTTATAGTGACATCGAAGTACGACCAACCGAACTGAGACGTTACGTGCATATAACTTCAGTAGATAGATGGTAGTCAGACATTTATAACCAAGATCATCAGTCCCAAAAGGAAACATCATCATCATCACACTCATAAGACTGGCAGCTATATGTGCTAGCTATCATTAACTGATATATGCATGGAATGTGCTATTATAAGTATATACCTGCTTCATTTAGTGAGCTGATGACTTTGATTTACATATCATGCATTGTGCTTGTATACATAGTTCTGTTGTAAATGAAGTCTCATTAACACAATACAAAATATAAACGCCCAAACATCAATCTGTATACGAGTACAGTGCAGTCAATTAGGTATTGTTACGTTTTATTTGCTTTTCCAAATTTAAGCAGGTTTTTAATGACAGCCAAAACGCACAAGATGTTCGACAGGACCAGCCTATATACCGTAACTTAAAAGTACATTTATAAAAACTGTATTAGACATTAATATTCCTACTCATATAGTCTTTTTCTCTTACGTTTTACACAGAAGGCAACATGGGGATCAGATAACTGCTTGACAATTTCTTCGCGTCCCCTATACAGTAGCAATCAGCAATACAAAAATCCTTTACAGATGCACTTTGAATTGCCAAATGTATAATCTAAGTAACTTGGAAAGTGAACCGTGAGAGTATAGTACCGTTAACGTGTATCTTTTTCATTACTAGCGCCAAAACAATACAAATGGATAAACTGTTTGTAAGTACTATTTGAAAAGTATCCCCATCCGCTAACTCTATACAAACATGAACTGTCATAGAATATTTTGACCCATTGTACTTCAGGGCTATTACACGAGCCGTCAGCGCTGTAGCCATAGCTGGGAACTTCAATTCAATTAAAAATAGATATGTTGTGTTTTGGGGTCTTTTTCGTATATTAGTATTTTTGTTTTCCGATTGATATAAAACACTCTAAAAAATAAAAAAATACAATAGAAGCAACGTCGTATGTATGCTCAATTTATTCAGATAAAGCAGCTTGAAAAATACGATGTCACCACGAAAATACATAGTATGGTAAACACAAACATTGGCTCCTATTTTCAACATTAAATCTGAACATGCCAGAGAGAGAGAGAGAGAGAGAGAGAGAGAGAGAGAGAGAGAGAGCGCGGGGATTTATACATGTATTATTCCTGCCATAAACGTTCGAATCCAGCTAATAGGTATGATCTCCAGAGCGGTGCATTATATCGAAACTTGTTATGATACACTAAAGTCTAATTGCTGAACAATCGGTCAATCAATCTATTAGTCAATCCGTCAACCGCAACAACAAATATTAAAATAACAATGTATTTGCCATAAAGAACTGAAGATAGTTGTAGATGAAACCATTGTGGAGGTTACAGTTACTTATCACTAGATTGTATTATGAGGCAGCTGTATCTAATTCGGTATTTAAATTCGTTCATGTTCTTTGACAGTTTTAATGTCATATCGTTAGTGCACATGATGTTCCTATCCAAATCAAACAGTTTTATAAAACAGGTCAAGCAAAACTACTGATATCAGTACCCGAAAGTATCGAACAGTTTTCGTTTCTGTATCTTTTTCTAACATGGCAGATGATAACTTTCCAATAATATTAAGTTTTGTAAACTTTTATTTATTTATTTTGTATAACTTTTTTAATTTTAAAATTATTCCTGATATTCATGCCGAGTGTTGGTGTTAGTTTGGGTTTAAGATCTTGTTAATTACACCACAGTAGGTTAAGCATATTTCGGGACCATTCAGATCATATATTATTACGACAATCCTAACTTCCGACCCAGATTAGTTCTGTTTGTGTTTTACGGCAAAGCAACACAAATAGGATATTTAAAGCCGAGGCACTAACTCATGTTATTTACATCTACGTGCTGCAGTAGGTTTTATGTAAGTCAACTAAAAATTGAATCTCCATCTTTTATGCCTTTTAAGTAAAACTTACTATATAGGGATGTGCGTCTGCTTTCACGCCTGACAGGTTTTGACATAGCAATGACCTTTTCTCCTGACCAACTTGCACATGAAAAACAAAGCCTAGACAATAAAATGTATCTTAAAATGCAAAGAAACCTATTAGGCATTATTACGTTTTGGTTTTGAATGTTTACTGTAGTTTTCCTGCCTTGGCTTCGTGAGAAAAAAAAAAAAAAAAACAAAAAAAAAAAAAAAAAAAAAAAAAAAAAAAAAAAAAAAAAAAAACAAACAAACAAAAAAAAAAACACTGTCTTTTAAACATACTAACATAATTCCTGATTGATTTCATTTTTTATTTACTTAATATTAGTCTGGAAAGTAAGCACAAAAAGTATTATTCTTTAAAAACCAAATCCAACTTTTGGCAAAATTTCGGATTATAGCAAACAAACAAACACAAAGTTATAATGTTTTAGTTATTTACTAGCGTATGTTAATGTGTTAAGTATCTGTATTCCGAAGATTTTCAGGGGAGCAGTTGTTTTCTGTTTCCATTTTATGTAATTTCTCAAGTTCACTAAATATGTTCTCGTTTGTTGTGTTAGTGTGTGTTTTATGTTTACTGGCTGTCTCTGATAAACATCTTGCCCGGGTGTTTGAATCGCACTCAGAGTTTCCGTGCCTATTATATCAATAATGCAGCTAGTAAATTCAGGGTCAACAATTCCTATTTTTATAAACATGCTCCCATATGTCAACACAATGTCTTTAACATGGTGTCAGGTATAGTGTGCGTTTAACCATCCCACTTTAGTTACAGTTTTTAGATTACAATTTATACAACAATCAACATACACATAGAAAATTCATCTACTATAAGGTACTGACCAATTATTATTTGGGGGTGGGTTGGGGTGGAAGGATGCGATTTTGTTTTGAGCTGATATTTTGTTGCTGTTTTTTTTATCTCAAGATAATGTTTTTCCTCAAATAATATGATGAATATAATATGGTGGTATTTTGCTATAAATCAAAGTAAGATATGTTTTACAGCTATTGACAGACGGAAATTTAAAACAAATGTCCCATGCCCCTGCCCCAGATTATTAAATTGTTGGTCCCTAATATATTTGTGGTATACCGTGGTACGTATCGCTGTATGTTCCAAAATACCGCGGTAAACCGCGATACAAAATTTGTCGTGGTACCCATCTTTAGTTATTATCGTGAGTTACAATTATACACCATACAGAGGGAATATATATATATATATATATATATATATGAACCTCGTTCATCCGGACACCTTCGTTCTCAGTGAATATGTCCGGATTAATGAGTTTTCCGGATAACTGAATCATGCACATTTTTATTTTGTGATGTCATCATACCATATGCATGTACATGTATTTGCTAGCTGTAAATGTATTGTATATTCAATAATGGTTGAAATAAATTAATAAATACATCTATTGACTTGTGTTTATTTTACTTTATTATAACATGCACTTGTACATACACGTAAAGATAAGTTTAAACAATTAACACATCGAACACATCACACTATGTACATGTACATGTATGTACTGTACATACATTTATTATGTCAATTTCCTTTTGGGTGATCGTCCTTTTGCTGGCAAATCTTCTTTTTTAATGCTGGCGGGTATCTCTACTCGTCAACGCTTGCTTGATGGTGTCGCCATAATAATGTAAAAAGTGCAACTAATACAAACTGATATCTCACAGTTAAATGCGTTATTGTAAACTAATAAAATGCAGTCATTTTTATAAGTCGTATTTTACAACTGTTATAGCTGCTAATGAGCCTATAATTGACGTCGCTTTTTATTCTGAAATGAAGACCTATACAGTCCACAGCTTAAATCAATCAACTTTATTTGTACAGCCATCAACAAACTGTGATTTATACATACAATTGGAAAACGATAAAAAGACTTAATGACACACTATGTCAAAAGTGTAGACGATTTTTCCCAGTGTGTTTATTTAATTATTAACACCTCCTCCGGCGACTAGCAAAAACAGACATTGTTTATACAATCACTGGCTACAATACGGTTGCGCTACTTGAAGTTTTTCCACACACATGATCACGTGATCAATTAATCACTTTAAAATGCCACTAGAATTTGACCAATCAGAGATAAATACAGTAACACACCTCCAAATTTGCTTAGGTGAATCCGTGTTATCCTACTGACTGTATTTTCATATACGATTCTTCGAATTTTTTTATTTTTGGACAGATTATTTCCGAATTATCGAGGCAAGTTTTATAGTAATTTTACACTTTTGTCCCCGATGTTGATTTCCGGATCCGGAACGCGGATTTCTTGATTAACGGAGCAAATTAACGTTTATGAATTCCGTTCCCGTTGAACTATGTCAGAATAACGAGGCTTCCGGATAAAGGGTGTCCGGATTAATGAGGTTCACACACACACACACACACACACACACACACACACACACACACACACACACACACACATATATATATATATAGGTACAGCATAAGATGTAGGTCAGTGACGTTTGGTTGTAAGTTGTAGTACTAACAGAGATGCATGCGGTTATCAGCTTAGTCACAGAATCATGAAATATATATCAAAGAGATCTATTTTTGCAATAAGGGTGAAATAATTATCAAGATGCTCCCTTCATCAGGTTTCGTGAGTCTAGGTAGAAAAGTTTGCATATAGCATGCCAGAGCCTAACAAGTTAACCACAGCCAGGCAAAGGTGAAATATGGGTCACAGTTTCATTTATCTTAAGGATATGGCACTAACATAGGTGCACTGAAACCAATTAATTGTGTGCAGATCACGCAGCGCAGAACTTGATAGATTTTCTGTTGACGCTTTTCTCTTGATCTGATAGCGAAATTTAGCGAAGATGCAAACTATACTCTTAATTCATACCCTTCAACAACTTTCTCCAAAAAGCCAAGGGAAATTAATAACTAATTTTTCCTTTGATTTGATATTTCAATTTCTGATCCGTGTATTACAATGGCACTATATTTCATCTTGGACTTCAGGTTTGTGCTATCACATTGATGTCAAGATAATACTTTACTTGCTGCTAAAAATTGTGATTATTTCATGTTTGTATTCAGTAATTATGTTTAGCTATTCCTCTTTTTACATAATATGTAGATTATCACTTTTATAAGTGTTTGTTACTTCATTAAAAGGTATATTCACTTGCAAATCAAAACTTTGCGAAATTTAGGCCTGGTTATCAATGCCGGTAATTGCTCTTTCCATGGCAAGGTACTACTAGCTGCGATAGAATACATGCAATGTAGGGCCAAAATTAAACAGAGGTCAAGATATGACTTTTAAAACGACATATTCGTTACTACGACGAACTCGCTGAACAAGAGCTTTGTTGTTGTAACAAGAGTTGACAGTACTACAAAGAATATTTAATTTCCACCAATCTGCTTAGGAGGAGACAGCAATATAGACATAGAGACTGATATCATCCCCGATTCATTGTTTAAAACATTGATGAACATATTCAAAAGCAAAAAATGATTTGGTTTGATTTGGCGTTTTTTGGCAGAGCAAAACAAGGTGGTTATTTAGTTCCGAAGCAGCTTGGGGTAAAGTGATTTGCCCGAGGACACTCCAGTGTAACCGACCCAGGCTGATACGATGGCATGATTACAAACCGCAGCCTTTTGGTAGCGTATCCAGAGAGCTAACCACCGAGCCACTGCGGCTTCTAAAATCCGACCGTACATTAAATTTTTTCTTCCCCCAAAAGCCACAGTTATCTACAAAATGAAACACATATCACTTTTGACGGTATACAAAAGCCCCTTTTAAAATGTACATGTAAAATGAATGTTTTGCTTTATTGTTCACAATACGTTTTTAAGTGTCGATAATTAAAAACTGCACCAACTAACAGTTCTTCCCGAAAAAGTTCGCCTTATTTCACAACAAGTGTACCTTGCCTGTGTAAATTATATGTATGTTTGTGCAGATAATATTTTTCCTTTTAATTAGGTTTCCCTCCTTCTCAAAGGGACACAAAAGTTTGACAAACATAAAAGGATTTTAATTACTTTTTCTCCGAGATTCTGACACAGCCTAATTAAGTTATTGGCCAATAGTGAATCGGCACAAAGACTACATTGATTATGCACACTGATTGCGCAAACTCTGTGCACATAACAGTTTCTTCAAATTCTTTTCATTCATTTTTTAAAAAAAACTAGAAATTATATCACCAGAACATGATAACATACGGGTGAGATTTATATATGCAACAAGAATATACAGTTTTCCAAAATCGGTCTTTGTGTAACAAGAAGTGAATATAAATCATAGTATTTATACCTACATGTTGGAGTTAGTTTTATGTAAGTCAACTGATAATTTAATCTTCATCTTTATGGCTTTGAACGTAAACTTACTATACAGGGATTTGTGTCTGGTTCAATGCCTGACAGGTTTTGACACAACAATGACCTTATTTCTTGACCAACGTGCACATGAAGAACAAAGCCTAGAGAATAAAATGTATCTTAAAATAAAAAGAAATCTATTAAGCATTATTAAATTCTGATTTTGCGTGTTTACTGTAGTTTTCCTGCCTTGGCTTCGTGGAGAAAAAAAAAACAAAACACTACTGTGTTTTACAAATAGCAATATTATCCTTGTTCATTTCATGTTTTTATTGACAGACTTTTAATATTATTCTGTGAAGTAAGCATTAAAAAGTATAATTCTTTAAAAATGAAATCTGAATATTGGGCTGAAGAATTGATATATTCCATGTTACTAATGCACATATTTTAATTATTCATGAACGAGTGAAACAGAAACTTTACTTTGAAAATGTAATAGTGCGTGTTTGTTCAATTTTTAGAAGTGTTATTTGCTATTCTATTTGTATAATGCTCCCAGTTTTAAACTGCAGATGAGTGTCAAAACACATTATATAACACTGGTGATTTAAGAGCTAATCTAAGAGGTCGCGGCTGGTCCCCAGGGTATTGACATAACGTTTCCATTGTTACGTACTGATGAGATGCTGCAATCTCCGTCATGTACAGTTACAAAAGGTAAAATAGTGCTCAAGATAGCAGGATTTTCTGCATTTTACGGGGCCTACTTTTACTGCAGAGATCAAATGAGTATTAAATTGGTACATGAATGTTCGGGCAAGACAAAATTAAGTTACCTTTTTCGTAAGCAAAGTGTTTGTCAATAAAAAATAATGACATATAAAATTATATGAACAACAATGAAGGATCTTACGAGTGCCTGTTTCAGCTGAAATCTATGAAACGAGTTGAATGGTAAGGGCTCGCAAATGTTTTTAAATGTTCAACGTATTTCATAACTTTCATCTGAAATAATCTCAAAAATAAGATTATATTATATACAAATACTAATGTTACTCAATAATGACAGCAGAAATAATAAAAAATGACTTTAAATTGCTTACGGATGTTTTGGTCATTACACCTTCATATTATATATCGTCATTCCATCATTTGCTATGTCATTGGGTGTTATCAAACGTGTCTAATAATATTAATTTCTATGCCATTCCCTTTCTTTAAAACGTCAAAATGCGACGTCATGATGTCAAAAATGACGAAACAGATCACAGGTTCAAAATAACGTCATGACGTGATCGTACGTGTCGTTTTATTAATTTCAAATCGAAGTATCGTGTCAATGCCATTATAGAGGAAGATGATATACCGTATTATTCGACCGTTGCTAAAGATCACGGTAGAGAGTTGAATGCAGTTAATACATCTATTCATTGCACGAATTTTCCCTGGCATTATCATAACAGTCGATTATATAAAAATAACGTATAACCCGAAACTATGACGCACCAACGTCTCCATAATTTTCTATTTGATAGAAAGCATTGATTATTGTTCCTGTCGCCATCTGTAGAGAGAAAACGGGGTAGAAACTCATTTAGTCTGCCCGTGATTGAAGATTCCTATTCGACTTTCCATTCTTCACAATCTAAGATTCATCACATAAAAATATGAATAATAAAAATGCCCTCTTCCAGCAATCAGCGTATCATTGGAAATATTTCAACTTCACCCCCACCCTTTCCCCTTTCCAACCACCCCCTCCCCCACCCCCCTCCCCCACACACAGATTGAATGAAGCATGTGTTTTAAGAGAGGCTTAGAATCTTATATAAAAAGAACTCTTTACGTAAACCCCAGATAAGTACAAATTTATCAGCAACAACGTTTAGTCCCAACGGCTATCAGAAAACAGAGATCTGCCAATAAAACAAAACAAGATTTAAAGAACGTTCCACCTATCAAAAACTAATGCTTCCTACACTGTCATTTTTGACATGAATTGTCGACAACCAGCAAAAACAACACTGTTCTTTTATCTCCTTTTTTCAAATAAAGGTCCTAATTTTTAAACATGAGTGTTTCTTTCACTGTGATATCAATGTTTCACAACCAATGAGTGTGTTATTTCAAAATATCATAACAGTTCCCAGATTTTATCTCAGGTACACACAGTATTTACATGTATGTGTAATTTACCCCAATGTCCATTTCCATTCGCACGTTTTTTTCTGACAACAGTCAAGCAAACTGCGATTTGAGGAAAACTACACAGTCTCCATCCTTAACTAATATGAGTCACATTTTGTTTCC
Organism: Margaritifera margaritifera; assembly: GCA_029931535.1. NCBI lineage: Eukaryota > Metazoa > Mollusca > Bivalvia > Unionida > Margaritiferidae > Margaritifera > Margaritifera margaritifera. The sequence goes on along the minus strand of JAQPZY010001335.1, from coordinate 806,899 downwards.
GTGGCCCTTGTCCTCCTGGTGGTTAGCGTAGAAATTCAGAGTATCTCCAACTTAAGACTTGTAAACTCCATGGATGAATAGAGTCCAAGGTTTGTATGATCAGTCACTGGTCTGTTTGCGTACTGACTAATTACGGATATTACAAAATTTAATGCACCACACTTAATGCCAGCTTTAAGGCCATTCTAGATTTTACTTCCATCAACATAAAATTGTAAATTATATATCATAAAGCAGTATCACCCATCATGCAATGAACGGCGATTTAATGCGAATAGGCAATGTCTGAGGCAATCTTAATATCAAAACACCAACAGGCGACTTACGGATTGCAAATATTTTTCGTTGCTTGCAAATATAGCCGCAGTTGATTAATAATATGTAAAATGACATTTGTAACTAGCTTTTCTGTAGGTTTAGAAGAGTGGGAAGTATTACCTAAAACATCTATTATTCTAGATATATTTATTTAATATAAGACAAAACAAACACACACAAAACAAAACAAAACTTAGAGTTCATGTTAAAGAGCAGCAATCAGTTACAGTGCACAGTTATTGTTTGAATTGGTCTATATATCTGGTTCACAGTAAATTGCCGCTCCCTTTACTGTTACAGAAGGCCACTTCAAAATGATACATAGCTGTCCATAATAGTTTAACTTTATGAATTATTCTGAGAATCAAATTCCGTGCTTTTGCAAAAAAGAAAAGACTTTTTCATCAATTTATGAATTCGTGTATATGCCTTTGATTGTGATGAGGTGCTGTTGTCTTCATAGAGGGATTCCATGAAATCTTGTACCAAATGAATACTAGTCAATTCAGAACAAGTTTTCTCGTCAGGTGTTATGGGAAAACTCTTAGCACTTGCTCGGGTCTTTTTTAATATTCAACAAATTACTTATAGCCCCGTTGTTCATCCTTTAATATTAAGAGAGAGAGAGAGAGAGAGAGAGAGAGAGAGAGAGAGAGAGAGAGAGAGAGAGAGAGAGAGAGAGAGGTGTTATATTTAGGCGTGAGGAATATTCATGGACTATATATTATATTTTGTCTAAAATAAAATCTTTTGTAGTTAATGCTTTGTTTTGTAAAATAACGTGCTCACTAAATGTACAATAATCATATCTCTACGGTATATTTGCTTTCTTTTCCTTTTTTTTTTATGAACGTATGAACGTATCCACATTGTTTAGGAATCCCTTGTAAGAGAATTATAAGATCTCAGCTGTAACTAGTTGATCATCCGTAGAGACGTCTGTGTGTTAGCATATTTGGATGGGAACACTTGTTATTCATTTATGGAGATGGCAAATGAAGTTTAACTTGAAAAGAGCACAAAGTAATGAAAGAGACATTGCCAACTGTTTATAAAACGCATTATCCACGGTCCGTTTTTCTAGATGACGGAAGTGATTCAAATTATATGAAAATGTTAATTGTGAAACTATATGAGCGTATATACTTATTACTTATTATTGTCACAAAAGTTCCAAATTAATATCCAGGCTTTATTAACCAGGTATGTTAATTTAATAACAAAAAAATAAAAATAAAAAAGAAACAAAAAAAAAAAAAAAAAAAGAAAAGAAAAAAAACCAAACAAAAATCGTTCTATGGGCCTTTTAAACAAACGAAATGCATAAATCACAAATATATAATACGCAAATAAACATAATCCTTTTTCAAATGGCTTATCTACAAGCGTTTAGCTTTTACTGGCTGATTTTGATGGTACAACGAATTCACATTAGTTCATGGTCGGACTTATCTGTGTCGGCGCACATGTCAAGTGTTGTTTTAACCCCGCGTGTCCTTGGCACATATACTCACCAATAAGCCTACTGCAGTAATGGCTAACTGTACATAATCTGGCACAGCGCGTGTCAGGAATTTAGCAGTTAAAACACATTTCCAAGTTTGAAGCGAGTTTCGGTTTTATGGGGTTTTATTTAGTGTACAATTGAAATTTAGGATCGAAATTTGTTTCGGTTTTCGAATAGAGGGGTTTTGATTTACTGGCAAAAACGATGATTATAACGAAAAGTAAATGCAGAGAGGCAGACAGAGAGACAGAGAGAGAGACAGAGAGAGACTTATTACTTGCTTAAAATCGACAATGTTTTCGTATTAATTAATTAATTAACTTCGAAAACTCAAACATTGAACACCATGGATCAATTACAATCACAGACTGGTCTCGACCATACAAATACCATTTAAAACTCAAAGCTCTGTTCAGTTTGCAGACTTTCAGCATAGTGTTGCATGTATCAAGGGCGAGAACATGTCATAATCAGCTGCATTTTGGCGGAATGATGAGCATTGAAACTAATCTGAATGATTAATTAATAAATCCTTGTTTCGAGATGACCCTTCGTCAATAACGTAATCTTGAACTGAATTAATAACCGCTATAAGTGTCAGCTTTTGTTGCTTTAAGTTTAATAATAAAACTTATTACGATTAAATGACATTTAAAGCGAGAGAAAAAAGCACACTTGCCCATATAAACTTTGTAAAAGGTCTTAAAACACCATTTTTTCACGATGACGAACGAATATTCCATAAAGAAAAATGAAAGTCTATAACAGGATGTTTTCAACTTTATTGGATTTATTAAAACAAAACATAAATAGCACACGCAACCTTTCAGTAGCATATTTAAGGTGTTCCGCTTGAAGGGAATCAGGACCCGGTGAACGACCGGTTTTTAACTTAGCAATAGTATCATTGATCTCGTGCAAACTCGATATCTCTATATGCAGTAGAGCTTGGTACTACGACAACTTTTGTACCGCGGTTTACCGCGTTATTTTGGAACATACCGCGATACGTATCACGGTATACCACAATTATATTAGGGACCAACAATTTAATATTCTAGGGTAGGGGCATGGGACATTTGTTTTAAATTTCCCTCTGTCAAAAGCCAGTAAACATAAAACACACTTACTCAACAAACGAGAACATATTTAGTGAAGTTGAGAAATTACGTAAAATTTAAACAGAATTCAACTGATCTCCTGAAAATCTTCGGATGATTCGCAGTCTTACAACATATACAAATACTTAACACATTAACATACGCTATTAAATAACTAAAAAAATATAAGTTTTTGTTTGTTTGTTTGCTTTGAATCCGAAATTTTGCCAAGTGGACATATTTTTTCAAGTTCCGTTAACATACATTTCAGTTGGTTGAAATGCGATTGTAGCCGAGGATATGCCGCAGTCGGTTGTAGTTAGAGTATGTTTCTTTAACGAAACGAAGCTATCTAAATCACTTTCGTCAATATTAGTATGTTTTTCTTCGTTTCGTTAAAGAAACATACTCGAACTACGACCGACTTATCATAACGGTTCCATAATTACCCACTGAGGAGTTGCAGCAGTCGTCCCCATGTACAGTTACAAAAAGTTAAAATAGTGGTCAAAAGGCTTGTCTGCATTTTACGAGGTCTACTAGTATAGTAAAGATGAAATAAGTATTAAATTGGTGCATGAATGTTAGGGCAGGACAAAATGAAGTTATTTTTATTGTAAGCAAAGTGTTTGTCAATAAAAAATTATAATGACATGTACAATTATATGAACAACAGTGAAGGATCTTACACCAGTGCCTGTTTCAACTAGAATCTTTGAAAAGAGTTCAATGATTAAGGACTCGCAAAGATTTAAATACTCACCCTATTTCACACATTTCATCTAAAATAATCTCAAATGTAAGATGATATTATATATAATACATTTGTGTATGTAATCGAACCCAATGTCGATTTCCATTCGCACGTTTTCTGTGACATCCGTCAAGCAAAATGCGATTTGAGCAAACTACATAGTCTCCGTCCCGCCCTCCATTCCTAACTAATCTGAGTCACATTTTGTTTCCGTGGCCCCTGTCGTCCTGGTGGCTAACTTAAAAATTCAGAGTATAGCCAACTAAAGACTTTAAATTCCATGGATGAATAGAGTCCAAGGTTGGTATGGTCAGTCGCTGGTCTTTTTGAGTACTGACTAAATATGGATGTTACAAAATATAATGTACCACACTTAATGCCAGTTTTCAAGACATTCATGATTTTACTTCCATCAACATAAAATATTAAATTCTAAAGCAGTATCACCCATCATGCAACGAACGGCGATTTAATGCGAATAAGCAATGACTGACGCAATCTTAATATCATAACACGAACATGCGCCTTACGGATTGTAAACGTTTTTCTTTTTTAGCACGTATCCATATTGCTTTGGAATCGCTAACAAATCAAGTTTAGCATAAATAGAACACAAATTAATGAATGAGCCATTGCCAACTGTTTATATAACGCCTAAATTTATCCTCGGTCCGTTTTTCGAGATGACGAGAACTGTTAAAATTATATGAAAATGCTAATTGTGAAAATGTACGAGCGTATATATTTATTATTGTCATTAAAATTCCAAATTTCATTGATTTTTTTTTATTAATACCCGGGCTTTAGTAACCAGTTATGCTAATTTAATTTTTAAAAAAAATAACAAACAAACAAACAAACAAAACTCGTTATATGGATCCTTTATACAACCTAAAAGCATCAATCATAATTATATAATAAAAAAAATGGACAGAGTTACTATGCAAAGTTCATAAAGTCATGGAAGATACAAAGAAAGGATATGCTTACTACTGAAAGGACTAAAAATGAACATATAAATCAAGGACTGGGACAAAAAGAGAACATGGATACTAAAGCAGACACTGACTGTATCCGTGCTACTCCGGGACTCAACTTAGCTTCCTGACAAGCTGCTTGTCGCAATAATGAATTGGTTATCGTAAATATTTAGAAAATGTGCAATGCTTCGTCGAATTTTCGATCGATAATGGTGAAAAGGAGTCAATGAGGGCTTTGTAATTCTAACAAAAGATATCCAGATCGTATAACTGGATGAGTTAGATTTATTCCTTTCCCGAAACCAACGCGAAACTTGGGTTGATAAAGACTTATATGTCAATCCAACACTACGGATGTGTGAGACAGAGATTTTGTTTCAGGTGTTTTATGGTACATCAACACATAAAGGTTGGGTAGTGTCAAGACAAGTAATGTAAAGTGTCTTGCTAAGGACAAACCACTTCAGCAGACCCGGGTTGCTCCGATGGCAGAAAGATCAATCTATAGCAAGGAGGAAATTTGATTATGATCATTACACGCATTAGACGTGCTTGTCCATGTGTACAAACCTAATCTCTATTGAATACTTGAGATTTTCTCAATGTATTCTGTCTGTATTGTGCCTCCTCTTTAAAAACAAATTTCATGCGACAACATGGGAGAAAAATAGTATTTTGATGGCTTTTTAAAATTTACTAATCGCTCTCCTAAATAATGCACACTTATTTTGTTTTATGAAAAAGTCATGGCGTATAGAAGGCTTTAATCGTTCTCGATATTAAATTTAAAATACCCAATTTGCTACTTCTAGAACAAAGGGAATAACAATAGAGAAAGATCAACTCGTGAGTTTATGAATTATATAATATCTGTAGGTTTTGATTAACAGATTGTTATCGTGTAGAAACTTTGCTGTTCATGAAAATTACATCTGAAATATCAAACAGATGTTTTGATATGCGAGCTTATTGATGCACGCTCTCATGTACTTCTGAGTACATGTATGGAACCACGAGACTGTCACCTTGATGTCTGAAGTATCAATTTGCAATAAATATATTACCTCGACTAGGGATAATCATAATGAGTTCGTCCTTTAATTATTTAATGCTTTGAAAGATTCATGATCTGTTCGGGATTAAAAAATGTTCCAAAATACTCTGAGTGCACTAACTCATGCAAGGCATAATACTGTTTATTTTAATAATACTGTTTATTTTAATAATACTGTTTATTTTAATTTTCATTTTTAATAATACTGTTTATTTTAATAATACTGTTTATTTTAATTTTCATTTTTAATAATACTGTTTATTTTAATAATACTGTTTATTTTAATAATACTATTTATTTTAATAATACTGTTTATTTTAATAATACTGTTTATTTTAATTTTCATTTTTAATAATACTGTTTATTTTAATAATACTGTTTATTTTAATTTTCATTTTTAATAATACTGTTTATTTTAATAATACTGTTTATTTTAATAATACTGTTTATTTTAATTTTCATTTTGCAGGATAAAGTGAATCCTCGTTGTTTGTTTGTTTGTTCTTTTTGTTTTCTTTTTGTTGTTAAAATAATTGTGTTAGTTCTTAGTTCTTATTGATACTTTAGACTGTGTAAGCAGGCCCGCCGTAAAAGAGAAGGGGGGGGGGGATGGAGGCAATTGCCCAGGAGCCCGGATATTTCTAGGGCCCGCCGACAAATCAGTTATAAAATGAATAAATTAATCTTTGCAGTAAATATTAAAATTTGAACTTTGCAAGAGTCTAAGTTATGGTAGATTACTACAGGTTTTATATACAAAACTGTAAACATGTTTTATATACAAAAAATGATACTAGTTTTGGGGCCCATGATTGCTCTGTCCAGTGGCCGTGAATTTCTGTTGGAGGGCTTGTGTCTAAGTATGCCCCGATCGTCCGTTATGTCCCATTTACCCCCATCTACATGTTTTGATTAATAATTAAGTAAGTCACTTGTTTTAATTGATATATCAGACTATTTGTGTAAATAAATATTTTGGTCGAACGGCGCGTCCTTAGTTTTAATTCATTGTTTAGACTATTTGTGTAAATATGACCTGATTGCCCGCAATGAACCATTGCTTACAGTCTCTATGTTTCTGTAAACAAAAATTATGTGCGTCTTTCGTTTTACATGGTACTGCAGACCATTAGTGTAAAAATGTGCATTCAATAATCATGCATAATTTAGCAAATACACTTCTTTTTTAACAAATATTATATAAAATTAACAGAATCCAAATTGAATAAACGCAATAATAATTAACAAAAAGGAATCAGCTTGAGATACCATTAATGATATGATGCTCTCATATTTTCTGGAATAGGCTGATAGTGTAAATTTAATCACACCCGAACTATCAAAAAAGACATTTTCATACATGAGATTATGTATGCACCACATGTATGTAAAAGGATGGAACCATAAGGCTGCCACCTTGCTGTATGAATTAGCAATTAACAATTGATGTATTACCTAGGGAAGGGATAATCATAATGCAAAAATCATCATTTGTTTATGGAAATGGTCAATGATCTATCCAGGACTAAACAACGAATCACTATTACATATGTTTGCACTAACCAACTGAGTCTGACTATTCATGCACGGCCTCATTATGTTTTAGTTTTCAATTTCATTTTACAAGTTAAAACGAGTTCCAGCTGTTCATGATATAACATTGTCCGCCGTCTCCGTGTTTATGTTAATAGTGTGTGTCCTCAGTTTGTATTGATAGTGCAGACTAGACGTGTAAATATGTCCTTATTGTCCATGCTGTACCAATGTCCACAGTCACCATTTCTGTTTTAGTAGTGTGGGTTCATAGGTTGTATTGATAGTTCAGACAAGATGTGTACACATGTCCTCGTTGTTCATGATGTACCAATGTCCACAGTCTTTGCGTTTTTATTAATAGTGTGCGTCCGTAGTTTGTATTGATAGTTAAGACAAGATGTGTACACATGTCCTCTTTGTCCATGATGTACCAATGTCCACAGTCTCCACGTTTTTGTTAATAGTGTGCGTCTGTATTCCGATAGGTACTATGACATTGCTGCTCTGCGACATCGCTTGCACCAGAGGTGCATAGACAGAAGAAACGGCTGAGACTTTGCGAAGCACAAATACATCGTAGTCGTTCTTCTCTACGTAAATGGTACCCAATTTTTCTTCATCTTTGTCCTCAACAGTGTCGTGTCTTACTGTTACGGATTATTTATAAGCCTTTGGGATAACCTCCCTTGGTTACCTCGAAGATAGGGTTCAACCGAATATAAGTAGCTCCATAAACTTTTAATGGGGTCTGATACGGTGTAAACAGACTGTGTAATAGATGTTCTGTTTTGAACTTGAGCACCAAGAATAATGCATCTTACATATGATCTGATGCTTTGAGTCAGTCTAGATATTCTCTCAGCTGTCAGACCATTACTATCCTGCATAGAAAACTATGTTCATCCGATTGGCTTATTGTTGGCAGAGCCACCAAGGTGCATAGTAGATGCAATTTCTTTGTCCGCCGATGTCTTACGGGACAAAACTTACCTCTAAGCAGCAACGTCATTGACATCATTTCATCACCTGGCATTGCTCTCCAATACTCAATAGTACTTGCACCATAGTTGCATTTACGTTTGAAAGCGGCATAGACAACAACGGATGTAGGCTTCCTAAAACAATATATAGATATTGTCCATTATCAAACAAGTACTCGTATTTTTCCCTTTGTGTATCTCCAGTCATGATACGGTGGAATTTTGAAATCTCTGCAGATCACATTAAGTTGTTTTAAAGCTATGTTGTTGTTATTCGATCTGAATGCATCGTAATCAGATGAAGGCGTTTTACATTCAGACGGAAAATTTGTATACTGATTTGGCCAACTCTGTAAGATTTTTTTGTCATTCAAATGTCAGTATGAAATATCGCAAGAAGGTGTTGCCATTCACACTGCCCAGTTTACTTGATTCTGCCAGAATTTTATTTCACACTGTGATCTGTATCTTTTCATTTACACATGCAGCTGTTAAAAAAGGTTCAGTGGCTTGTAATTGAAAAATTGAGTTTCGGCATATTAAACATTTTCTCTTTAGATTCATTTGCTATGTTAGCCAGACCAGTCTTGGTAAGCTTTTGGAGTAAATATTAACGTGTTACTTGCAATAAATATTTAATTCTAAAGTGAACATAATGGTCAAGATGGATTTTATTTTTATCATCAAAGTCACAAGTCTAAAGGGACAAAAACAAAGTCAATCACATCATTGAATGAGGCTCTTTCTGATTGGTTGAATACTAGAAAAGACGTAATGGTAAAATTACGAATAGTTATTATATTTCAGCAAATATGCATCCTTCAGATCAGTCAGTTATGATTATTAAGTGTCGTTTTCATTGAAATTCTTTCTCTAGATCGTAGCTATAAAGTGTTAATCTGTTAATCTTATATACCCACAATTGAAAAATTCTCTAACAATGTAATGACCATTTTTCCTTGTTTAAGATGGATTTTCTTGGATTTAATGGAAAAGATATGCATCGAGGAACTCCCACTCAGCCCCATTATCCACTAATGATAATTAACCATATTAATGTACAAAATCCTTTACATACGTGAATTTAATTTGTTTTTCTTCATTCCGGCTAAATTTCCTCGTATGATTAGAGAGAGCAAGAAGCAAACATGGAAATGTTATGTCTCTATGTTGAACTCTTGCTCCTCTATTAAATCGGTATGGAATATAGTGTGAAAAATCATTGGCAAATATAAGAGCAGCTGTATAGAACATTCAAAGAAATCTGATGAAATGGTTACAGCTGTACCAGAAATCTAAAATACTTTGGCCGCAACATTCTGGAAGAACTCCTCACAAGAGAATTATTCTGAAAACTTGAAAGAAAATGTTCCACTATATGTCAAATCTGCTAATGCTGAAGATTACAATCAACCATTTACTCTCAGAGAGTTACAAGACTATCTTGATCGAGCACATGACACTTCAGCAGGACCAGATGATATCCACTAGCAACTTCTCAAACACTTACCTGATACAGCTCTAAATACACTGCTAAACATTTTAAATCAAATTTGGGAAACTGGCGACTTCATGTAGACTTGGCAAAAAGCAACTGTGATACCAGTACCTAAACCTGGAAAGTACCCAATCGACCCTTCCAACTATCGTCCCATATGATTAACAAGTTGTATTTGCAAAACCATTAAACGGATAATAAATGATAAACTTCTCTGCTATTTTGAATCCAACAAACGACTATCTGACGTTCAGTGTGGATTCATACGCCAGAGATGCACAATATACCACCTAGTCAGACTTTAAACATTTATTAGATAACTTTTCATAAAGAAAGAACATACAGTTGCCGTCTTTTTCCACTTTGAGAAAGCTTATGACACCACGTGGAAGTACGGCATTAAGAATGACATATTCAACCTAGGTCAAAGATTCCGCCTACCTAACTTTATCTTCAGTTTTTGGAAGATAAACACTTCAGAGTTAAGGTGGGCCTCATCCTTTCTGAAAGTTATCCTCAGGAGATGGCTGTACCTCAGGGCAGCATATTGTCAGTCACCCTACTCAATATCAAAATGAACAACATAGTGAGTTTCCTTAATGCAGGAACTGAGTGATCATTATGTGTTTACGACTTTTTGATCTGCTAGAGATCGAAGAGTATGCAAACTATTGAACGTCAGCTACACATGAGCATGACAAAATTTAAAAATAAGCAGAAGAATCCGGATTCAAATTTTTGAAATAAAAAGCTAATTGTATGCATTTCTGCCTATTACATCATATTAACGATGACCCCAAACTCTATCGTAACGGTTTTCTTATTTGTGTTGTGGAGGAGAGCAGATGTATTGAGTTCATTTTCGACCGTAAACTTATTTTTCTTCCACAAATTAGACACCTCAGGGACAGATGTCAAAAAGCTATGAATTTAATACGAATGGTGGCAAACACAGATTGGGAGCGGATGTGAAGGTTTTGCTTCGGTTACACAGGTTATTAGTAAAATCAAAACCTGACTAGGGCTCGATTGTATACGAAACAGCTTGAAAATCTTACCAGTAGATGCTTGATCCGATACACAGTTAGGGACTTCGAATCTGTCTGGGTGCATTAGAATTTTCCCTGCAGAAAACCTCTATGTTGAGGCAAATAATCATCACTTTATCTCAGACGATCAAAACTGGCTCTTCAGTATGCTACCAAACTATCTTCTAATCCATCTAAGCTCGGCCATATGATGTAGTCTTTAGGTCCCAATACCACACCTTATATGTGCAGAGACCAAACTTTATTCCACCTTTTGACATACCGATTTGTCCTCATTTAGAAACAGCAAAAATCAATGTTGGAAATATTGCACAATGTTGTATTCCCAAATCACCATGGTTATCAAAACCTCCAAAAATAATATTTGACCTTTGTGAATTGAAAAGATCTTCAACAAATCCTCTCCTTTTTCAGAGTAAATTGAATGAAATCAGAGCCTCCTATCATAGCCATACGTCCCTGTATACAGACGGTTCAAAAGATGAAGACAAAGTTGGAGCTGCCATTGCAACACCCCAATTTCACCATCTCGAGTCGGTTACTGGATAAAGCCTCAGTTTTTAGTGCAAAAATTACAGCCATACTAAAAATTTTGAGCTACACTGAAACCTCTTAAAAACAAATTATACCATCTTGACGGGTTTCTTTTCCACATTGAAAACCTCGCAGAATCTTAGATCTGACAACCCGTTAATATTCCAGATGTTACAGAAACATGATGTTCTAATACAGTCTGAGAAAAGTGTTCTGTACTATTGAATACCTAGTCACATTGGCATAAAGGTTAATAAAAGGGCAGATAAGGCAGCCAAAGCTGCCCTGCAGTCACCCATTGCCGCATGGAAGGTTCCATATACTGATTTAAAATATTGTATAAATTAGAATGTTTGTCATACTTGGCAAAATATGTGGAATGAAAACTCCACAAATAAACTTAAGAACATCAGACCCACTATAGATGAGGGTATCTCTCGTATAGAACAAATCGCAGAAAACGAGGTGGTATCGTGCCGATCGCGTATCAGACACTTGTAATCCGTGTTTTAAGGATTTTATGTGCGTGTTGCTTTTATCTGTTATAATATATATATATATATATATATATATATATATATATATATATATATATATATTACAGAGAATATGAACATCTTTATCTTTAATTTTTTATCATGTACTGAATTCTACATTTTTGTAAGGGTTCAACTTCCTAACTTCTTTTAAGATTTTTTTTTACATTTTTCGAACTTGACCTTTTGTTGGCATTACATAGTCACTTCTGTGCTGAGGTGCCGTAAAACACTACATACATACATACATACATACTTTCCGTCTAGCCAAATTACTACAGATGGGGTGGGTTAGTGGGATCATCATTATATGTGTCATTCTCCTCAGTGGGTGTAGGAAAAGGAGGTAAATGGACAGATGGGCTCACGAAATGAGAAATGGATGCTCAGAAGGCATCACACTGTACCCGAAGTTGTTTTTGGAGAGCACGCAAATAGTTATGTAATTTCAGAAAACTCACCTTTTTTAGAAAATCTGATTTCAAATGCGATTTTTTCTTCTCTAAGCCTTACGATATTAGAATTTTGTGAGTTTTCACGTCTGCAGCACTTTAAACGTAACGTTCAGTATTATTATCATGCTTTTGCTGACTCGCTTAGCTTCTACTTAGTTAAACCAAGAAACAATATTGAAAGTCAAACTTATATAGCTTGTAACTGTAAAACACTATCAAAACCGTCAATGTTGCAAAATATGTTCAGGACAAAAACATATTTATCCGGAATATAACAGAGGTAACTAAGCTCGAGTGGGTCCAATCGGAAGCCGTTTCAAATAGTTATAGTTTGTATATTACGGCAAAAAAGGTATATAATAAATAGTTAGTTTTAGAACATTAATGAAGCTCTTAATTATCAAAAACATAATGCATTTATCATGACATGTAATTCTCCATTTTCTGCTCCACATTCATAGCTGAGTTGTTTGAAATAAAGGCGAAATGTATTTAGATCGTGGTCAGAAGCTATCGAAAACTTGAATCATATCATTTTATAATTGTATATTGGCCTTGCAAAACAACAACAGCAAAACAAAAAAAACAAAACAAAAAAAACAAAAAAAACAACAGCAACAAAAAAAAAAAAAGAAAAAAAAGAGCAGGTATGAGCTATGCAGCACAACTAAAGCCTGGATAATAAACTTCCTTGATGATTAATTTTAATAAACCCGCTGAAGCAAAACAGCTTTCATAAATTAACTTTAGATCAATACTTTAAGGTCGAAAAAGAGAAACCCTCTAAGTCCCCTCTAAGTCAGGGCAGTTTTACTTTATTATATACCAATCATTGACAACTCGCTGCTGTTAATGATTGTTAAGCCTTGTGATCTGGAGCCTTGTATTCATCTGATACGAAAACAGAATAAAACTTCAATTGCAATATCACTCAGATAGTTCCTTCGGATCCGAAAATAGCCTTCGACAATGAACATCTACCATAAATTCAGATATATTTATAATAAATGTAACTCTTTCATACTGCTGCTATTGTAAAACTCCTTTTGTGGAAGGCACCCATACTTCCTGCAAATATTTTATATCGATTTTAAATAACTTTGCCGTGCACTACCCGAGTCTCTTTCGGGTTTCTCGCTAGGCACGAACGAGTCTCCAATCACAGAAAAACGATGATGTCAAAGATCAAGTCACTTAGTAACGACAATGCGCGGGTTGTGTCGGCCTCTTGGACCACAACATACATGATTATCTCTGCTAATTAGTGTCGGCCGCTTTGGACTATACTGTTCATGATTATCTCTGCTAGTTATAATTTTAGGCGTGAACGTGTGTTTGGAAAAAGCCGAGTTTGGTTTATTTGGTATAGCCTACAAAATGTACGAATAATGGAATATGTTCCCAACCATATCATGCCCGTGACGGCATGCATAACAAAGGAAGATAACTCAAGTCTAATAGTAAGCTGATTTTTACACAATTTAACACAAGATACACGAAAATAAAATAATATTTTATATCTTCTTACGATAAATATTTTGTGTGTATATATATTTAACACGTCATTAGTATAAAAAGTTGATAAGGATTCCCGATCACGTAATCAGTGTGAGGATCTAAATCAAACTCAACACTCCGGATCTCGTTCCATCATTACCATGACTTTGTCAACTCGACACTTCGGATCTCGATTGATCATTACCATGACTCTTTCAACTTGACGTGACAGAACAACCGATATAAAGTATCAATAATGATGATATATATGACTACTAAAATTAACAAGACCTGTTATTTGCTTATAGTGTCTACCAAGAAAAGAACCCATGTAACAGTTTTCATATGTGAGCTTTCGTCAGTTGACAAGAAAACTTGTATTCTTACTACATATCTTTACTTTTTACTTGCAATTAAAGTGTTCATGTTCTTCTTGTCTCATTATCTGTAATAGTTGATTCTACACATAAGTTTACTAACAATATATATATATATATATATATATATATATATATATATATATAACTTTTTTTTAGAGTTTCACAATCTTTGGGGGGGGGAGGGAAAACCCAGCTGAAATATTCCTCAAATTTTGAGGAATTCTATATCTTTCTGCAAAAAAACAACAGTTTTTTTTATAACAGATGTAAAAACAATTAAAGAATTAAAGTTGTATTCAAGTTTCTTTTTATATGTACAGATTCAACGCCCTGTATCCCCCCTCTCTCTCTCTCTCTCTCTCTCTCTCTCTCTGTGTGTGTGTGTGTGACAAAATCCGAGTATTGTAAAGATAATCGTGCTTCAGATCGTATAAACTCCCGATATACAGAAACATTTTTAGAATCTTAGCGAAATTAAAAGCAACTTTGTTTTTGTGGCAAGAATATTGGTTACTTTTGTGTGTTTCTATTACCATATTGCTTGATGGAATGAGATATCGTTGGGGTCACTGATATACACAATCAGTTGATGACGATGATCGTCAGGTGGATACTTATTTTCCAGACACTCAACATTATTATATGATCCTAAATAACAAGGCCAGTGACTTGTCTGGTGGATGTATGTCTTTTTCTCTTCAAGTTCGTAATGAAATCACAACAAAAAGACCGACGAACTTGGTTTGTTTTGACCAAACTTGCATTCCTGATAATGTACATATCCATCACTCCTTTTGGACAGACAGAACTTTGCTAAATATTAGCAACATTACTCAAGGGTAGGGACTACAATCAGCACGAGGCATCAAATAAGACTGTTTTGTCATTTGTCTAGGCACCCTGTCAATATTAGACTGATCTTCAAACAAATTTCAACACTCTGCAAATAGCCACAGTCACTTTGTCGATGGTATTTAGATTTTGTAGCACAAAATGTGAACTAGTCAGCCATCGATCTTTTTTGGTAGATAGACCTAAAAATGTATTCAAATATTGTTGACATTCATCTATAAAAAGTTTGACCTCCAGGTAGTAACGTGTCCCCAAAGGTGGAACATGTGGCATTTTATAGTAATGTGTCTAAAAGGTGGAACATGTGGCATTTTATAGTAATGTGTCTCAAATGTGGAACATGTGGCATTTAATAGTAACTTGTCTCAAAGGTGGAACATGTGGCATTTTATAGTAATGTGTCTCAAAGGTGGAACATGTGGCATTTTATAGTAATGTGTCTCAAAGGTGGGAATGTGGCATTTTATAGTAATGTGTCTCAAAGGTGGAACATGTGGCATTTTATAGTAATGTGTCTCAAAGGTGGAACATGTGGCATTTTATAGTAATGTGTCTCAAAGGTGGAACATGTGGCATTTTATAGTAATGTGTCTCAAAGGTGGGAAATGTGGCATTTTATAGTAATGTGTCTCAAAGGTGGAACATGTGACATTTTATAGTAACGTGTCGCAAAGGTGGAAACTGTGGCATTTTAAAAGACAATACTATCAGTTGCATACTACCGACTGTCAATTGAAAATCACGTGACAGAAAAGAACGCAATAAATAAATAAATAATAGAAGGTAAAAAAATAAATAAAATGGCACACCTTTTGATGTTTGAGAAAAACATTTAATATCTTGATGCAACTATATGGATTATACAATTTTCGGACGACATTCCAGGGTCATATTTATGTCACTAGACTGGCAGAGAAGACAACTTTTTTGTTCCAGAAATATAAATACGGCTAAAAGCAACGCAATAGAAATTCCGAAATGGTAAAGAAATGGGAATGCGTCATTTCCACTTCTATGAATTGTATTCTTTTTTAATGATTTAAACAACAAGAAGCACCAAAAAATGTTTAGAAATAATATCACTTAATTTATAGCAGCATTTTGTTCTTCATCTTTCACAGTTTTGCAAATGATCTAATTCATCGAAAATCTAAGAATATAAATGTATAGATCTTCATATTTTCTGTGTGTTTTTTAACATATAAAATTGGTTCACTGTAGGATAACACAGTGATGCACACAGATAATTACATATTTCTTTATTCTTTACTTATAATTGATAAATGGTTTTCTTTCATTTCTCATAGGCTTTCGTATTGAAAAACCGGCAAATATATTTTATGATGTTGTCAGTTGTGCATACCTGACCGTACCGGCTTAATTGCACCACTGAATGTTACATATAATTTTAATGGGTCTACAACGAGCCTGCAACATATTGCAAAGCAGTATTGACTGGTTTCAATACTAGGATTTAAATTTTTTAAAACCATTGGCAGAAATAATGATGATTAAGTATTTGTTCTAAACAGTCATTATACATAAATGATACTAGTATATAGAATCGTTATTCATTTCAATAGCCCAAACGGAATGTGAGGGTACATTCCAATATCCCAAATGGACCGTGAGGATACATCTTTTTTCAATGAATTGAATAGAATGGCAGATAGTACAATAAACAACAAGGTATCATCATCTATAGTCTACAATATACAAATAAATCATAGCAAGAAACGAAATTACATATGCATGCAGATGCAGATCAATGCAAATGAAATAAGCAGATTAATTCACAAAATTTCTCCGTAGGGAGAAAGAGATATCTACATTATTAAGGGTAATAATATGAAGATAAAATCATAAGTTATGTAATTCAAATTAATATTGAAAAGGTTGTCAGTCAAAATATTTACAAGATATATAAATATACGACGGTATTTCTATAATTAATAGCTTTATAAATGTAAGATGCCAAATTATTCAAAATCCTGGTATTCTGGTTATTCAAAAATTTTATAAATTTAAACATATTTGGACTCTTTCTGAAATAGTTCTCTATATATTTGGTTCTTAGATTTTTTTATACAATAAACATTCAAGGACAAATGATATTCATCTTCAGTGAGGTTACAAATAGAACAAAGTCTATCATGAATTGGTTTATACGGCCTTGCCCATCTACCAGCTTCAAGTTCTAGTCTTTGAGAAGATACTCTAAACTTAGTAAATGCACTTCTATATTTCTAAGAATAGATGCTCTCAAGATACAGTTGTGATCCGAAATTTACAATATTTGCATAAAATAATGCTCGACTACTGTTCTTAAGACGATAATTTAAATTTTGGATAATTTCCAAGTTACTTTATTGGGTAGAGCTTCTAAATCGTTCAACATCATTTGGTATATATATATTTTATATATTTGTCCTCTTTTGCATCTAATATCTTAAACCGATACTTCACAATATAATAAAATATATTTACTATCATTGTCATTTTGTGTTGTCTTCTTCACTCCTAATATCTTTTTGCAAAGATGTAAATGCACTCTTTCAATGCATTTAGCAGGAATAAATCCCCAAACTTGGCAACAATAATTCAAGATAGGTTTTATCAGTCTATCAAAAAGATTCATGAAATGGCTTGTTTTTAAAGACGTAAATTTAAAAAGGTATTTTTCAAGTAAAATATCGCTTTGTTAGCTTGCCCTGCCAATGTTTCTAAATGGAATTCAACCTGACTGAGGCATATTGCCGCAACTCAGAATGAATGAATCGATTTTAGCCGCTGGGTCTTTTATTTCCTACATAATGTAGCTGAAGGATCAGACATACAATTTTCTACTAGATATACCAGCCACAGAGAACAATAATCTTCCACTGGTTCTTGTAGTGTAAAATAATTAGCAGTGTTGGAGGACAAGACATAGATCTTTTTATCTTGTGCAGTCACTATTGCATAGGAAAATGTTAAGTCTGGATATAGAACGGGACTGATGAAAATTCTTAAATTATATTTTGGAGCACTTAGAAAGAGATCGATGCTTTCATTTTGAATTGATCAATAACCTGGTGGCTGACATATTTGATACGCAATATCACATAAATCAAATGGTTAGTAAAACGGCTTCGTTCACCAGGCCGTTTGTAAATGATTATTTTGACGTTAATAACCAATAACAGATAATAATCAACTTAAAAAGCAATGTTCGAATTTTGTTCGTGCCAATACACTGCATCTCGCTTTCTGTCAGGTCATTGGAAAATTGGATTTATTACGATTTTTTTTCTTTTAAACGGGATGCTAACTGTCCTAATTCTTTTTTATAAATGGTAAACAGTGATAAAATCGTCTTTCAATTAAAATGGTGTACAATTATATTTGGAAAATGCTTTCGACCGTATATCCAATTTTGTAAATCTTTATTACACCTTCTGAACGTTGCAGGAAATATTGAAAATGCACCGATTCATTCGACATATTTTGTTTTTAAAGGCCAAATCGTGAAGCATATATATCCAATCTTTTTTTTCAGATTTGGTATTTACGTTTCCTGGACGAACAATACTTCCATATGTTTTAGATGGGCTCCTTCGAAATTGTTTGATATCTACATGCAAAGAAGCTCTACATTTTCTAATATTTACAAGAAGGAAAATTCCTCTGGTGACTAGAATATGTCTGAAACTTTCCATGCTTAAGCATGAAATAGAACACTTTATGTGATTCATGAACGTTATGTTGGTGTGTACTGCAAAAAAGTCGACTGGGTGAAATAAGACACGTTTACACTCTATGACTTCAACAATGTTTTTGTAGGATTTAAATATGAAAAGAAGTTGTGTATGAATATTTCTTCCTCTGAATGATTTCTCAAAATTTAGTAATGACCATGAGCAAAGCACAATGTTGAAATGTTGACAGACCAGTCATTATGGGACTAATAATAATAATAATAATTTTATATATATATATATATATATATATATATATATATATATATATATATATATATATATATATATATACATACATACATACATACATACATACATACATATACAGAGAGAGACAGAGAGAGAGAGAGCGACTAAAAGGAACGAATTACTGTACAGTTTTTAAATAATTGATGAAACTTTAAAATTGTATCCCCAAATCGGTAACGTTGGAATCAACTTCAGCGCCAATCATCATTCGCTATCTTCTGTTTCACGCTGATATGGCAAAGATGAAAACACGCACAGAAAAAAAACTGCCGCCTTAAGGCGCAGAATGACTCTACAAAGTTATCGTGAAGGAGAGAAAAAGGAAATCTTTCAGAATTGTTTTGAAGTGCTTAACTGAATTAGAAACCAACTGTATATTTTCTCGGCTGTCTAAATAGTTACTGATCCTGGCTTCTTCCATTAGAGCAATGTGTGGGCATTTTGTTTACATGGTACGCAGTTTAGTCATGTCATGAAGTAATTTCACATTGCAGGCATTCTATAGCAAGAGTAGTATGGTGGGGGTGTTGGGGAAACATGGCTCTATGGGGAATAATGTTAATTTTGCGTAGACCCCATAGAGGCCCATCCAGTGGTGTGTTTTATGGGGAAAGGTGGGCCTCTATGGGGAAAAGGGAAAATTAACATTGTGGGCCTATATGGGGTCATACGGGGAATAATTAATCTTTCTTGAAAAAATGGGTGGGGTACTTGGGGGAGAGGGGGCGCTTGCAGTAGTAGTAGGATGGGGGTAATGGTGGGGCACTTGGGGTACTAACGGGAATTTAGCATTGTGGGGCACTTGGGGTACCAACGGGAATTTAACATGGCGTGGGGCACTTGGGGTACTAAAGGAAATTTAGCATTGGGGGCACTTGGGGTACCAACGGAAATTTAACACGCCGTGTGTAGTGACGAATACAACGTCATCTACCATCAAAACACCCCACACTATACCATCAACACGCCGTGTGTAGTGACGAAT
Source organism: Margaritifera margaritifera (assembly GCA_029931535.1). Classification (NCBI taxonomy): domain Eukaryota; kingdom Metazoa; phylum Mollusca; class Bivalvia; order Unionida; family Margaritiferidae; genus Margaritifera; species Margaritifera margaritifera. The sequence goes on along the minus strand of JAQPZY010001335.1, from coordinate 786,895 downwards.
ACAACGTCATCTACTATCCAAACACCCCACACTACACTATCCAACACGCCGTGTGTAGTGATCTTCTGCCTAGTGGCTATATCTATATAGCCTAGAGTTATATATAAAGCATTACCTGTACCTCAGATCATGTTGGAGGTGTCAGTAAATTTGCATATATTGTACCTATGTTATAAATAGCTTTAATCAAGGGAACCAACTCATAATAACACTAAAATGGAGGTGACTAAAAGTTGTACTAAACTTCGGGAACCGTCACGGACTTTAGCGTTGACTAGAAAAAAATCCGGAACATTAGATTATAATGGCCTAGACTAAAAGTAACACTAAAATTCCGAAATTGTACCGGACGTTAGCGGAGACAGAAAATAATCCGGAACAAAAATGGAAAAAATTGGCTGAGACTAAAAGTAACACTAAACTTCCGAAATTGTACCGGACGTTAGCGGAGACTGAAAATAATCCGGAAAAAAATGGAAAAATTGACTGATACTAAAAAATAGTACTAAAATTTCGTAACTCATTTTAAATTTTTTTTTGTTATTTTATATTTTTTTATATACAAACCCAAATAAACCCAAAACCCAAACCCAAACCTAACACACTATCCCAAATGCCTTGTGTGCTGCCTAAAAACCCCAAAAAACCTGCTATCAGACGAAAGGGTATGACAAAGGGATGAAATCACGCCAACATACTATCCAACATACACACCATCCATTTTTTTATTTTTTAAATTTTTTTTATCAAAACACACACACCACACAACCATTTTTTTTACTTTCTTAAAATTTTTTTATATCAAAACACACACCACAAATATACAATCCATTTTTTAAATTTTTTTTTTATATCAAACACAAAACTTACACATACCACAAATATACAATCCATTTTTTAAATTTTTTTTATATCAAACACAAAACTTACACACACCACACAACCATTTTCTTTACTTTTTTAAAATTTTTTTATATCAAAACACACACCACAAATATACAATCCATTTTTTAAAAAAATTTTCTTATATCAAACACAAAACTTACACATACCACGAATATACAATCCATTTTTTAAAATTTTTTTTATATCAAACACAAAACTTACACATACCACAAATATACAATCCATTTTTTTAAATTTTTTTTATATCAAACACAAAACTTACACACACCACACAACCATTTTTTTACTTTTTTAAAATTTTTTTATATCAAAACACACACCACAAATATACAATCCATTTTTAAAATTTTTTTTTTATATCAAACACAAAACTTACATATACCACAAATATACAATCCATTTTTTAAATTTTTTTTTATATCAAACACAAAACTTACACACTACACAACCATTTTTTACTTTTTTAAATTTTGTTTATATCAAAACAGGCACCACACTATCCATTTTTTTATATTGTAATCTTTGTTGCTGCCATCTTCTTGATCTGTTGAGATCTTGACGAGTCAACGAGAATGACTACACTGACCAACGCACCGCTTTATATGCTTAACGCGCGGACGCGATGGAAAACATGGTAGGGTTTCAGATCGACAGTGAGATCACAGATAGAGGGGAGGGGTGACCTTTTTTAGATCGATAGAAAGAGAGAGAGAACATAATTATTATTATTTTTTTCAAATTCAATAAAAATCACACAACACCATTTTTTTCCAACAATAACATTTTTTTGAATTAACAATAACAATTCTAACATAAAAAACTAACAATCAACAAGAGATTAAAATGGAACTTATTTACAGGGTTGACAACGTTGGGAAGGTAAACTAAACTTCCACCTTTCTACATCAACATCATTCTGATTGACATTACGTTTCTGAGCTAAAGATAAGAGATATCCATAATGTTCACAAAACCATTGTTGTACTTTAGCATCGTTTCGAGCATAGTTTCTATCAAACCAAGTCACTAAATGTTCTAAGGAATATCCAATACTGCGTTGATGAAGATAATGTACACAATATTGTCCACACACCATAGAATCCGATCCTTGTAATCGAACATTATTGAATCGAGTAGAGACGGCATTTCTTCTCATAAAGTCGATGATGTCGTCTTCCAAAGGAGGTAATCCATAAGAGTAAAAAAATTCCACACCTCCACCATTGTGATCGTTGGGAAAGTACACTGCTACCCAGTGGGTTCCTGGTAGATGACTGTCGTCAGTATTGATGACATAGGCATGAACATCTTTAGGTTTACGATGAGATAGTTCATCTTTAGCACACACCACAGGATTTCAAGAAGAAGTGTAGGAACTATGAGTCAATAGGTAATAAAGTTCTCTGGTATCCATTGTTTTCTTCTTTTTTTTTTTCTTCAATGGAAATAATAGGTCACCAATTCACACCTGACTTTAAACTTGAATTGATCTGTCTTGTAATTCCACGAATATTCACGTCGGATAGGTTCTGCACTCTGTTGAATGAGTCCTTCGATGCGTCTGATCTCCAGATAATCAAGTGGAGGAAAAGAAGAAGTCTGCAAGTGTTTATACCATTTTCTCAACACTTTTTCGTCCGAGTTCTGGGACCAGGCCGTTTCCAAATATTCGTCCAATTGTTCTTCGCCCGTCATCATCATACATTGGTCGTGTTGTATCTGACTGGGATGATCGTTTTGACATCCATGACATTGTTCTCGGACTAGACTGTTAATTATTTTACTCAATTCCTGAGCATAACAGGAGACTAACTGTTTTTCTTGTTCTGGCCATCGAGAAATAAATCGAGTAAACTCGGTTTTAGGTTCTGAATGAATGACTTCGTCATCATCATCATTTGTGGTAGTTTGTGACTGTTGAACTTCACAAAATCCCTCATCTATTTCCATAGGTTCTTCTTCTACGTGTTGCATTTTTTTTTTCTTCTTCTAATAGTCTAGAATCACTTCTCTCAAACTGTTGATTTCTAGAGTGTTATCAAATTCTGCATACAAGACGACGTTCACTGTCTCGGGTAGAGGATCTGCAAACTGAAGTTCCACACGAAGTGGGCCTGATTTTATAGGGTGGAAATGTCCTTCATCGCTGCCTTGGTCAGGAGTGAAATCAAATCCCCACAAGGCATACCCTCCTGCATAATCCTCGTACGAAATGCCTTGGCTGGTGTTGGTACCTAACTGTCCTGTGGCTTCAAACAGGCTCAGGTAAGATCGCAAGTAATTTTTATGGCCGTCGCTAAAGTTAGGTTCAAAAGGTCTGGTACACAGGGTCTTGCCATCTCGACTGACTTCTATCTTGGAGACGTTGTAGTGTTTAAACTCGAACGGATTCTGATCGTGGACTCCGTTGAGGGCTGCATTACTGACGATGCCAATCAGCAAACGTTTGGGGAGCTGTCCTTGGAAGACGTGATCTTCGACTTTGGATCGGAGTCCAGCGGCTATGGTAAAGGTTTTCACTTCCACGCGTCGCACAGGATACTTGGCAGTGGTTCTGCTCAAGGATTGACTGATGTCGTTGGCTACTTTCGGTAAGACTTTCACACGTCGCACGTAAAGTTTGGCTTCTTGGATTTTGGTTTTCCACTCGTTAGCATGAGCCATCAAATGGAAGGCGGCACTACTGCGATTCAGTCTCAGGCGCACATCCACTCCGTTCAACAAATACTTGTCTTGCAACCACATGTCCAAATGCAAACGATCCATCAGTTCTAAACTTCGTCTGATTTTCTTTCGACGGTCGTTAAATCCCACATTGTGAGGGACTGCTGGAATTATAGGATTACCATCATTAGCAGAAGTCTTCGCCGGTACTGACAGCTCTGTGTCGTTGAACTTTTCCGAGGTGTCAGGTTTCCAGACCACCGAAGCATCCAGATGAGTGTTCTTGGCTTCTTTTCCGTACGTCAAGAGATTTTCCAAGTAAGCACGGTAAGGGTAAGTATCCAAACTGCTGCTGACCAGTTTGTTATTCAAGTACAAATCTTCTTCGCTGAACAAGGAATGCATGAAATTATTGACGGGTGCCACTCGGGCATCTTTCCCAGGAAGGTTGTTGTCATTTTTTTGAACTTGAAGTTTCAGGTACAAGTAACTGTTATTCAGATCGATGTAATCTTCGGTTTGTCCTTTGATTTCAAATTCGGTAGGAGCTGATTCCGTCAAAGACGATACAGGATGAAATTCCACCCATTGGGATTCTTGCATTGTCATCATGGTTGGAGGCATAGAAAACATATCCAGTTCTGACTTGGTACATTCGCAAGAATCTCGGTGCATCATTTTTTTTTCACAGTTAATAATCAAACACGTCTAATTCTCTGACAGTTCTTCTTCTTTTCTTATTCTTTTTTGAACTACCGTGTGTTTTTTTATGAACTTTGAAGGGATTTCGATGTCGTCTTCTCTTTCTACCTTGTCCTTGCTGTGAAGTGGAGGAAGAAGTAATGCCAGAGCCTGAAGCGTGAAGCGTATTTATAGGATTCTCTCGGAGACCTAAAAGATCTTTGCCAGTGTTCATCAACACATTTTTGCCTGCTCTCATAAAGGCTTCTTTAGGATTTTGTTTGTCGATGAGGACATTTTGCAAAATTTCTTTTCCTTGTGTCAAAGCGGCATCTTTTAAGGCATGAAATCCTCGAGTCACCATCGGTTTCAAAATAGGAGCTACCGTCCGAAATGCCGATTTTAACATATCTCCTAAACCATGTCCTCGTTGTTGAGTCACTCCTTGGTACACTGGATACATTTTTTTTGTTTGGGTCAGTTACAATTCGCTAGAGAACTTGTTTTTTTCGAAAATGTAGTTTCACCGTGACTTTTCCTTTGTCAATGAATAGCACATCTTGTCCCAAATCTCCTTTAATACTAATGTTGACACTGTCAAAATACGATTTACTGACTGGAAGATAATGAGGATGTACAAATTCACGGTGAACGTGAAACGTGTTTCCACCTTCTTCGTACGCACCAGCAGCAGTATCCACTTTGAAAGGAATGACCCTCAGTAAGGGATCAGTTGTGTGTCCCACCACGTTGTACTCCACCACATCGGAGTACACAAACATTAAATTCAGTCCAACGTTCAATTCGATAGGGGTGCGAAAAGCCTCTCCGAAATCTGTGTTGGTGTGGATTGTTCGTTCACCATGATACTTTTAATTTCCACCCAAAATATCAAACAACCCAACAGAAAAGCCGATGGTCATGAATTTTCTTTCGTGCGCGGGTAAGTGTTTGTCTTCTTTCTCGTCGAATGGCTTTCCCTCATGCCCTTTCAAAAATTGCAAGAGGAAACGGCGTGCCACAGGATGGTATTTGATCTCTACCCATTTTTGGTTTTTTTCCAAGGCTTTGGCAAATTGGGCTTCGAAGACGGCCGCAATCGTCTCCACCAAATGTTGAGCACTAAAATAATACCCTTCAGGAATTCTCATGCGATAGGTCGAGTAGGGAGTATTGTCAGTTTTTGAACTCATTTTTTTTCCAATTTCAGGATCACGAGCGTCCAACTCTTTTTGCACTTTCTCTTTACGTCAAAAATGGTTTGATTTCCAGACACATTCTTGATTTGCGTAGGATGAATGATTTCTACCAAAGCCACTTCCCAATGAGCGTCGTGATCCAATTGGAAGGCCTGAGGTAATTTGGCCGTGAAACAACATAATTTGTTGTTGGGAAACACATCCATGGAACTGTCACTGGGTAACGTTAAATAAAATTGGTCATTCATAGTTCTAAGGTGGTTCTGGTGTCCGAGGAGTCACTTAAGTGGACAGAAGAATGATGTTCAAAGGGTTCCAAAAGAGGACTGGTATTGTGGTGACTGGAAGAAGAAGGTGGTTGCTCGTACTCCCGTGGTGGTGACTGTTGTCCGTCGTCGTCGTAAATTTCAAAGAGGGACTGGGTAAAAGATAACCGATGCAACTGCTAAGTAAAATGGTCCACAATTGTTTGTCTCCTTGTTGCAAACTCAAAATTGGCAATAGCTGCTCCGATGACACAATACACTACAAAAATTTGGCAGAAAAAGATGATTTGATCTTTAGGCACACGTTCTCCGCACCACACCCAGAGCGGTTGTTTTTGTAATTCTTGAAGAGAAGAACTCTGTGAAGGAGGCGTTGAAGTCGTGGTTGCTGTGTTGAATGGCATGTTGTTGGGTTACTTCTTTTTCTTTTTATAGTCGACGACTTGAGAAGCAGCAATCCAAGAATCAAAACTAGGAGGATATCCTTTCCAACGTATTTTGACTTCTTCTACTCGACGTTTGCCTACTTTACGTGTTCTTTGTTCGAGAATGCTTTCGATGTCGTACAAGTCGTCTTCTTTTTTGGTCACTCGTTGTAACTTAGGCAAGTAAAATGTTCCTTTGAGCACTTCACCGTGCATGTCTTCCAATTTATAGACGGGAGGATCACGTCCACGCACGGAGGTAGTGACACGAAACAATTCGGTGGTCCAGTTAGGTAAATAACCTTTGTCAAAAGTACGTTTGGTTTTTCCGATGCGAACCCAATCACCCGTCATTAACTCCAGCAAGAGTTTCTTCTTCTGAGGTGGTTTCCTTTTTGAGGTACCAAACAATTTATCAAACACGGTCACTTCGTTTTCAGGGCTGACCTCTTCGGGGGCACATACGATGCTACGATGGTACGATTGATTGTACGCTTTGACCAAACGAGGTAACACGTCGATGTACTTGAGAGTATGTTGATGTGTAAAATATTTCCACATGCGTTCTTTCAAAGTTCTTTGAAAACGTTCCACGATACTGGCTTTGGTTTCAGGATTTTCGGTAGTAAAAAAATGAATCTGTCTTTGTTTCAATTCTTTTTGAAAAGCTTGATTTAGAAATTCGGTGCCTTTGTCAGTTTGCCATCGTAAAGGTTGGCGTCCACTTTGTTTCAAGACCAATTTTAAGGCCCGTACCAATTCGGTACTGCTTTTAGAGGTCAAAGGTACGACCCAAGCAAATGTGGAAAACACGTCGATGACACAAAACAAATATTTGTGACCACGATTGTAGGTGGCCAAATGAGAGACGTCGGCTAAATCGGCTTGCCATTGATGATCGATGCCTTCCACTTGGGTTGGACTTCTAGAAAATTTGCGTCGAATGGGTTTGTGTAACGTGTACGTCGATTGTTCTTGTAACCATTGTCATACTTCTGGCAAACGTACACTTTTCAATTTACTTTTGGCAGCTCGATATAATTTTTGAACTCCTCCGTAACCAGCAGCATGGCCAGGATTGTAATAAATGGTAGCTAACAGTTTCTCCATGATTCCCCAAGAATAAGTCAACCAAGTACCAATGCTCTTTTCTTCGTGGGGTATCTTATTGGATTGTTTACGTGTCCGAGGAGCCACTGGTGTAAAAGAAGATGTTGTTTGAACAGGGGTCATAGATCTGTTTTGACTTCTGTCTTCACTTCTTCCTTTTTCTTTTCTGAGGGTAATGGGGTAGACAACATCTTTTTCATCCAACTTGGTGTGGCTAGCTTTTTCTTTTTAAGAGGTGGAGTTTGTAACTCTTCTTCTTCTTCTTTTTCTTCTTTTACGGTCATCCCTGTACCGGTGTCTGTTTTAGTGGTGGTGACTTTAGGTTCGCTTTTCATCATCGTCTTAAAATCTCTCAGAGTGGATGGAGCTGTTTCGTCTACAGCTTTTTGGTGAAAGAGTTGTAGACGTTGTAAAAGTTGACCGTACCGTTGCGATTTTTCTGTTTCTGACAAATCGCTTCGTTCCATCAGGGTTTGTAATTCTTGTTGTAACTGGGACATCTCGTTGAGATTAGGATTGGGTGGTAAATGAGGTATCCGTTGTTCGTTCCAACGATGAAATTCCATCCATCGTTTGTAAGGTACTAACGTCAGTTTTCGTCCTTCCATTTCATCCAAAGGTACCAAAAAGGTGTGGTCTTTTCAGAGAAGGGTGGTTCTTTTTATCTTCTTTTTTAGTTATCGCATGACACCTCCTAAAAGTGGTCCAGCAATCGTTCCTAACAAAGGACCCGCTATTTTTAACAACGGTCCTAACAGGATAGGTAGAAATCCTCCTCGTTGCACCAACATTTTTTTCTTTTGTTGAAGAGGTATTTTCTTTTTCACCATTTGACGAAGAACGTTCCGATGTTTCCCTAATTTTTGTTTCTGTATCTTGGACAAAGGTACCGTTCCTTTCAAAACGTTCAAACAACATTCACACACGGTATCGATGATTTCTTTAGGAGCTGTTTGAATGAGTTGTTTTCGCATGGGAGGATTGGATTTGGTCAGGACAGACAAGACGTCCCAATGTTTCTCCAGACGAGGTGGAAGTTGTCCTTTTTTGGTGGTTTTACTTTTCTTATTTTTTTGGTGGTTGTGGTGTGCACGTTTGGGAGCCATCTTAGAGGTGAGGAGTAAGTCTGAAGTCTCTGCAGCATACCCTTCTATTTTATACTGGAACACGTCTCCACTGATTGTCTGCACGACGTATCAACTTCACGACAGGCATCACTCGACGTTGAGGTGTTTTCAAGGGATTAAATCGTCTCAATTCTTCTTTGGATAAATCCAACAAACTTTGTAACACGCCGGTTCTTTCTTGAACTTTGGTTTTAGGGGATGGTACTTTGTTGGCGGCCGCTGCCATAGCCAAATCAGCCGATGTCGTCGAGGGTCCCGAAGTGGTGACTTTCGAAATAGGTTTCCTTTTTTGCATCAAATTAGGAAACACTTGTCTTAAGTCCGGTTTGGCAGGCATCATCGTGAAGGGTGGTGAAGAAGACAAAGATGATGGGGACGAAGGAGAAGGAGACCTCGTCACGGTTGTTTGTCGTGGTGTCTTGCGGGTGTACGTTTGCGTCCTGGCCGCAGTACCTATCTTGCGGCTCCTTGCAGTGGTGGTGGTAGGTGTTTTCTTCTTCTTGGCAGAACTTTTCTTTTTCTGGTGGGTGGTTTTCTTTTTCTTTGGACTTTTCTTCTTTTTGGGTGCTTTTGGTTTTTTGGCTTGGGCATTAGGATCCCATTTCAAAAGGGAACGAATCATGACCCCTCCTAAAGAACCGCTTCCACCAGGGGTTAAAATGATTTGTTTTTTAGTCCGTGAATCGATTCTAGGATCGGCTAGTTGTGACAATGCCCCTTTATGTTTGTGAAAAAAACTTTGAGTTTGATGAGGAATGTGAATGATGCCTTGCAGTAATTGACGTGCCGTCAAAGTAAACCATCGTAACACTTCTTTAAGACTCGCTTCTAACAAATGAGCACGGACTTGTGCATTTTTTTCACGACTGATGCCATACAAGGCACGAATCAATTTAGCCGAAGGATGACCTTGAAAGGAAGTCATCTCGAAAGAGTGTGAGACAGAAATGACGTAGTGACTGTTTTTATAGTTTTTTTCTTTCAAAAATTGGCTGAAGGGGACGTGTAAATGACAGGACCACCTTCTTGACCCCAAGGGTGAAACAATTGGGCACGAAATCTCAAATAGTCAGGAGAGGTGGGTTTTAAGTCGATGAGTAAATACTCGTGAGGGGTTTGAGTGGCATCGTCGTACGCATAATTCAGCCAAGGAGCACCTAACTGTTTGGCTAACACTTGTACTTGAGATTTGTCTCTGGGGCTTTTAAATAAGACCACGTAATGAGCGTTCAGACTGATGTCCGATGGGCTTTACTTTGTTGAAATAAATTTTGAGTAATGTATACAATACTAGCATTACGATGGTGTCCTTTTCGTGTAAACCAAAGTTTAATTTCTTCTTCGTCTTCTCCTAACATGTCGTCAAAGATGACCAGATGTGTTTGACTCACGTCAGACACGATTCCATCGTCTTCGCGAGGGATGCCTTCTACAAATGAAATGGTTTCTCCTTGACTTTCTTTCAATAACGTGTAAGACGGTTGCCACTCTTTGTAACACCACACGATACGTTGAGGTGGACGATCGGACAAATGAGATTTTTGTTCGATCAAACGTTTGACAAATTCGGTTTTGCCTGAACCACTAGGTCCAGCAATCAACATGTTAAAAGGATGGCACAGATACAAAGCGTTCCAACTTTGACGATCTAACTTTTCGTCAATCACTTTGACTACAGAAGCAGAAGAGGCAGACGAGGCAAAAGATGATGTAGCCATGACTGAGGAAGGAATATTTTTGAGAAGAAGATAAAAGACCCAAGACATTTTATACGTTTCATACACGTTTATTTTTTTTTGTTTAAAAAACAAACCAACACAACAAACAAAAACATTTTTTTACAAGTCATGAAGGACAAAAATGCAGACCGAAAAAATGGTCAGGTACAAGATTAAGGCTACCACTAAAAGAATGAAAGTTCTGTATAAACAAGTCAATGTACAACATTCTGGTGTGCTAGGAATGGAAGGCCCAGGCACTGGTGGTAGTATTCTTCTGGTCTCTGTGGTGGTGGTAGAAGAATGAAATGTCTCTGACGGTAAGGAGGGGGTGTTTTCCTCAGAGGGTTGTATTTGGACGACGACAACGGTGTGGTCTTTCTCTGCTGTGTCAGGTTCTTGTTCCAGGATGGTTTCTAAGGTCATTTTTTTGTGTGACTTAGGTTCCCATTTCACTTTTGGACACTTAGTGGTGACGGGCCAGATCTTTGGCAAACTGTGGTACTTCTTGTAGCCAAACATCGAAACCAACACTTTTCCAGTCACGTACATCTTTCCAACCGGTATGTTGTTGGTGCATCCAACTAACAAGGCACACTTCTCCAAACGTGTCAAGGCAAGATAAATTTTGATTAATGTCCTCTTCACACGGAGGTACCCCACTTGTGATGTTCATCACCACTCTCAACACTTTGAGTATAATTTGTCTTTCGTGTACCGATAAAGCATGAATGCTAATGTTGTTGTTTTTTTTATGGTTTATCAAAATAGTCCAAAACAACCACGGGTCCTCCAAAATAATCCAAGGCAAACACTTGTCCTCAAAAATACTCCACAACGAATGTCCTGGAAAACGAAATCCAAGAAAGGTAGTCACTGAGACAAACACTGCATAGCGTCCAAAATTCAATGGAAACAGTTCTTGTATCAAGTCTTTATAATCCTCTAAGGTCTGAACACGATCGTTGACTTCCTTCCACGGAATACGTTTCACAAGTGAAGACCACAGATCAGGCATGGTGAGCTTTTATAGGGTGAGGTTCCTAAGGTGGGTATTTTTTAGTCTCAGTCAATTTTTCCATTTTTTTCCGGATTATTTTCAGTCTCCGCTAACGTCCGGTACAATTTCGGAAGTTTAGTGTTACTTTTAGTCTCAGCCAATTTTTTCCATTTTTGTTCCGGATTATTTTCAGTCTCCGCTAACGTCCGGTACAATTTCGGAATTTTAGTGTTACTTTTAGTCTAGGCCATTATAATCTAATGTTCCGGATTTTTTTCTAGTCAACGCTAAAGTCCGTGACGGTTCCCGAAGTTTAGTACAACTTTTAGTCACCTCCATTTTAGTGTTATTATGAGTTGGTTCCCTTGATTAAAGCTATTTATAACATAGGTACAATATATGCAAATTTACTGACACCTCCAACATGAACTGAGGTACAGGTAATGCTTTATATATAACTAACTCTAGGCTATATAGATATAGCCACTAGGCAGAAGATCACTACACACGGCGTGTTGGATAGTGTAGTGTGGGGTGTTTGGATAGTAGATGACGTTGTATTCGTCACTACACACGGCGTGTTGATGATATAGTGTGGGGTGTTTTGATGGTAGATGACGTTGTATTCGTCACTACACACGGCGTGTTAAATTTCCGTTGGTACCCCAAGTGCCCCCAATGCTAAATTTCCTTTAGTACCCCAAGTGCCCCACGCCATGTTAAATTCCCGTTGGTACCCCAAGTGCCCCACAATGCTAAATTCCCGTTAGTACCCCAAGTGCCCCACCATTACCCCCATCCTACTACTACTGCAAGCGCCCCCTCTCCCCCAAGTACCCCACCCATTTATTCCCCGTATGACCCCATAGAGTCCCACCATGTTAATTTTCCATTTTCCCCATAGATACCCACCTTTCCCCATAAAACACACCACTGGATGGGCCTCTATGGGGTCTACGGGAAATTAACATTATTCCCCACAGAGCCATGTTTCCCCCAACACCCCCACCATACTACTAGCAAGGAAAAGAGATGTAAATAGAATGATAAAGAAGGAAATAGTAACAAGTATTAATGCAAATATATGTCAATGACTTTCAATTGTGGTAGTATTACAAATTTGCAAGTAGTTCTAACCATTATTTACATAATTAGCTTGAAAAGAATAATCGATCATCATTAGCTTCCTTTCTGGATATTATATCTGATTAGTAGTTAGTTGCTCGTTTTCATCTAGATTATTAATTAAAAGCGGGTCTTGCAATAAGGGCAAGTTGTTTTGATATATTCTACGCCCAATACTGATCGATTGGGACGGCCGTGTGGCCGATCCTTCTTCCAATATGTCAAGTTTTTAGATTCACAAGGTTTACCGCCAGGAGAAATCAATTACATAGCTTGTTTCAATATATTCATGTTTTTTTTTTTTTTTTTTTTATTTATCACTAGAAACATGGCAGGGAATGAACTTCATGCAGTCTACAAGTATTCAGGGTTCAATATTTCACGAAGGTGCTGTAGTCAAAGCTAATTTGTAAGACGAAATATCTTGCATATTTAAAGCTCACTATTCCCCATAGATATTTTAAACATAAAATTACGTGTTCGTTCAACGAAGAATTTTTCTAAAGCATAATCTTTAAGCCATGACTTCTTTGCACTGATACAATCTGTTCTATTACTATTTACAGCGTCATGAACAAATAGATTTAGCTTGCATTAAACAGTCACAAAACATCTAAAATATCATATTTTAAATACATCATGATTATTTGAAACACGGATTATAATGGCTATAAGTACATTACAGTGTTTATCTGACTGACTAGACATAACTCTAGTGTTCAGCCCAAGTCTTCTAATGTCAACATGCAATATCGCTGTTTCTAAAATCATATTTTCCGCTGGTATTATTAAAGTGTTTATTTATCACAAAAGTTTTTTCACCACATGGTAAGGCAACGCCTAAAGAAAATTAAATTTATTATAAAACGTCAACTTTCTAACGGTCTGCACAGGAAATGGTATACCTATTATTTATTTAGCGATCAAAGTGTCGTAGGAAAGAACAATTTCGATTAAATAACGACACAGTAATTTCGTCCAAAAGTTAACAGGAGTATTTTGAGTGATGAGAGGCATATGTATTTATGGCACGACTTGGATAACAGTTGGGTTTTTAGTACTTAATTATGGAACTCAGCCGGTGTCAGACAGCCAATTTGCCAGATTTCACTTCGGGGATAAATGTTACCGGTGCAGCCTTTCCGCTTTCGCAGATTTTATTTATCCCCCTGAAACTACCTTAGAGTCGTTTTTCTCCAGGGGGAAACATTAGTAAAGATCCATTTTCCCTCATATGTTAAAAATACAGACATGAAATCTAAATTATATACTCTTTTTACGATGCAGATGCAGAATTATTCTGTTACGATGTAGAAATAAATAATATTGTATTTAGATAGAAGTATGCCCAAGTAGAAATAAATAGCATTGTTTTTAGATAGAGTTATGCCTAAGATCAAATAAATAACATTGTATTTAGATAGTAGTATGCCTAAGTTGAAATAAATAACATTGTATTTAGATAGTAGTATCCCTAAGCTGAAATAAACAACATTGTATTTAGATAGAGATATGCCTAAGTTGAAATAAATAACATTGTATTTAGATAGTAGTATGCCTAAGTAGAAATAAATACCATTGTATTTAGATAGCAGTATGCCTATATAGAAATACATACCATTGCATTTAGATAGTAGTATGCCTAAGTAGAAATAAATAACATTGTATTTAGATAGTAGTATGCCTAAGTAGAAATAAATAACATTGAATTTAGATAGTAGTATGCCTAAGTAGAAATAAATAACATTGTATTTAGATAGTAGGATGTCTAAGTAGAAATAAATAACATTGTATTTAGATAGTAGTATGTCTATGTATAAATAAATAACATTGTATTTAGATAGTAGTATGCCCAAGGTGAAATAAATAACATTGTATTTAGATAGTAGTATGCCTAAGCTGAAATAAATAACATTGTACTTAGATAGTAGTATGTCTATGTATAAGTAAATAACATTGTATTTAGATAGTAGTATCCCTAAGCTGAAATAAATAACATTGTATTTAGATAGTAGTATGCCTAAGTTGAAATAAATAACATTGTATTTAGATAGTAGTATGCCTAAGCTGAAATAAATAACATTGTATTTAGATAGTAGTATGTCTATGGATAAATAAATAACATTGTATTTAAAAAAAAGTATGCCTAAGTTGAAATAAATAACATTGTATTTAGATAGTAGTATGCCTAAGCTGAAATAAATAGCATTGTATTTAGATAGTAGTATGTCTATGTATAAATAAATAACATTGTATTTAGATAGTAGTATGCCTAAGTTGAAATAAATAACATTGTATTTAGATAGTAGTATGCCTAAGTTGAAATAAATAACATTGTATTTAGAAAGTAGTATGCCTAAGCTGAAATATATGATATGTGCAGCTTTTGATAGATTTGACCCACAACTACAATAGTCGATACACAAACGCACATACACATGTACTACCTTCGTCACCATTTTTTTCACGACAACCGGCCGATACATTTATAGGAAATATATGGGGGCGTTGGGGAGGTGGGATGGTGGAACGGTAAAGGTAATTGACCCTAGAGTAGAATTTGCACTGGTGAGAAAGTCCTCTTTAAACGGAAAAATAGTCCTAGTGGGACTTTTTCCTGATAAATATAGACTCTAGAGTGTTTTCCCCAGGACAAAATTAATCTATTATATAACTTCCAGGGTTTAATTGATACTGAAGCATAATTTTCCCATGGCAGAACAAATCTGCTATGGTAGTGGTGGTAGTGGTAGTGTTAGTGTTGGGGGTGGAGGTGGGGAATATAATCCTGGAGCGATAATTAATTCAAAAGTATTTTGTTTCATACGAAGAAAGACTGTAGTAGAATTTCCTTGAAAGAAATTTCTATAGCCATTGTTCAGTGGCTGGGGGAGATCGGTTCGGGGGATCAACCATCCTGCAAGACCGGGTTTAAGCAGGGAACCAGATCGATTCCAGTAAACTCCTTCGATCAATACTCGTTTATGTTGTTGACCTTGGTTATCACGAGGATGCAACAAGAATTCTTCATTCAACAAGATATTGCATCTTTGATTATGGGATTACACCCTTCCATCCCACTGACGGAAATAAATGTAATCGCTTGGATGTAACATATAGTTTTTCAAAAAGTACATAACGGATATTTAGTCTTTAATGTACACGAAGGAACATAACAAAGAGATCTGCTTTGCATAATCCCAAAAAAGCATTACTTTTTTCTAATTTCACTTGTTTGCTTATTGAGAACAAAATGCATAAAATGCAACTTAAAAATTGTCCAGGCTTTTAACAATCAGCAAATTATAGTGCACAATATTATTCTCATCAATCGACCCGTTCCTGTACGGAAGTAACTCCGAACTATTAAATTTTCATTACACCGTAGGAATTCAGTGGTAATTACGTAAGTTGTTACTCCTTTTTAGAACCTTAGTAATGAAAAAGTCATACTTTGTTATGTAGGAAAATGCGTTTTCAGAGAGCTAAAATTGTTGTATATATCCATAATATGTTGATGGTACCTTTGATTTTCCTGAAAACTCCATGAAGGGAACGTATATCTTGTTGCCGGTGAAGAGTCTGAATAAATATAAATTTCTGATATCGTATTCAAACAACGCCTTTATCTGTGTATCTGCTTTTCATGTAGGTCTTATATCTCAAAATTTCCGTTACATGTACCTTTCAAGTCATGTATATGTATGTTTTAGTGTCCATGTTACTATGTACATTTTGATTATTTCAGGAAATACTTTTTTCTTTGTTGTTATAATTGTTCATGTGGAATTGATTTACTTTTTAACTTCTATCTTAGTACTTATGCCTCTGTTTAAAGTATATTATATATTTACTTATTTCATTTTCTTTTCTGCATAATATAAGCTTTAGAATTATATATAGCCGTGTTCAAACTCAACTTGTGTAGATGTACCCGTCTATCTTATTCTTTGTTTTTACTTTACTAAATACATGTGCACCTTTATCTCTATCCATTCTTATATTGCTATCGCTGGAAGACAATGCGGAAGTTCAAGAAGTCATGTTAAGTCACAGACCATAGAACCTGTTAAAACTACTGAATGCAAATATTACATATGGTACGAAGAAGTCGATAGTCAAACAATGCATGATCAGAGAACTAGAACGTCATTATGGCATCTTCTAATATGGCTCAGTGCATTGATAGCTCGTCATTTCCAAGATTCAGCGTAAATCAATTGAAGGAAAGGAATAAAAAGCTTATTCATATGGTTATCTTCTATGTTAAACGTTCAGAGTTAATAGATTCCAGGTTAGTAAAAAATTTAATCTTACAGCTTTCAGAGAGTAGCAACTTGCTTCTTCTAGCACCTTTGAGTAGTATAGATGTGACAATATAAGTACACCAGTAGTACGTACACTATATTTCCCTAGCCACTTCAATTATACCCCTACCAGAAATGTTGTTTTCAAAATTTTCTTGCGACTAACCCGATGCTACTGCACCGAAAATATTCTTTTACAAATTTGCTAAAACCCTACACCCTTTATTATTTGTTGACAAAGAGCCCCCTGCCTTCTAAAAATACATTTTCATAAGCAACATCCTAGCAATATTGTTTTCAACAAATATAGTGGCCAACAACCATAATATACACATTTTGTTTGTAAAAAAACAAGACCATATTCTAAAAATTTGTCTCTGGACAACCTGCCATTAGTAAATTTAAAAATAAAAATTAAAAAATATACTTTTTTTAGTCTAAATATTAGACAATTTTGAAAATGAACAATCCCCCTCTGAAATACGTAGCTATATGAGACTCCTAAGCTGCCAAGCAGCAATGAGTCTAGTCAGGATTATCATAACTTAGCAATAAATTAGTCAAATAAAACACAAATGTTGTAAAATATAAGTTGTTAACTATAACCAACTTGCCTACACCAAATTTAAAATATAATATAGAAAATATACAGTTTAAGGTATAACTAATAAAATAATATAAAATTGACAATCCAGCTCTAAGCGAGTATCACCGAAAAGTCCCGAAGCTAAACAATAATTTTTAAAAAGAAGCAATATGCGAAAATAACAATTAAAATGAAAACAAACAAATATGTTCATAAAAAGAATACAAATGTATTAATGTATACATGAAAACATACAAATATAAAAATACAAATGACTACATCCAGATGTATTAATTTAATACTGAAAATATACACCTGTATTTATTAAAGTAAAAAACATTAAACAATATAAATATCACATACCTGTGTCGATCTTCGAATCCAGTGGTATTATCTCCATGACCCCTGTTAGCCAGTAAGACTCTACTTAAGCACCATAATTTATGAACTACATTTTTTATAAAATAAAAAGCAAAGAATATAGTCCAGATGATATCATTTTTAAAGATATATTAATTTTCATATTCTATACTCATTTTATAAGTATTTTGTTGTGAACTAAATTCGGCAATTATCATAATACCTTGAAATCAACACCCCACCCTCACAAATAAAATTTTATGACAAGAAATAAAAGCTTTATCAAATAAGCCCTTACCAAGTTACCACCGAACGCAAAGACTTTTTATAGGCAAAGTTAGTAACATTAATTACGATATATAAAGGTTTTATATAAACCATATAAAAATCTGGTCATTTTTTGATCCACTAATATAAGAATACTGATATGCATATGATTGTATTACCAAAAGGAATTAAATTGATACAACAAATATACGTGTATAAATATTTATTTCCTATAAATTTGTATTTATACACGTGTGAGTATATTTAAAATAATGGGTTTACATTTGTTGTGTATCGTTATTAATTTATGATAGGCGATAGTTGTTTTATGGTTGAATAACTTTTTATAATATACAACGCAACCCTTCACCAACATGCATTTTATAAGGCTAGATACGATGCATGAGTGCGCTGTGAGAATTTTTCTCGGCTAATTAATTAATATTTTAGATTAAAATCAATAAATTATTTCTATTTATGGCACAATAATGTATTAAACATGAAAAATAACTTAATTTTATGTAATTAGTTTATGCATCTAGAGAAAAACATTTATTTTTTTAAAACCTTTAACTTTCATTGTATTGTACAGAATAATGTCCTGGATTTATGACCAAACTAAATTAAATGTCTGTTTAGGATCACTTTTTTTTAACTGTTCATTAAGCACACTTCTTGTCTGTCTTCGGTTTCTTGTAAGCATTACACCAAATCGGTGCCAAGGGGATGAGATGAAATTGATTCAAATGAAAAGTAATACGATCAACTTGTGCAGCATAATACCTGTGAGGGCAAAGAATACTTCACTATACATTTACTAACTTCCAGACCTTCTCGCGTTTTGTTTCGCCAAATAGCTCATCAATCAAAATGACATATTGGTCAATTTTATGTAAGAAAGCAACAAATCTTGTCCCTGAGAACGGCCACCATAATACTTAAAGTTGGTCGTCGTCCAGATTAACAGACAAAAATGAGCAAATGAACTTTTGCCACAAATGAAACAAATATCAATGGTCACAAAATCCACAGGAAATATGACATATAGTCATTTAAATGAAATATTAAAAATGCTAACAGCATAAAAAATGTATGCCCAATAAAGGAGACAATTTAAGGTTGTTATATTAGGATCCTGCAATTCAAGTTGTTTACACACATATCAATACACTGTGGCAACGCATTAAACCGAAAAATAAATGATAAAACAAGCTACCTATACTTGACAAACGAGAACAAGATTTCGGTTCAAAACTTTTGTTATCCACGTATGTGACAAGTGTAAATTGAATATGGTTAACATACAACCATAGGAAAGGAAAGTGGAAGATAGATGTACTATTTTTGACAATGTTAGATGTATTCCCAAAATACGCTTGGGCTGATAAAGTTAAAACTAATAAGTAGATAAAATGTTTAACACATTCATTTGTCAAAAATGCGACCAGTACCTTTCTAGCGTCTTTTTGGCTGGTTTTTGGTTGCCTCAACCTTACACATATGATGGTTCATTATTATTCACAGTCTTTGCACCCCTGGTATTTTGTATTTCGTTTATCAATTTCCTCTAACAGTTGTTCTCTCTTGCATTAGTAATATTTTACAACTACTGTTTTTCCTTCCAAAGGTGCAACATGAAACATAGTTTCCTCTAAATATAATTGTACCATTTATTTCAGTAGTTTAATTTCAATTAAAATCAGATAAAAGTTCTGTAAACAGAGTATTCAAAATCTGTATATATGCACACTGTGCTAGGTGTACTGGTTTTTATTTCATCCAGATGTTCTTTTCATATCAACTGCTTTTGGATACTTCTTTCGTAATTCTTCATATTGAAGGTTTTATGGCTGAGAATGTTCATGGTTAAAATGTTGTCCAGGAACAATGCATACTTGATTTAATAGTGTGTGATCGCTGCTTTATCTGATTTGAATGAAATGTGAAAGAGTTTTAAATGTATTCATTATTGTGTTAACATCAGTGTGTTTTATAGCACCTGTTCTCCTGTTCAAAATCTCATAAGTCAGTTTATACTCTCTTACATTGTATTGGTTTCAGGTTGCTTTTTATTTTTTATTTTTTTGATGCAGTTGAAATCAACTTCATATTTTTGAATGGTATCTCCTTTCATTTTTTCTGGGATGTCATTTATTATCATGCTATGACACTGCTACATTGCAATTTGTCTTAATACGTTTGTCCTGAGACCCATTTTGTTGTTTAACTGAACGTTTAGAGATACTTCATTTTTACATTTGGTTTTGTGATCAATACAAATCCATATTACGTGCACGTGTTAGCTCCACTGG
Organism: Margaritifera margaritifera; assembly: GCA_029931535.1. Classification (NCBI taxonomy): domain Eukaryota; kingdom Metazoa; phylum Mollusca; class Bivalvia; order Unionida; family Margaritiferidae; genus Margaritifera; species Margaritifera margaritifera. The sequence continues at coordinate 766,842 of JAQPZY010001335.1, read as the reverse complement.
TATCGAACAATTTGGTTTTTATTCCACTTTTGTTACGTTCTAGAAAATCGTTATATTTTCGAAACTATAAGCCGTCATGCTTCTCAATACTGATGTCCATATATTGAACTTCATGGGAGACTATAGCGCTGTGCAACAGTTCTTGTCCTGAAAGAATGCTGCCGCAGAGCTACACAACAACGAAGTGTGTCTTTGACACAGTATTTATTTTAACGGAATAATGTTTTTTGCTGGCTTCCAGCTGTTAAACGATTAATCATATCCTTTCCATTTCACAAGTACATACTTTATGCCATGTTTTTTATGGTCTTCAATTTTTTTTTTACTTTGTATATATGCCATCTTGATTGTGGTATAAAGATAACTGTTGTTTGTAAAAAGATACCCACATGTCAATTCCTTTTAAGTCTTCCAATTTGTAAACAACTGGACCTCCTAATATTACTAGCCTATGTCTTAATATTTACTTGGTAAATTTAGGAAGATATCCTTCTGCAAATATTGTTCTATACTTACATATTATGACCGTTTTACCAATTTTGAAGCGAAGAACTCCAAATGTATCAGTTGTTAAATAACCGAAAAGATTCATCCATATTTTTGATTTGTTTCTTTCTATACTCACTTGTACCGGGGTAATTTCTATTGACGTGCGATGGGTGTTATCGAATCGATAAATTAGCTTTTAAGAAACGTCAAAACATTTGTTTCTGGTTTCATTTAGAGTGAAATACTTTCACATTTTAGTCTTTAAAGTTATGTTAAATGTTTTCTCTACCGATGCATTTTGGCTGAGTAACTTGAACTTTTTTGTCGTAAAAATATTGTCCTTTATCAAACTGTATCGATTTAGGCTTTCTCTCTTTGATGATTCTCTACCAACGGACTGTATGTCACCTCCATTTTGGTTTTTACTGTCTCATTCCAAGTGCATAATTAGAAGATTTCTATCACTGTGAAAATGTATATGTATTCCTCGTTGCCTTTTTCATATGCTTGCATGTCAACAATGTCTGCCTCCCAATAGTCATCCACGTGACTAACATATACCTTTCTGTGTGGAAATCTTTTTCTAGTTTGCTTATGTAACGTGTAGAAGTTGTTTCTCCCGTTTAAGTTTTTCCAGCATTTGATTGATGTTTGTGCACTGTCAGGACCGTAGTAATGATGTCTTAAAACCCGTTTTCTTTCAGTTATTTAAACGGTATAAAACATCCAGAGAATATATTACGCTTAAAATATTGTCTTTGGGCGTACTCAACAAGCCAACGAGACATTTATCAACCGCTGAAACGTTTATTTTTTTCAACTTGCAACACTTCTTCAGTCCTTGTCTAATTTAGCCATTCATATGGTTCATTCAAAAACTTCATATACTGAGTCACCATGTGGTGTTTTTATTCGAACTTTATTTTCTCTCTTGAATCGTTGTAGATTGACCTTATAATGTTTACGAGATTTGTTAGTTGTACTGATACAAATTGTATATTTACTCATTTGAAATACCTGATGTATCCCGTCTTCATTCCATACTATTATTACATTGTTATCTGTAAATCTCAATGTTTCCTTGAACATTGCAGGATATATATTCATGTTTGAAATTGACAAATCCATATTTGCATTATCTTCTATGCTATTTTGAAACAATTAGCTTTGACGATACTTTATGCACATTACTTCACGAAATATTCATATTTGTTTTCTGACTCTCTTGCGATTCAGTAAAACGTTGTTCCTTCAAAAGGTTTTGAATCAGTAATCATCGAATACACCATATATCATGTTGAATATTTAAAAGAAAAAAGATATCTTGTAACTTTAAAAAGTTTCATTTTATGGGCAGATTGCACGCGTCGTGAAGCGTATGTTTCGGTTGTCTAACAAATAATTCATTTGATATATGAAAGTATACTTACCAACGGAGGTCAATTGAAGCAATCCCAATTTTATTTGAAAGAAAACAAATGTCTTTTAAAACTATAAAATTTGCTTTTATGGGTAGATTACACAAAACATGAAACATAATTCTATCTTGTCAAATAATTCATCAGTTTGATATATGAAAATGTTTCTTCCTAAAAAGATCAATTCAAGCAACTCATATAGAATGAATCAACTAGCCATCTATCATATTGTATATGCAGATTTATGAATTCGTTTGTCTGATATACGTTTTACATCAATATAATGTTTATTCTTAAGCTGGTTAAAAGAGTACATAAAGATTACGACGGTGGGAGATTTAGATATCGAATAGATGACAATGTTCGTAATACTTTCTACGGTCTTCATGGTCTTGTACTCATTAACACACGTTTAGTGACTTTTTAGCATGTCTTGAAGTTTGATATGAACTGTCGTAATTTAGATCACTGTTTTATTTGGGATAGATACGCATACTTCATGTAATAAATAATCCCAATGTAAACGGAAGACTGAGCAAAATCTTGATTAATGGTACTGATATTTTCAACTGTCGTTAGCTAATAAAGTCCTACGTAACCTGACCGTTTGATTCATGAGATTTTCTGAAATAAAATACCGGATTTGCGCGCGATACTTGAGTACCAGATATTTCTCGTTTTCAAACTCTTCTTTGTACGGATTTCATACAAAATCTATTTACCTAGTACTTGATCGTATAAGAATAACTACCATACATGGGTTTCTGCGTGAATAGGTTTGAAATACTTGCGGGAATGACTTCGAACCCCCCAGGCTGATACCTAGGTATTAATCTAACATTATAGAGCTCTCTGGCCTCTGATGGGAATTGTAATATTAAAAATGTCTATAGGTTTAACATTATGGGTCCGTTTGGAATCTAACTGGAAATGTAGTGTTAATAATGTCCATAGGTTTAACATTATGGGCCTGTCTGGACTCTATGGAAAAGGTACTATCAAAACTACACCTACTAACCAATACGCCGTTTGGACTGACCAACATTCAAGCATTTACTATTAAATACCCCACACGTACTATCCAACACCCCACACTTCCTAATGAACATGCCGTTGGAGTAACCAACACCCCACACCTACTAACCAACGAAAAGGGTAGGATATAAAAGAATTGGAATGAAATTACACTCTATCACAACCACACACAAGAGAGTAGGAGTGCTAACATACATACTATACACACAAACACACTAATATACTATCACACAAAAGGATAGGAGTGTTTATACACACATTATACCCACAAACATACTTATATACTATTACACTAGGTGGGGGTTGTGAATAGACATACACAAACATAAAACACACAGCTTAGCAGTGATTGAGTAGTATCTCTTTTCTAGAGAACTGGGTGGCCATGAAAAGGGGCGTTGGAGTTTTTAACCAGATATGATTGAAACAAGTGATACCGTTTCACTGTTCTTCTCCGTGAATTTCTCTCTACTGCCGGTCCATAGATCAATACTCTCTTACGGTACAGTTGCTATTCAATGTACACTCTTCTCTTCCAGATAGCTGAATCTGTAATCTTGGTAATGGTCCACGATGACTTGACATATACCGGGAAGTCGGGATCAACCAGCACGCTTCAAATAATGATCGATGGTCGATGATTCCAAGTTGGTCCACATCTTGACTTGTCTTGAGAATATGTGACACAATGGGCGAACGTACCTCTGTATATGGTCTACTTGCGTCACTTTCAATACGATTTACGTGTGCAAGTCCAGTATAACATGGCTGAGATGAAACATTCTGTTGGAGTGCGCCTGCAGTGGATACTTCTTATACTCAGAGAAATAGCATGACTTAGATGCTGTAGAGAGTATTATTCCAAAGAAGAATGACTTTAGTTTGGTTTTTTGAGATTTCTTATCTTCGTAAGATTCTTTACCGGTACCTTCCTTCATCACTTTTTCCATTATTACTGGTCAATGATGATTTTAATAAGAAAAAGAAGGAAGAATTAGAGATTTTTTACGACGCCAGAAAGAAGAAGAAACATTTGCTTAACAACAAGAAGAGAAAAAGAGGAATCATCAATAAGAGTTGAAAGCTTTCAACAGTGAGAAGAAGGAAGAGAGAATGAAAACAAACTGTTAGTGTGTTACAGGGTATTTGGACGGAGTTAAAACACATGAGAGAAATGTATCAAACTTCTTTGGCCAAATCTAAGAGAACTAGACCTTCACAATAGTAGATTTCTAAACCATTACTACATCGAGGACTACTAATGAGATGCCAGCACCGACAACAGCCACTACTACCACTACAGCATTAGGAATATGACTTGGCCGTATAAAAAGTATAAGGCAGTTGAAGCTGATGTTGTCAAGTCCATAATTGTTTATTCAAAACCCAACGGTCCTTGTTAGGGCCTCCCAGATCTCTTAGAAAAGAGATACATTATTAAATGTGCTTGAGTATCTTATTCATGCTAAAAAACAAACCAAGACAAAGAAACACTTACGTTTTGTTGCTATTGGTATATATACTCGTGAATAGGAATAAAAATGAAATTTCGAATCACATCACAAAAGTCCATTTTTCTTTATTTTTACCGCCTTTCTTTTTACATTTCTTCACTGGCATGGGTTTTTATTCTTCTGGTCTTTCTTCTCCTTGTCCTGGCTTTTCAATTTCTTTAATTGAATCGGCTCTTCTTTTGCTGCTGCTTCTGAATGCTCCTCCTCTTTGTTCTCTTTGTTCTCTTTTTTCACTTTCTTTGGACACTCTGAAGAATAATGTCCCTTTTCTTGACATTGATAACAGATATGTTTACTTTTGTCTCTCTTTTCTCCTATCTTGGAGGTTCCTTTTCTTTCATGTTGTGGACATTCTGGAGCCCACCTTGACAGACATAACAAGTATATTGACCTTTATCTCGAGGGAAGTCGTCCGGAGTCTTGTAATTTCGAATGACTCTCTGTAAATCTCTCACGAGAAGTGTGATCTGTGTTGGTGTTCTTCCATCTTCACAGATTGAAACTGAATGAGTATATTCTCTTTCATTGAGGGGTGCGCTGCGCTCTCTGTATATATATATATATATATATATATATATATATATATATATATATATATATATATATATATATATGGAAATAGTGTTTGCTCGAGTCAAATCAGACTTGAATCAACAACCGTCATAAAACGATTACACCTTTCCAAGGAGAAGGCAGAAGCCAAGCGTTGACGACACTCTGACGTTCTGTGTCTCCTCATACGCAGAGAGAAGTGTTGGCAGAAGTTTACCCTAGCAATTTTGAAGCGACATGATCGATCCATATCCAACTCCATTATCCTTGTCCTCAAGACCAAGAAAGTCTAGATCAGCCAAGAAAGAAAGCTGTTCGGTAGCCCCTGAAGATTATTTCTACATTGGAGCTATCTAAAAAGTGACTTCAGATAATTTAGAACGACTGCTAATACGTACAAGTCAAATTTAGAGTTCAAGTCTCAAGTCCCAGCAGAGAAATCAGCTGTCTTTATTACATACGTATTGGATTCTATATTAGAGGAATTAAACATAGAATCCAATAAGTATTAGGAGAAAACGAACTTTAGTTTACACGAAAAGGACATTACCGTAATGCGAGTATTATTTACAGTGCTCAAATATTTTTTCAACAAAGTAAAGCGCATCGTACCACTAGTCTCAACGTTCATTATGTCGTGTTGGTTAAAAGTCCAAGAAACAAGCCTTAAGTTCAAGTTTTGGTAAAACAGCTAGGAATAGCTTGGCTGAATTATGCTTATGACAATGCCCCTAAATCATCACATGCGTATTAACTCATTGATTTAAAACCTACCACTCCAGATTATTTGCGATTTCAAAAGGATTTGTTTCACGATTGGTGTCGAGAAAGAGATCAAGTCATTTACACGTTTTTTTTTTTTGTTTTCATTTTCGTCTGTCTGACAAGCTATAAAAACGCCATTAACTTCTTCCCTTTCTGACAGTATTTAACATGATTTCCTTTTCATCTCATCCTTCTGCCAAATTGATTAGTGCACTGTACGCCATCAGTCGGAAACAAAATGCACAAGTGCGTTCACATTTGTCAGAAGCCAGTCTCAAAGAAGTGTTAATATGGTTTACTTTGACAGTACGTCCGCTACAAGGCATCATTCACAGCCCTCATCGAACACAACGTTTCTTGAAAATATAAAATAGGTTAGACATAACTGTCTGATCCAAGACTCGATACTCAAACTCAAAACGAAATCTTCTCGAATTCAGATGGAGATGAATCTCTTGGTGGTATCATTTTTATTCGTTCTCTATAAAGATATGATCCTAATGCCAAAGCTAAAAAAACAAGACCTCACTCTAAATGTTAGACCAAAGAGAAAAGAGTGACAGTGAATTCACACGCTTTCAGAAGAAGAAGAAAAAACAAAACAAAAAATTAAAAAAAGGATAAAGAAAAATACTCTTTCAAGAAAGAGATGTGCAGCTAGAACGCGCACGTACTCAATAAAACCTCGATCCTACCCCTCCGTTATTGATTATACCCGTTAAATCTGATTTAAGTCAAGTGTTGTACAATCTGATGATACAATTGAATCCCATCAATGAAGAATCTTCTCCGGCAATGAATGTTACTGCTCTAACAGCTGCTGCAGCAGCCTAAAAGGTGCCATCCCCTAAGATAAAAGTACAGGGCAGAACAGGCGTGTCACAAAGTTTACCGGATTTGTCCAAACAAGAACTGGCGCGATTTAGTACGTTCAGAACACTAGTAGTACCTAACGTCAAGATGGTATTACGTGACGATAATCAGTAGAGACGAATTACAGTATAAAAGAAGATATGTCGGTTAAAATACATGCAAGTTTTCAACTGAACAAAGAAAAGAAAACAAAAAAAAAAAAAAAAAAAAAAAAAAAAAGTCTATACCTTCTCTTTTAGCTAACACTGAGCTGTCTTGTCAATACTTACCGAATCCAATGCCCCGATGCGAAAAAAAATGATTCAAAAACACCTAAAGAAATTATCGATATAGTGTGTGAAGGTAACTTGAACGTCTTGAAAGGAACAGTTCCTTTAACCTGGATAAAGAAACAAAGATTAGAACGACATCATCGCGTTCTGCAACAAATGGGGAAAAAGAAATAGAAAATGCTGATCAGTCAAAAGAAAAAAGTGCTTGTTCAACGAGGAGGATTTCTTTCCATGCTGATAGGACCGTTGTTAAAAGTGGCTGCTCCCTTATTAGGATCGATTGCTGGACCTCTTTTAGGAGGAGTTATCTGATGAAAATAAAATGGACAGACCTTTCTGGAAGGACATCACATTTGTACGCCTGGATCTTATGGATCGACGAACATTACTTTAGCTCTTTTCAAACAGTGGATGCAACTCCGCCGTTGGTACAAACAACGGATACTGCACTTACTTCCTAATCGTAATCTCACAGAGAAATGCTACATTTACAATAAAGTTACAATCGTTGATGGAACGAACAGATTTGTCAGAATCGGAAAAATCTCAATGGTACGGACAATTATTGGAACGTCTTCAACTGTTTCATTAGAAAGCTTTAGATGAGACGGCTAAACCTACTTTCAAGAATGTCTTGAAAACCGAAGAAAAGGAACAAGCAACAAAGACGTTGACAGACAAGACCACCAGAATGGAAGAAGAGAAAGAAACAATAGAAGAGTTTCAAACTCGTCTGCTTTTTTGCTCCCAGTGTGGCAGCCTTGTTGACACCTTATCTTCCTTTGAGACAAGACGAAACGAAAGCCTGGGTAAAAAAGATGATGTCGACTCCCCCTTCAACAGAAGGAAAAAACCAGGAAAAGACGGGAATACAGAAATGAAAAAAAATCCATAAAAGAATGAAAACACCAATGACTTCGGTGGAAACTTTCTTTCCTCCTCCTATTGCTCGTCGAACAGGTCAAGCATCGCAATCTAAAATGCTACACAAACTTAAGAGGAGTATTGAACATTGGGTGACTTATTGAGCAGCAGCAAAAACAAGGATACACTTTTAGCCAGTATTTACTTACAACCCTGCTCATACCGCTGGCTGCGGAGAAATTAAAATGTTTTATTCTGCAGTCAAAACCAAACTTAAAATTCTACGTCTGCAAGATGTACAACAATGGTTACAAGAACAATTGACGCATATGTTACTCAAACCCATTCGTCGAACATTTTCAAAACGTCGAACTAAAGTAGGTGGAATCGATCATCAATGGCAAGCCAGTATAGCTTAGGTGTCTCTTTTAGCTTCGTACAGTCAAGGTTACAAATATTTCTTTGTGATATTGATGTGTTTTTAAGATTGGATTGCGTAGCTTCTTTGACATCTAAAACAAGTTGCGAGTTAGTGCGAGCTTTAAAACGTATGTTGAAACAAAGTTGTCAACACCCTCTGTGATAGCAAACAAGCAAAGGCACCAAGTTTCTGAACCAAGCTTTACAGAAGAATCGAAGAAAAACAAATCCTGAAACGAAAGCCAGTGTCGTGGAACGTTTTCAAAGAACCTTGAAAGAAAGTATGTGGAAATATTTTCCACATCAACATACTTTCAAATACATGAACCTGTTACCAAAATGTACAGGCAAGGCTTATAATCAATCGTACTAATATAGCATCGGATGTACTCCAGAAGAAGCGACACCTCAGAACGAAGTGACTGTTTGATTAATTGTTTGGAACGTCGAAGACTAGTAAAAAAAATAAGTGTCAAATGCCCGAGATTGGGTTTGCATTGGAAACACAAAGAGCACTTTTGACAAAGGCTATTTACTAAACTGTAGGATTTAATTGTTTCGTGTCACAGGACAAAGTGCGTGGACGTGACCTACCTGTCTATAAATTAGATGATATAAACAGGGAAGTCTTGAAAGGAACTATTTACTTGCCTGAGTTACAACGAGTGACCATGAAAGAAGACGATGTGTACAACATTGAAAGCATTCACAATCAAAGAACACGTAAAGTGAAAACAAACCATCGTATCCCAGAAGTGAAGATCGTTGGAAGGGAAATACACTCAGTTTCGATTCTTGGATTGCAGCTTCACAAGTCATCGACTATAGAAAGAAGTAGAAGTCTCCACCATGCCGTTAAACACTACATCACCTTCTCCGAGTTCATCCCTCCTAGAACTACAAAAACAACAACAGCCACTGTGGGTGTGGTGTGTAGAACGTGTTCATAAAATCAAATCGTCTTTTCCTGCTAAATCTTGGAGGTGTACTGTTTCATTTGAGCAGCGATGGGAAAAAATCTTTTGACATCGAGTGACTCATTGAAAACGACTATGAGTAATCAGTTTTATATAACATTACCTAGTGAGAGTCCTATGGTTTGTTTCCCAACAACAAATTATACTTGCTTCACGGCCAGACTACCCCAGTCCATACAATAGGATCACGAAGCTCATTGGGAAGTGACATTGACAGAAATCAATCATGCCATTCAAGTCTGGAATATTGCCGAAGATCAAACCAATTTCGTCGTAGAAATACTCAACGAAAACGTCCAAGAACAGTTGGATAAAAATGATCCTGGCGAATCCAAAAACCCTTCACCAACCACGCCATTGACCACCTATAGCATGATAATTCTAGTAGGATATTAGCTTAATGGTCGACATCTCATCAAAACGATTTCAACTCTGTTCAACGATAAGTTTCGCAAAGTACTGGATAAAACTCACCTTCTCATTGTCTCAAATAAAAAATTTCCCGAATGCAAAACGCTGTCCATCACGTTTTCTCACAGTTTGTTTGCTATTCTGGGTGGAAACACAGCACTCTTTTTTTACCAAAGACATTAAGGACAACAAAAAAAGAACAAAAAAATATTCTTCAAGTATTTTCGATCGCCTATTGAATTGAAAGAAGGACCGAATTTCATGTTTGGTTACTCCGATGTCGTCGAGTACGAAGTAGTAGGAAACACAGCTGCTGCTGAGAGTTATTCCTTTCAAAGTGGATTCTGCCATAACTTTTTATAATGAAGGACGAAAAACGTATCACGTTCACCGAGAATTTGTAAATCCTCATGACCTTCCTGTCAGTAAATCCTATATGACAGTGTGAATAGTAGCATAACATGAGATCTTGGACTAAATATTCTATTCTCTAAAGGGAAATTCACCGCGAAACTACATTTTCGCAAACGATTCTCCAGTGAATTATAACTGATGTATCCTATGTACCAAGGAGTAGCTCGCCAACGAGGACATGATTTGAAAGATGTGTTAAATTGGCTTTCCGTATGTTTCTCAAAACCTATGATCACTCAAGAAATACATGCTGTCAAAGATGCGGCCTTAACGCAGTGAAAAGAATTTCTCCAAAGCGTGCTTATCGACCAACAAAGTTTCAAACAAGCCTTCAGGAAAGCCGGAACAAATGTGCTGATTCAGACAGGAAAAGAGCTCCTTGGTAAGCGAGACACACCCTTAAGTTCCCTTTACACCCAACCGAAGGCATTCATTTTTTCTTCTAGACCACATCAAAAACAAGGCAAAAAGAGGCGTTGAAAACCCTTCAGACCTCATAGAGACGACCAGAAAGAGAATAAGAAAAGAAGATCAGTCAGAGATTTTGATGTTTGTGATTACTAACAAAAATGATGCACCGAGATGCTTGCTAATGTCCTTAGAGAGAACTCGATATGTGTGCCATGTCATCGACGATGATGACGATGCAAGAATCCCAGTGGATAGAATATCATCCGGTGTCGTCTTTGACCTTTTCATCTCTTATTTGAAATTAAAGGACAAAACGAAGATTAAATCTGTCTGAATAACAGTTACTTATACCTGAAAGTTAAAGATCTCAAAACGGACAAAACCAATCCAGGAATCGAAGCCAGAGTGGCTCCCGTCAACAATTTAATGCATTCATTGTTCAGCGGAATGTATTTGTACATTAATAACAAACTGGTCAGCATCCACATGGATGCTTACCCTTACGGAACTTACTTGGAAAATCTCTTGACGTATGGAAAAGAAGCTAAGAACACACATCTGGATGCATCCGTGGTGTGGAAACCTGACACCTTGGATGTCCTCAACGACAGAGACTTGACAGAAGCTGATGATCCTCACAATGCTGGATTTAACGACCGAGAAAAATAAAATCAAACAATGACATAGTTTAGAAATGAAGGATCTTTTGCACTTTACATGTGGTTGCAATACAAATATTTCCTGAAAGATGTGGATGTACGTCTCAGACTTAATCGAAGTAGTACCGTGTTCCATTTGTTGGATAATGCTAATGAGTACAAAACTAACAACGCAAAAGCCAGACTTTTCTCATGCGTCGTGTGGAAGTCTTACCTAAAGTGAGAAAGAAAATCTATCAAGCTCTGACGAGAACAACAGCCAAGTATCCTCTAGAGTAGAAGTCAAAATCTACACCATTGCCTCTGGATTCCTATCTAAGATCAAAGATCATGTTTCTAAAGGTCAACGGCTTAAACGTTCGTTCATTGGCATCATGATCAATGCTGCTCTCAACGAAACTATGGATCAAAATCCTTCGAGTTATAACATTTTAACGTGTCCAAGATTGAAACCACCAGAAATGTCCAGACGTTGTGTACCAGACCTTTTAAACATAACTTTACCCAGAAAAATTACTTCAGATCTTACTTGACATTGTTTGAAACCACGGGACAACGAGGAACCAACAGTACCTACGGTATTTCGTACGATGATTATGCAGGAGGATATGCTTTGTGCGGATTTGATTTCACTACAGACCAAGGCAGCTACGAGGGAAATTTCCACCCTATTAATTTGGAATATTTCGACCCTATACAATCAAGCAACCTGCGTGTGAAACTTCAGTTTATACTAGCCCTCGTGAACACAGCGAATGTGATCTTGTATGCAAAAGTTGACAATACTCTGGAAATCAACAGTCTGAGTGATGTGATCCTAGACTATTAAACGTGGAACACGAACCCATGGGCATCGGCGAAATGATGTTTTCGATCTAGAACAACAATCACAGATACTAAGTGGAGAAGAAGAAGAATAGAGAAACAGTCATGATGTCACGATAGCTAGAACAAGAACAACACTTACTCTCCTGTTTTGCTCGCAATTTGGCTGGAAGAATCACACTCTTAACCAGTAAACGTTGTTATGGTTGTCATATCGATCATCTTGATCAAGTGCAACAAAACAAATATTTAATGATGGGTCAAGAAGTTTATAAGAGTACTCGGAAGAAGCATGGATCCGCATCACAGAGGAGAAGATTTTGAAAGAGTGATATAAAGACTTGAGTGACAATTCACTAACTCCACTGATTTCCTTGGAGATGAAACGCATGGAAGGTATCTTTCAACAGTACACCGAGACTTTCCGTTCATTGATTTACTTGACAGATCTTTTAAAGGATAAGTCAGGTGTGAACTCATTACTTATCATTACCTGTGAAAATGGATACCTGCGAACCTCATTACCTTCTGACCCCCTGTTCGTCCACAGCTTTTTTAATCATGTGGTGTGTGTTAAAGATGAACTTCCTTATCGAAAACAACAAGACGTTCTAGCTTATGTCATCAATATAGACGACAGTCATCGCACAGGAACTCATTGTGTAGCTGTTTACTTTCCCAACTACCACAGTGTCTAATATTTTGATTCCTATGGATTAGTTTCGTTGGCAGACGATATCATAGACTTTCATGAAAAGAAATGTTGCATCCACTAAATTCAAAAACGTGAGATTACAAGGATGAGTCTCGACAGTGCGTGACAATATTGTGTGTCCTTTTTCTTCAGCGCAGTCTTCGGTTCCCATTAGAACATTTACTGACTAGTTATGAAGTTGATTTTTCCAGAAGTGATGCCTAAATAGATACGTTGTTTTGTGAAAATTATGGGTAACTATTATTTTAGCTCAGAAACATAGTATGCATAGACAGGTCATTAGAAGTCTCTTACTCCACAACGTTGCCAACCTTGTAAATACGTTGATGTTTAACATTTGTTTGAGTATTTGAATATGAAGAGGAAGAGACTAGCCCTAATCATCCCTCTTCATTTGTGATGTTTGAGTTAGCGGGACTTAAAGCAAGAAATTGCGATTTAGAAAAATCAATTTGACTAGTGTTTTGAAAGAAAAAAAAATCTTTTGACACACTCTCTCTCACAATCTTTGAACTCTTTTAAGAGGATGTTGTCTTTCACGTCCGCGTACCGCATTTAAGGAATGTTACCTTTACGTCCGTGCCATCCATCGTCGACCAGATATCTTGGAAGTTGAGCGATGGCATGCACTTGTTAAAATCGATTTGAATACCTCTCCTGGTCCGGGTGGAAGAGCTTAAAGACTATCTTTATAAACCTTACACGAATAGGGAAATGGTAGCCTATAGAACAGCAAAACATCTGATAAGGGACGTGATGGTCGAGGAAGTGAAGAAGATAGAGAGGAACTGGGCAGAGGAGAAGAGAGAGCGGAAAAGTGTTAAAAGGAAGGAGTTTCAAGTCCCCACCAAATACAATTGGGAAATATTTCAGATGAGTATCATTTTAGACTCTCTTCCCCTTCTCCACGTTGACGTCTCTGCTATGTAGTCAGGCCAGTGAGGCCTATTCGTCCTGGATATCAGTAAGACCTTTAATCCAGGACAGAAAACAGAGATACTACGCAATCATTGATAACAAGTGTATTTTATGTTTGTGTATATTTTGTATCTCTTTTACAACTCAAACGTTGACTCCTCAGTCTGATAGCATGTTTTTGGGCATAGTGTGTGCATTCTCCAGTGTGATAGTATGTGTGTGGATATAGTATGAAAATACTCCCACCCTTTTCACTCTGTGAATCTTTGAATTTTTCAAAACAGCATAGTTTCTTTCAGGTACACTTGATTCCTCCTAACTTGTATTCTATCCTCTCTTTGTAATACACATATGGATGTTTTCCTTCACGTTCGCGAGTTCACTCAAAGGAATGTTATCATTCACGTCCTCGTCTCTGACATATAAAGCGGTGCGTTCGCTAGTCTTGCAGTCTCCATTCGACACAGTCAGCAACCAGCCGTCAGAGGAGTAACATCATGTGAGATAAACATCACTACGCACCTTGCTGTTGGATGAGTAGGGGAGGGGGCCACCTGTGAGTCTACGGGCTGCCTCGTGCTCGTAATGACCAGCCTACTACTTATAAAGTATTCCAAGGAAGTCAGGGGCATACCTGCATATACGAGGCAGAAAGACACAGAGAAGACACACCTACCCCGCCACCAGAAGTCGAGGAGTACAAACGATAGGACATGATGCTAACATAGGCCACTCGGGGATACCATCGGGAAGTACCCCGACGCAGCGAGAGTGAAGATAGAAGTAACGAGGCAACCACAGGGATGGAAAAACCGCCTGAAGGAAACCAGTTACAAAATGCAGCAAGCTGGAGGAAGAAAGCAAGTGGATGAGTTGTTAACATGCTGAGCCACTTCACCTGGGACTGCTGCATATGACGACTGAAGAAGTCAGCCTGCCCGAGGAGGAAACTTGGGAGCTTTAAGTATTGCCGCCAGACCTCTTAGGCGCAAACTGATCAAAATTGCCTGACTGTACGGGGTTTTCCTTTCGAATTTTTGAAACCTTTTTCGATTAAACTTTTTTAAAAAAAACACAAATTTGACCCATTTCGAACCACCGTCAAAAATATAAAACCGAATTCAGAACAAATGTGCTTGATATAAAATGGAATGAGTAACTTTCACTCATGGATTGGCTAATATTTTTGGAAAAATTATGTACACTTTGTAAGCAAAATTTATAACTAAATGGATTGATTAAATATTTAAAAAAATTGTAACTGTAAGAATTGTCATAATTAAACATGTGGTTTACAAATAATTGGTTTTAAGGACAGCCCGACTTAACTAACTGGGCAGAATTCGATCATGTACATTAGCATTTGAACATTAGTTCATGGCGTTGTAGTTCTTTCGTCATGCTAAGCGCCTTTCTTGCCGAGTCCGTGCTGCCTGTCACTCCAGAAATCAATTAAGTAGTGCTACGTGCGTACACCCGTAATCCTATAATATTGTGGTTCCATTTCTATATACAGGTATAACTAATTGTACACACCCTCCCATATCGCGCTTCAATGAATCCCCATAGTGGGGAAGCCATGCAGCGGTGGAGTGGTGTGTAAATAGCGCTCTTTCACGCAATAATGCGTCAAGAGGGTTGCAGTCCGGCAACTCACTTGACGAGAAATAAATAAGTGTGTTAAGCACACAGTTCAATCCCCTAAAGCGTGTTTCGCACGCATTGGATGTACATTGACGTACATGGTCGAATGACCGCACACGTCTTTAATTTAAATCATCATCATCATCAGTCTTGCAGCAGTCTGCAGCGAACATAGAAGTAACAAGACGTGTATCAATAGCACTAGTAATGGAAGTAATTATTCCCGCCTTGGCCTCTCAGTAGCCTCAGGTTGGAGCATGAGCGCTAAGGAGAAGAAAACAAGTCTTCTCCTGATATGGGAGGAAACAAAGGATTATGCACGAAGCCCCCAGAATAGACGACACGGTAGAATGCACTATCCGAGGGAGCAGCAGCACACCCAGCATGCGAGCAGCCAGACCGCAACGCCCCAAAGAGCAAGTATGCCTCAGCAACCACCACTGCCACCACCACAACCGCCTCAGCCTAGAGAGGGAAGCAAACAGGGGGCAAGGCAAGTGGAAAAAGCGAGGAAGAAACCGGAAAAACAGCCGGTCAAACAGCCGGCAAAGCAGCGGAGAAAACACAAGAGGCGGAAGCTTGTAAACACACATCCGCCTTGCAGAATCAACACTCCTACCAGCGGTAAGATCAGACATGAAAAGATCCATAACCTACCAACAAACAGGCCAATTCGCATGAGAGCAGTCTAAAGAAATGGAAGTGGACGACATCTGGACTGACAAAGAAATGACTACTAACTACCGAGAAGATCTCCGGGTGGTCATAACAAGTAAGAGACGGTTCCTGCCGGAGGGTATTAAAATTCCCACCAAACAGAGAATTAAGAAAGCAGGAAGCAACATCAAGCGGAAGGGGGAGAAATTTGCCGAACGCCCGGTCCTCCTTGCAGCGCTGAGTAGCAGTCTGCTTATAGAACACCACCTGATACGAGTGTCGAACTGCACCAATACATTATCTCAGAGCAAACTGATCATAGCTGACATGATTGATCCGGGTCCACCAAAAGACCGTATTAGGAGAACATACGAGCCACCAGCGCATCTGATTGTCACCACTCCTCAGCCAGGGAAACCTCAAAACCCTTTTAAGGACTTAAAGAAGAATACTATAATTGTCATTAGGTTTCACTTTGGCTTTAGAATCGTATTTCGACTAAAACTCTTTAAAATAGACACATTTGATCCTTTAGACCACCGTTCCAAAACGTCTTGATACAGTGATAACTAATTAAGATTACTAAAATAATGATGGGTTACTTTCACCGATGATTAGCAATTTTTCGGATATTCAAGTACACTATGTACACTAAATTACAACATTGGATAGGTTAGGAAAAAATTTTAAACTGAAAATCTGCGTGATCAAATGACAATATGTGGCTTACACACAACTGGTTATTCGATAACTGGGCAGAATTTGAAAATATAGTACGTTTATGGCGTTTCGGTAACACCTCCAGTGCCAGCCTGTCCTTTGCCTCCTCTGCCGCGTCCTTACATGGGCTGTTTTCATAATTCACAAACACTTACTTATTGTTATCAGTCGCACATGGCCGAATGGCCGCACTCGACTGAAATCCAAAACAACAACAACAACAACAACAGTCTTGCATTCGGCGTTCATTATTCAAGAGAGCATGAAGTAACTCTACAAACAGCACTAACAATGGAAATGATACTACTAGCTCATCCACTGAGCGAACTACAGGGCCTAGGCCTTGCAGTAGCATTAGGTTGGAATTTGCGTGCTCAGGAGACGAGAGCCAATCTTCTCTTGATATGGGAAGAAAAAAGAAATTACTATTATGATAGAAGCCCCAGGGATTGGAGAAAGGGGAGAACGCAGGGACAGAGGGAGAAACTATCAAAGCCGACCCAGTTCCCGAGCGCCCCGGGTAAACAGCCCAGCAGTGACGGGGAAATGCAACAGTCATCACGGCCGCCACCACCACTACCTGTTACGGCAGCTACAAAACCAACTCAACAAGGGGTAAGGCGGGGAAGAGAAGAGGGGAAAAAAGAAGGAAGGAAGAGAGTAAAGGAAAAAATAAAGACCAAGAGGAGCAAGGAAGAAAAAAAGCCCACCTGTTGCAGTGTCGCAGCCAAAACCAACGAAGGCCACGGCACCAAAGAAGACGGTCGAAGTCTTAGCCTGGGACTACCTTTACCAGCAGTCCAAGAAAGCGGGAATAGAAGGCCTATGGACTGACCGAGTGAAAACCAAAACGTACATGCAAGATCTCTAAACGGTCGTCGACGCATCTGCAGCGGAAAGAATGGGGAGACTCAAACAAAAGCCGTAAAGGCTCCAGCAAAGAAAGCAGCTACAAATCTCAGACAAATATGTGACAGACACAGCAAACTCCCGGTACCACTTGGTGAATTACCAAACAGCAATCTTGCACAAGAATACAAGTTCGATGCAGATACCGAAGGTGGCGGCATAACCTATTACTGATGGATAAGGGAAATGGACATAGCTGACTTATTAGACCCAGGCCGGCAAAGAAGTCGCATAGATGCAGATACAAATTCCCAGACTACCTAAAGCCAGCGATGATGCCATTTTAAGGACTACAATAGAATATTACACTGCCTGAAGGGTTTCATTTTGGCTCCATAAACCCATTTTTGACCATAAACTCTATTTAAATGTACAAATTTGATCCATTTGACCACCGTTTAAAAATAATTGTAATGTTAATACCTAATTAGACCACAAAATGTGTAATGAGTTACTTTTACACGCTATTTACGCTTTTTTTTTCTTTTCGGAAAAACAACAGTTAACTATGTACGCAAAATTCAACGGAACCGAAGTACTGAAACGCCATGAACGTACATGATCAAATTCTGCCCAGTTAGCTGAATCGGGCTATCCCTAACAATCATTTGTGCGTTAGCCACATATAGTAATTGAGATCAAGCTAAACAGTTTAAACAAATTTCCTACTTTCTACTATTTTGATAATAGAGTTATTTAAATTAAAAAAGTTATCCTTCAGTCATTTCAGCCATGCGTTTATGCGGATATATATATATATATATATATATATATATATATATATATATAAATATATATATATATATATATATATATATATATATATATATATATATATATAAATATATATATATATATATATTACGACGCCAAGGATACATCAGTTTAGTGGTATAGATTATCTCGTGGATTTTAGGCCATCGAAACATTATCATTTAATCCTTGCAACACACACATTTTGGTAACACATCCAATGTAAAGCAATGTAGCCAATATGTGTAATGCTTTACTGAATTGATAGCGATTCCCTTGATATGTTTCGTCGCGGTAAAACTTATTTGAGATGTGTTTTTGGACACAAAATTTTTAATTTTCTCCCGACACATTAATTTGTCATGATCTGAAAATGTCGCATTCTTACAGTTCGTCGTCTTGTGGTGGAATTTGAGAAATGCAAGTATAAATTAGGCAATGCTTATGAACGGTACAAGCCAAATGTCTTCGCAATGTTTGTTCTGTTTTAGTTGATCACATGGATTTCACGACCACTGATACAGTGCCAATCAATGATACTAGCTATATCTTCCAGAGCAAAACATTTGGTCAGCCTGCAAAGACATGGATATATTTGAAGAGAATGCTTACACCAACCTTGTTATCAGTGATGTCGTAAGACGGCGTAAACAGTCTTCTTACCAAACATAAGTGCCACTATATGTATTATAATGCATTAATATGAACACAGGAAACCAAATAAAAATGAGAGTTGATTAAGTCTTGAACATTCTTACTTTAAATGTCTCTAAGATCCCAGTTACACACAATATGATAATGAACTATTATTAAAAACGTTGAAAATCTTTTGACATAGCGTACGTTATCTGTATCCCTGTAACGCATTATGGTCAACAAAACTCAGCAAACTCTTAGCCAGCCGATCAATAGTTTCTTTGGAATTATGGCAGCAATTTCTTGTCCGATGTATAACTTTAATCGAATCAGAGCTCAACGTTTGATGCTATTTTCAATTACTTTATTTATCACTTGCTGAGGATCTTGCAAAGTCTCCCTATGAAAGTTCTAACACAAATACAAAGCTCCATGCCAACCTTTGATATTAGATACAATGATGCATGAGAAATGGTAGATGTACAATATTTATTTTCAAATACTACTGGCAGGCAAAGACTTGCATAAGAACGTTAAACTAAAAGTGACACAGTTTAAAGATATTCCTCTTGGATTTATATGGGTCTATTTAGCCAGCACTCAACCCATGAGAAGAAACAAATAATGTCGATAGCCTGCCAGTTTTAAAAATTGGTGAGTAATTAGGTATCAAAATATCCCTTATTAGACTTAGTTTAATGCTAACACATCGTGTTGCACTGAAATATAAGGCCAATTAAACATTATTGATGGTGTGATTTCGTTCCTCACAAAGATAATGTTTGTTGAATTAACATTAAAAGTGGTCAAAATAATTTATATGAGTGAGTCATACAAACAAGCTGTTCTTAGATCCAAATATCACCGTTCTCTATAAAATTGTAGATGTTGCATTTTCATTGTATATATGAAAAGAGCACAAGCATACAGGTAGGTAACCGAAGAAGATATACTTATTGTACACATTGAATCATGTTCCATTTATATTGTTTCGATATCGATCACAACTAACAACGCTTCTACAGACTTCCAATCGAACTGTTCCTGAATCAATTATCTTACAAGGAAGCTATCTCTGAGATGTAATTACATTCCTGTGATGCAAGGACATAACTTTATGCAATCAATCACTGTTGAGTCTGGTATAGGAGATGCATCAATTGGATGATACATGTCCTTATAGACGGATAAAAAGAAGCTAATAATTTTAATTTTTTACAGTAAAAAGTTAAGCAGTTCTACGATGACCGTCCAATAATTTGAATCATGAAAAGAAAGAAATTTGCATTAATAGGCTCGTTCCTGTCCATACAAATATTTTCGTTGGAATGTAGAAATTGAACAATATTAGAAAATGCTACTTCATGAAACCATTTCATTTACGAGTTTAAAGGATGTCATATGAGTATTCAAATGTCCCAAACACTTATCATCAACAATATTAACTACTCTTAAAATCTTGCAGAATTCAATTTAAGATAGTTGTAGCCTCTACTACTTCGTCGAATATATTTATTGTATGTTGAGGACAAACTGCACGCCTTGGATTTCATCTAATTGGATTAATGCTATTCTAGTTCACTTTACATCCCCACTTGCCACTGACAACCGACCGCCGGAACATAGTTTTGCCCTTGGACGAGTACAATAGTAAATGTTACTAACAGGGGAATATAAATCGAAGATTAAATTATGTTACTCCCCACCCTTCCACAAATCTGTAACCGTTTAATAGTTGCAATATTTGTAAGAATTTTAGATCACTCTATACAAACCTGCCTCATAGTTGCTGACGAAAAAGATAAATTGGATAATCGTCCTTGTACCAGTAATATCAGTGAGTATAGCATACATGAAGATAAACGAACACAATTTGGGAATTATAATAGGCATTTAGCACCAGTCTCGGTTACATGTCTTAAGTAGCATATCAAGTTTGAAACTTGCATTAACTTCATAGACACATATGGGTAAGTAATACAACATTGTATGAAAACACTAGCTGTGGACCTCTCTCTAAGTGTGAATTGTATATGCTTTTATATTGTCTGTTGAAATTCACCCATTTACTTTATTATTTCTCGTCCTAGAATTATGCTTAAACTAGAAGCTGAGACGCAATTTTCAGATCAAGAAGCATAACCGAATGTTGAAAACTAGTGGATTTTATGACTTTATCTTCTATCACTAAAATGATGGAATTTGTATGTTCATTGAATCTGTTAATTTCCGTTCTTTTTTCCGCTTGTGTATCGTTTTGAATCTTGATTGTAAGGTATGTTTTTGACGTGTTTATCACTGAATGTTTGGTCAGAATGAACAAATTGCTTTGCCAAACGTTGCTAGTTAGCCGTCTGGTATATCAGTCAGATCAGGATTAAAATCCATTGCAGTCTTACATAATCAATAAACCAGCCCAGTCGAATTTAGCGCAACAGTTAAATATAAGTTGTCCCAAAGGGCGCGGTCAATAACCTTTCAAAACAATAACACATTCAGAGTAGGTAACTCGACCTGTATTTTGTTCTCTTCTTAATGGGCATTTCAGAGAGTATATTACAATCCAAGATTTAGATTTTTCCATGGCGAAACATTTTATTTTCCAGTCTGCGAAATACGGGCACAACGTCGCATTTGTATTGAATGTTTACATGAGAGTGGAAAGGTGATGAGTGTAGATCTAGGATATATGTTGAAAAACATAACAGTTTTGCAACTGCTTGAAAGTTATTGATATCGCATAAGAATGATTAATATGGAGTCATTTCAGGTAAGTGTCCAAAATTCTCAAACGATGCCCTTCGTGCATTTGTATTACATTTATTGGAAAACATCGTGCAGATTTAATAATTGCAATAGAATGGGATTGATGGAAGCTGTGATAGTTAGACACTTGCAAAATCCGCATGAGAGACTGGAGATAAAAAGTTTCGCCAAGGGGAAATATAAAAGCTTGAATAGTGCATAACTTTTTGTGATGCCAACCAAGAATTAGGAACAAAATATAAGTTTGGTCACCAACTCTGAACGTGTTGTGGTTTGAAAGGTTATTGAAAGTTCGCTTTAGGACAGCTTACATTTGAATGTTGCGCTAAACTAGATCGTACTGGTTTACTCAACATGTATTTAAGCAGTTGCATTAATCCTCAGATCTGATCGTCATGCCATAGATCTGGCTAGCAATTTGTGGTAGAGGGTTTCGTCATTTCTCTTTCAAAATGTTCCACGGCAAACTTTTAAAAAAATGACTCTACAATTAAGAGATGAAACGTAACAAACATCAAATAGGAACAGGAAGGAGACGATTTTCATGAATATGAAAAGTTAATCATTGTAATGATAAAAGGGTCACAAAATCGACACATTTAAAACATCAATTACTTATTACTACATACTGATCTATTTATTGATTTAAACTGCCTGCTGTTTCCACTTTTGTACACACGTTTTGGACAAGAAAACAATTAAGTCTTTGCATGAAATGTTAAGTAAATTACCTGTTAGAGATTTTACCTTACATACAATTGTTTTTGTTTTTTTGTGTTGTGAGTAAATTTGAAGTATGAATAAAACGAATATAAAATTCAAATTTATTCAACACTTTTAGATAGCAAGCAAGTATTTCCATTCATTGTCGTATTATTTGCAAACACGTGCCTATAAATTTACTTTATTTTGTAACTTGATATATTATTTATAGCCTGTAACTAACACCGGTACTCCTTGCTAATCTAAAGCCCGTCATTGCGTCTATTTCTCTTCATACATGCTATACTCACCGTTATTGTATGTGGAGGGACAATTATCCAATTGATCTTTTCGTTAGTAGCCACGAGGCATATCTGTAGAGAGTGACCAATAATTTTGACAGACATTACAACTATTAAAAATTTCAAAATTGGTGGAAGGGGGAATGATGGGGAGTAATTAAGTCTTAACATACTTTGATCTTCAGTTTGTATTTACCTTATTGTGAGTTATACTCATTTTCTTTTCCAAGAGCAAACGATGCTCCGTTGAGGGGATATAATTCAAAAGAGCACGTAGGCATGTAAAATGAAAAAGAATGGCATTAATATGATTACCTGAAATCCAGTGCGTGTTCTTTGTCATCAAAGGATAATAGATATATTGGATTAAATATTCTAGCCTATAAGGATACAAAATTGAATTATGTAACATTGCATAACTTAGTTAACATCATTGAAGAATTATGTAACATTGCATAACTTAGTTAAAATCATTGATTAATTACGGTTGGGATATTTGAAAATCTCAAAATGAATCTTTTGGAAAAGTAACATCCTCAGATATTGCTCAACCTCTAGTTTTCTCTTAAAATGGATGTAAGGACAGGAATAATCATCTTACACAATGATCTTGATATCTTTTTCCTGATTAAATGAACGGCCGCCGTAACATGACAAGGGTTGCTAGGGCAGAAACTATTTATTTTTATTTGTTTTATCTCTCGCAAGGTTATGTAACATTCAGTTGATGTTTCTCATGCACTATATTCGGTGGTAATTGAGTACGTATGCTATGTCCTTTTGTCACAGGGGGAATAATTGCATTTCAATTGAACATTTCCTTACTAGAGTATTGATCCTTGAGAAAAAGTCACTTGGGACAACAGCAACAATAGCAACAACAACACAAACAAATAACAAACACTAGAGCAATATTTGTAGTTGTGATCGCTGTTAGAACATTATTTAGGAACATCTTTTAATCTGTACATTGGATCTATCTTCTTGAGTTACATACCCCGGTATGTTTCTGCTCTTTAATCGATGAAGAATGAAAAAACTACTACTACAATATTTTATGTTAACGCTGACATTGGTTGTAAGAACAGCTCGTACGCAGAACCCAATCATAAAAGCCTTCTGACCACTATTCACGTTAGGCCAACTTTTTGAAATTAAAAATCAGTATCACTATAATTTGTCACATTATATTTGATGGAAAAGGTTTACATCGTTGTTTGTTGTAATTTTTTATTAGCCATTTATGTCGAGGCAACTCAAAAAATGTCTAATAACAAAAATGTTCAAGCTTATTTAGAACTAAAAAGTAATAAGATTTATCAGGCTATTGCTATTAATTTTATTTTCCTTCAAGAATTGAGAGGTGATTAAATTTTAAGAAAGAAAAGAAAATCAGAGAGAAGCACATTTAAGAATATATCCTTTCTTGTGTTCCTTATCATAATGTCTTTTTCTGCACAGATGACCAATGAATCATTATCAAACTCAAAGTAATGTACGTGTGTCACTTCTCTTCCATTGCAGATCAGTGTATATAATGTCAAATGTCGCTGTAACAGTGACCCTTATTATTGTCAGTCACAAATTTCAAACTCACTAGTTTATGTCTTTAAGGTTATGACAGTCCTTTCACAATATCTTACATTCTAACATAGGATTTTGCTACCACGGGATGATTATGCCCAGAATAATAAATTGAATAACAGTTGCCTTATTGAGGGGCATTATAACTTTCAATGGATTTTGACGCCCGAAAGAGACCCAGAGACACCCCATAGAAAAGGAGCTCAGACAGATCAATCTGACATTGACAACAGCAGGCCGCCAAGCAGCAGACCACCAGGGTTGGAGGAAACTCTTAGATATCTCATGTGCTACATGTGGCCACGACGAGAACTGAGATAGATGAACATTGAACAGGATGGAGAGAAAAACAAAAAACTCCTAATAACAAACATCTACTTACTTTTTTATAATCCAAGAAATGTATTGCAAACTATCAAATACAAGTTCGGTTCTTCACTTTGTAATACTGTTTCGTGTTTGTTACCCTGGATTTGAGACGTTGACTGAATCTATAGTAATGTGCTGTTGGTGAAAAAACCGCGAAACATTGTTACATTATCAAACATGGTCAGACTTTGGGTTCAGGTCAGGTTTTCGTGCACTATACTGTTGTTACATTTTCTGAGTTTGTTTTAAAACAGCAAACGACATCTACTTGATTGATTAGTCGACAGAGCACATGATGGAAAAAGAGAAGGAGAGTTTGCTACACTGTTGAACAAGGTCAGGTTTCAGCGTTAAGATATGGTTTTCGTGTACTTTAAGGTTGTTACAACATACATCGTTCTGCAACCGAACTGATTTATCAAGAGAGCACAGAGCAAAAAAAGAGTCGAGAGTTTGAAACACTGTCAACCAAGGTAACACTTTGGCGTTGTGTTTTATTTTAAAACAGCAGCAAACAACCTACATTGTTCTGTGACTCAACTAATTGATAGAGAGAAAATCATGTGGGTTTTCACTTTGTTACAAATGTACTGGTGTGTTTGTGCTTGTCAAGAATAGAATTTGCGAACCAAAACAATGATCGTATCTTTAAAACTGATCAAGTAGTACGAGAGAGAGAGAAAGAAAGAGAGAGAGAGAGAGAGAGAGAGAGAAAGAGAGAGAGAGAGAGAGAGAGAGAGAGAGAGAATTATTAGTGAAAGTCGCACAGTAGCACATTAGAATTATTTCATAGCGAGGCGACCGACCATTTAAAAATCCGTCCCTCAAATAGCTTTAAAAATATTCTTGCTCTGATTTATAGTAAGACAAAGATCTATTATGTCCATTATAATAGTTGAAATAAAAACCTGAATTATCTTGAAGTAAAATATTACTCAATTCCTGCCTCGAAAGATAATCCCAGGTCCCCTCCCCCCCCAAAAAAAAAAATTTCAAGATCTGTTCCAAACCTGAGAGATAGTTAACAAGAACATTTCTAACGACAGCATACACTTAAACTCACACTGTCAGATACAAACGCACAACCATATAATCGAAAGGTTTTTAAAGTATTTAAATTATAACTTTCCTAAAATTATAACCTCAAGACCTAAGAGTTCTAGTCAGCGAAGCACTTCTTTGTATTTACTTTATCCCTTTAACAAAATCAAAGAAAAGTTTGAAAGATTGAAATGAAAGCTTTTAGTCACAATTTAAACAGCTGTATTTTTCGGTACAAAATGTCTTGTGACCTCTGTGGCCGTCACAAAACTTCCAATAAACTCTAGAGTTATGGTTCCACCATTATGTTCTCAAAGTGACTGACGAAGTTCCAGATTGTTAAAGTTGATAGGCACTGCATATTCGCCAGGGCTTTAACATTTTGATTGCTGGACTGAGAGTTTTAGGCAAAACTGATTTTGTCAAATGATTCATCCAACACAAAACACGTTTGCTCGATCGTCCTTAACAACGCATCGTATGTTGTTACAAAGAGTGGGTAGTGGTTTACACGTTATTGAAAGAAAATCAAGGAGAATCAATTTCGTATGTTGAAGTAATTCCTCGACAAGACGACGGGATCGTGTCATCATCGCAACGATAGTATTGTTTGCATTATTCAAAATAATTTGCACAAAGTAACGCGCATCACACCATCAGTCCCAGTGCTCCTTATCTGGTGTTATTCAAAAATCGGAGAGACAAATCTCAAGTTCAAGTCTTGGCTAAACAATTAGGAACACTCTGGGTGAACGACGCTTATGACGATGCCACTCAGTTGTCACATGCCTATTTACTGATCGATTTAAAACATACCACTCCCGATTATTTGCGATCTCGAACAGATTTATTTCACGATTAGTGTCAAGAAGGATGTCTAGTGATTTACACATCACCTTCATCGTTATCGTGTGTCTAAAAAAAAATATTAAAACTGCATTCTTTTTCATCCTTCTTGACAGTATTCGCATTACTTTATTTCAATCTCTTCTGCCAAATTTATTCGTTCACTGTATGCGATCAGTCGCAAAAAAGAGTGCGATCGCATTGATTAGAAACCAGTCTCAAAGAAGTGTTAAGATGGTTTAATTTGACAGTACGTCAATTATAACAAGCAACAAGCAATCATTCACATTTCTCATCAAACGCAACGTTTAGTTTTAACTTTTTGTTTTCTTTTTCTTCTTTTTAAGCATAAAATAGCCTTGACAACACCAAGAATTGATACCCAAACCAAAACACAAATTATCTTGAAACCGGGTGAAAGTGGATTTCTTGGAGGAATGATTATTCATAACCTTTTATGATGGGATCCCAATAATGTAGGAAAGGTCAAAAGAGCAAGCTCCATGAAGAGGAAGAAGAAGATAGAGTAACTGTGAGTTCACACTCCACGTCGTTCTCTCCCAAGAAGAAGACCACAGAAACACAAAACTACTTGTTCACACTCACGAAAGAACTGATATTGCGGCTAAAACTCGCACGTACTCAAGGAAGGAAACCTTGCATTTTAGGCATCACACCAACATCCACTCACGTCTCCGTCTCCTCCTCTTCTCATCCATTAGTGATGATGCCAGCTAAACCTGATTTAAAACAGGTGATTCTCAATCTGATGAAGAAATAAAAACTCATTTTAAAGGGACTCCTACACTTCCTTCGACTTCGACTGTTCCTCTCCTGGCTGCTGCTATGGCCAGAAAGGTTGCACCTCCCAAAGAAAACACAAATTCAAGAAGAAAACAGGAATGGTGAGTATAGGTGAATGATGGTCAGTAAGATGGAGTGTTCGGCAGTAGGTGGGGGTTTTAGTCAGTAGAATAGGGTGTTGGTCTGTAGGTATGAGTGCTGATCAGTAGGAGTGGCTCTTTTTCAGATAGGATGGTATTAGCAAGTAGAGTCGGGTGTTGACCAGTGTGTGTGTGTGCTGTTAAGTAGGTGTATGTGCTGGTCAGCAGATATAGGCGCTGGTCAGTAATACTGTGTGTTGGTCTGCAGGTGTAGTGTTGGTCAGTAAGACGGTGTATTAGTCAGTAGGGGTGGGCGTTGGTCAGTATAAGTGACTGCTGGTCAGTAGGTGTATTGCTAATCAGTAAGACGGAGTGTTGGTCAGTTGGCGTGAGTGGTCAGTAAAACGGTGTGTTGATCAGTAGGTGTGAGTTTTGGTCAGTAATACCGTATATTGGTTAGTTGATGTCGGTATTGGTGAGTAAGACGTTGTATACATACATACCTATATGTATGTATGTATGTGTGTGTATATATATATATATATATATATATATATATATATATATATATATATATATATATATAAACAGACATACATACATAATGAACAGACATAGAGGAGATCTATGTCTTTTGAGTAGATATCGGAAGTATTTCACGAGTAAGGATGAACCATTGTATTGTAATACTAAATGTTTCGACTTCACCTGTACAATATTTCAATAGTCCATGTTATCTACTTTAAAACGTAAATGTTCTTGTTATTATATATGTGATTGCGATAAACGTCGATTTGCATGAATTTCTTTCTGTCTGTCTGTTTCCCTGGGGTTAACATTTGAAACAATTAAGCTGTAGTTTTTCTTTCTATCTGTGTCCCTGGGTTAAAATTAGAGACGAGTAAGCTGTATTCCAAAATCAATAATAAAAAAAATGTTTCGTAATTTTATAATATTTTAGGATAGTAGCTTTCTTCATTTTCCCCACATTTAATGCTTTATGTCGTGTCATTTTCTATAAGTAAAATATTTTTTATACGAGAAATAAAGAGTGTTTTTCAAAACACAAATTTTTTCGAGGATTTATATAATGTGCTTTGTTAGTGTGTGGGTAGCATCATAGAGTGGTTTAATCAAACATCCTTCGGAGCGTAACATATTTAAACTAAAGATTTTAATGATTGTTAGCGCATCTGTTGTTATTTGAGTGTTTATTTTGGTGTTTCTGAATTCAAATATGAATTATGTGGCCGTGAGAAGCTGCCATTCAAGTAACATAACGGAAGTTTCACCCAAACTTCAATACTCATTTGATTTGGCTTGGAATTATTCATTCATTCCAGATTTCTCTAATGTTTACAAACATAGGCATGAGTGTGTGTAATGGCAGATAAAATCGCCAGGTAATCACGTTTATGTTTTATATTAAACAGTTTCGCCTATAATCTACGTCAATATAGTCCTGCTTGGTCAAATTTTTCCTGGGTTTAAGCTGATGATAGGAAAGAGATGCCAACAATTGGGAGAAAGGAAAGAGATGCCAACAATTGAGAAAAGGAAAGAGATGCCAACAATTGGGAGAAAGGAAAGAGGAGCTACATTGTTCATTAGGAAAATGAGACTATCTTGCTGATTAATTACTGACATTTTTTTGAAAATTCCCAGCATGCATGTACGTCCAGAAACATACCACTGTGAAAAAAAATCCTCCAGTCGGTGGATCTGGTAAAAGAAGCTGTCCGTTTCATGTAACCCTGTTAGAGTCAATATTACATTCGTGTTTGTATTCAATAATTATATACGAGCTAGCTGCAGTGAACTGTTTCTACTGATTTATTAATTGGTTTGTCCTTATCTGAGTGATGGAGAATGCCATACATCTGACCACTCCTGCACATATGTCCAGTCTGCTGGAATCCGCAGTCCGCAGGCAGTAGAAATCAATTAACCTTCAGGATGATTGAGTTTAATCTTGGTAGATCTGTTTTTTAAATGTCATTGGGAGTCTGGTCTAAACTAAATTAGTTCTTACACCAGATTCCGAATATATTAATAAAACAACAATAACGTAACATTGTGCATTTTACTAGAACATTTGCTCAAAGAAATCACACATAGTATTGCACTTCAAGGTTAAGACTAACGTAGTGCAAACTTCGAAGGCATTATCTCTCTAATATTCTAAAATAATTCATATTGCGAGAAACAAATATGGTGGCAAAACCAGACTCATTGATTAAGGTTTTCAGGAAAAAATAAATCGCTTATTAAAGATCGTCTTCAGGGAATACAATTGGGAAGACAAAATGTCGTATTCATGACACAAAACACAAATAAGCTTCTAACTGATAAAGCTTGAGTGATATATTATATTTCTTTCCTACAGCACACTTAAGAACTGGCGTCATGGATTATGAAACGTCTGCTTCCATCATGCAAACTGCGGACTGTCCACAGTTACCAAGAGGTCCACATATTGCCTTAGATTTGTCCCATATTGATTATGCAAAATATGCAGTATTCGTAAGGTGTTAAGAATACCGTTATATGACATGTTTGCAATGCTTAGCTTTGTGTGACAGTACTATATGTTCTATAATAAGGTTTAAACACTTCATAATTGGTGTTTGTTATATTTGCCTTCATACTTTTGCACTCATTCTGCACTTTACCTTACAATATGAAAAGTATTCCACCGGCACTCTAGATAGCACACAAAACACATACAACATGAAAGTTGCCTCATTATATACACGTTGAACATTTGCTGAATTTGGCTTTTTTATTTTAACCTACAATTCAATACATTTAGATCCCTAACTGGGTCATTTACGTTCAGTTTGAGAAATTCATAAGGTGAGCTTGTATCTTCTAAAAGATTTCATTTTCAGCTTGATATTTGGAATATTCATGGTGAATTTTACAAGTTATTACATTTCAATTTCGTTTCTGCATTGGAATTTCATGAATAATTATCAAGTTCATACAATATGCAGCACACACACACATACACACACATATTTAATTTTCTTTCAGTAAATGGAAGTTTTCTTTCTTCATATGTAGAATGAATTCAGAGCGCAGGAGTAAAATGTATAATTAAAATACTCAGTTGATAAATATACATTTGTTTGCAGATCATTGTCGTCTTATTGAATATAAAGTAGAATCAGTGCAGATCGTTTTCGTCTTATTGAATATAAAGTAGAATCAGTGCAGATTGTTTTCGTCTTATTGAGTATAATGTAGAATCAGTGCAGATTGTTTTCGTCTTATTGAATATAAAGTAGAATCAGTGCAGATTGTTTTCGTCTTATTGAATATAAAGTAGAATTAGTGCAGATCGTTTTCGTCTTATTGAATATAAAGTAGAATTAGTGCAGATCGTTTTCGTCTTATTGAATATAAAGTAGAATCAGTGCAGATTGTTTTCGTCTTATTGAATATAAAGTAGAATCAAATGATTTTGTAATGTTACACTATGTATTGCACTATTCATGCACATGCACTTAATATGCACTTAATGTGCATGTAATTTTCCCTTCTTCAAAGGTATTTTGAGATTGTGAATTGGTGTCGATCATGGAAGCAACAATGAGGTAACTTCGTTAAATTGATGAGATATGTAATATTTTTTGCATTAAATGTTATTTATGAACATGTATGGCTTTTGTTTAAAGTTATCGATTCAATGAATTAGGAAAAGTACATTGTATCCATGTTTTGAAGTTATCACTACACATAATTTAATACAGAAAGCTACGTCGACAATTTCTGTCATTGAAAATATGTATTCTGTATACATACATATATATATATATATATATATATATATATATATATATATATATATATGTATGTATATATATAAATATATATAAT
Source organism: Margaritifera margaritifera (assembly GCA_029931535.1). NCBI lineage: Eukaryota > Metazoa > Mollusca > Bivalvia > Unionida > Margaritiferidae > Margaritifera > Margaritifera margaritifera. Next base: position 735,615 of record JAQPZY010001335.1, on the reverse strand, counting down.
CCCTATTATATGAACTTTGAAGAAAGGTATGCACATATTAAGATTGTAGGTTTGTAGACTTGTCTTTGTGCTCTGTATTCATCCTTCTATTAATTTATAATTCTAAATATCATTTGCCTATTTCATTTTGTGTTCTTTCAATATATAACCTATGTCTTTCTTTCTATGTCTATATCTGTATGTTTGTCTCTCTATTCTCATTTCAGATACATGCCATGTTTCTATAGATTAGCAGGTAAATTTGCTAGTGTTTCATCGGTATTTGTTCAGATTATCCTATAACTTTAATTAGCAGTAACAATGTAATTGAACAAAGAGAATAAATTATACCTTGAAACAAAAGGTTGTTGTAAATATGAATCAGTTTATGATTACCATAATAATGGAAATGGAACTTATATCAACTATTTTACATTTTAGGGTTCATTATTTACTAAAAGTATAAAATCATCATCTATGCTCTTTATTGACCCATACTCATAGGATTTAGGTGCAAAGAGCCACCTATAAAATCTGGTTGCATTTGTAACACTTTTGATCTAATCGTTGCATCGGGCCATGCACTCTTCCGTTATTTGTATCTTGTCTTTCGAGCTTTACATATTGGTAAAGTTGAGCTTGCCAAGATGCTGGATGTACTTGCCTTGCTTATTAACCTTTCGATTGTCTACCGGGTAAAGAGCCAACTAAATGGCCCACTCAAAGCAGCGGTTGTCTTGGTTCTTCACATTAATAACTGATTGTGGTGGTATGCACTGTTTGAATGTAGTTATGTCCACAAAATGGGCGATACTGTAACACCTGTAGTTCAAGCACTTTGCATCGGTCAAATACCCGTCTTGACCCCTCGCGCGTGTATTCTTCAGTGTAGCTTAGTATGGTGACATTACCTTCATCAATCTACTTCTTTATCTCATCAGTGCGTAGTATGGCAATGACCTCATTTCAGAAAGAGGCTTGTACCTGAGCAACGTCTACCTCAGCTTCATCATCATGTACGTTTTGTAATTGTGCCGTTAACACTAGACTAGACTTTAAACCACCAAGTTCACTAAGTGCCTTTTTTAGTACAGCTTGTATACTAGAAGCCATAGCATTTAGAAATATAAAAGGGTCAGATTCAAGCCTGTCATTTTTTTGCACGTTGACGCGATAGTCTTATGCAACATAAGTACTAGTACCTGGCTTTACTATGGCTCGCAATTTGCTGCGATTGTTCTTTGCTGCTGGTTTTTTCCCATTAAGAATCTCGTCTATCAAATTGCCGAAGTCATCGGTGGAAACCGGCCGTTCCAATTGTCTAGTAGTCAAAACTAATTGTTGGGCTCGGACTGGCCGTTAAAATGGACGAATTGATTGTCTAATAGCCACAAGTGGTCGGACTGGCCGTTAAAATGGACGAATTGATTGTCTAATAGCCACAAGTGGTCGGACTGGCCGTTAAAATGGACGAATTGATTGTCTAATAGCCACAAGTGGTCGGACTGGCCGTTAAAATGGACGAATTGATTGTCTAATCGCCACAAGTGGTCGGACTGGCCGTTAAAATGGACGAATTGATTGTCTAATAGCCACAAGTGGTCGGACTGGCCGTTAAAATGGACGAATTGATTGTCTAATAGCCACAAGTGGTCGGACTGGCCGTTAAAATGGACGAATTGATTGTCTAATAGCCACAAGTGGTCGTGGATCTGGGACTATCTGTTCAACTAGACGAATAGGCTGCCTAGGAGCCGAAACTGGCCTTGTGGCTTGTACGGTTGGCTTCACTGGTTGCCCAGGAGCTAAAACTGGCCTACTAGCCATTCATGCATTTTGGGATATTTTCCCACTGCGAAACAACTCGTTCAAACTTATGATAGTAGACATAATATTGTGCTAAGATTATGCTTTATATATATCATCCCAATTCTCTAAATGAATTTTGTTTTACTTGTAGTTCACAGATAACTTTAATAAAATATGTCCTTCCGCTGTTTTCTACTCTCTTCATGTCTCTTGCCGCATGATTACCACCACAATTCACACATATCCTGTAATCTGTCCATGTTCCAGTGCCACACTTCGAGCATGGGTGGACTCAGCAACCCCTTCTAAACTCTGCCATATGCATACCACAATACTCAACAACGCAGTTTTTCTTGCACACCTCTTTTATCCCTAGTTTAAGCCAAGCGCACTTGTTTTTTCCTCGAAACACTATGTCAAGCCAAAGACGAGCATACTCACAACCACTAAGCATTATACAAAATTATTCCCATTTTTTTAAATTTATAAAAACACACAGTTTGATCCGGCCTCATCGGAGGGGGTGGGTGGTGATGATCTATGTCGGCCGGAGAACCAGGCGTTTTCAACTGGCTAACAGTTGTTTCAACGGGTCCCCCAACCGGTTGACAGTCTTCGTCGTTCAACAAACGGGGCCCCCAATCGGCTCTGCGCAGGGAGGGGGGAAGCAAACTACCCCTTTTGCATCTACTACCTCTGTCTTGACGCCATACCGACGGACAGAAGAGCAGACGGACTTCGTACAGACATTATCAATCCAACCAGGCTTGCGATGCCATCAGGCCAAAAATATATATACAAGCCCATTCTTGAAGGTAAACTGATGAGTGTAAAGGTAACGTTTGTAAACGAAGATAATTCAGACTCCTACAACATACATACACACACATACACACAATATATATATATATATACACACATACATACATACATACATACATACATACATACATACATACATACATACATACATACATACATACATACATACATACATACATACATGCATGCATGCATGCATGCATGCATACATACATACATACATACATACATACATACATACATACATACATACATACATACACACACACACGCATGCATGCATGCATGCATGCATGCATACATACATACATACATACATACATACACACACACACACACATACATACATACATACATACATACATACATACATACATACATACATACATACATACATACATACATAAATACATACATACATACATATATATAGCTAACATTTTGAGGAAATTTTTTTTGGCTTTTAAGGCTTATCTCTAAACATTTCCTTTCCCATCGTGCAGGAAAGAATATATCTCCGAATACCATAAGATTCCACAACATAATAAAATACTGCGTACATATTTTGGTCGAAATAGACACATGCATTCGTATGCCAGGTATGGTATATCACGAAGGAAGATAGGAGGATACTTGGATACGATTTTATGTCAGGTATGGTAGATCACGAAGAAAGATAGATAGGTACATACTTGGATTTGACTTTATGTCAGGTATGGTAGATCACGACGGAAGAAAGGTGCACATTTGAATATGATTTTATGTCAGTTATGGTATATCACGAAGGAAGATACTTTTATACTTGGATATGATTACATACGGCTTGGCTGATTGTAATCAAATGGGGAATCAAAGATAGTTACTAAACCTGAATTGGATCGTTCGTGTTTTGCATTTTAGTACATCGACTCTCTCTTGTTTAAGTTATGTTTTCTTTAGCAAGATATCCCCCCCCCACACACACACACACACAATAATATCTTATAGGGATAAAATGTCTTTATAACTTTAACTAGCAAATACAGAAAATGTTTTTCAATGTAAACCAAAACAAATATCTTTTACTTTCTTTTTATTTCAAAACAACAAAGTCTTAAGGACAACTGTGCGAGTATAACATAGCACAACTGATACTGATATGGAAACTTCACTCATCATACGATGTTAAAAATGTGATTTTAAACATACTTTTCATTTATTTATTTATTTCGAAATATTGTTCCATGTAAATTTTGCACCTTCTTACATCAAATACAAATAACATATTGATACGAACATTATTCTGAATATAAATAGAAGATACTGACTATAACTGTTACTAAATTACAATAATCATGTATTAAATATGATTAGTATTCTATGTAAATATTTGTATGCGGTAATTTACAATTCAAATTAAACGCGGAGTTTCTAAACAAGGAGAGGAAATCAAAATGTTAAAATATATATTACTGATATAGTGGCACGTCCTATTACTGCGGTATGCCTATTACCACGGCATTTTAACAGTAATGTCATCATGCAACACATCGGAATAACCAGCATGTAAACATGATGTCAGGAAGTTCACATAGCCGTGAATATTCAAAATTTGAATAATAACTCTATTCAGGGTAAACAAAATCGTAGATTTCCTTTACATGTACAAATTTAAGTACGTGATCAAATCCTATTCATACCATATCCTGTTCCAATCATTTTATTTTTTTTATTTTTTGGGTACTAATCAATCATAAAAAGTGCCAAGCACAATATCTACAAATCTTCTGCTTCACAATTTAAACAACACAAGGAGAACTGGTGACCTAACTGACGCTCTTCGATAAAAATTGTTATCTAACTTGTGGGGGACCCATTAAGGGTGTATTGTCAAACTCGTGAGTTTTGTTTCAATGTGGGTTCTTAGATCAGTAGTACAAAGGCAAGTTAATAAACGCTGTTATCCCTTCAAATTCATAAAGGGTGTTTTCTTTACACAGGGCATACAATTAAAGTTTACGTGGGTTGGGTTATCTATAAATATACCATATAATATAACATAAGAATATCATACACCATAATTATTTCATGGATTTTACTACAACGCAGGAATATAAGGATCTTGATTAAATTTATGAATTTAATGTTTAAATTTTGTTATTAAATGTGTTGTTTTTACATAATATTTCCTGATTTTTTACATTTTGTTGTACTTTGATACTGAACTACCGACGGTCACTATTTCTGAATTGCCGCGGTAATATAACGTTCTCTTTAGACCGCCTCCCCTTAGAGGTCATCTCAGAATATCCAGCACTTTGGCAACCACGTTGATCGGAAATTAAAATCATTCAACGTAAAAAAAAGTGCACGACACGTTCATTATGATGCAGTAGGAAACAAATTAAAAAGTAAGAATAGTGAAACTTTTATAAGTATGTTTTCTAGATAGCAATGCGGTAATAGGACGTACCGGCCTAATAGAATAAAATAAAAGAATACAATAAATAAAAATAGAAGAATAAAAAATAAACTGTACTCCAAATATTGATGGCAATATACTTCGTTCTAATACTCACGAAATTATAAATTAAAAGCGGTGTTTGGCGTTTCAAAATTAATTTCGTCTAGGATTAGAGTCAGTCTGAATGCTATGGAGATGCTGTTCCTGTAACGCAATCTGATCGGGAAAAAACTGACTATCTAAGGCCGTTTGTAGTGTCCTTGACACTGTAGTCCCCTTAACACTGCATATACTCCGTTCATTGTGAGATCATTTCAATTTAACAGGCGAAACCCTTATTTCTATAATTAGTGTTGCACAAGTTTATATATATATATATATATATATATATATATATATATATATATATATATATGTATATGTATATGTATATATATATATATATATATATATATATATATATATATATATAATTAAAAACATACTTCTTTCGAAATAATCAACCACCGTAATAGAAGCTTGAGGCGAAACTTCATCATATTTCCATTAGTTTGCAACCTTTAAAGGGGAATATTGGGTCGCACATAACATAATTAGATGAATCTTATACATTCCTAACTGATATATATATATATATATATATATATATATATATATATATATATATATATATATATATATATATATATATATATATATATTTCTCAAATTTGTTTACTACGTAAGAAATGTTTTAGGGTATATTGTTGCACGGATTCTCCTGGGCGCGTGATCTAGGAATATCCGTGGCACTATCATATTTTACAGAATAATCTCATCTCTGCGCCTATTTTCATGTGACAGCCATAACTTGACTGGTTCTTCTGTCTAGGTGTGACCGTTAATATGAACAGCACCTTTTTCATACGTGACCTGAGTGCACGCTCTGTCTACTTCAGGACCATTACTCGTATTGATTACCATATCCGGTCCTGACGTCACTTCCTCCTCTAGTCTTTTAGGGGCAAAGTCCGAGTTTCGGCTTCTTCTGTAAAGCAAGAAACGTGATTTAGCCTCTCTATTGCACATGATTTATATGAAAAATATTTATTTGAAGAAAACAGGTTGTGTCTACTTTTCTGTGGCAATCAATGATTATGGCAAGATTGTGATGGGCATTCTTCGTAAATGATTAAATATTTTTTAAAAAAAAGCTACAATTACAAATCAGAGGAATTTTTAATTATATTTTCCTACTTCCAGTAAAGATTACTTATATTAAAATCAAGTGATCCTAGACTGATTATGTCTATAACACATGGGAAATACAATGGGCATGATGAAAAATAGTATAGTAACTTCATGGAAAAAGTAAAAGCAATGAACATAAATAAACTTAAAACACTGAAGCCAGTTCTCCGTAGATACTATTCATACTACATACATACTGTTTTTTTTCTTTTCTGTTTACCAGTTTGTTCTATAGACTGAGTAAAATAAGACCTGAAAACCTTTTAAATGAAAACCAACATCAATCGAAAACACATAAAATTGTTTTTCTTGACACTATAATGACGCATCATATAAATGCATCTCATATCAAGTTGTACTATATGCAATACTTTCTGTGGTCTTATATCAAGTTGTACTATATGCAATAATTTCTGTGGTCTTATATCAGGTTGTGCTATATGCAATAATTTCTGTGGTCTTATATCAAGTTGTGCTATATGCAATACTTTCTGTGGTCTTATATCAAATTGCACTATATGCAATAATTTCTGTGGTCTTATATCAAGTACTATATGCAGTAATTTCTGTGTTATATGTGGACGATTTTTTTCTACTGTGTTTTCATAACATACATTACCAGTGAATGCAATTTCATCATGTAAATACTCCTTTATCAGAATATATTTTTGGTATAATGTTTTGTTTCCGTAATAAAAATAACAACCGAAATGGTTAAAAATAATAATGATCAGGTGACCGTTCTTACCTTCTTCTAATAAAGAATACAATAAATAAAATGAAGATAAGGGAAAGGATGACAGCGACTGAGATTACAACACCTACGGCCACCGGGTTAGCCTCTCTCTGTGGTACGGACGACACTGATGGGTGTACTGAAAGCGAGCAAAAATACTTTATATATATATATATATATATATATATATATATATATAATTGTCCTATGTTTTGAAAAAGGAAACAGTTTTATTTGCAACAGTTGAAGCAGATATAAATCATTTGCATCAAATGGTAACATATTTTACTCACGCGTTTGCTTGGAAGTCGGTTTTCAATCATTGTTAAAAATGTATATAGTATTGTCTGTCATAAACAAGTTTATAGCTCTTGAAGTGAGCCCAATTATTCATGGGTACATCAGATGCACATACTTTTAAAATGAAACGTCTTTATGAAGAGATATTTAAAAAGTTGAGAAATATATGGTTCTGTCTTTCTCACGATGTATTTTAAGATGACACGATATGGGTAAGATTTCCAATGAATATACAGTGTATAAGACAGAACGATACAAACTCCATTCAAGCTGAACGTTTTGGATCCTTGTTTTGACAAACCCATATACAACATCAGTTTTTGCAAAGGTCTCAAATATTACTGAACCCATAATTAACCTATGGAGAAACGCTACCTAAACATAATATTTGCAGATCCTCAGCCCAGTCTTCGTGCCGATAGTGTAGACTGTACACAGTGGGTTCTTTGACAAACACACTGTTACACTCAAAATCAAAGCGAGTCCCTCCTGCTCTTGTACACAGTTGTCCATTATATCCCTTACGTAGAGATCCGTTTGGAATCTCTCTTAGACAATAGGTCTCCGTCAATCAAAATGTGAGTTCAGGTAAAATCCGGATTTTATCTATGTCACTTTATTCATATAGTACACTGTATCTATTACAGGAAGAGGGTCTTATGTTGAATAATAATCTGCGATTTCGGTATATGTATAACACGAAACCACAAATGTGACGCACTTAATTATAAGGCATTTTGTATTAGTATAACCAGGGCAATTCATAATAGAGCAAAGATACAAATGTATTTTTAGCATATTAAATTGATCGGCAAGGCCGTATCGTCTCGAGTGTGCATGTGATATCAGCTGATCTTACGAGACGCGAAGCGTCGAGTGTCACCCACTGGTGTCACTTACTCACGACATACGATACATCTTTCCCGATCAACGTACTATACTGACATTCAAAGAATAAACAGCTATCTTAATGTATACTGGGACTACATTTTATATCAAAAGGATGTTATTAATAGATGATCAAGCGTGGCATAACGCGTACTGTATGCTGTCATATTTCTGTATGTTCAACATGTGTGTTCTCACGAATGCGTTTGCCAACTACAGATTTCCCAACCAGCACAGCTTCAGGAGATCACTAAAAGCTACTTGAAGCTGGACATAACCTGGGTTTATATAGTGACTGTGGCCATTTCCAGCTTGAAATATAGAAAGTTAGAAGTCCCGGCAGTAACTGCTTCGATATAATTCCAAAGGGCTACTGGCCCGGGGAAAAAGCTGTAATTAAAGTATTCTCTAGGCACAAACAATTGTCTGAGTTTATTGGCATGGTAGGAACTGGTTTTTCTTATACATCATAGTTAATTGTACCATGGTACTACGCGACTCAAGTGATTCCCATTGTAGATGTTCGAGAATGGATGTCACGTTGCTGGTATTTCTGTAGCCGTGTGCTGTATAGCAGCAACTCTCCCCACTGTATCATCCCAACCTTTAGTATTAGGTCCTTGGCATACGGGCATCACCTTTAGTAGTAGATCCTTTGCATATGGGCATCACATTCTAGAGTAATATACCAGGATGAGTCTTAGTAGAGAGAAGTATGCTGCTGATTTAGTCTGTTCATTACTGACTCTAAGATGTCTTCTGAGAAACTATTTCCTTTCTTGACTGATTTGTTCATGTGTTTTGGCCAGGATAAGTCGTTAGAGATTTCCATCTTAAGTATCTACATTCATCCCATGATGACAGCTGGTGTCCTTTTAGTGTGTATTGGGAAAGTGTGGGAGCCTTCGACCTGTACACTCGTAGGATACTGTATTTTCCCGTATTTGAAGGACATACTTGACGTTCTTTCCCATTTTGCAAGTTATGCTTTCTTGTAGGATCTTGCAATCCTCTTCAGATATCACCTCCTTGTAGATCACACAATCATTGCCAAAGAGCCTCGTCCTTTATTTAGCACATTTATAACCAAGAGTAACATGATAGGCCCTAGTACACTGCCTTGTTGTACTCCTCTTACGACAGGTACATGATATGAGATGGCTCTTTTCACTATAACTGTCTCCTGTCAGAGAGAAAGGGTAGAATTCACTGAATTGTGATCCAGCTTAAGTAGCAGGCATTCATGGGGGACATAATGTAAGGTTTTGCTGACATTTGGGACTGCAAGATCATGATCTATACCCTTGTTGAGAGATGTTGTTAATTCGTGTATAAAGGTTTAAGTTGACTTTCACAGCTTCTTCTGGCCAAAACCTCATACTGGCAGTCATAAAGAATGTTATGTTGGCCAAGACACTTCATGATGTTATTAATGATAATATCGATATCACATTACAACATAAGCAAATAATGGATACTGGTCTGCAATAACTGACTTGAACCTGTCTCAGTTTTAGAATATGACGTGGATTTTAGCTGTTGTCCGTGTATCAGAAAGCATTCCATATTCGGGAAACTTTTTAAAGATGACCGTCAGGAGTGGTGCTACTTCATCGTTGAATATTTAAAGCACCACTTTTGATAATTCAGATTCTTGAGAATGTTTGACACTCCTTCGGTGGACGCTGATATATCTTTCACTGATGTGAATGTGTTTCCTTGTAGTTTGGGTGGATTCCTCTTGTCTTGTTCTGGTGTGAAATATTTGATATTGGTGGTTCATAATATTTGCTTTATCACTAGATGGGTATGTAGTCCACCAAGATCTTTAAATATTTCTCCGATTTTACTATTTACACTGGATGCAGATAAAATTGTTTCATAGTCATGCATAAAACACTATACATAAAATATACGTACATTCACACTATCGGATGGAAAGATCAGTTTGGTACATACAGTTCTTAGTAATAAAATTAGAAATAGTTAATGTAAACATACGTTGGCAAAGAATGCGTGTATCTCTGTTCCACGTGCCGGACTCCGTGCACTCTATTGTTGAGATATGCTCATTCTTCTGGTAGCCATATCCCGTGCATTCGTAGTCACATCTTTGGCCGACTCCGTTTTCGCACGTGCTTGAGATCTTGCCTTGACTAAATTGCTCGGGACAGGTAATAGCTGTAATGGACAATGCGACGATGAAAAGAAAACAACTCTGAGAGCTGTAACAAAGTCTCTTATTGATTGCAATGTTTGGTGCAAACGTAATTCAATGATATGAGTTTCAATACAAAGCTTAAATTTAACACTTTGCACTATTTTTAAATATGTATACCTTCCTGAAGGTATTGCATCATTATGGTTTCATCAATATCCAAAGTTGGTGCTTGGAAGTCCCCAAACAGTGTATGTTTTCATTACCTGCAAAGGTCGAAATAAGGTTGCAGATATATTATAATTTAGATGATTGTTTTATTTCTGGCTTTACTTTATTGATTTGTGGCTATCGATCATTCAGGCAACATCTTTGATATATTGTAATTATCATCTATAACAGTAGTAGCGTGTAGGTACCACTACTAACGTTTACAAAGATTATCTGTGTTAACTAATTTCCAATTTCCGTTCATTTGACATTTTAATACGGTTACTACATTGTTCCTTTTTTAATCATTTTCCATTCGCAAGTGTAGCAGAATATTTAATCTCTGTACAATTAAAGTATGTGCATTTTCAAGTTTAGCTCAGTTTTCAAAGATGCTCCTTTCAAAATTAATAGATTTCTTTGAAAGTCAGGCCTAGTATTTGTGTCGAGATAAAACTTAAATAATGATATTCGAGAAAGGGACAATGTACAATAGAAAATGCAAAAATGCTTTATTTGTAAATGGACAGATAAAAGTAAAGACTAAATGATTATCGAATAAGTACTTGACAAAAATATTATTCCAGATTCATCATATACAGTCCTCACCATACTAGGAAAGTTCGAATAAGAAATGTTATTTACAGATCTAATCCAAGATCAGTTGATGGTGTTAACTGCGTACAAAGTCTGTTTAAAGACAAGCACATATGCCAGAAGAGAGACAGATTAAACAACATACCTACCTTCACAAGCATCTGCCGGTGTGTACATCTCGCCGTTACAGAGCACTCTATCTATATCTTGTCGCGCTACGTAGCCTTGCACGCAAGTAAAGGTACATTTGCTTCCAGACACACGCTGACAATCGGTAGACACGATAATTTCACTGAGTATTTTCGGACATTGAGGAACTAAAATGATAGAGATATAAACTCGATACAAAGTAATATTCGAAACGTTTTGGATTCAGTTTAAGTCACGCTGTAATCGTCGTCATCGTATAACATCACCGCCATTTATGTCCAAGCAGAAATGTACCAGCATTGAAATATGCGTTAATGAGAAACTGATTGTATTTCTAGCGAAACATCAAGTTTAATCATATCTTGTATTTTGTTTTCAAAACTGATCACCGTAAACTAATACTATTTCTTGTATAATTCTAAGTAACTCTGATGAAAATTTAGTTTATCTTGGAAGTTGAAAACGTATAAACTACAGATCATGAATATTTAGTGGCTATTGCGATATTTTTACAACTCAGACGATGTTTTCATTCTTTGCAAATACATAGTCATATTATTTGTCTACGTTATACACTTTTTTACCCATGGCTTTAAGTTCAGTTTTGTAAATCCTTTAGCATGCATATAATTCAATTTTATCTCGCGGGGTAAATCCGCAGCTTGTTAAAGCAATAAACTTGATTACTGTTTGAGCAAAGTTTGTCACTTCCTTCCATAAGGTCTACATCATCTTCGCAATCGCATATACCACCACCCGGGGTTGGGAAGCAAAATGTGGAACAGCCTCCATGTTCCATAGAACAGAATGCATTTTCTGAAACACACAGATCATATTAGTGTTACATAATCAGCCGCCACAAATGATACTATATTCCATTTTAATGCAATATTTTTGGTTATCCTTTTTTATAGCAATGTCTTTCCTTAAGATTCGCGTTCCTTAAGATTGAAAAACAAATTTACCTAAATTGGTCGTGTCATTATTATACAGCATAATTATTTCTACAGGAACGTCGTTAATAATTATTTGTGTTGCTTTTTTTTTTATTTTCTTTTTCGGTGATATATAAATATAATCGTTATTGCTGACGCAAACTGTTTGATGCTTGTTACTTAGAATAAGTAGATCATAAAACTTAATACGTCGGTAAAACTCAATTTGTGACAGCGAAACCAACACAAACATCATCAAATACTCAAATGTAAGACTGCTTCCCCATAAGTATAATTTTGCAAATGATTTTTTCATTACATAAGTAATATCTAAAATATTGTTGTAAAAGCTGAAAGATCATATGCTTTGTATATTTTATATATAGGTAGTGTCAGATTTCTATTGTGTCTCTTTTATTCTCACTGTTTTGGCTCGTGGATGAGTAAATGTTGATGGACTGAATTCTCCCGAGTTCTCCGTGAGTGGCAAACTCCAACGTGTCATTAGGGTTGAATATATTCACTTTCCTCATATTTCTGAAAATCGTAATTTTTAATTTGTATAATCACCGCAAATGAAACACTCTGTATGTATTATCAGTTTTAAATCACCACTTGGCACCGAAAGTCGTTGTTCGACAAGAATGGAGAGAGAGAATATAGCTCAAGAGGTGTTCAATATAGAGAAAAAAAAAAGATTACAACCACAGGTAGGGCATGGCAGTTATTTCAAAGCACACACTTTGAGAGGAAGAGAAAATTAAATGAAAACAATACTAAGTTTAATTTATCATTTTAGCACGGTTTTTCCGGTCCTTACATTTAATTTGTTTGAGAAACAGTGGGATAAACTATTAGCTACCGTCAAAGTAAAACATAAGAAGTCGCCAATATTAACGCATGAAATTCATCCGACAAATTGAACTAGCTATTCCAGAAGGCATGCTATTTTCAGTATAAGGAAATTCACACCAACTTATTTGCTCCTAGGGTGGACAAAGCCTCAAGTATTTAATATACTATTTATACTTCCAAGGTTGATGAAATGCACCGACCAACACTGATTAGGGACCGATTGGAAGGGACACTTTATTACACATACAAAATACATACGAATGTTGTCAAGCGGCAATGTATAGGTAATCCCAACACTGATTAGGGACCGATTGGAAGGGACACTTTATTACACATACAAAATACATACGAATGTTGTCAAGCGGCAATGTATAGGTAATCCTGGTAGAGAGCCAGACTATGCAGATTGGTGCCTGGATACTCGACCAGTTTATTGTGATCTGTCCCGTCCAACTTGCAGTATCGGATGCTGTCGTCAAAGTGATCAATCCAGTACAAATAGTCACCTGAAAAAATTATATCAACCATCGCAAAAGTACTCGACAGTAGCGATTTGCTTCGAGATACAACAAAATAAAAGATGGGGATTGCAGAAAGGATGCTTTATAGTGTAGAATACTGAGGGAAGTTCACTAGTTCAAAACTTCAACACTCTGGGAAAAAGTCTTGTTACAGTTCTATTGATTCTTATGATTTTGGAGTTCTTTCAAGTTTTATCAAACCTTAAAAATTCTCATAGTTATTGCTGTTAGCATTGTAACATGATAAAACAGGGTGGAATTTTATCTAGCGAGGACATAACACGAAAACATGTGAATGATGTGTTCATTTATGATGCAAATTAATTATAATTGAATCCCTGACACCCTTGCTCACACCCGTGCGTCTACCTCTCATAAACTAAACTAAAACAACTGAAAACCTTACCATACACATGCGCACTAAGTATATCAATGGATATAACCAAATAGTATCATTCTTTAAAGGATACGACCAATGCATAGTTCATCAACAAATATCACAAGTTGTATCATTCGTTAACGGATACAATTAATGCGTGGATTTATCAACAGATATGATTAATATGTGGATTTATCAACAACTTTGATCAATATATTGTTCATCAACATACATGAAGGTGAATAGATTGTCATATATATAATTACACTGAATTTTCGGTGCATACATTATACTGTTCATCCATAGATATAATGCTGTTATCTCATGACTTCCTGACGACGATCCTAATCCACTACGAAGTGTTGATAAATGATCTCGTGTAGTCCATTCCTACAGGCTTGCTGAAGGATCCCTCGGGAACCCCCCTGCCACGCAGACCCGTTGGTTCATAACCTCTTTCCACTCATACTGAGTCGACAAGTATCATACCATCCGTTTGTCCTAAGTATCCGGGTTAAATAACCCCAAGGAGTTTAATAACTCCCCGGAGCAGCTCTACAGCTGAAGATTGCTTTTATAAAGCGGACAAGTGCCTGACACGGCTACCATGTATTGTGACGATATAGAGAAAAATAGTGCTATAAGTACACTAGACGTGATCAAATCTACGGTCAGAGAACACGGGATAAATGCCTTTCCTCCAATGCTGGCGCTTTCTACGTGCTTCAGTAAGTAAACAGAAATAAATATTTCAAAATCGCCAAAGCTAAAGCCATACACCATAGGTAACTCTGTAGTGGCAACAAAATTCAATCTACCTTTATGTTTATAAATATTGCACAAGGAGTTTTCGGGCACACAATTCCATGACAGGCATAAGTAAACATACAAGAAGTTTTGCATTTTTCCATCATTTATTAAAAAAGTTTTGTTGTTGTTGTTGTTGTTTTTTTTTGTTAACTAAATTGTACTGAGCAATTTGTACCCTCGCTCTAGGTATGCCAACGTCTCTGAACAGCTAGTTCTAACCTGATATTAGCAGGCACATGGCTTTGAGTCAGGGTCAGTAGAGTAGGTGAGCACATGTTGCATATGCATCTCTCTGTTTGTAGGTGGGGTTAATTCAAATCAAAAAGGATAGTTAAACATGCAGTAGCAAAAATGGTTTAAATTAAAATTTCATATAGTAAAAAATAAAAACATCTTTTATGTTTTATCTGCAATTCAATGTATGCGAATCCAATAAATATTGGTCATGAAAGAGATGAAATTCATTTTGACTAATTAAAAATTATATGCCTAGACTCTGTTTGCCTCTGAGGCAATCTGTGTGCCGTTGTTATTGTACGACAAGATCGTGACATGGGTGGCATGTCCTCATTGCAGGTCAATACCAGGTGAAGATTATTAAACAATGGTATGTGTATACACCTGTATGTAGTTATCCTGTTTTTAGGGAATTTCTATATAGATGATAAAGAATGATAAAATATTGCATGAAAAGTATCACAATGTCTTGTTCAATTATGTAAAAGCATTGGAGCACGTTTTATGGTATTGAGACTTTTCTCCTTTTTTTAAAATTTTGAGTAACAGTGAAAACCAAAAAAACACCCACCCACCCCCCCCCCCCCCAAAAAAAAAAAAAAAAAAAAAACAGCGTCAGAAAACAAAACACGGGGTTATTATATGGAATCTAACAGACTACCCCGTGGTATATTGTCCATTTATTCTGTAATCGTTTTATAGTTTTATATGTATCTTCCTTTGTTTTAGAGAGGTTGGTCCTTTTACGAAGAAAGCGATAAATATAGATACATCACAACGTGGAATACCTGATTTGCAGTTTGGGAATATTTTTTTCCAAAACCAGGCCGAACAATTATATGTCTGACAATTTGTTTTCATGTACCAGAAAGTGGTAAATGATTATTCTAACATCTGAGTGCTTCACGTCATGTCCAGAATAGCTGTTTGATTCATCATAAAACTAACATATATCTAGGAAAAGTATTTCACATTTTCTTGTCCTTAAATGAAGTCTTTAGAAATTTATCTGAGACATATATCAGTGTGACATAATAGAACATTTTTGTTTAACAGTTTGACAATTAAAAATTTAATTACTTTTGTAATCGATGATGAGTTCAGTGGGCCACTCCATGCGAATATCCAAGAGAACTGCTAGCTCACTGCCGTCCATATTGGACTGGCCAAGATGCGCTCTGAAGCCACTATCACTGTAAAGCAACAGTCTGAAATACAAGCGTATTAATACTTGGTTATGTTCTGCAAGGTTGGTAAAGGTCCAAAGATAAACGAATATAGTATAATATGAGACTAAAATAATAACACTTTACCTAAGAATTCATTACATCAGAAATCTTATAATTCTATCAATTAATAAATTGGTAACTTCGTCTCTTGTCACAATCAGTTATTGATCAAAACTGAAATGTACAAGATTTTTTAATATAAAAATCTAATATGTGTTGGACATGTATAACCGAAAAATCGTTGTAAAGGACGTTGGATGCCATCAGAGGGCGACAAATGGTTTGATCACGATGGGTCTGCTATCGTTGTTGTTGAAATAAAAGTCTTTCTATGATGCGTCAGTAAACACTTATCATTTAAAAAGATCAAAAACCATTTACCTACCCTTTGGAAGGATAGACGACAAGTCCATGGGGATAACTCAGCCCCGTAACAAGAACTTTATGCTTTCCATTCGTCGATAGAACTCCGATAAAGTTGTGGCGTCTGCCCAAATTCCTAACTTGGTTGACTGCTGTGTAGTAAATGTTCCCTGTTGAATAATCCACAGCAAGGCGATTGGGATAATAAAGGCTGTCTTGAGAGATGGCTGAAAAAAGTATGTGGAACGATCTGAAAGTGTGTTTGATTTGCTAATTGATTTGATATCATGTGTACAGGTACGGTGAAGCCTATCTTTTAATGAGTGAATTCGTAAAATGGTAATACATATGCTTTTTTTGTGGCAGTATTTAGCAAGAAAAACAGACGTACCCCATGCAAACGCTGTCAGTCATGGAAGCTTTCGTTCATCAAAATATACTTTGATGTTGCTAAACATAGGGTGGAGACGAATAATACAAAGTAACAATATTCTGGAAGAAAACACACGAAAGCTTTGATGATCGCTTCAATCGTGATCGATTGAAAATATTCTTGGAAACTAAAGTGTAGTTAAAATATTTTGTTCCAGTCTTATAAGAAACATATTTCCACAATTATTTACAACAGCACAAAATTCCTGTGTGAGGATTTATGTAAACAATCAGTCTTTATTGAATAGTTTATTTGCATTTGCTCTCAGTTATAATATAATACGTGCGTGCGAATAATTGTGACTAACTTTAAACCATTTCAGGTGGACTATCTTTTTAATTGACACGTAACGGCCAAGTTGGATAATGTAAGATACATCGGCGGATTTGTTACCGGTATCATCTGTTAATTATATCATTTATTTAGAATGGTATGGAATATAATCTTTGAAAGTAGTATTCTAACTTTTATTGTAATACCTACAGATTGGGAAAATTTTCTCCCTTGTGCTGTTAAGGTGGATGACGGACACTTCAGGCTCCTCTGTGCCCCATATAATCAGATCGTGAACCGGGCTGTATGAAACACCTGTCAGAGAGTTCGTTCCTATGGCGTTGATTCCCTGAACACTCTGATCTGTCAGACTGATTTAGTAGATTTTGTTATGCGTCCGATCCCCTACCAGCATGAAGGTATACATTATCCTAAGTAAACGGGATCAAGAATAGTTTTCTTTCTAAACCATGCTTGGAATTAAACAGCAGAACCTAAGTCTAAACTTAAACTAAAATCTAGAAGTTAGTGACTGACTGAAATTTAAGTCTGGCTGAAAAATGACCAGTCATGTTTTTAAAGTCTGTACTTGACTTAAGAATTATGTTTGTGAAATTTGGGCCGGTTCGTTGTATCAAAAATATTTGGTTGTTTTTGTGGTGCCTTTTTTGGGTGGTTGTGGAGTGGAGGTGCTTCCATAGCATGCTCTTACGTGATTCATCCATGCAAATTAAATTTAAGTTGTAATATCCAAAGTCTCCTTAATCACGTTGAAAGTTAACCAGGGAATGAACTAGAAATCTCCCATTGCTACGGATGGAGAATACCTAAAATACAGCTTTGAGAATGCTGGCATATCTACTCATTGTAGTTCGCTGCATTTGAACATTGCGGTAAACATTATTGCACTGACGTTACAGAGAAGTTCCATCCAAAACAAGTGACTCGGTCATTAGAAACAAAGAGCATATCTTGGTCAGATTGTTTTTTCAGTGGCAGAAATATCTAGGAATGAGAGTCTTAATTGTTCTTTCTTTAGCACTATAATTTTGCACGAAAATGTTTTTCAAACACGTCTGCTAATTTTGCCTTGTTTCTCGTGAAGACGGATAAAGATCACGCAAACAGTATGTCTGTCAATAAGACCGAGCGTGTCTGACAATAAGACCGAGCGTGTCTCTCAATAAGACCAAGCATGTCTGTCAATAAGACCGAGCATGTCTGTCAATAAGACCGAACATGTCTGTCAATAAGACCGAGCATCATATCTGGTGTTGCTTTTCTTTAATTTCACTTACCTGAGGTACAATTCCTTCCGTTTTTTCCCAGCTTAAAGCCAAAGGTGCATTCACATATCCTCGTCTTTCCGTTGGATATACAAATATGCTCACACTCGTCATGCAGGTTGAAACACGGTCCTGAAATATAATTTAAACTAAACAATAATAGGAGAGTTAATGTTGTGAAAGGTATTAAACAAAAGTGTTACGCGGAACCTCGTGTTCACCTTTCTTCTTGTGCCGATATATTCCCTCCATCCACCACATGTAACTTGAAAAACCCACAAGGCATAACTTTAACGTTGACGATGCCATAGGCAGAGACACAAAGGTAATACCTATATCGCACCATGTTTACTCGGGTGGGACGTAAGTAATTTGTTTCTACTCATAATGTCGGATGCAAATTGATTTATTGACTTTCCTGTAGTCGCGTTACTAAAATGAAAATAGTATTATAGCATCACTAGCCACAGTGATGTGTTCATAATTGCAACAGTAATGTATTAACATTGCGAATATAAATGAAATGAAAAATAAAACACTTTCGTAAAAGATGCCTAAATCATTATTTTTTTAAAATGCTTTTCTTTTGAGTAGTGAATATTTTAACAGATCTGGACCACAGTAAAATTTAACAAAATTATTTTTACAAAATGCGCTCCTTCGAACAAGCACAGTAAGTAAATAGTCAATTACCTTGATCACTCACCAATTCTCTAACTGTCAATACATTCACTACTCAACAAATACAAAATCACTAGCACTACACTGAATCAAACAGTTGAATTATAACTGCGCAACCAAATCTTGATACATAATTCTAAAAGCGCAGGATCGGTCAGAATAAGACAATTATTAAAGCTGCGTTGAGCACAGTGAAGTGAATATGTAACATCGTCTGCTAGTGTACTAATATTACAAGTAATTATAAAGTGAAAGTAACTGGGACTGCATGTAATTGGGCCGAATGCCTTTAGTCAAAGGGAGTATGGCATCAAATCTTCGCTCAGTGACTTGAATTGATATTGCTTCAATTACATAGCACGTGAAACAGCGGTGCATCTTAAATCTCTAGAGAACAGTTTCACTTGCCATGTAATTGAGTTGGTTAGGCGACATTCCGGATGATTCGACGTAAGAAACCTGCGGCGACAACATTCACAATTCACTGTATAAAGGGATGATCCTTCCTTGGAGCGTGGTGGTGGGGTGATCAGATATGCCCCCCTCCCACCGATTGACAGACTACATAGAGAGCTGGTGGGCTTTTGATAGAATCTATGATAAAGGTCAAAGATTAAATATGTTGCTTGTTTTCACATCTATACAAATATTTGAAATATTTACCGATCAAAAATAATGGTACAAAACTACATAGTATTGATTTTAACAGGTTTCAAATAGGTGATACACATGTTTCACTTGTTTAGTACGAAATCAACAATGGCATTATAAAGATACAATGCCTATTTGCTTACAAGTTTCGACTGCATAAAAGTGTGGTCAAAGTCAGTTGTGTTACAAAGTAACATACAAGAAAACATAAATGCTAATTTGTTGATTTCACACATCAAAAATATATCCTGCAATATTTAATAATGCTGATTTACAGATTACTGTTAATGATGAAAACATTGCAACAGGCATCATCAGCGCTAAGTAACAAGATGGCTAAGACGACGCAGAATGAGGAAGGAATACATTAACAGTTGAATATGAGATCTCATAAATTTTGCAAGCTAAATCTACAATAATAAAAAAAGAATTCGAATTTATATCTAGAAAAATAAATCTATTTAAAACAACATATGGTCTCTCAGCACATGATGTAGCTGTTTTGATTCAACAATAGGGATGGCCAAATTTGACATTAATGTAAAATCATTATACGTTTGAGAGACTTAATAAAACGCTGCAGATTGTTGAAAATGCAAAGTTTTTGTTTTAGACGTTCGTCCTGTTGACTTGGTGATAATACATTAAGACAACTTATCAAGCATACATTATTTTTTGGGATGTTTTAATACCGTTTTTATTCACTGGTAAAGAAGAGTATTTAAGACATTTAAGATGAGCTTTGCGAATTCTGTCATATGCGTTGTTTACACTTCTGATTATAAGTGCAAAGAACAAGCCCACTAAGGCCAAAACAACTACATTTACATGTTCAGCTAAGAAAGAAACAATCTGACCAGTAAAATTAAACAACCAAATTACCACACTATCGATAACTCCCGATATAGATGATGATGCTCGTTTGACTAACTGAAACGGATAATTTGGTTGAATCTCATTCTTTGCTGAAGTCATATTTGCTTTTCAGCAATCTATTTATCATACATTTCTACATCAGAGCTCATATATACAATTGTGGAATTGACAACTGCTACAGTATTTGTATAACCCAATAATTTGTTTCCTCTTTTTTTACCCCAGGCGGAAGTTTTTCAGGTTGTTTTTTTCATGGTAATAATCCATAATATTTTTCGCTTCTAATACTTGGTGGCCAAACGGTTCATTTGTGTATGTTGTGGACATCTCAGTGTCATTATAGATTTGCATTGTTTGTCTGATTGTAACTGTCGTGTCTAGTGGGTATTTAGGTTGTAGTGTCTAGTGGGTATTCAGGTTGTTGTGTCTAGTGGGTATTTAGGTTGGTGTGTCTAGTGGGTATTTAGGTTTTTATGTCTAGTGGGTATTTAGGTTGTTGTGTCTAGTGGGTATTTAGGTTGTTGTGTCTAGTGGGTATTTAGGTTGTTGTGTCTAGTGGGTATTTAGGTTGTTGTGTCTAGTGGGTATTTAGGTTTTTATGTCTAGTGGGTATTTAGGTTGTTGTGTCTAGTGGGTATTTAGGTTGTTGTGTCTAGTGGGTATTTAGGTTGTTGTGTCTAGTGGGTATTTAGGTTGTTGTGTCTAGTGGGTATTTAGGTTGTTGTGTCTAGTGGGTATTTAGGTTGTTGTGTCAAGTTGGTATTTAGGTTGTTGTGTCTAGTTGGTATTTAGGTTGTTTGTGCCTAGTAGGTGTTTAGACTGTGGTTGCTTTGCGCAGGATCTGCAGATTCTTGTAAAATAAGAAGTGCATCTCCTGAATATTCAGAGTTCAAAACTTGGTATCTGCCTAATATTTTAGCTCTTTTTTTTCCAAATACTATCCCTTGATAGTTTATATACGGATCCAATTTGTATTGTCTTTTCGACCAAACTATTTCTTTAGGTTATTTGTCTTTCAAATTTTAATTCTGCGTTCATCTGTATCATAAAAACATAACGAGTTGTCTTCAGTTCGTACAAAATGTATAATCAACTGATGCCGTAGTTCATCGATTTTAAAACCATACATATTGTCTCTTTTGTAGCTATTATATTTTTCTGTTTTAAGAGTTTCCTGAGGGACTGGAAATCCTCCCGTTTAGATGCTGATTTCATCCTCATATGATTTCATATTTTTGATGTGTTCATAGTAATCTCTCCTGTAATCTTCAGTACTTTCATACTATTCAAACTCTTGACTACCACTTTCGACCATTTGCATGATTTAAAAAGAGAATATGTTATTGTTGAGCAATGAAGAAAGCAGAACTGGAAAAGAATGGTGGGATTTGTTATTAAAGAAAATATCTTAATAACTCTATTTACACATAAATTGAAGAGTAGAAACAGTATTTGATCATGACAATTACAAATGGAATATATACAGAGATAACTAATAAACATCTAATTGAAAAAAGAGTTGTAAAATATGGACTAGAAACAAAGCAACAATACATATATAATCTTCATCAATGCTAGAGGTACTAAAGTGTCCTGATTTTTATTTGATGTTGTAATTTATTGTATGACATCTTTAATTAGCAGAATTCTTCCAATTAACCACTTAGTTTACAAAAAGAACTAAGATATCATTACATGACTTCAAACGGAATTATATACTTCATCTGATTTGTGTGATTCAAATGGAATTATATACTTCAACTAATTTGTGTGATTCAAATGGAATTATATACTTCAACTAATTTGTGTGATTCAAATGGCATTAAATACTTCAACTAATTTGTGTGATTCAAATAGCATTAAATCTATCCTGCACTGCGTATTAGTTTAATAACTTTCAAACATAATAATTTCAAAGGGCCAAATGAAAGTAGATAGGAAATAGAACATTCTGGAAAATGCCTCATAAATTTGTACTGGTTGTATTGTTGTTTATGCATTGTACCTTGAGCTACAACTGTTATTACAAGCGTAGGTGCTTATCATCCATTATTCGCGATAATGAAGAAGAGAATAGATAATACTGTTCAAGATGTCATCAATAATGAAGCTACCAATGTTGAATAATTAAATTTTTCACTGTGCTCCATTATCTCATTTTCAGAATAAATTTTTTATCATGCTTTGATCTGATTTCACTGGTAATAGCATACCTAATATTTGACCAATTAAACATGTTTTATTGATCATGATTAGCCAAATCAAATGACGAAGATCTAATGAAATAACAAATGTTTAAATCATAGTCATTAACACCTTCGTGTTTTGCAAAGTTTAGGAATTAACGGTAAAATCAATTGATGGGACAAAAGGCGTTTTTATAACGTCATATCTGATCAGATATTATCTTTCAGTGCGGAGAAAATTATCTTTCT
Organism: Margaritifera margaritifera; assembly: GCA_029931535.1. Lineage (NCBI taxonomy): Eukaryota > Metazoa > Mollusca > Bivalvia > Unionida > Margaritiferidae > Margaritifera > Margaritifera margaritifera. The sequence goes on along the minus strand of JAQPZY010001335.1, from coordinate 712,329 downwards.
TGTTGTTTGAATTATTATACATTTTACATCATTGTTGTATTTTTTTATATATCATTTTTCATACATTAGTTATAGTCCTCTGTTTTCATCTCTCCATTTCCTCATGTACTCTTTAATTGTATTTCGCCATTGACTATCTATATTTCGGCATGGTATGCAATAACCACCAATAAGCTCAGCTCTGAATTTATATTCTCCATACATAGGACATGTGTTGAAAACCATCTCTTAAATTTAAGTAATCACGGAACATTAAACTCTGTTCTTATAGTAGACTACTGCATGCATTTGAAAAAGCTACTTAAGTTTACAATATGTCCCCAACTAAACAGGGGTTCTGAACAAGTTGTACAGCTAAAAAGTCCAGTTTTATTTAGTCACATCACAACTGACTATCCCGTAGCAGATGGACCAATAATCAACGCATTAGTATTTATATTCCAAAGGACTACATCCCTGCAATAAAAAGGAAGCTAGAGGTAAATGTTACAATAAAAATACAACACGGCAACATGACATTGCGGACCCTGTGTAAAGCACAACGTCTACAGAGTCAGTAAAATAAGTTACCACACCAATATCTAAGCGGTAAATTTAGTACATCAAAATGAGCGAAAAAGTATGTCAGTGGTATGGTTTTAATTTATTTGAGTATTTGCCTGTTTAAAATGTTATTCATTATGACTTTGCTTCTGAGACTGTTAATGGTTATTTGAAGACATTACAGACTGCTATAATTAACAGATTGAATATCGACATAAAAGATACAGATGGATAAATAATAGATTCCCACTGTGTGTCTGTAAATACCTTTTGGTGCTAAGGAAAAAATAAAATGATGTCAACAATTGCGACATTTTTAAGAGATTCTAGTGACTTATGCTTCAATATCATATAAAACGCACCAGCAACTTTGCAAAGGCAGACAATAGAGAACGGTATCACATTAGGTCAATTAATTAACAACGGCTTAAATTTGAAAACCAACCGTATGACAAATCTGGAAATCCAGCAAAATCGACCGAAGCAACTATAAACAGTTTGTGCTAATACGTGCTGATATTCAAACACGCAAGGCTTTGAAGAAAAATAATTTTTAAAGATATCAAAGCATGGAAAGAACATACTGGCAATAAGTTACCAGCTAATGAGTAGAGTGGTGCGGAAAGAGCTAACACAATCTCAGAGCCATGATAAAAATAAATTGATGAGAACAGAAACCATGTATTAGATTGCACAATAACACAAAGCTGTATCTATTGTCGTTCGTGTCTCCCAAGCTGCAAGGGGAAGAGCAGTTGAGTTACATAACATCCGTCAGTATTTACAGCTGATTCAACAAAGGATAACTAGTGTGACAGATGCTGAAAGTCTTCGACGCTACACTATATTTTGTAATGAATACAAAAATCACACACTTATTAGTAATGCAGGTGTTAATAATATTTACACTAACAATAATTGTATCTGGCTTGATTTGAGACATACACATGTTAACAGATTGCATTGTACTGGTCATCAGTTAACTAGTGTGCAATAAGTAGCCATCGGTAGATTAACAGGAAATAAACGTGAATGCTCACAAAATGTTTTTATTTCTTCTTCAGATATTCATGTAATCATTTAAATAGTCAATTACATTCTTTTATTTATTGCTAAATAGAGCGGCGTATGCATGAGAGCAGTCTTTAGTTACTTTTAAAATGATGATGTGTGGAGAGACAAACTGTGGAAAGACGATGTTTGCATTTACTGTGATAGAGACTGAATTCAGAAACTGTATCGATTACATCGCTAGCATCTGTTCACCTTTTCTGTGCAACAAGACTTACAATAGAAAATGATTACTCCATGATGAAAAGATGACCGTGATAGACTCTGAGGATTAATTAGGGAAGTCGTTAGAGTTACTGGTTGATTAGTACCAAGAAACCAGTTCTTTGTTATTGAATGATGGCTGTGCAAATTTTGATAACGCATGACATTATTAAATATATCCATCCGTTATTGTACATAAGTACAACTGTTTTATAATACTTATAAAGGAAATACCCACTTTTTGGATTGTCTTATACAGCAAGGACAAAAAGATGTTAGAACGTAAATATGAAGGCATACATGTTATTCCATACAAAATGGAAGCGGAAATTGATACCTTTCGTGAATTTCCCTTTGAAAACTTAAGTGTCAGTAAGGCAAGGTATTTATGTTGTCATCCAAATAAGAAAGGAAAAAAAAAACCCTTTGTTGCTATGCATAGACTAAGCAACATTATTTATTTTGATCATGTATATCTCATAATTCAATGATCTGAATACATTAATTTCCTAGCATTTCCTGTGATTTAATAGCACTCGGTGTTCATTTCGATTACTAAACTACGTTTAATCAAACTTATTTTGATTCATTTACAAACTTTCTTTTCATGTAATAAGGCATCGCCTATCTATAAAAACTGTTTGAATTTACTTATATATGGTCACTGTCGATGTTTGTCAAAAGCTTTAATTCTGCGCTCCATACATTTAATTTGCATCATATGCTAGCCCTGTTGAGCTGTAATACTGATTAGGGCCTGGTTTAACATTCCTAAATTAGTATATATATATATATATATATATATATATATATATATATATATATATATATATATATATATATATATATATAAATGTCACATAGTATCAAAGGATCTTTCATTACATAATAGTCGCGTAGATATCCAATATGTTTAAAGGTTAAAATATTCCAAGACATCCTGAATGTACTAATGCTCGTCATTTGATATGTTTGAATTGTGTAAACTTAGATAGCATTTGTCTACTGGGGGTATGACTGTTTCGTCAAACATTTCACAATAATACATGTATTCGTACGCGTAACTGGCTTTTGTTCAATATTTAGTTGACATATTTGTAAACTATTTCAAGATTTCTGTGAACTTTCATTACTGAAACCGTTAGAGAACTGTTCCATATGTTGTCCCATGAATCTAAAGCTATCAAAACCTTTAGCCAGCTGTTCTATATATTGTCATATGGATCTAAAGCTATCAATACCTTTAGCCAGCTGTTCTATATAGTGTCCCATGAATCAAAAGCTGTTCTATATATTGTCCCATTAATCTAAAGCTGTTCTAAATATTGTCCCATGAATCTAAAGCGATCAATACCTTTAGCCAGCTGTTCTGTATAATGTCCCATGAATCTAAAGCTATCAATACCTTGAGCCAACTGTTCTGTATATTGTCCCATGAATCAATACCTTTAGCCAGCTGTTCTGTATAATGTCCCATGAATCGAATCTAAAGCTATCAATACCTTTAGCCAGCTGTTCTGTATATTGTCCCATGAATCTAAATCTATCAAAACCGGTTTGTCCTGTTTAAAGTTATTTATTTTCCTTCTTTCGTGAACATATCAACCATGAAATCCTTACCGTATGATATATATTTTTCATCATTATTCTGTACGATTTTTATCTATATTTTTCTGAATTGCTTTTAGGCAATGTCTTGATGAACAGATGACTGTCATAGCCGTAATGTCATGAATGAACGATGGGATTCATTTTGGGTATTTATAATAATAATTGCATTCATTATGTTCTGGAAAGTGATTGTGAACGCGAAGTTTGCGAACCTGAACTTCATTATCATTCACCTATTATTCGTTGAAACTTGTGTTTTTGGAAGAAAAAAAAAAAAAAAAAAACACGCAGTGGGATAAAAAAAGTTATAACATAACAAATTAAAATATTCTCTCTTAAAAATTAAATATAGATTTCAAAGGAATGAACATCATGACGGCATATAATAAAATCAATAACTGTATATATATATATATATATATATATATATATATATATATATATATATATATAGAGAGAGAGAGAGAGAGAGAGAGAGAGAGAGAGAGAGAGAGAGAGAGAGAAAGAGGGAAAATTTTTACAACAGTTTATTGTTAAAATACTTTTGTAGCTTTTATAAACATCTGAATATGCTGGAATACTGCGGCTGGATTGTCGTTACTAGAACAAAAGTTAAATGGTACTCAAGCTTAAGCATTTGATCTGAATAATTAGGACATAGAATTATTAGGACAATGGATAATTAGAACAATGAATAATTAGGACAATGAATAATTAGGACAATGAAGTAAAAAATATCCAACTGTTTCGTGCCACGACACGTGCAAGGTGGAAATGTTAAAAGCTTAAAATGATACAGATCAAATCAAAAAGATCTTAAAAATTGTCGAAGTTTTTTAGGGTATAATAGCAAGTAAATAATTGCCACTAATTGTTATTTGGCCCACTTTATTATTTAACATCAAAGCTTTTTCAAAAGCTGAAATAGATGATACGTGTACTATTACGACATTAAGATCGTTCCACTGTGCAAGTGTCCACAAAAAAAGATTGTTTAGAAATCTTTCATCTCACATTTTATAAAAGTAGGTGCATGCATGGCTGAGATATTTTTTTGGGAAGTGGGATTTAAAGGGGTAACATTTCGTTCAAGAATTCAGGTGCAACAGACGGAATATAACTATCCAACACACTGCATGCATATTCTAGCATTGGTCGTATACAAAACACATATAATTTACATAAAGTTTCCTGCTTCAAAGAGTATTTTGATTTTCTTAAGTTACTGAGTTTTGCAGAAACTTCTTTTGATAACATGATCTATTGATATGATCTATATTGAACTGACCACTTGCGATTAGAAGACAAAATCTTAATTCTAACCGCCGTAAAATATATACTCATTTAAAGATTTGTGAAATGCACTAGTGATCATTCTGTTTAAATTTGGTGTAGTCATCCTTTTAATCCTTATATAGTCTGAAAGTGTATTAAAGAAGGTTGTATTTTACTCACGTGTTTATCATTAGTGAATCAAGCATCGTGGTCTTTATGTTAATTGATTGAGTAGAAATAATTCAATGTATATTTAACTATGTTGCATGTGTACGTGTGATGTTAGGTATTTGATATTTGACCTTTATGATACATTTTATCAAAACCCCATTTGCTTTGTCTGGTCTGTTAATCCCTGGAGCCAGGTATCTCAGGGAGTTTTACGTGCACCTCGCCGCTTCCAGGGACATGATTTGTCGCTTTTCGCAAGGCGAACTGGGAGAGTTGGAGCCGCAGGTTTCTGTTGTCTAGTCAGTTATGTCGGTATATTTTTGAATCACTGCAGTAACGTGGCATGTGAAACTGTTCTGGAACGATTTAAAGTGCACAGCAGAGTCACATGTCATGTAACTGAACTAGCACTTAACATTACTTGTATACTAGCATACTAGCAGATGATATATGGTGTTTAAGATGTGTATAAATATTGTGTAGTGTTTTTAAAGTTTTGACATTTCGTCCAGTGTTTTGCTGATGCTTTTTATGTGACTGTGCCTAGTAGTTAAATTTTAACAATTTCGTTCAGTGCTCGTACACGATTCAGGTATAGTAGTGAGTATATGGATAGTTCTGGAATTGTTTTTTTTCTCAGTGTGATCAGTTATATATTTCTTGCGCGTGAGTAAATATTATAATATATTCATTTTAAACTATGGTCTAGAATTGTCATAATATTCACCATATTTTTTTACAAAAAAAGAGAAATGTTCCTCGTCTTTTACAATTCCTCAGGAGACTCAATAACGCAAAGGGTCAAGTTAGCAAATGTTGCTTCACTACTCCATAGGCATATAACGAAATCCAGAAATTTAGGGTGCCGATATTATTGCTTGCGGAAATAAATGGTTTCTATTTATGTTTTCTTTAAAAAGATGAAACAAGAAGGATTATTTTGATGGGGTTACCATGCAATAAACCCGGTCACTATTCCTGATAGAATGGCAAATTAATGCTTTAGTTTTCTATCACAAGTAGACATAATCTTTAGGAATTGCATTTCCTTCATCACATGAAAAATCCCTTGTCATAGTCCTCTTAAATGTATCTCTACTGATACTACAAATAAAAAAAAGGAAAAACCCAGGAACAAACTATCTTTTCCAGCTGTGCATGAGGTTTTAATAACTGGAAATGTTGGATCCTCTTCACTGTATAAATACCTTAAATGGATGTATTAATCAAGAAAACGATTAAAGTGATTCAACAATTTATGTAATATAGGATAATAAAAAAATACTTTACTATTTACCTGTTTCATTTTGACGAGCATTTTCATCAAAAACCTTAAGAGTTGAAATACTTCCTGCGTCAAGGAATACACCAGAGGTTGTACTTGACTCAGTATCTATTGAATATGATATTATCAATGTTCCGTCTGCATCTTCGGCAGTCACCAGCAAGTGTCCCTAAAACAAAGACCAGGTGGAGCTTAGAACAACACTTTCTCACTAAAAATATAAACCGGAAACCCAGCTAGTCAGATCTTCAAAGAATTTAAAAGTGACCCCCCCAAAAAAAGACTTTCTAAAGAATATATTCCCATTTTATTTAGCAACAAACAAAATCTAAATGATATGTGCAAAAATTAAGTTCCTCAATATAATTTGTATTATTATTATTATTATTATTATTATTATTATTATTATTATTATTATATCCTAATGGCGATCTGCATTATTCCAAACTATTCGCTAATTAAGCTTTGGACATTTACCCTGTATATTTCCATTTTTTCCAGAGTTCTATCTGTTGAAAGGAAATAGTTGAGGTCGGAGCCGTAAAGTTTGCAGGAGTATACATAGTTGATGCCTACAGGTGTGATGTCCAGGAAATAGATCCTACAATTAAAATATTTAAAAAAAACGAAATGCTCACATAAAGTTAGCTACAGTTATTTAAATGTTTTCCAAAAGCATCTTGTGCGTGGCAATATCCAGTTAGCACATATTTATGAGTAGAGAAAACACACGGAGAGCTTTCGTTTGATATTTAATACAAATCTGGCCTAATTATACCATGTGGTGAATTAAAACTGTCGGGGTTAAGCCTCTAATTGACTACATATACATAGAACAATTAAAAGCAGCAAGGAATCAAATGTATAATAAATACAAAGTAGTTAAGAATTCTTACTACTATACCTAAGTTTCCTTTGCATTTTGGTGGTAAGTGTTTTAAATGTGTGTGTGTGTGTGTGAGAGAGAGAGAGAGAGAGAGGGAGAGAGGGAGAGAGAGAAGAAATAGGTACAGCTCAGCAAAATGAATAATTATGCAAAAGACTGGACCGGTGACCCTTAACGAAAATACCACTGAAACTTGTATTAGATAATTCTAAAAGAAATTAAAGCTATGTTTTTTGCTAGTCGAAGACTTGAACTTATGATCCGGAAATACATACATATTAATCATTTGTATTGCAAGCTCTTACTAAAGTGCAAATGATGAATAGAATGGCACCAAAAACAAAATTTTCCTCGAATTTGTAATTATGAAACAAATTAGAAAGTTATCAGTGCGAAGCGTCTACTTGTTAGGGATGTCGACGAGGTTTCAGCTGTATTTAGCTGGGACATCTAATGGTTACCTTTATACTCAGCCAATCCGAATTGCAAAACTTTCATTATTTATTCATCAGGTAGACTTGGAGTTTCCGCTATATATTGACCTTATTTATAATTATTAAAGTCAAAAGTCGATAGACATAAAAAATACAGATTGTCCACGTGTATTTTGTTGAAAATGAAGAAAGGAAGGAAGTCAGAAAGCAACAGAAAACTAATTGATAGCTAATTAAATGTAGCATGTACATGAAACCTATTAGAAGGAGTACCTATGACATATCAGACCTGGAGACTATATATGCAACACATTTTATAGCTGCCATTAAGGTACACAAAAAGTTAAAAGTGGAAAGTTAAAAAGGCAAAATGATTGAAGGCAGCAAGGAATTATTGGAACCGTTTATGATGCAAATTAAAATGGTAGTTTAATAAAAGGCATACAAATAAGTTGCCTATTTAGAACACCTATATCAGACATTGTGACCAAGAGCTGAAGTGTTCTAGATACCATTAAAGTGTTTCTTTTCTCCAGTCTAATTAGGTAGACAAGTACAGGTTTCTGTCACAAAAGCTAAGATTGCAGGAGGGCTTGTTAGTAAAAAAATTCATGTCAACTTTCATCGAAATTATTTTTGCCATAATTAGACGAACTAGTTATATGAGATGACATTTCTTATTACCTTTCATCATGTTGATCTAATCATCTATTTCGTAAAAAGTGGTCTAATAGTTGTTGAGGAAAATTGAAGTTATCAAATTCTGTTTGCTTTCGAACCAAAACAATTTCGATAAATATCTCGCAAAGCACAAGGTTCACAGAGGTGGCATACAAACCTACTTCTAAAGTAATGTATCAAGCTTGTAAATTCTTCTTTGTGTAAAAGTATCGCGAAGGTGTCTGAAGAATACTTTTCAAACGGCGAAGTAATAACCAAGTCATGTGTCTGACGTGCATCTTAGGCAACTATATAAACCAAGTATTTCATATGACACCTGACATTTTAGAGGAAGAATTGCAACATAAACTATTTTAAACGGAGCTTGAAGCCGTTTTGAGCTTTCAAGAAGACTTTCGACCAAACGTTCATTTCAAACTGTCATATACAGCTATTTGGTATATATTCGAAATAATGACGGGAACCATGCTGCAAACTAATTAAACTAAGGATCTTTATGGAAAATGATGAGGGATCGGGGAGAAACAATATCTACTGACTCACCTCTTTTCATACGGATCATATGTGAGTGATTTAGGATCCACTAAGTCTACCGAGTTCAGGATTACCTTATGGTTACTGCCGTCAAAATTGCAAGATACGATTGCGCTTCCGTTCCTGTCTGATATCCAATATAGCCGTATGGGAAGTTCAACAAATAAATGTATAATGACATTTTTATTTCGCTTAAATATGTAATTACGATATAATTTGAATATTAGTTACAATATCATAAAACTATTTGGAAACAATCAAATCACGAACATTAAAATACGCTGCTCTAAGGAATTCTTCAGCTAATTTTAATGAATAATCATAAATAATTATTAACTCAAGAAAATAAAATGAGAAAATATATACACGCCTACAGTTGTACATTCGCGTGGGTCTTTCAGACATCATACTGATATATTTTAAACGTATTGCCATGATACTAGTCAAATTATTAATCGTATACAAATTACGACAGTCACTCACCATTTGCGCCAGGCTTTCCACATTGAAAGGTTCACTTGTTAACGTGTACATGCATTTGTTTAAGACAAAATTATCGATATAGCGATTCCGGTTTCCAAGGTTAAATAGTTTCAATGATATAAGTATTTAGTGTATCTGCATGTAAAAAGTACGACTATAGGAATGTTTAAATATCCTACCGTTCATGCTGCAGAATCAGAATATCACGTGGTGTATTAAGACCTTCTAGAAAAACTTCCGCTGTGTAAGTCTTTATACCCAGTCTCCAAATTTTGCCCGTATCCCTCTCACTCCAGTAAACTTGACGGTCGAAACTATCCCAGGCCAGGCCTTAAAATACAAATGGAAATATAACCATTCTTGTTACCGTTGTTTCTGGGGAGCCTTTACTCCCGCATACATGTCAATACATTTTTCATACTCGATTCATCAATTAAGAGTGTGGGAATAATTGCATTGAAAACTCTCTCTATCTCTCTCTTTGACACACATTTGACAATTTGTATTATGCAGAATGTACAGGGCAAGTGTCTCCATTGATAACTGAGTGTCAATCGCATTAAATCCCCACAGATTTACAATTGTGTCTTCCATACTTAGAACCTAGACAATAGTACCGCAAACGGTACATCAGACGCCCACCGTCTGTCTTATCAGGAGTCGTGGTGACCTTAATCTTTACCTATTATTACTGAATTCATCAGGCTTCAAGGACAACTTTGCTGTGAAGTTTGGTGCAGGTATATTCAGTAGAACTCAAGCTATGTTGCAAAAAGTGTATTCCTTTTGTTACATGGCAGTGATCTTCACTTTGACTTTCAGATGTAAACGTAATCTATAGGCTTGTTGGTATCATCAAGGGCAACACACGATCTATGAGTTTTAATGAAGGTACGTTTAGTAGAACGACAATTACTGCACAGGAATCATTATACTTTCTCACACGATGGTAACCTTAACCTAAATATATTCGGCTGCTCACGTCAATAGACGTCTTTATATCTCATACCCATCTACAAAGCGTGGTAAATGTATGTTCAGACATATACAGCGTAGTATATGTTATTGCATTGAAACAATCATTCTTTGATTGGCCACAATGACCTTGATTATGATCCTTTTGACCCCTAAACATATAGGTCTTATTTCTTGTTTTTTTTTTTTTTTTGGTCTCAAGCAGAGCAACATGTCTACGGTGATGATAAGCGAAGGCGATTGTTATTGCATGGAATTTAATTCGTTTCGATCGATCACAGTCAGCTTGACATTTCACCTTTTGAGTCCCGATTTAACGAAGGATATTAACAATTGAGTTAAAACCCTATTTCCAGTGGGTAAAAACATCCTTGCAAATAATACTATAGTTGTGTATTTCGCAAATACAATAGTTTTTGGAGTACAAAGAATCAACGTTTTTAAATTTTGGGGAAAAAATATTAACATTCTACTTGCATTAAATAATTAAGCCCCAAAACCAATATGAAATAATAAAGCACTCTAGATGTATTTTATTCGTCGTTTAATTATCTAAGAGGATTAACGGCGAGTAAATAACCTCCTCAAATGAAATGATGTCGCAATAATGAAATAATACATATTTCTTTTTTTTTCATGTACAGCAACTGACCTGTTAAGTTGATGAAGTGATGAAGTATGTGAAGCAGAAATCAAGATATCGCACGTAAATCAAATTGTTAACATACGGACAGACGGTCGGACATGACCATACCATTATACGCTCTGCAATGCAGTTCATAATCATATTTGTCTTTTAATCTCCTGCTGTCTTGACAAATCTTGTTGCAACAGCAAAATGGGAAACACACAATATTGAACAGAATTAAATTAAATTTATTTTTAAAACAAAATATTAATTTACTAAATGAATTGTAACATTACCGCTGATTATTCCAGATTGTTCAGTCAGTTGATGCAATTCGGTACTATCGACCCTTGCCCGGTATATAGCCGTATCGTTGGCGATTACAATCTGCCTCTGATCAGTATCCAAAACCATGTATTTAGTACCACTGGTTTTCAGTACACACTTGGGATCGTAGGAAAAATGCGTTACAACCCGAATGTCCACGATACAAATACTGCTTATATTACTGAACATCACACCACGATGAAAGTACTCGTTATTCACTGAAAATTAATGAAAGCAAAGACTTTTAGGATGAACATAATATGAGGTTTAAAAAACATCAAATTATTTATCATACAAAGTGTGTGTTTCTTAATTTTAGATCGTAATTAATCTGCACGACACATTCGAATGGCATTATTAAGACTAACAAACATAATATGAAATCAAATGAAACTAAAAGACCTGCATCCGCAACATTACTCATCAGACGAAATGAGATAGCGCTGTCATGTTAGGAGCGGTAAAAGAGAATTTTCATTTGGATAGACGCATACAATGGCACAGCATTAATCAATGGCCGAAACTCTATGGCATACAAACATCAAGCAGTACATCCCTGTTCTGTCTGATGCGTCCTGTACTTTTTACCTTGAGTAAGGTACTTTTGTTTAATTTTGGAAATAAAGAACAATTATTTAATTCAGTAATATTATGAATAAATAAATATATATGTTGGTCTTGGAGGCAAATGCGACAGAAAAGATGAAAAGTATATGTTAGGACAAACTTTCATAAAATATGACATAAATCGGCAACTCTACTTAGTATATTTACCTGCACATGTTTTCATGTCTTTATTAAGGGTGTATCCATCTTTACAACGGCAGATGGGGCCATCTTTTTCCGTCACACAGATCTGTTCGCATCCGTAGTTCAGGCAGTGCACTACAGTTTTACATACAAAATGAATGATTCAAGGTTATATCTTAAAACACAATTTCCTGCACTAAACCATTTAAATGTATGACCGGAGAGAGAGAGAGAGAGAGAGAGAGAGAGAGACAGACAGACAGACAGACAGACAGACAGAGAGACAGACAGACATACAGACGGACAGAGAGAGACAGACAGACAGACAGATCTATGGGAAACTGGAACTAATGAAAGCACGATTAGATAAACCCAGACAAAATACTCGACAGTGCAACCGACAGGCCAAAAGACAGACAGACAAACCTGTTGCATATGTGGGCTGTGCGTCAGGATGAAAGACAGTTATTCCATCGTAGGTTTCGCCTTTTGTAGACAAACTCTTATGCAACTTCTCCCCATTAGTTTTATTGAAGAAATAAAGCTTATCATCATATATATCGGTCACATACAAATAATCCTGAAAATAAAATGAAGCGTTATTTGAAATAATTGCATGTACTAAAGTGCACGCAATGTATACTATCATTCTTCGGTTCCAAAGAAAAAAGAAGTCGAATGCAGTGAAAAGACCAAATATTTAAAAAACAAAACAAATTCTCTCTTTGAAGGGAAACTTACAAATCCGAAAATTCATGCTCAACGTTATTTGCACATAAGATTGAGAGACAATACTGAAAAAATCAAAGTATTTGTTAAGTAAATGAATCTGTAATTCTGTAGACTCCAGCAATGAATATGTCAAAACCAGAAACAACACGATTTTATCTAAATGAGAAACATAAAGAAATTATATTTTTCTCCGACAAATCGATTTTATTCAAAGAAAATTAAATTTATTTCTTTTTGCAACATATATAATTACTGTAAGTTTAAGATTGTATGCAGATGAAAAAATAATTATTACAGGTCTGATATATTTATAAATTATATTTTTGATAGAGAATGAAAAGATGTTATTTCTAATCCTTCAGGTGGCAACGAGAAGATTTCAAGACAAAGATACTATGGATACAATCAAAAATGAGCTGTCAGCCTAAAAATGTGTGATATCCAGCTGCTTACAATCATCAACACTCTAAACTTGACGATTATGTTTTCACATATTGTGAGATTTGTGCAACCATATAAATTAACAATATACTCAGAAAATATCAGTTTCGTATACCTTGTAAACAGCGATATCAAAGAAGCTGTTGTAGGTTTTCCTGAGCAAGATTTGTCTATACCTGCCCTCATATGTAGCGGTTTCCACTGTACCTCGACCGGCGTCGAGCCAAAAGAGCTGCCGAGACATGTGATCAGCAGCCAGGCTATAGGGCTGCAACAGGTGTGAAGATATCAGGGACTTCCGGTTCCTGCCCGATAAACTGGACACCTCGATCTTGGTGAAAGTTCCAATATCACTCCAAAAGAGTAGGCTGTTACATAAAGGGATAAGCTTCGTTTAGACTTCGTTAAATTGCGTCTGCTTCCTATGAAAGCCCAATTCTAAAACTCTTTTTCAAAATTATTTTCTTGAAGCAAACCATCAATATTCGCATAGTCAGTTAGTAGTAATGGGATATACCGTAGCCCTGGTGTGTGATAGTATACAAGTATGTATGTTTGTACATTGTGTGTATAATCCACCCCTTCTCTCTCCTTAAACTTCACAGCTAGGGTTATAGGAATTATAAGGGTGGTAGGGGGTGGTAGGTTTGTTTATAAGGGAATTGTAGGGAAGTTATTGTGGAATCGGGGTAGTAGGAGAATTTAGTCTTGTTTATAAGGAGTTTCACTTCTATTTCATCTCCCTTCTTTTACATCCTACCCTTTGTGTACTAGTATATAAGCGTGTTTGTGTGAATATTCCTACTTTTTTGTTGGTTAGTAGGTGTAAGTGCTGGTCAGTAGATGACTGGGTATTAGTCAGTCCAAACAGTTTATCGGTTAGTAAATGTAGATTTAGCATTACATTACCCTTTGGAGACCATACTCTTTTCCTTGAAGTCATACAGTTCCACAGAGTCTATGTAGTGGTTAGATGACTGAGTGTTGGTCAGTCCAAACAGCGTATTCTTTAGCAGATGAACTTTTAACATTACATTTCCCGTTAGAGGCCACCATTCTTTCCTTGAGGTCAAACAGTCCCACAAAGTTAAACATATGGACCATTTTTAACATTAGCATTCCCACTGGAGACTATAACATTTTCCATGAAGCAATACAGTTCCATAATGTTAAACCCCATGGACTAATGTAAAATCCTCGTTAGATGTCATAGGGTCATCCTTTTTAATGGTGGCCTAATGTTATTTCCCACTGAGACCATATGGTCGCATTTGCGGCTACAGTATCTTCCATTACTACTTCCGTTCCACCTACATACACATAAATAAATATTTAATGTTTTCGTCATTTATTTCAAAATGTTTTGTTCTCTGCTTCATGCATTTAGCTAATTAATTTATACCCTCAGTTTACAATATATACTTAACAGACACATGACTACAATTTCATGCCGATGTTTGTATGTGTAAAAAGGACCATCTCAAATGCGGAAAGGTAAACTTAAAAATACAATAATGGTCTTAGATATCCCGAGAGTGGCCAGTAACAAGCAAAGAGGACAACAGATTCATACCAGGGCTGGGGAAAAAATCATGTAAATCGTGCGCGTGAGTTGGAAACTGGTTGCTGTTTATGAATCCCGCTTCGCAAGATAGTAGTCGCAATCATTAGAGGGTTTTATTCTATATAAATACAAGCTAACACTATGTGCTTTGCCTTGTGCAGATGATAATATTTCTCTAATAACAATAAAAGAACAAGTTTCTCTGTAGTCCAGATAGGCTTCTTAAAAAAAACCCCATCGCCCCCCCCCCCCCAAAAAAAAAAAAAATTGCTGCGGCTAAACATGGTATACTAGATCTACATCCATCATGTCGGCATAACTAGTTTCTTACATTTGTCACTGAAACAAAATGGAACAATCGGCAAACCTGATTACCTACAACATTGGACGTTAGTTAGATGAAAGAAGAAAGGCGCTGAATCATGAATTGCAATACGATACGAGCTTTTTAAAAAAGGAAAAAAGTTAATGAAGTTTTACTTTCGTTATTTCTCCCTGAATCTAAATACATCACTTTTAGGTTCAAACTGTAGTTACAAATGTAAACGTATGTCGAAATAATAAATGTTGTTATGTAAAACATTGTGAGCTAGCGCCAGCTGACTGCTGTTAGTCTGAGCGATGCTATCTCAAACGTCGACAGGTAATGATTAGCATCGCGTACAATTCCATTTGTTGATTTTGCCAGTGTTTCCATACTGGGCGTTTAAACATGCCCGCGTCGAGGAAGGAGAAATTCCATAGTGAATTAAAAACACAGTAACCCGAATAACTTTTGGGATCTACATTATTATTATGTGGGTAAAGATGCATGCTCTCGAGTAACATTTTTGACAAATGTTCGTAATGTCTGTATGAAAAACTACAAACTAGATCCAGCGCATTATTACAGTCCTCCTGGATTAGCACGTGATGCAGGTGTAAAACTTGAACTTTTGAAGTAATGCTGATGATTGAGAGTGGAATACTTTGAGGGATTAGCAATATATCGTATAGATAATAATGAATCTTACTTTAGAAAAGACGGTTAAATTAGAAATTATAGTGAGTACGAAAGGTCGAGGTTACGGTATTTATTATATACCTTCTACAAACAATATGAAGGTATAGAGGATGTCTCAATACATACCGGGAAAAAAGCATTTGATGATCAACTGATGAACACATTAGATGGATAGAGTAAACTCTGTTCTAAATATCAGACGACTATGATAATGGTTGCTTTTTAGAAATGGATTTGAAGATTCTATAACATTTACATGTTTATTTTAAGGACTATCCCCTACCTCCAGATAAATTCGTCGCAGATGCAAATGATGCATCTCTCTTACTGAAGCAGTTGATTGATGATCATCAGGCTACAAAACTAACTGTACCAAAACCTTTTTGTACATTGACAAACAACGAGAAATATCTTATTCACTATAGAAATCTAAATCGTTATATACATTTTTGTTTGAACAAAACCCGTATTCTACGTAGAAGTGAATGCAAAATTGAGACAAAGATCAGCAAATGATTTTGAGAAAGACATTTTTTTTTCAAATTATTGATCAATCTTGTAGCCCGTAAACAGGTGGAAATTCTTTTAAAAAAGAGCAACAGTTAAAATATGAGCAGATTTAAAAAAAATTTCTCAAATGTCAGAAAGATTTATAATTTGATAGAAGAACAATTATTGACGATTTTAAATGTTAGTCAGTGAAAAAGAAAAATGGATCAAATTATTCAAACATATTTGCCGTGCATTTACAGTGTTGTATCAATGGTTGATGTATGAATTTTGATACAAGTTGAAAACAAAATTGTCATAGAACAAGACTGTCCACGACTGATAACGACTGCTTATGCATTCAACGAAATGAAGGATAAAATCAAGTTCAATGACAC
This sequence comes from Margaritifera margaritifera, assembly GCA_029931535.1. Taxonomy (NCBI): domain Eukaryota; kingdom Metazoa; phylum Mollusca; class Bivalvia; order Unionida; family Margaritiferidae; genus Margaritifera; species Margaritifera margaritifera. The sequence continues at coordinate 695,844 of JAQPZY010001335.1, read as the reverse complement.
TAGTGACTACCAAAATTACAACATAATTGGTTTACCAAAAATTTAAAACAATGTTTATGTTATTTTCAAGGATTAGTTGAATTATATCAGAAATAGAGTACGACGCAAGAGTCAAACATATACTCAAGTTTCATAAACATTCGTTCATTTTGTTATGTTTGTGGATATCTACATCTTCTTCTTTCACTTCTATGTAATCACGTGGTTTTCTTCAAATAGTGTTCATTTGTGTTTTTCTTTGGTGTAAAACACAATAAAAATCCGCGTATTTTCTCTGAAATTCTTATAACAAAGACACCATTTAAACTCGTTTTTGTAAAATCAAGTGTGAGATTTGTTGTATTGGCTACTATGACGATAATTTTCTCCACAGTATGCAGTATGTTGTCATAAAAAGAAGCAATTCATGTATTTATTTGTAATTTCCGATTCAGCATTTAATTTGGAAGAATATAACTGGAGATAAATGTTTTCAAGTTCGTAGTCTTGGTTACAATCTTCAATCACTTTTGAGACTTTCACAACTGTTATGTAAAATCTGAAGTCCTGTCGAAGAACACAAGGATCCACTGGACCATGACCTTGTTAGAATCTGAAACTCTAATGATATTTTATTATTTTTGCCAATACACCACAATCTGTATAACTTATTTTTCAGAGTTGTGTGCATTACGTGCTCACGATTTTCGCTTTCTCAATTTATCATTCATGATGCCTTGTTAGATCTTATTTATTCTAACTGAATCAGGTAATCACATATGTGTGCATGTCATTAATTTGAAGTAGTTATTTAGCTTGAAAACTTCAACGACACCATAGGATGGGGTGATGTCTTTCATTAGGATGCTACTTTTCACAATCAACTATACGTTCTATTTTTTATTTACTCTGACTTTGAATCAAAACTTGAACCAATATCAACTTGCAAAAGTGATCGAAATAAATCGTCGACACGCATAAACTCCCCAGCTAAACATTCACCTACACCTTCAGTACTATATATATATATGTATACACACACACACACACATATATATATATATATATATATATATATATATATATATATATATATATATATATATATATATATATATCCATAATTATTTTACACATATGTTTTCTATAAATATGAAAACAACAAATATAACAAGATAAGGTTTTGAAGAAAAAGATTCATTATATGCAGTGCATTTAGTCTTCACACCAAAAAATAAAACATAGCATTATAAAAAGTACAAATATATGCCACACCTTAAGTGCGCAAATAACTAAAGATCAAATAAAACTTAAAGCTCACGATTACCTAACATATGAATAAATGGTCCCAACAATGGAACTTAAAATAAAAAAACCCAAAATATATCCCATTATTTTTTCATAACTTATCTGGATATAATGTCCACTTATTTATTAAAACATTAGCAAAACTTATCCTGATAATGATGTTCAGATTATTCCCATCAACGATAAAACATTTTTCATACAGCAAAGATTTTATTGTTGATTATATAGAAAAAAAGCATTGTACGCATTAAAAGAACATTCTGATATGTGGTTGGTTTTATATGTATCCAATCATCACTAGATTAGTTTGCCAAGAACTTTGATGTTGATTGTGATTTGTGTTATGAAACTATGTAACATTTGAGGATAATGAATAAGTGTTTAAGTGCGGATGTCTGTCTGTATGAATATATGGGCCCATTTAACGGGGTTAAAGATTTAGAAATTCCAAAAATTACAACGTTTTGTTGAGCACTATCACATTCTGGGGTAACGTAAGATAATTAGCATTACGCAAAAGATGTGATGGGATATTTTAAATTGTTAGCATTGGTAATCTTAAATAGTATTCTGCAAAGTAAGATACTTTGTTATTGTGTCATGTGCAAAGTAAGATACGTTGTTATTGTGTCATGTGCAAAGTAAGATACTTTGTTATTGTGTCATGTGCTTTAAGAATTTTGAAATGTATGTATGCAAAGTTGTAAACTAGATCCAACACATTATTTATCTGCAGCAGGGTTAGCACATGACGCTAAAGTAAAGTTAACTGGTGTTGAATTTAAATTATTACCATCTTTTTGTGTGGTTTTGATGACTGAATCTGGAATAAGGGGTCGGATATCCATCATACTTAGTAGGTACACAAAGGTTAAGCAGGAATAATATATTAAAGAAAATAACAACCTAAGGAATGATGGTGAATATGATAAATAAAAACTAAAGAACTTTATCACATAGACGGGTCACAGCAATCTAAAAGACAGGGCAATGTGATAACCAATGCAAACAAAACACTTTAATTTGGCAAAGAAATCATAATTAAAACTTTTAAATAACTATATCAAGGATTGGACAAATGATGCATATATTGGGATTATCGTAGAATTTGATCTTCGTTTTCCACAACACCTGGATGATTATTTTAAGAACTATCCACTGAAACCAGAAAAAAGATGGTTTGTTCAGAATATTATCTATCAACACTTCAACAGAAGCTGATGACTGAAGAAAGGGTTCCAAGCCAACAACAGAACAATTACTGTGTACATTATAAGTGTAAGGTGACATAATCATATTACTGACGACAGATACAGAATTAATACACACATATGTTGAGCACAAAAGGAGCTTGAAACCTATTTTCAGATTGGCATAGAACAAAGAAAATGCACTGGCCAATGGTATTTGATCGCAAACCCTGGTTAAAATCTTACATGGAACTGAAGAAATATCTTAGAGCAAAAGCAATCGATAACTTTGAACTTTTTTAAGCTGATGAAAAATGCTGTAACAAATGGAAAATTTAAGAAATGGATAAAAGTGACATCATGTACAGGATATGAAAAGTACGAAAAGGGGTATTTCGTACAGCAGAAAAACAATTACAGATGAAAATCTTGTTCTTGTATCATTAAAAAATAAAGAAAATAAATTATGCAGACCTATCAATGGTGGAGTTGCAGTAATTTAAAATAAAGTCCATATTACTTTTATATGAAGGCAGTGTAAGGTGACATAATCATATTACTGACGACAGATACAGAATTAATTGTGCTTTTCAACTGAAACAGATGATTTTTATAACGACCTAGATAAAAAAAATAAAATGTTATGACCACTATCCAAAAGATAACCGATGTAACATCCATTAGTTAATAAAGAACTCACAGGATGAATTCAATGGAATCCCTACACAATAATTTGCTGGATTAAGATCAAACGTATATTCATTCAAAAGGAATAAAAATAAAGGAAGTATGCAAATGAATAAAAAATATGCTATAAATAATAATCTAAGGTTTGATATGTTTAAAGATTGTTTACTGGAACATGATAGAAAATATCAAGAAATAAGCCTTTTAAGATCCTATAATCATGAAATATGTTCATATATAGTAAAAAGTGCATTATCTACATTGGTGACAGTACATATCTATTTGATAAACTATAAAATGTATCTATGTGCATTATTTTATAACTATATAATGTATAGTTCTTGCAGTCTCATTATTTATAAATCTTCTTCTGGTACTCTCAATTAATGATTTAGCAATTTCTTTTTATTGCTGTTCTGGACCACAATAAATATTTGAGCTCTCGGTATTAAATTAAATAACTGACACTAATTAGCAAACATATATAAAGAAATAGAATCTACTATACAGACAACAATTATTTTATCTACAAGCTATTGAACATTTTAGACTTTTAATTTGACATTGATTTTTAAAGACACTTTATCAGAGTTATATCGGAAGTTTTCATCGTCTTGTCAATATGTTTGTGAAAACATCTTTCATTTTTGGAAACATTGATTTGTTTTTCCAATCCTTGATTGTTACGTATGGGATGTATGTCAATATTTGTCACACTGGCAAATTAATTCAGAAGGTTTAATGTTATAAAGTTGTCGTTGTCAGTAATTTAATTGCTTTTATCTCAGATTTATATATTAATTATTTGGTTCCATTCAATTTCTTACTTTTAGCAAGTATTTTAAAATGGCGATCTTTTATACGCACAGATAGAGGACACGTAATGTTACTCATGGGTCCAGAGATCAAGTGGTCTAGAATCTACAAAGAAGTATATGAATTTTGTTTGGGTTTTTTTATTGGGGGGAGTTGTGGGGTTGGGGTTGCAAAAGGTTTACCATCATTCAGAGCCTATAGTGAACATGTCCTTTCATGCAGAATTGTTTGGTCTGTCAACATGTGTTCATGGTATGTTTGGTCTGTCAACATGTGTTCATGGTATGTTTGGTCTGTCAACATGTGTTCATGGTAGGTTTGGTCTGTCAACATGTGTTCATGGTATGTTTGGTCTGTCAACATGTGTTCATGGTATGTTTAATACAGATTCTACATCATTAAATAAACAAATATAATTTTTATTTTAAACGTTGCTACAATCGTTTTGTATTCGTGACGCACTCCCTTAGTCAATATAGTAACCTATTGTTTCTGTTGTGTCTTGAACGTGCTAATGTCTAAATATTAGATACAATGTATGAACCACCCGTTGACTTAACTCTTTCATTTTCAAATGTCGGTATTAATTCATGAATCTTCTCATCTACACTTACTGATATTATTTTAATCTTCTCCTCTTCATTATTCACCTTTACATTTCTGACCTTTTACAACTTTATAAATATATTTAATACTAATGATAATATATAATTCTTTGTAATATTACATTGTTAACTGAAGTAATTCCAATTTCACAGAATTCCCTAACTGAGATTCTGCTTTGCAGATGCTATTTAACTATGTTAAAGTGTGCTGTGGAGCACAGCAACGTGTGCCGAAAGAACAACTCACTATTGTATGGTGATACTTTGGTTTAACAGTGCGGTATTTACAAAGCTTTTCATGTTAGTCAATCAATGTTATTCATTGGAACTCAACTTTGTAACATATTTATTTCCTGATCTTATGCTCCCATGAATAGGTACGAGAACTTGATGAAAAATAAATTGTCGGGAACTCCAAATATACATATTTTTATACAGTTCCTTCTTTCTATGACTGCATCTATACAGTTATAAATTTTGTCACAATATCTGAAAATGACACTGCTCATCAAGTAGACAACTAATACTAGAAATCTAATTACAATCAACTATGCAGTTAAAGTGTGGTTACGGTAAAGGATATCAATAAATTCCCTACTATTTCTAGAAAAGACATCAAGCTTAGAACTTGAGAAAATTGTGACTTACGCTTCCAACGGGTCCACCGCTAAGCCATGAGACCCCTCCAGGTTGTCGTGAATAAGAACACGGTACATGGATGTGTCATTGCCTAAAAGTGATTGAACCGCAATCCACTTGTACTGTGGGTCGGTCCAGTACATGTTATGACTGATCCAATCCACTGCCAATTTAATGTAGTCTTTTGAAAGTCCTCTATGGAGAGACGTCCATTTATCGTCTTCAGAGATACCAATAGAAAAGTTGGAGTTCCTGTATATGGCTTTTGTGTAGTGGTCGTACACATAGGCGTGCCGTAATGTATAATCTGCGTCTACGCTGTGAAACTGAACGTTAGTGGGAAAGCGATGTGACTGTATGGAATCCAGGCTAGGAGTGCGGTCTTGAATGATGGGCACTGTATAAATATGATTATTCACGACCCCGAATTTTGGAATCAAAGTAACAATCAAACCCCGGTTATTCTCTGCAACAGAATATATTAAAATGTCGGTAAAATAAGAGCATTGTTGGTAGATAATCACAAGCAATCACTTGCAAATTGATGATACACGCATAATGCCCTAAAGAAAAACATGTATTCATAATACTAGAAATAAGGAAATGGTGCAAATACTAAACTTCATATTGGACATGTGATTATATAAACTTCAAATTGTGATAGAGCATACAACACGAGCGTAGAAATTAGCACAATGGAGAGAGAGAGAGAGAGAGAGAGAGAGAGAGAGAGAGAGAGAGAGAGAGAGAGAGAGATAACACAAAGGAGTAATAAATATTGGTAACAATTTATACAGATTTGCTATATAGAAATACCAATATACAGCATCTAGAAAAATGAAAACTTTATAAAAATGGCGATGTGACAGGTTTTGTGTCAAAGATATAGCATTGTCTGATGTTAGAAGCATGACAATTGTAGGCTTTGTTTCTAAACAGGAAATCAAAAGAGAACCTGATTTTTCTACCCAAACAATAATTAGATTGAATGAAAAACATAGTTCATTAAATTAAATGTTCTTATCTACACTCTATCTTTCTTGCGTGAAACACAATAACCATACAATAACATACATATCGTTAAGTCCTCAACAGTCCAACCTACCTTTGCAAAGTAAACTCAGATCTATGTCCCATTCCGCGGATGACGTACACGTGATATTTCTTGCGAAGTTCAGGAGTTTGGAAAAGCCATGCTTACATTCGAATGCACATGTCTCGTTTTCACGGAACTGACAACTTTCTGCCCATCTGCCGTGCTCAACAAAATTAATGCATAGTCCTTTCCTTTCTGAAATGACCAACATAAATCGCTTCTTATAATGCAGTGACAAGAACAATCAATTGTCATTATCTGCGTATTTAATTACCTATCCTTATTTTGTTGTTTCAAACTACGTTTTGTAATAAAGAGAGGGATCTATTTTAAATGATTAAGTGATTTTGAAAATGTAGCTCAATGGATGGACAAAAAAGAACGCAGATATGCAGAATTCCTTAACTCTAATTTCATAGCAACTCTTTTATTGTAACTGATCGATAATTAATAGGGTGAATTTAGAGCGGGTTTGTGGGGTGGGTGGGTGTTCGACTGAACCCCTTTTTCCAGGAAATGTATTAACGTCAATAGATCATAGAATTTTGAGCTACCTAAACAGAAAGGCTCAGCAGTTTCAAACCAGTTTCCATCTATGTCACAGGAAACCCTATTGTGCTTAGGATTCGGGTCGAATCCTTGGTTACACGTGAACACGCACTGGGAGTAGACGCGTCTGTCACACGCATTCGCACTAACTATCCCGTTTGGAATTGTGATCGGACAGAGTACCTCTGAAACACAAACAAAATATAAACATTTTTTAATTATTTCAAAAGCAACATTTATTTTTCTCGAGCAGATTCAGAGCAAAAAGGTAGGAAAAAGCATGGATGATTATGCTGATGTTGCTACAAAATCAAGTAAGGAAGCTCACTAACTTTAAAAACCTGTGAGTAATGACAAGCTACGCAACTGCTGCAAACAAGCAAATGTAAATATAGCTGGATATTTAGAAACACCGCAACCTTGCTCCACGGTGATACTTTAAACATAGATATGTACATCATAAGCTATCGAAATTTCTTCGTGGAGCGAGCATGTGCTCATATCTAGTTGGCGTTTGAAGGTGGTAAATGAGCATAAACTATGCAATTTCCAATATACCAGCCCTTGTTCGACGATAGTTGTTTGGTATAAAATAGAAATCTATAAACAAAATGACTGTATAAGAGTTTGATTGTACACGGAATAACACATTAACACATATAGTCGTTATATTTAGTATATAGTCTCTATTTGCTGGGCCAGAATTACCTACGTCAAAACTGCCTTATTTATAGTTTTCAAAATACCACAAACCTACCTCCAAAGAATCAAAAATAAAATAGTAACAATCAGGAGCACAAGGTTAATGCCAAATCTTGTTTCAAACATCCAGCATCCTGCCACGTTTTTGCTGAGCGACAACGACATACCACAAAACAGCCTTATTTTCATTTTTCCAAAAGACAATATGATTTATTGATCAAACACAGATAGCCTTATTTTCATTTTTTCAAAGATATAGACACTACTCGCCCCCCCCCCCCCCCACCCCCGCCGTAAACAAAAATAAATTAATAACAACTATACGATGAACTTAGCTCTGAGGTTATAACTCCCACTACATAAATCGTTGCCATGGCGACATCACGCAAGCTAAGTGAGCTATTCAAACACCTGTAGTTCATTAATTGAGATACTCATTGGGTTTTAAACCCATTCAGCATAAAATCGAAAATCCCACAATCAGCAATCAACACTAACCTATCAGTCATCAGCAGTCGAAGTTAAGTTCTTCCATCAGTGGATCTAATAACCAAATATCAGCAGTTAATCGCTGTCATTTAATCGTTGTCCACTCAGTCTTTGTCCACCCAATCGGTGTCCACCAAAGTGATAACTGACACTTATCAGCGTTGGACACTCAACTCTTAATAGCTGTAACCCCAACTATTATCACACAAGACGGCGTTAAGTCCGATATAAGGGATTAAAGAATGAGTAGACATTTTTCCCGCATGCACCCACTTCTTGTTTACAGTGTGTAGCCTGTTTTCAACAGAGGACTTTAAATACGGTTTTCGGCATTAAAAATTGACTAATTCATGTTTACATGTTTGCATGTTGACAAGCTGATAAGTTACGGTAAATACATTTCGCTATATGAGGTACTAAATGGGATAACTTATACGAAAACAGCAACATTCCATTAGAGTATTGGTTCCTGCGGTCAATGATCGAAACGTGTCGGACCATAAATAGATTATTATGTTGATAAATTATGCAATCTCACCTCTCGGTGCAGTAATATTAACATTGTACATTTTAAGTTCTAATTAGAGTAATCAGAAGAAGTAATGATTTAAACGTTTTTGTGTACTAAAATTTAAAATTTAGACTATACGACTTTAACATAATTTTAATGAAATCACATACATATGCAATTAAGCTAGCACGATTTTACACAACTGTTAATTATATCTCTTTAAAGTGTATATGTAATACTAAACGTTTAGTGTTGTGTGACTCACTTTGGTGTATATCAGTTTTTTTAGAGACACAGCCTCAGGTTAGGGGCGCATAAACTCAGAGGTGACCTGAGACATTGTGTATTTGAATAATTCCGTTTATGTAGACCTTATCCTAATGTAAAGTACATACTTGCATTGTAATAGTGGATGTAATAGCGGATGTCCTGTAGTAATCTAGTACGGACGAGTTAATGGCAGACAGACAGATTTTACTAAAATTAGTTTTTATGTGTAAAGATTAAAGGTTTTATGTCATAATCGAACATCTAACTACCGCTAGAAGTATACATCTCAGATAAACGAGATCACCAGGAGTGACAGATAAAGGTATATGCATCCACTGCAATGCATATACATTTAAGACAATGCCATCTATTTGAATCGAGACCCACGGCTGCTGAAGTCATATTTGTTAAAATTTAATTGCGTGCATTAATGTCTCTTGTCTATTCAGTCTTCGGTATGACAGTCTGATTGAGATGCTAGTCTTGAGTGAATGGAGAAAACTACCTTACATCAGCACCAAGATTAATGAGTCGAACTTGATTACATGCACACATGTGTGTACATAATCATCTGAGCTATGACAGTTATGTATATGTTGAATTACTTTCGGAGTATCCTAGAATTTCATTTCGCCTAGGTATTCAAAGGGCCACGACACGATAACCCACTTATTTTACTGTACGAAAGGGAATGAATTCTGTCTGGGGCAGTCAAGGCACATTGCTCAGTGGATATTCGGCTATTTACTTTAGGGACTGACAGACTAGAGACTGGTTTGTGAGCTTTTTTTAAAAAAAAATAATCAAATGCTATAAATAACTGAAATGAATATGTAAAATCTAACAATTTAGCTTCATGTGATATTATTAGACCAGAAATATAATGTATTATAACACAGACATTTCAAATTTTACATCGCCTTTTCTACGCAAAGATAAATAAAATAGTTCATGCAGATAGAACTTTTTGCTTTTTCTATCAATGATTTTAATACAAAGGTCTCGAACATTTAATTTCCATTTAACTTTTAAAGGTCTGTTTTTGTTGAGCCATTACAGATAGATGTGGCAACAGTTAAAATACATTGAAGCTGTAATTTGATGGAAGCTGGGATGGAAACTGGAAATATTTGTGTTGCTTGTGCCGGGACCTAGTCGGGTTTCCTAGGGTTGCGCTTGGAGTTCTGTTCAGACAGTCCGTGGGATTTGTATTTATTTGTTAAAACTATTTTTACTACCAAGTTCATATAGAAAAGGCAAATCTTTCGTTTATTATTTATCCGTCAATCAGCAATTTACATTTAGTTCACGATATCTTACAAATATATGCAAGGCAAATAACGTTTTGAATGCAATTTTCAGATAGGTCTAAAAGTAAGTTCTGAAATTTCGCATCTCTATAATGTAAAATTTTCAGAATATTTATTACTTCATTGTAACGTTTTAGAAATCAGCAATTTTAGTTTAAACATTTGCTCTCTCCGCATACCATCAGGGTCCTAGTAATGGACGTTATTCAAATCCGGGAGCTCAACGTTTTGAGTTTTGTTTTCGGTATTGAAAAAGTGTGGAAATAACCTTTAGCCATTTTTGTCATTCGCAACGTTTTGGGCATTTTACTCAAAAGCATAGCATCTTTAAGATGCACGTTTCCCACTTTCATGTAAATGATTTTGGCTGCGTTCATGATGACTTCTGGAAATTCGGTTCCTTGTTCTGAATAACATTTCAGAATACATTGTCCGTCGTATCCTGCGAAATTGTGAACTATGACTATAGCGTATTGATGACAGTTGCCGTAACGATATATCTCCTCGTCGATCTCTGTGTTGTCCATGGGATCTAAACCTCACTCAGCGAAATCCGAAAGAGTATGGGAGCCACGAAATATCTGTTCACGTCCCCATGGAATCACGCCGCAATTCCGACAGTGATGAAACAAAGGTTCTTGAATACAGTCTTGGCAAGCGCGATGAGCCAAACAAACGCTAGGCATGTGAATCCTGTCTCTTGAGAACGTTTTTTTTTTCTGTACTTTTTTAAAATTAGTTTTTGTTTTGTTTCTTAGTTGGTTTTTGTTTTGGTCATTAAGTAATTCCACTAGTTCGTCTGCCATATCTCTGAGTGTAATAATGATGATCAATCTCGTCTGCCATATCTCTGAGTGTAATAATGATGATCAATCTCGTCTGCCATATCTCTGAGTGTAATAATGATGATCAATCTCGTCTGCCATATCTCTGAGTGTAATAATGATGATCAATCTCGTCTGCCATATCTCTGAGTGTAATATAGATGATCAATCTCGACGACTTCACCACAAATCGACATCGTTTCTTTCCTGAACAGACTTGTGACTCTTTAGAATTTGTATGAACATGCTGTCCATAGGCTGTAGATAATGGGAGAAGAATTTGTTCCGTCTGGAAAATGGATACATCGAAACACGAGATCTCCACGAATGACATGAAGGTAAACTTTCAATGTATAACGAGGGACTAGTACGTCTGATATTTTCTGCATCTCAGGAACGTCACACATGGTGTTCCAAAAGAATTTCTGCCTCTCTCCATTGGTTGGCTCTGTGACAATTTATAATACTCCTCCATAACCGTTTCCATGGCGCGGATTAAACACATCAGATCTGGATCGTTGTTAATCTGGACGACACTTCGTTTGGTACTGGGAAGTTGATCCAATAATAATTCTTCTTTTTTTTGTTGTTGCAGTTTTCACTGTCTGAAGGAAGTGAAATGTGTGTTATATGAAGGGTAGCTTTTCCACCAGTCATGTCCGACTCATCATTGCATTCTTGGACGTGTTGCACTTTGTCCAAGATTTTGGAAGTGGTTAATTCCGCAGGTGTATTAAACTCGATCCATACAGGAGATTTCAAACTGTCGTTAGTGATCGAACGTCGCATACGATCTCGATCTTTAGCTCGACACTGCCGTTTCAGCTCCTCTAATATAGACTCCATTAAGTCGATAATGAAGGCAGCTGCCTTCTATGCCAGGACTTGGGATTTTAAACTCTTTAAATTTGACATTGTACGTGTAAGCGGTCGTTCTAAAGTTTCTGAAAGTCACTTTGTGGGTTGGTTGAATATGAAAATAATCTTCAGGGGCTACAGAAAGACTTTCTTTCTTGGCCGGTCTTGACTCTCTTGGTATTGGAGAGGAAAAGTTGGATTGTGTTGGATAGGGATCCATCATATCTTCTTCAAAATCGCTTTTGTGAACTTCTGCCAACGCTTCTGTCAGGGTATGAGGCGACACAGAACTTAGGTAATCACTATTAATCATTTGTACATTAAGTATGCATCCATAATGCGCAATGGTAAAACATTTATTTATAATACTACAAACTTAATAATGACAATATTATTTTGTATGCGTCAAATTCTGACATTAATCAATAAAGTATCGTAGTTATTAAAACAAAAAGAATGGAAATACAGAAGTCACAAAGCACAAGGCATAAATAGCGATAACAATTTCCAGGTTTGAAATAAAAGTAACCTAAAAGACATAGACATCAATTAATAGCATCTATAAAACATAATGCTCCATGCAAATTTGGCGATGTGACAGGTGGCGTAGTGAAGTTGATGCTTTGTCTAATGTTGTTACCAAGCATGACAATTGCAGGCTTTGTTTTCTAGCAGCAAATCGCAATGAACTGAAATACAGAAAAATGCTTATTTTAATGACGTAAATAACTGATTAAATTTAATGTTCTTTATTTGTCATGTACTTGTTTTCGTGTAAAAGACAATAACCATGCAAAGAGAAAGATACAGATAAATAGACAGGTACTCCAACAGTCAAAAATACCTTTGCAATGTTAAGTCAGGTCAATATCCCATTCTGTGGATGATTTACATGTGTTATTTCTTATAATGTTGGGGTTTTGTCAAAGCCCTCTCACCGCGCAATAATCGTCATTGTTTCTTTCGCTTACGTCTGCAAAGCTTTGTGTTGCGGTTCCAGGCGCCATCTGACCCACATGTGGCATTCTGTATATGAGTGTACTTGTGAAATCCGCTGAAACAGTTGTATATGCAAGTCTCGTTTTCCCTGTATTGACAATTGACTCAAATGCCTCCCGAGAAATTGTTTGGACAGGTCACTTTGGCTTCTGGAAAAACATATAGGAACAGGACCCCATTTCAAGATTCAGCCTAAGTTTATGCACATAATTTTTAAGTTTTAAGCGTAAGAAAATCTTACGCTATTTCGTAAGTGCGTTTGACAAAGATATCCGTAGAAAAATTTAGTACGTCTAAGAAATCTATTGCGTAAGCTACTCTTTCTTAAGTTAGGTCGGTAATAACTTGGTAAAATGTAATAGGTACCTGCAAGATACTTACACAGGACGGTCACGAAGATGACGACTACAAGAACAACAATAACAACACAATGACCAACAAAATATCCGACAAAAATGCATTAACCTATTGGCCATATTGAATGTAATTTAGGTATTATTTCTGATTAAAGAAGGTAGTGTGTGTGTGTGTGTGTGTGTTTGTGTGTGTGTGTGTGCAGTGACGGATTTATGAATTTGCCGCCCCTAGGCACTGTCTGACTTGCCGCACCCCTTTCCCCCCTGCCCAAATGAAAGCCTTAAAAACAGAGATGTTTACGTCTTTAAATAATGGAAAAATGGAACTAGAGGTTTTGTTTTTTTTAAACAAAATAAACATTTTTTTTTTAAAAGCCAGATTTTCAGACTTTAAAATATGTCCCCCCCCCACTCAGAATTTTGCCGACCTGGACAGCTGCCTTGTCTCTTGTCTGCCCAATGGGAAATCCGTCACTGTGTGTGTGTGTGTGAGAGAGAGAGAGAGAAAAGAGAGAAAGAGAGAGAGAAAGAGAGAGAGAGATTGTTGAGGTACAAGTCGATGAATATACAGAATTTAACTTACTTGTTGAAGGAAATGGCTAAGCTATAGTTCTTTATTTATCTATATCAAATTGGTTATCTTATCACTTCACTATATTTACCGACTTTATTTCCATCAAATGCATGAACGTCTTGAAGATCCTCAGGCTGGCATTTCCAACGACAATCCAGCAGGGTCAACCATTATGTATGGGACGGTAAAAATAACGTTTATGCAATCCTTTGCGCCATCTACGACCTTCAGAACTTATTTGTTATTCATTGCAGTACTAAGAATATAGTTTTAACTGGGTTAAAATTTCACTTTTGCTTCGATTGTTTGCATTGTAAGACCAAAATCCGAATAAAAAAATTATAAAAAATGCATAATTCATTCGTGCTTTAACACCCGCAATCTGTTTAAAGTCTCGTCAAACCTTGGAATAAAATTACATGGTATCCAGATGGACGTGATGTAGATCCATTGTTTTAGATCGGAGATCGTATCAAAATGTTCTCTCTCTCTCTCTCTCACACACACACACACACACACACACACACACACACACACACACACACACATTTCATAGATTCTCTCAACACCTGGATTAAGTGAAGTTAATAAATATAACTGATTTATATTTTAGGCATATAACAAAAATATTTACTTAGTAATACATTAATGCAAATAAATAAAATTCGATAAACTATTAAGTTTCATGTCTCCAGTTATTAGGTTCAGCTTCATTTAAACAATGAGTTGTTTTGCCTTGCTATTTATTGTATCCACTATGCTCCACAAGTTCTGAAAAGTTTTCAACATGACTTGAACTTTCAAAACACGTATGCCATCCACTGATGAAAGTTATCAAAATAACTAAATGACAATGAAGTCTGATCGAATCAGGTACATATGTATATAAACGAGTCAACCGAACTTCACTTGCCTAGGGCAATCAGTGAGGGTATATCGATTTGGTCCAGCCCATACGTAAGTAGTAAAGGGTGGGTAAATAGGCCCGCGATTTTACCGGGTGGCATTACAAGCCCAAACGGGGATGGACTATGGGGCCTCTACAGGCCCAAACGGGAATGGACTATGGGGACTCTACAGGCCCAAACGGGAAAGGAACGGGAAAAGGGTGGGTAAATAGGGCAGAGGGTGGCACTACGGGGCAGTAACGGGAAATTAACATTGAAGCACTTGGGGGCAGTTGTTGGCACTACGGGGCAGTGGGAAGTTGTTGGCACTACGGGGCAGTGGGGGCACTCTGGGGCAGCACACACACACACAAACACGCCGTGTGTAGTGACGAATACAACGTCATCTACTATCCAAACATTCCACACTATCAACACGCCGTGTGTAGTGACGAATACAACGTCATCTACTATCCAAACACCCCACACTATACCATCAACACGCCGTGTGTAGTGACGAATACAACGTCATCTACTATCCAAACACCCCACACTATACTATCCAACACGCCGTGTGTAGTGGCGAATACAACGTCATCTACTATCCAAACACCCCACACTACACTATCCGACACACCGTGTGTAGTGACCATTACTCCGCCATCTACTATCCAACACCCCACACTATACCATCAACACGCCGTGTGTAGCGACCAATACCCCGTAATCTATGCTATCCAAAACCCCACATATACTCTCCAACACGCCATGTGTAGTGATCTTCTGCCTAGTGGCTATATCTATATAGCCTAGAGTTATATATAAAGCATTACCTATACCGCAGATCATGTTGGAGGTGTCAGTAAATTTGCATATATTGAACCTATGTTATAAATAGCTTTAATCAAGGGAACCAACTCATAATAACACTAAATGAACGTGACTAAAAGTTGTTCTAAACTTCGGGAACCGTCACGGACTTTAGCGTTGACTAGAAAAAATCCGGAACATAGACTAAAAGTAACACTAAAATTCCGAAATTGCACCGGACGTTAGCGGAGACTGAAAATAATCAGGAAAACAAATGTTAAAAAATTGGCTGAGACTAAAAGTAGCACTAAAATTCCGAAATTGTACCGGACGTTAGCGGAGACTGAAAATAGTCCGGAAACAAATGTTAAAAAATTGGCTGAGACTAAAAGTAGCACTAAAATTCCGAAATTGTACCCGACGTCAGCGGAGACTGAAAATAATCCGGATTTTTTTTAACAAATTGACTGAGACTAAAAATAGTACTAAAATTTCGAAACTCATAGACAGAACGAAGGGAGTAGTGAAAACAAAATGGTGAGTCTACTACAAAACATTTTGGTGGAGTTAACGTATCTGAAACAAATATTGTCAGACTTCTTTAACACAACCCAAGAGAAAGAGACCATCACGGGCGAAACATTCTAAACCCATCACTACTACTACTAGTGAGATGCTTCCACCACCACCACAACTTCCACAACCATTCACCACCACTACTACTACTACCACCAAAGCAGTAGCAGCAGGAGGAGGAGGAATAGGACTTGGTCGTGGAAAGGGATTGAGACAGTTGAAGCTGATCATGTCCAGTCCATTAGTTTGTTTAACAAACAAACAAACACCCCAACGGCCCTTTTCAGAGTCACCCAGATCTCTAGAAAAGATTATCATTCAATTTGCCCCCCCAAAAATCAAATAAAACTTTAAACCCATTCCTTGGTTTGTGCGTGCGTGCGTCCATACTCTAAAAATCGAGAGGCAATGGAGGAGTAGTCCTTAGTCTTACTGTTATACTTTCCAAGGACTCTCTGTAAAATTCTGATAGCCACAGACGTCTGTTGTGCTAAATCTCTGACCAGAAGGGCAAGCTTTTCTGACTTCTCTTCCATCTTCACTGTTTGAAATTGGAATAACGAATAGTAATTCTGAGGGTCGGAAGGTCTCTCTTTATATAGGGAGAGACCCTTTGTTAAAAGTATGACAATTAAAACATACACCCCTTAACTCCAACAAAAAAGGGTAGGAGTGTTATGGACACACCACTAAACCCTGATATACAACCATACTATACAATCACGCACACGTAGGCAAGTGCACACTACTATACCCTCACACAAACATAACTATCACAAGAGAAGGGGTTTTAAGTTTTAGTGTACAACACAGACAAAGACATACACAAACATAAAAATATTGGCAATGATGCAAGGTTGAAAACGTTGTAACGTAAGACTAGAGCTCCAGTCCGTTGTCACTGTGCCATTTTACCATCAATGGTCACTACTTTTCTGAGCAAACGAAAATAGATAACCATAATGTTCACAAAACCACTTTGTTATTGACCTTTATCCTGACTCGTGGACTATTTTGACATTCTACTGTGAGCATAGTGCACAGAAAGTAGCATCACTTGAACATTCTTATACAATATCAAAGATAAACATTAATTTCAATACATTTACTTACTAAAAGCTAGTAGTGGCTAAAGTTTACTACCTGCATACACGCCGTTTCGTACTGATTGATCTAGCCACGCGAACAACGTCTTTAGCTACTGTGAGCAGTGTACACAATGAAATATTGTCAAATGAACGCAGTAATAATTTCCAAAAACCTATGGTTTGCCTCAAACAGAGAGAAGGTTACCCTTTCTTTGAGTTTCTGAAGACAAGGGTAAATTCTGTGATAGAAATGTTCATTGGCAAAATATTTTTCATTCATCAGTTTTAAAAAGTAGTGTTATATTTCTTGTCGAATGACTGCAGTAGCATTTGTTGTATGCCTCCCCTATATTTACGATATGTTATGTGTTGCTGCACACGCCTTGCGGCTACAAACAGTGTTACAACATTTCCCAAAACCGAAGACGCGAGAACAGTAAAAACACGTCTTGTTTTATCGACAGTCTAAAATGGACTGACTGAAAATAGGGTATACATTATTACAGTTTTACTGAACGCATGTTTAGGCTCAAGAATGATAGTGTAGAATAGGACGGGTTATAGAGTGCAGAATTGGATGGGTCATACTCGAGTCATTCTTACACCGTAAAGCTATGCGCTTGTTTTTCTTGGTTTCCTTCGGAAAACGGTAGATCTAGAATTTTTTTTCGTGACACATTGCAGTGACAAAATAGGAACAAAGCTAAGATTCCTGACATGCACAAGAACAACTAAACTCAAGATTTTATATAATCCAACGATTTACCTATGGAAGAAAAATCGTTGTACAATTTTTAAGGGGTGCAAGTTTTTGAAAAAATTACAAAACTAACGTCACATTTCACATAATCATTGTGATACTGCCAACATTTGTGGAGACACATCTTAAAAACGGGAACATATACCATTATCATTTTAATCGAAATCATAGTATAAGAAACTTGGTGTGTGTTTGTGAAACAGAGAGAATTGACATTACGACGGAGAGAGAGAGAGAGAGAATATTTTATTCCTACTTTTAAAAATATCACGACACTTACGTTTTTTATGGTATATTTTCCTTAAGAAATTTCAAAAAACACATTCCATTTAAAAAATCACATCGATAGGAAAAAAATCCTCTTTTTTTCGGTAAAATATCACAAGATTGAATTGGAGACATGGTCTACTAAAATCCTTCTTTTGAAAACGTAGATGCAAAATTCTCACAAAATATTACCGTCCCACACCCTATTTTGACGCTACCCTATTTTGACGCAGTGTCATAAACTCCCGGTTTTCGAGAGAACGCATCTTTCAATGACGTGAAAACCACAACATTAATTTACACTGATCAACATCGAGTCACACAGACAGAAAAATGTGTCGAAAATCCTATCCTTGTCGGTTGTGAAATGAAACAAAGATACATACCTTTGAAAAAAACGCTATTTCACTAATTCTCTTTTAATTCAATCAGCAAGTCCTCATCAAAATCTTTAATAACTATTCTGACGGGGGCAAATAAACTTCCCGCCATAATAGCCATCCAGTCTGCTACTCAACATGTGTTTGCAACGTGACTCACAGCTGATAACTGCATCAATAACACTGTTTAGAAAGGTGTACAATGTTATACAGTTTGATGAGGATCTGTCATAACTGATTTTCAGAGGTGGTTCTTTGTTATTATAATTTGTGGAAATTTACAAGAAACATATACTTTTACGATATATTTCATAATTAAATTTATATCCTTTACATTTTTGCTTTTTTAAATCAAAGTCTTAGGATTTTTTATCTGATAATTAGGCAATTTTAATTTAACAGTAAATTTTCAATAATCTTTTAAGACATTTTTGATATTTAACTTATTTCGACCAATTTATTTTGTTTGACAATGGCAAGAATAATAATAAATGAAAATAAAACCTTCTCCTGTAACTTTATGTCTTCTGTCTGTGAATATTTGCATTCTGGATAAAAAAAAGTTGTGAAGGATGCAAAACAGTTTTGATGTTTCAAAAACAGTACATTCAAGGATTGAGGCTCTGCAGGTTCACAATGCCAATTAAGTATTGGGAAAATATACACATGCTAAATCTAATAATATTTTAATAATAAGTACACGATTGTATAATAATACCATCATGATTTTTCAAAATTTGATTCTTTTTGCATTCGAGACAAACTCTGTACCAAAATTAAATTTATGATAAATGTAAGAAAAGCTTAAAAATGCCAAGTTAAATTTCTTTCTGTAATTTTTCCGATAAACTTAAGTTTTCTAAGTCCTATTGATGTTCCGATTTAATATAGTTTTCTTCCCTGACCGTATGTACAATGGTGTCACTAAAAGAAATAGACTTCTATGAAGTGCGTCATTATGGGTGACGTAATACACAAACTATCCGACAAGGGGTCGTCTGGTTGAAAGCATGCAAAGAAGAGTATTAGGGAATATATCAATGTCATTTTTTATAAATACTTTGCTAAAATAACTAATGTTTCTAAAGTAATGACAGGTATCACAATGAAAGGAGTATATTTATGACAAGGTGAAAGTAAGTACTTATGTGCGTCAAAATAGGGGAGTCCAGGATACATCCAAACGTTCCGTGATGTATTTTGACTTAAGGCTGATACAATTTCCATTGATCACAAATTATACGATGGGGTTGTGCGTTAGCTTTTATTTGTAAAGAGACTAACGGTCAGGCACAGAAAAAACACCTCTAGTCTTCTCACTGTGTCAATAGCAACTAAGGGCGATTCAAAGCGAACGCGGTAAGAAAATATTTGTAGCCAATGAAATTACTTATAATGAATGACGAAGTGTTTTGTTATAGATTCCAGACAGGCAGTGTGGCAAAATAATGCCTATGGTCTGGCTTTTTACGATTGCGGTGCAGACAGACTAGAGGGAATTTGCAATCATGTTAAGAATTCGTGTCCTGTAACATTTTTTCTCGCCACGCTAAATACTGAACTGTAACATTATTGGCTCGGGTTTTGAAACTGAAAATAAATGTTGTCACTGAGTCATTTTGACATACACACACATAGGTAGAGAGAGAGAGAGAGAGAGAGAGAGAGAGAGAGAGAGAGAGAGAGAGAGAGAGAGAGAGAGAGAGAGAGAGAGAGAGAGAGAGAAGGGTTACACTATTTAGGGGCCGTTTTTTTCAAACTAGTGAATTTGGAGGCTTGTATGAAGTTACGATTTCTGGCACAGTTACAAGTTTGTGTGTTTGGAAAACGGCAAACATCGTATAGACATTTGTCTCGTGACACATGTAAAATTGAGTTTTTTATTTTTATTTTTATCAAACACAAACACACACCACACAACCATTTTTAATTTTTTTTTATTTATATTTTTTTTTATCAAACACAAACACACCCTACATACAAATTTTTTATTTTTTATTTTTTAAAAAACACAAACACACTATACAAAAACACAAACACACTCTATACAAAAACACACCACACAACCATTTTCAATTTTTTTTATATTTTTAAATCAAACACAAACACACACCACAAAACCATTTTTTGAGAATCTTTTTAAATTTTTTTTACAAAATGCAAACACACACCACACAACTATTTTTTAAAAAAATTTATTTTTTATTTTTTATCAAACACAAAAACACACCACACAACCACTTTTTGAGAAAAGTTTTTTATTTTTTATTTTTAAATCAAACACAAACACACACCACACAACCATTTTTTGAGAATTTTTAAAATTTTTTTTTTACAAAATTCAAACGCACCACACAACTATTTTTAAAAAAATTATATTTTTTATTTTTTTATCAAACACAAACACACACCACACAACCATTTTTTGTGAAAAGTTTTTTTTTGTACAAATCAGCAACACACACCACAAAACCATTATTTATTTTTTTATTTTTTATTTTTTATAAAACACAAACACACACCACACAACCATTTTTTGTGAAAAATTTTTTTTTGTACAAATCACCAACACACCACAAAACCATTTTTTATTTTATTTATTTATTTTTTATAAAACAAACTCGCGCCGCACAACCATTTTAAATTTTTTTATTTTTTATTTTTTATCAAACAAAAACGCGCCAAACAACCACTTTTTGAGAAAAGTTTTTTTTTTATTTTTAAATCAAACACAAACACACACCACACAACCATTTTTAACATTTTTAAAATTTTTTAATCAAACACAAACACACACCACACAACAATTTAAAAAAAAAAAATATTTTTTATTTTTTATAAAACACAAGCACACACCACACAACCATTTTTTGAGAAAATGTTTTAATTTTTATTTTTTAATCAAACACAAACACACCCTACATACAATTTTTTTTTTAATTTTAAAAAAACACAAACACACTCTATACAAACACACACCACACTTACCTGTTTTATAAGGGAAAGTTATGTTTTTTTTTTGGGAGTGGGGAAGACAAAGACAAACACACAAACACTAAACATACACAAAAATATTTTGCTTAGGCAATCTGAGAGTGGTTATCTTTTCTAGAGATCTGTGTGTCCCTGAAAAGGGCCGTTGGGTAAGAAGTTGTGTTTAACTACTAGTAGCAGCAGCAGCGAGGCGACCACGTTTCTCCACTGGTCTCACTACTGCAGGACAAGGTCGCTTTTTGGTGAAAGAGAAGGCAAACTCCTCACAATCCATTCTGCAACTGACTTCTCCGTCTGGTTGTTTCAGCTGCCGTAAGAGTTGTTGTTGTTGTCGTAGCTGCTGTTGTTGTCTTTGTCACAGAATTTACCCTTGTATTCAGAAACTCAAAGAAAGGGTAACCTTCTCTCTGTTTGAGGCAAACCATAGGTTTTTGGAAATTATTACTGCGTTCATTTGACAATATTTCATTGTGTACACTGCTCACAGTAGCTAAAGACGTTGTTCGCGTGGCTAGGTCAATCAGTACGAAACGGCGTGTATGCAGGTAGTAAACTTTAGCCACTACTGGCTTTTAGTAAGTAAATGTATTGAAATTAATGTTTATCTTTGATATTGTATAAGAATGTTCAAGTGATGCTACTTTCTGTGCACTATGCTCACAGTAGAATGTCAAAATAGTCCACGAGTCAGGATAAAGGTCAATAACAAAGTGGTTTTGTGAACATTATGGTTATCTATTTTCGTTTGCTCAGAAAAGTAGTGACCATTGATGGTAAAATGACACTGTGACAACGGACTGGAGCTCTAGTCTTACGTTACAACGTTTTCAACCTTGAATCATTGCCAATATTTTTATGTTTGTGTATGTCTTTGTCTGTGTTGTACACTAAAACTTAAAACCCCTTCTCTTGTGATAGTTATGTTTGTGTGAGGGTATAGTAGTGTGCACTTGCCTACGTGTGCGTGATTGTATAGTATGGTTGTATATCAGGTTTTAGTGGTGTGTCCATAACACTCCTACCCTTTTTTGTTGGAGCTAAGGGGTGTATGTTTTAATTGTCATACTTTTAACAAAGGGTCTCTCCCTATATATAGAGAGACCTTCCTACCCTCAGAATTACTATTCGTTATTCCAATTTCAAACAGTGAAGATGGAAGAGAAGTCAGAAAAGCTTGCCCTTCTGGTCAGAGATTTAGCAAAACAGACGTCTGTGGCTATCAGAATTTTACAGAGAGACCTTGGAAAGTATAACAGTAAGACTAAGGAATACTCCTCCATTGCCTCTCGATTTTTAGAGTATGGACGCACGCACGCACAAATCAAGGAATGGGTTTAAAGTTTTATTTGATTTTTTTGGGCAAATTGAATGATAATCCTTTCTAGAGATCTAGGTGACTCTGAAAAGGGCCGTTGGGGTGTTTGTTTGTTTGTTAAGCAAACTAATGGACTGGACATGATCAGCTTCAACTGTCTCAATCCCTTTCCACGACCAAGTCCTATTCCTCCTCCTCCTGCTGCTACTGCTTTGGTGGTAGTAGTAGTAGTGGTGGTGAATGGTGGTGGTGGTGGTGGTGGTGGAAGGATCTCACTAGTAGTAGTAGTAGTGATGGGTTTAGAATGTTTCGCCCGTGATGGTCTCTTTCTCTTGGGTTGTGTTAAAGAAGTCTGACAATATTTATTTCAGATACGTTAACTCCACCAAAATGTTTTGTAGTAGACTCACCATTTTGTTTTCACTACTCCCTTCGTTCTGTCTATGAGTTTCGAAATTTTAGTACTATTTTTAGTCTCAGTCAATTTGTTAAAAAAAATCCGGATTATTTTCAGTCTCCGCTGACGACGGGTACAATTTCGGAATTTTAGTGCTACTTTTAGTCTCAGCCAATTTTTTAACATTTGTTTCCGGACTATTTTCAGTCTCCGCTAACGTCCGGTACAATTTCGGAATTTTAGTGCTACTTTTAGTCTAATGTTCCGGATTTTTTCTAGTCAACGCTAAAGTCCGTGACGGTTCCCGAAGTTTAGTACAACTTTTAGTCACGTCCATTTTAGTGTTATTATGAGTTGGTTCCCTTGATTAAAGCTATTTATAACATAGGTTCAATATATGCAAATTTACTGACACCTCCAACATGATCTGCGGTATAGATAATGCTTTATATATAACTCTAGGCTATATAGATATAGCCACTAGGCAGAAGATCACTACACATGGCGTGTTGGAGAGTATATGTGGGGTTTTGGATAGCATAGATTACGGGGTATTGGTCGCTACACACGGCGTGTTGATGGTATAATGTGGGGTGTTGGATAGTAGATGGCGGAGTAATGGTCACTACACACCGTGTGTTGGATAGTGTAGTGTGGGGTGTTTGGATAGTAGATGACGTTGTATTCGTCACTACACACGGCGTGTTGGATAGTATAGTGTGGAATGTTTGTATGGTAGGTGACGTTGTATTCGTCACTACACACGGCGTGTTGATAGTGTGGAATGTTTGGATAGTAGATGACGTTGTATTCGTCACTACACACGGCGTGTTTGTGTGTGTGTGTGTGCTGCCCCAGAGTGCCCCCACTGCCCCGTAGTGCCAACAACTTCCCACTGCCCCATAGTGCCAACAACTTTCCACTGCCCCGTAGTGCCAACAACTGCCCCCAAGTGCCTTAATGTTAATTTCCCGTTACTGCCCCGTAGTGCCACCCTCTGCCCTATTTACCCACCCTTTTCCCGTTTCTTTCCCGTTTGGGCCTGTAGAGGCCCTATAGTCCATTCCCGTTTGGGCCTGTAGTGCCACCCGGTAAAATCGCGGGCCTATTTAACCACCCTTTACTACTTACGTACGTTCATACTTCTGTGTCTGTCTCGGGAAGATTTTTTAGCAACATTGGACAAGAACCATTCAACGTATACAAATGATTTTTTCTCAGCATTTTTGTATGCATACGTAGATGACCTGATTAGATTTTCAGGCCATTACAGCAAAATCTTTTATTTTGTTACACATTGTAAAACTGTTTGGAACTTGACATTTAAAAAAAAAACTAATACATTGCTAGCAAGATTAAACATACACCGCTTGAGGTAAAAAATGAAATTTGATAGTCATACTTCTATTCGTATGAAGATTACCTGACTAAATTATTTGAAAATTCCAGGAATTTGTTTATTTATTTAAATGCTTTTTTTTTACACATTTTTTTTTTTCGTTTTGGACTGCTACTTTTTGAACGAAAACCTTGTTATAACGATTAAGCACAAACCACAAAGGAAAGTTAATGTCTCGTTGTTTTGCGTTTTTCTTTGAACAAGGCCGGGACAATAAATAGATAAATAAATAGTAGCACTATACTCTTCCTGTATCATCGATCTCGAGGCATATAAGTTCCGTGGAAAAGAAAATCATTTCAATTTTCTATTTTGAACAGCATCTAAACACCCCAAAATATGCACATTCTATCAGTTAATGGAATATTAATCTGTTCACTCGATGACATACAAGATGCGTTTTTCTTTTTCTTCTTCTTCCAATTTTTTTTAAAATTATATTTTTAATTTTTTAAAATATTTGTATTGTTGACATTATCTTTGTAAACCAGAGCACTTGAAGAAAAAATGCACACTAAGCTCATATGCCACAGTAATTGTATATGAAACAAAGAAAGTGTCAAGAGCTACTGTTCCGAGATGTCTGAATGCCCTGATTAAAAAAATATACATTTTCATTATAAAAAGAGACAATATATAGACTTGTACAAAAACATTCAAATCTGTTCAGTAAATATGTTAAGTTACTGATAATTATTTAGAAAAGGGAAGAACAAAATTCTTCTGCAGACAGCTGCAAACTCGAATAGAAGCCTGAAGAAAAAGTAATTTAAGCTTTAAATATTAACGTTTTTAACATTATTTTACATTTTATTCGCTTGGCTGCTAATTTCAGCCGCTATTAGAGTGATTCCTGTTTGATAATGAGTATTACCAGAATTATGTGTACTCGAGTGAACAGGCATCTGCGTAAATTTGGACACTGCTATTTTAATCTTGGGTTGAAATTATTTCAATCGAATTTTGGTACCATGCACTGTGCACCCTATGGTCACATTTTACCTGATGTATACTGAGACAGCTTTATAATTTGGTATAATAACAGTTTGCTTAGATTTACATAGATGCAGCAATGTTTCTTAATCACAATATTTGTAGCTTTGAGGAATTATTGTACAAATATGCGATATCAATGGAAATAGGAACATGAACAAGTGGGAATAGTTTATTAATCTCACTAAGCAATTATAACAAACCAGTGGGAATAGTATATTAGTCTCACTATCGGGTCGTTGTGTCGCAATGAAATTTTGTGCAATATCCAGTTGGAACTAAATACTGTACAGATGTTGTGGAGAATACCAACCAAGATTTTTAAAAAAAACTTTCTATTTTAAATATTCTTTAATAACACAGATGTCTCTTTTATATTACTTTGTTGTTTCAGCTGAGAGGTATTTGTTATTTTATAACCAAAGATGTCAGCTTGAAAGAATTTTTATTATTAGACATTATAAAAACATGTATTAGTTCCAGTTTCTTCAGGATACGACTATCTGATTATGATGATAATGATAATAATGATGAGTACAATCGTTTGCAGTAAAGACTGTACTGATTTTGTTTTTTTCGTCTGATTTCTTAAGGACAGCTGCTATTACCATAAGGAATGCATATACTAAAGAAAAAATGTTTTATGTAATGAATAGTAGCAATGGAAAAGAACTTAGTCTTCTGGATTAGATTTTCCAGCATCTTAATTTATCTCTTTATTCACATCAATATATTATATATCACATTGGATGGATGGAATGCTCATCTGAATATCAGCACTTCCTGACCATAACATACGATATATATATATATATATATATATATATATATATATATATATATATATATATATATATATATATATATATGATCATTGATCATTTTTCTGCCTTGATTTTCGACGGAAATTCATTAAAATTGGTAAGTTAATGTCTCACTTGTTTCTATTTTTTCGGGTTAATCAATAAAGTAAAATTTATCATTTCGGATATTAATGTTTATATGCTATTCTTTTACAGAGAATGTTTAAATATGTTTAAAAATAGATTTGTTAGAAAAAGACCCATTATACGGTATATACTGGAATGTCAGGGAACATCTCAAAATAACCCTCTCTCTGACTCTCGCTCTCCACAAACATACTTACGAAAAAACTTTACACTTACGCTTGCCTAGAAGTTGCCGTGAAATTACGTACAAATGTAAGGAAACTTACGAACAGACGTACTTAACTCTCGTTAGTGAACCACCCGTAATTACGTACGAAAGTCGTACGTAAAAACTTAAGAAAATCTTGGGAGTATGTTGTTTTGTGAAACGGTGCCCAGAAAGGTAACCGTATACCATCTCAAGATTATACTACGACTTGAATTGAAAGGAGGCACATATTACTTATGGTCCCGTATTACAATGGATGCAATTATGGATCTAGGCTGTTAGCGTTGGGGGTGCATCTTACATAGGGGCAAATGTGGCACGAGCAAGGATGCTGAATCATAAGCTAAGTCTTTTAAATATTGTTTTTCTTTCGTATAAAATATTTGCTTATTTTATGTCTATTTTAATACAAGTTTTCATAATTAGATCCGACGCCTCAGTAGTTGCCGCACTTTTTCAAGAAAAAAGTAGAACCCTAAGAAAGCCTCTGACATGGCAGAGGGATCAAACTAGGCTAACTAGACTTGCATGGGGAGTATTTTGCCACCGCGATACCTTGGTGAGAACTTACTTGTACGCAGGAGTCTCTCCATTCTCGTTACATAGGATGTTGGATATGTTGATGTTCTTGTTGAAGCGATCATCACAGTAGTACGTGCAAGCTGTGTCAAATCAGAGTATACAGTCGATTGACAGGGAACCATTGGGAATAGTGGCACTGTATGTAGCCTCTGTAATCAAACAAATAATTGATATTTTGGAGAAAAACAATTTCCCAATGTGCGAAAGAAGTAATTTCTTATTTATTTGATCGCACATCTGTCTTACATGCGGCATGTACTTGTTCCAGTGGTTGGAGAAGGTAAACGAAAATATTTATTAATAAATTTAATAAACAGTATACTTTCAGTTCACGAAATAATCTGCAGTCCCCTTTACTATAATGGTTCAGTGTTACCTAATATCGATTGATGCTCAGGTCGAACTTTTTACGGGACTTTACACATATTATTAGTTTCAACATATTCTATTTCATAAATGTGTAGCTAGAGATTATAAGAGGTACAATATGGAAGGTAAAGGATTTGAACGAAAGCCAATAACTTATAATGGTCTTCTCCTTTGAAGACACAAAAACTGTAAATATAGGTGAATATACGGTGGATGATATTGATTTTTAATGACAAGAAATTTAAATTGTTGAATTGTCAAAGTGAAGAGTTAAACATTAGCATTTAACCAAGGTATATAAAGCACAAAGATGAACCACGAAAGAGTTGGAAACAGATGAGAATAAAGAAAAGAAAGAAGATAAAATGAGAAACTGTGAATTAAACTGTGTAGGTCATTGTGTATAAAGTTGAGAAATACGGTTGAAAGAACGGGAAGAAGAAAAGAAAGCATGAAAAAAGTGTGATTAAACGTGAACAGTACTTCCTTCTAGTTTGAGTCGTTGCAGAAGTGAACGCCAATCATTTGGAAAAAGGACTTGCTGTTTACACATTATTGCAAAATACAAAAGAAACAATGCATATACTAAAGATCATATCGCATTTTTCTTCTGGCACTCAAATTACAAGTGTATGCCAGTAGTTAAGGGGGGGTGTTGAGCCTCAGTGGGGCCTCTATGGCCTCATACGGGATTTTAACGTTACGGGGCCTCTATGGCCTCAAAGGGGGCACTATGGCCTCAAAAGTGAAAAAATTTATAGCCTCAGGTGGTCCTCTATGGCCTCATACGGGAATTTATCATAGCGGGGTCACTTGGGGTACAAAAGGAAATTTAGCATGGCGTGGGGACATGGCAATCATGGAAAATAATTAATCTTTTCTTGTAAAATGGGTGGTCCTGAAAAGGACCATTGGAGGAGGATTATTATTTCCTCCAACACTGTGTAAAGAAACTTAGGAAGGTGGTGTGAGTTCTTTTTTTCTTGGTTGGAAGTGTTGGTGGTAAAGAATCAGGTAGCCAGTCAGGATGTTTCATCCGTCGGAACTTATCCTGGATTTTCATCCAGTTTAAATTCAGGCGTTGAAAATCCTATTCTTTTTTAGCCTGTTCTTTGATTCTTCTTTCTTGGGCCCACAAGATTTTAATGTGAGCCACTTCCTTTTCTAAAACTTGTTTTAATAATGTTATGACGAGATGAAGGTTCACCTTTTCGCGCCTGACATTACTAGAGGGTGGATATAACCATTCATCTTGTTGAACAAGGTGAAGGAAGTATTCCACTTCATTTAGTAAGTCCAGGCTCTTTTTAATGAACCCTACTCGACATGGAGCTAAGGAAGTTTTTTGTCTTTCCTCCACCAAAACATCATTCATCAACCTTCTTGCTGATTTGAGAACCGCTAGTTGGCTGGTGACAAATGGTTTGGTGGCAGGATATCTCCACCAATACTCCAACCTTTCCATCAACGACTCGACACCTACCAACACATTCCAGGCTTCCTGCAACAATTCTACCGTATTCATAGTTCAGCAATGAAATGTGAATGATGCAACTGTGGAAGGCACTGCTTTATATGCTAGAAGCGCGGACGTGAAGGAAAACATCCCCCTTTTTTTCCCCAAAAAAACCATACATACAAACAAAAACACACAACACACTATCCTTTTTTATATATATCAAACATACTCTATACAAACACACCCACATTCATACATATATATATGGTAATAATGGAAACTTAATCTTTTCTTATAAAATGGGTGGCCCTTAAAAGGGCCTTTTTTTTGCTACTTTTTTAGCAATGACATCGTTTGTTAGGTCTTCTTCTTATTCTTCTACTTCTTCTTACTTCTTCCCATTATATCAGTACTCGTTTCAAACATCCTTGTCTTTCAATGTATATTCTTCTTTCCCAGTAGGCACTTTCATCAATTCTAGTGACTGCCCATGTTGCTCTAACATACATAGGATAGTTAGGATTGAAGAGCATCCCTGACACAATGCTTGAAGCTTCTACTGTAGTCCACATGATTCTTCTTTTTATGACTTGATAAAAAAATTTTTGGGTAAAGCTTTATGAGACAATTGGTGGTATATATACCTTACGATCGGATTGAAATGCATTGAAATCAACTACCAATCCCAATACGCGTTACAAGTGGGTCGACGTTTCTTCCAATGGGAAGAGAGTAGGGGTATGACGTCATTGGAGGTATAAAGGTATCGCAGCGTTCGTAGGGCTTATTACTTTTTCGGCATCCTTCATGGAGACCGGAAAGACAAGAATGTATTGGAGTGATCCTTCAATGATTAATGCTGCTACTTTGCTGAACTTCCGGCCGGAAGACTTTAATTTAGATTTTCTAAATCAAGATTTTGAGTCTGAGACTACTACTGCTACTGTTGTTGCTACACCAGTGATGGATGAATTTAAAAAGAAACAACAGGAAGAGATGGAAATTTTTTTAAAGAAACAGCGAGAGGATGAAGAAATGTTTCTTCTTCAGCAGCAGAAAGAAGAAGAAGAAGAGAGAAGAAGAAAAAGTGAGGAAGAAATCAGACAACAGTTAGAAGAGGAGGAGAAGGAAACACCAAAGGAAGTCAGTCCGGAAGAAAAAACGGTGAGTCTTTTAGAAGAGATTTTATCAGAGTTACAGTATCTGAGGAAATTATACGAATATTCTTTAACTCAACCACCTAAACGAAAAAGACCATCACGGGCTAAACATTCCAAGCCTACCAGTTCTAGTGAGATGCCACCACCACCACCACCACTACCACCACCACCACCACCACCACCACCACCACCAGTGACTACCACCATGACCAAAACACCAGCAGTAGCAGTAGGATTTGGATTGGGTCGTGGTAAAGGACTACGGCAATTGAAGTTGATTATGTCAACTCCATAATTTTTTTTTTTCAACCAAACAACAAAAACAAACACCCCCAACGGTCCTTTTCAGGGCCACCCAGATTTCTAGAAAAGAAATCAAATTGCCAAATCAAGTAAAACTTAAAAAATCCCATTGTGTTGTATATAAGTGTGAGTGCGTGCGTGCGTGCATCCATACTCTAAAACAAAATAACACAAAATCACTTACTTTTTTTCACAGTCTTGTGTATTCTCTCATTTTTTTGTTACAAAATAATTTACCAATAACATATAACACCAAAAAAAACCAAACAAAGTTCATTTGTTTTTTCACTGTCTGTCTCTCTTGTTCTTCTTGAATTTCTTCTTCATAGGGATCCTGATTATCACAGGAATCATGTCCTCCATTGGTACATTTTCTTCTTCTTCATTCTCACTGTCTTCCATGTATCTCACTCTCTTCTTCTTACTTTTCTTGATGATATGTTCTTCTTCTTCTTCTTCTAGGTTTGTTGAATCGGCTTCCTCCCTCTCCTCTGGTAGATTTTCTTCTGCTTCTTCTTGTTCTTGTTCTTTCTGAGGACACTCCGAAGACTAATGTCCTTTTCCTTTACAATGATAACAGGTATCTTTCCCTTTATCTCTGTTTTGGTTTTGACGTTGTGGACATTCTGGAGCCCAATGTCCTTTCTCTTGGCAGATATAACAAGTATCTTGACTTTTATCTCGAGAGGTAGAGGAGGAGGAGGAGTAGTCCTTACTCTTACTGGTAGTATACTTTCGAAGGACTGTCTGCAAATCTCTCACCAAAAAAGCAATCTGTCTTCTTGACTCTTCCATCTTTACAGTTTGAAAGTTCAATCACCAAAAGACTGATTCTGAAGGTAAGAAGGTCTCTTTATATATACTCTCCTCTCTCTATATATAGGTACCTGGGTGAAACTAAATCAGTTTCAAAGTAAACTTCAAGATGAAAAGATCACGCCCAAACCATGAGAAACCAGAAGAAGAAGAACAAGAAGAAACAAAGAGGCCACGACGACGATTTTCCGTACCACCTGAAACACCTTTAGATGAACTACTAGCTCAAGTCCATGCAAGTGACTTCGAAGAGGAGATGAGTGAACCTGAAACCTTACCACCTTCAAGTCCACCCAAAACAAAACCCACCACCAACACCAGAACCCCTGACCAAAAAACACTACCTAGTACCTTGGCTCCTCCTGAAAATTACTATCGGATTCGAGAGACGCAAAAAATTACCTCTCGAAAATTTAAAACTACAGCCTACACTCACACGGTTCACTTCAAAGACTTCAAGTCCGAAGTACCTCCCGAGAAAGCGGCGGGGTTCATTAGTGATTTGTGGGAATCTGTGTTACAGAACTTGAAACGTCAATGTGGAGCCAAAGAAGACGATCGCTTGAGACTAGCCATCCATCACGACAATTTGAAGAGTCCTGTTTGGATCGAGTTCAGTACCCCGGCAGAATTAACGCCAGACAAAGTCATGTCCAAAATAGAACATGTGCAACAATCCAACGACAAGTTTACCATCACCGATGGAAAGGCCACACTCTACATGACACACGTTGCTCCTCCTCGAGGAAGTGGACGAAGCAGAAAAGCGTTACTGGTGGACGATCTTCGTACTACCAAACGCAGTGTCGTCCAAATTAACAATACTCAAGACCAGATGTGCTTGGCTCGAGCCATTGTGGTGGGGCGTACGTTTGCCAACAAGAACGAGAGCAAAGAATGGAAAAAAGCCTGGAAGAGCATTCGACAATCGGACAGAGCCAAACAACAAAAAGAAGCAGAACTCCTGTTACAACAAGCGGGTATCCCTAAAGAGACCGTGTGTGGCATTTCTCAAATGCAGAAACTTCAAGATGTTTTGGCTCCTCACTATACTTTGAAAGTTCACCCTCAAGAAGTGCGCGGAGCTCTACTGTTTCGAGGCCCCGATTTTCCTGAAGGAAAATACATTCATCTCTATTACCAGCAAGAACATTTTGATACCATCACTAGTATCACCGGATTTTTGGGATACTCTTACTACTGTGAGAAATGCAACCAAGGGTTTAATTGTCGAGAGAAACACATTCATTGCGGAGCAAGATGTCGGGGCTGTTTAGCGGACCAACCATGCCTTCCTGAACAACAACAAAATCGCGTCCATTGTGAGGCCTGTCAACGAAGTTTTGTCAGTCCTTCTTGTTACCAACAGCATCGCAAGACACAAGGTCACCAACAAAGATGTGCTTGCGACTTATTGAAATCGTGTTCCACGTGTGGACAACTAATTCGAACCAACAACCCCAAGAGACACGTTTGTGCTGGCAAGAAAAAATGTTCTATTTGTCACCAGATCGTCAATTTTAATCATCGATGTTTTATTCAAAAGTTTGACAAGACAGAGAAGAAAGAAATAAAGAAGAACAAGAACAAGAAACAAGTAGATTTCATCTTTTTTGATTTTGAATGTATGCAAGAAACAGGCATTCACATTCCAAATTTCTGTGTGGCGCATCGGGCTTGTGATCAGTGTATTCAAGAATCAATTCATTTTCACTGTCCTCATTGTAGTCGGATTCCAGGAGGACGTGAAAAAATCTTTCGTGGAGTTAACACTTTGTCTGAGTTTGCTGAATGGGTTTTAGACCCTACCACCCACGACAGTTGGAGCGAAGAAGACATTCAACGTTATGGAGATTGTCATCGGTATGCCACCGTCATAGCTCACAATTTTTCGGGATACGATGGGCAGTTTTTACTCAATTATTATTTGAACCATGGTACCGAACGTCCTGAAGTCACCATGAACGGAAAAAAGCTCATCTACATGAAAGTAGGACAAGTTCAGTTTAAAGATTCTATGAGTTATTTGGCCATGCCTTTGAGTCGCATGCCAAAAACGTTTGGCATGACAGAAATGGCTAAAGGCTACTTTCCTCACTTCTTCAACACGGAAGCTAATCAACATGCCGTCCTACCTAATTTGCCTGACCTTCATGATTACGACCCCGACGGAATGCGGCCCGAACAGCGAGAAGCTTTTCACACTTGGCACCAGTCCGATCCATTTGACTTTCAAGAAGAGATGCTAAAATATTGTCGATCTGATGTGGATTCGAGAGTTATTTCTTGATCACGGAGAGGTCGATCCTTTGAAAGATGCAGCCACCTTACCTAAAGCCTGTTCCTTAGTCTACAGGCAAAATTTCATGCCCGAGAACCAACTAGCCATCATCGACTCCAACACGTCTCTCTTTGCCAGTCGTCAATATTCGGTCAAATCTTTACGTTGGCTTCCTTACTTGTGTCAAAAAGAAGACAAATGGATACAACATGCTAGAAACGGAGGAGGAGAAAAGAAGATTGGAGGTTATTCCGTGGATGGATTTGATTTAGAAAACCCGCACACAGTGTACGAGTTTCAGGGTTGTTTGTTTCACGGATGCCCTACTTGTTTTCCTGATCGAGAGATGAAAGGTCCTTATTCAGATTCTACCATGGAACAGTTATACGAACAGACTTGCCAACGACGACTTCACTTAGAAAGTCAAGGATACCAAGTGGTAGAAATGTGGGAGCACGAGTACGATCGACGTTTGAAAACCGATCCTGAATTTAAGAACATTACCCAAAGTTACGACGCGGCCGACATCGAACCTTTGGATCCGCGCCACAGTTTATTTAGAGGACGAACCAATGCCACTCGCTTGCTGTACGACGTGAATGAATCCCAAGAAGAAGAAATCAAATACATCGACGTGTGTTCTTTGTATCCTTGGGTGTGTAAATATGCTCGTTTTCCCACCGGTCACCCTGAAATTTTGACGGAACACATTGACGTGGAACACATTCGTCAATACGAAGGATTAATTAAATATAAAGTCTTACCTCCGACAAACTTGTACCATCCCATCTTGCCTCACCATTGTCAAGGAAAACTGATGTTTCCTTTATGCCGGACGTGTGCCGAAACGTGCAACCAAGATCATCCCTGTCACCACACGATGGAAGAACGGTCTTTGACAGGAACGTGGGTCAGCGCCGAATTGTTTCGAGCTCTGGATCGTGGATACCGTTTGTTGAAAGTGTACGAAATCTGGCACTTTCCAACCACCGCCCAATATCAAAAGGACGACGCCACAAATCATTCAGGCATTTTCTCGGGGTACGTCAATCAGTTTTTAAAACTGAAACAAGAAGCTAGTGGTTATCCTTCGTGGTGTCAGACTCCCGAAGACCAAGAACGATTCAAAGAAGAGTACCGTGACATCGAAGGCATCACTTTGGAAGAGGTGGAAAAAAATGAAGGAAAAAGATCGTTTGCCAAAGTGATGCTTAATTGCTTGTGGGGAAAAATGGCCCAACGTACGATCTTACCCAAAACGGAATACGTCACCGATCCTTATCGTTACTTTAAACTAGTGGACGATAAAAGTATACTAGTCAAACACGTCGAAATCGTCCGCGATGATTTGATCATAGTCAATTTTGAAGAAGAACCCAAATTTGTCAAACCTGACAAGTTTAGTAACGTAGTCATTGCTGCTTACGTGACAGCCCATGCTCGCTTGAAATTGTACGACGAAGCGTTAGAAGTCTTGGGAGATCGTGTTCTGTACTTTGATACTGACAGTTGCATGTACATTCATCGACCCGGTTGCCCCCACCCTACCATTCAAGGAGATCGTTTAGGAGCCTGGACGGCCGAGCACCCTCAAGACACCATTCTGAGTTTTGCCAGCGGTGGCCCTAAAAATTACGGTTACCGATACCGAGACCCACAAGGTCAACTTCACACCTCCTGTAAAGTCAAAGGATTGACTCTCAACTATCGAACCAACCAAGTAGTAAACTTTGAGGTTTTAAAAAATGCTTTGCTGTCTGGACAAGTGAAAGACTTTCGAGTACCCACGTTAGAACCTCACAAGATCGTACGACTACCTAATCATCAAATTGTCACTCGACCTGTACAAAAAGTGTACCGCATCGTATACCAGAAGCGAGTGAGACTTCCAGACCACACGACTTTACCTTACGGACACGCTGATTTGGAGTATAAAAAAAGGAAACCCTCTTGATCAGAGAAAAAAAGACAACACCAAGATGACTTCAACATTAGCCTTGCCTGACTATTGTGAGTGTGCCAGTCGCTTGAAGACGTTTAAAAATTGGCCTAAACACATGCCTGACTATTGTTATTGTCCCCATCGATGGAACACATTCAAAAAAGGATCTAAACTTATAAAAAATGGATTACCTACTTCCCACTCTTTAGCCAGAGCAGGATTTGTTTACTTTGGACAGGGAACCCAAGTACAGTGTTTTTAGTTGTGGTGTCACTATTCGTATGGAGTGTAAGAATTCAACTCTCCTGGAACATGTCAGATGGGGACCAAACTGTGCTTACCTTTCTTTGACGTTTCCACGTATAACATTACAATACTTTGCGGATGGACAGTTGACAGGTATAAAAAAGGAACCCCTTCCAAGTCTAACCCTTCATTCTAACTTTCAACGTTGACCGAGCAAGAAGAAGAAAGAAAGAAAGAAAGAAAGAAGAAAAAAGATGAGTAATTTTGTCATCCTTCCACCAAAGTACAATAAGAATACTCAAACTACCACCCACCCACCACCAAGGGAGAAATCTAGTGGTGGTGTGAACTCCAAGTACCATCATCACGACTTGGAGTGTGATGCAGTGCCATGCGACGAGACGGATTCCGTACGCTTTGGCATCCCCGATTCACACGATCAAAGGGATTCCGTACGTTGTGACATCGTGGATTCAGTCACTCATCGACGACCCTCAAAAGATGCAGGACGACCTTTACTCTTTACTAATCGTATACATAATGGTACTACCTACAGACCTAATCAATTGATGATACCGGTGGCTGTGCCTGGTTATTCCAAGTATGAAAGACGTCTCGAGACATTCAAAGACAAGTGGCCACAATATTTAAATGGGCCTAAACCCGAAGATTTAGCCAGATCTGGATTTTTTTACTTGGGAGAAGGAGATCAAGTTCAATGTTTCAGTTGCGGTGTAAGACTTAAATATTGGGAGCTTTACGACTTAGCTGACATCGAACATGCCCGATGGTCTCCGCACTGTCAGTTCTTACCTTTAGTAGCCTTAGAAGAGTACGGGTACGATGAGCCAGATGACAAGAAGAAGTAGTAAACCATGTCGGAGGATACTTCTTTAGAAGAATACATTTGTGGTTTACCTTTGGAGTTGCAAGAACGCATTTATCAGTATTTACCTAGCTTAGAAGATCGCATTCGTGATTTACCTTTGGAGCTACGAGAACGGATTTACCGAGAATTGGTCAAGATCCAAGTGAAACGTAAAAAACAGTTACATCCTTTACGACAGACATGTTGTAACCATTGGTATCTGAATTCGATAAGACATCTGATTTGGGCCGAGATATTCAAATGGTCAGACATTCATGAAAAACAATCCCCCACCTTTAAAAGTTTGGAGGGTACCACCTACATTGTGGCAGTGGAACATAGAATTCGATGGAACGAAGTGAAGGAAAAATATGTGACTAACATACAAGAATACCAAAAACTGTTACAAGAACTGTCACCTCAAGACGAATCTCCTTTACGTCGTTTGAAGTTAGATAGGATAATCACTGATAATAATGGATATCCTTTACCTACCGATTCCGTTTGGTTGGTATGTGAGTATTTTGTCAACAAGAAGACCACTTTAGAAGACCGCATTCGTGACTTGCCTTCGAAGTTGCGAATTCGGATTTACCAAGAGTTGGTTCAGATTCAAGTGAAACGTAAACTTCAATTCATTCCTCGATTTGCGTACTACCGTGACTTTCGACATATCAGAAGCCTGATTCTGAAGAGAAACTATCACAGCTATCGTGAAGAACACAAAAGAGAGTTACTTCTTTCCAAGTCGGAAACTTTACCAAAACACATTTGTGGTTTGCCTTTGGAAGTGCGCCAAAGGATTTACCAAGAGTTTGTCAAGTTACAAGTAAAACGCAAACTCAAAGTCATTTCTCGAGCTGTACACTATGCTTACTTCCAAAGTCATAGAAGACTGATTCTGGGAAACGTCTATCGCTGGCACCACGTTGATGGAGACTATCTCAAAAGGTACCATCCTTGGGAACCTGGATATAAAAACCTACCACCCAAGATACCTACCTTATCCATCTCACCATATAAAGTGTCGCTATGTCTGGACTCTACTCCTCACTCGTGAAACGGATTCCGTGGAAGGAAGTTAACGATCGTGTTCAGACCTTAGAGGATTATAAAGAATTGATACAAGAACTGTTTCCATTGAATTTTGGACGCTATGTGGTGTGTGTCTTAGTGACTGCTTATCTTGGAATTCGTTTTCCAGGACATTCGTTGTGGAGTATTTTTGAGGACAAGTGTTTGCCTTGGATTATTTTGGAGGAACCGTGGTTGTTTTGGACTATTTTGAAGAGTCCAAAAAAAAACAAACAAAACAATATGACCATTCATGCACCACTCTTAGTAAAAGAAGATTGTAAAAACTTGATTTTATCAGTGCACGAAAGACAAATTGTACTTAAAGTGTTGAGAGTGGTAATGAAAACAAGTGAGGTACCTCCATGTGAAGAAGACATTCGTCACACTTTATCTGTCTATAAAACATTTCAAGAAGTGTGTTTTGCTAGTGAGTTACACCAACAACTTTTCAATTGGAAAGATGTACGTGACTGGAGAGACCTTGGTTTCCATGCTTGGCTACAAGAAGTGGCCCAGTTTGCCAAAGATTTGGCATGTCAGTACTAAGAGTCCAAAAGTGAAAAAATGGGAACCTCAATGGGAAACCCTGAAAGAAGAAAAAGAAGAAGAAGAACCTGACACAGTAAAGAAAGACGACCACACCGTTGTCCAAATACAACCACCCCCTGAGGAACATAACCCTTCCTTACCGCCGTCAGAGCATTCTTCTACCAAAACAAAGACGACCAGAAGAATGTCACCCCCAGTGCCTAGGCCTTCCATTCCTAGGACAGTGTTTTGTTCTTGTTGTACATTAGCTTGTTTAAAAAACACTTTAGATGTTTTAGTGGTAGCCTTAGTCTTGTACGTGATCATTTTACTTTGCTATTTTATCACTCGTTCGCTTTCATGACTTGTAAAATATGTTTGTTGTGTTAATTTTTTTTACCAAAAAAAAAAAATAAACGTGTATGAAAACGTATAAAATGTCTTGGGTCTTTTGTCTTCTTCTCAAAAATCTTCTTACCTTAGTCATGGCTACATCATCTTCTGCCTCGTCTGCCTCTTCTGCTTCTTTTGTGGTCAAAGTGATTGACGAAAAGTTAGATCGTTCCAGTTGGAATGCTTTGTATCTGCGCCATCTTTTTAACATGTTGATTGCTGGACCTAGTGGTTCAGGTAAAACCGAATTTGTCAAACGTTTGATCGAACACAAATCTCATTTGTTTGATAGTGCACCTCAACGCATCGTGTGGTGTTACAAAGAGTGGCAAAAGTCTTACACACTGCTCCAAGAAAGTCAAGGAGAAACCATTTCGTTTATAGAAGGCATCCCTCGCGAAGACGATGGGATCGTGTCTGACGTGAGTCAAACACATCTGATCATCTTCGACGACATGTTAGGAGAAGACGAAGAAGAAATTAAACTTTGGTTTACACGAAAAGGACACCATCGTAATGCTAGTATTGTATACATTACTCAAAATTTATTTCAACAAAGTAAAGCCCATCGTACCATCAGTCTGAACGCTCATTACGTGGTCTTATTTAAAAGCCCCAGAGACAAATCTCAAGTACAAGTGTTAGCCAAACAGTTAGGTGCTCCTTGGCTCAATTATGCGTACGACGATGCCACACAAACCCCTCACGAGTATTTACTCATCGACTTAAAACCCACCACTACTGACTATTTGAGATTTCGTGCTCAATTGTTTCACCCTTGGGGTCAAGAAGGAGGTCCTGTCATTTACACGTCCCCTTCAGCCAATTTTTGAAAAGAAAAAAACTATAAAAACAGCCACTACGTCATTTCTGTCTCACACTCTTTCGAGAGATGACTTCCTTTCAAGCTCATCCTTCGGCTAAATTGATTGGTGCCTTGTATGGCATCAGTCGTGAAAAAAATGCACAAGTCCGTGCTCATTTGTTAGAAGCGAGTCTTAAAGAAGTGTTACGATGGTTTACTTTGACGGCACGTCAATTGCTGCAAGTCATCATTCACATCCCTCATCAAACTCAACGTTTTTTTCAAAAACATAAAGGAGCGTTGTCACAACTAGCCGATCCTAGAATCGATTCACGGACTAACAAACAAATCATTTTAACTCCTGGTGGAAGTGGTTCTTTAGGAGGGGTCATGATTCGTTCCCTTTTGAAATGGGATCCTAATACCCAAGCCAAAAAGCCTAAAGTACCCCAAAAGAAGAAGAAGAAAAGTCCCAAAAAGAAGAAAGCCACCCAGCAGAAAAAGAAAAGTCGTGCCAAGAAGAAGAAAACAACACCCACCACAACCACCACCACCACCACTAGCACCCGCCGAAAGAGAGGTACTGCGGCCAGGACGCAAACGTACACCCGCAAAACACCACCATCATCATCATTGCCATCACCACCAGCAGCAGTGACGAGGTCTCCTTTTGCGTCCACATCTTCATCATATTTGTCTTCTTCTTCACCACTACCCTTCACGATGATGATGCCTGCCAAACCAGACTTAAGACAAGTGTTTCCTAATTTGATGCAAAAATGGAAACCTATTTCAAAAGTCACCCCTTCCGGACCCTCGACTTCAGCAGATTTGGGCATGGCAGCAGCAGCCAACAAAGTACCATCCCCTAAAACCAAAGTTCAAGAAAGAACCGGTATCTTACAAAGTTTAGTGGATTTATCCAAAGAAGAATTGAGACGATTTAGTCCCTTGAAAACACCTCAACCTCGAGTGAGGCCTGTCATGAAGATGGTACGTCGTGCAGACAATCAGTGGAGACGTGTTCCAGTATAAAATAGAAAGGTGCCCTGCCAGAGACTTCAGACTTGTTTTCTACCCTACTAAAAAAAGATGACTCCCAAACGTATGCACCACCAAAAAAAGAAGAAAAGCAAAACCACCAAAAAAGGACGACTTCCACCTCGTCTGGCAAAACATTGGGATGTTTTGTCTGTACTGACCAAATCCAATCCTCCCATGCGAAAACAACTCATTCAAACAGCCCCCAAAGAAATCATCGATACCGTGTGTGAATGTTGTTTGAACGTTTTGAAAGGAACCGTACCTTTGTCCAAGATACAAAAACAAAAATTAGGCAAACATCGGAACGTTCTTCGTCAAATGGTGAAAAAGAAAATACCTCTTCAACAAAATAAAAAAATGTTGGTGCAACGAGGAGGATTTCTACCTATGTTGATAGGACCGTTGTTAAAAATAGTAGCTCCTTTGTTAGGAACGATTGCTGGACCCCTTTTAGGAGGTGTCATGCGATAACAAAAAAAGAAGATAAAAAGGACCACCCTTCTCTGAAAAGACCACACCTTTTTGATACCTTTGGATGAAATGGAAGGACGAAAACTAACTTTAGTACCTTACAAACGATGGATGGAATTTCATCGTTGGAACGAACAACGGATACCTCATTTACCACCCAATCCTAATCTCAACGAGATGTCCCAGTTACAACAAGAATTACAAACCCTGATGGAACGAAGCGATTTGTCAGAAACAGAAAAATCGCAACGGTACGGTCAACTTTTACAACGTCTGCAACTCTTTCGCCAAAAAGCGGTCGACGAAACAGCTCCACCCACTCTGAGAGATTTTAAGACGATGATGAAAAGCGAACCTAAATTGACCACTAAAACAGACACCGGTACAGGAATGACCGTAAAAGAAGAAAAAGAAGAAGAAGAAGAAGAATTACAAACTCCACCTCTTAAAAAGAAAAAGTTAGCCACACCAAGTTGGATGAAAAAGATGATGTCAACCCCATTACCCTCAGAAAAGAAAAAGAAAGAAGTGAAGACAGAAGTCAAAACAGAACCGATGACCCCTGTTCAAACAACATCTTCTTTTACACCAGTGGCACGTCGGACACGTAAACAATCCAAAAAGATACCCCACGAAGAAAAGAGCATTGGTACTTGGTTGACTTATTATTGAGGAATCATGGAGAAACTTTTAGCTAGCCTTTATTACAATCCTGGTCATGCTGCTGGTTACGGAGGAGTTCAAAAATTATATCGAGCTGCTAAAAGTAAATTGAAAAGTGTACGTTTACCCGAAGTACGACGATGGTTACAAGAACAATCGACGTACACGTTACACAAACCCATTCGACGTAAATTTTCTAGACGTACAACTCAAGTGGAAGGCATCGATCATCAATGGCAAGCCGATTTAGCCGACGTCTCTCATTTAGCCACTTACAATCGTGGTCACAAATATTTGTTTTGTGTCATCGACGCGTTTTCCAAATTTGCTTGGGTCGTGCCTTTGACCTCTAAAAGCAGTACCGAATTGGTACGTGCCTTAAAATTGGTCTTGAAACAAAGTGGACGCCAACCTTTACGATGGCAAACTGACAAAGGCACCGAATTTATAAAACCAAGCTTTTCAAAAAGAATTGAAACAAAGACAAATTCATTTTTTTACTACCGTAAATCCTGAAACCAAAGCCGGTATCGTGGAACGTTTTCAAAGAACTTTGAAAGAACGCATGTGGAAATATTTTACACATCAACATACTCTCAAGTACATCGACGTGTTACCCCGTTTGGTCAAAGCGGACAATCAATCGCACCATCGAAGCATCGGATGTGCCCCCGAAGAGGTCAGCCCTGAAAACGAAGTGACCGTGTTTGATAAATTGTTTGGTTCACCCCAGAAAAAAAATAAACCCTTGTTGGAGTTAAAGACGGGAGATTGGGTTCGCATCGGAAAAACCAAACGCACTTTTGACAAAGGTTATTTACCTAACTGGACCACCGAATTGTTTCGTGTCACTACCCCCGTCCGTGGACGTGATCCTCCCGTCTATAAATTGGAAGACATGCACGGTGAAGTACTCAAAGGAACATTTTACTTGCCTGAGTTACAACGAGTGACCAAAAAAGAAGACGCCTTGTACGACATCGAAAGCATTCTCGAACAAAGAACATGTAAAGTAGGTAAACGTCGAGTAGAAGAAGTCAAAGTACGTTGGAAAGGATATCCTCCTAGTTTTGATTCTTGGATTGCTGCTTCTCAAGTCGTCGACTATAAAAAGAAAAAGAAGTAACCCAACAACATGCCATTCAACACAGCAACCACGACTTCAACGACTCCTTCGCAGAGTTCTTCTCTTCAAGAATTACAAAAACAACCGCTTTGGGTGTGGTGCGGAGAACGTGTGCCTAAAAATCAAATCGTCTTTTTCTGCCAAATTTTTGTAGTGTATTGTGTCATCGGAGCAGCCATTGCCAATTTGAGTTTGCAACAAGGAGACAAACAATTGTGGACCATTTTACTCAGCAGTTGCATCGGTTATCTTTTACCCAGTCCCTCTTTGAAATTTACGACGACGACGGACAACAGTTACCACCACGGGAGTACGACCAACGCCAGTCCACCTTCTTCTTCGTCTAGTCACCACCAAAATACCAACCCTCTATTGGAACCTTTTGAACATCATTCTTCTGTCCACTTGAGTGACTCCTCGGACACCAGAACCACTTTGGAACTATGAATGACCAATTTTATTTAACTTTGCCTAGTGACAGTTCCATGAATGTGTTTCCCAACAACACCTTATGTTGTTTCACGATCAAATTACCTCAATCCATTCAATTGGATCACGATGCTCATTGGGAAGTCAGTTTGGTAGAAATCATTCATCCTACGCAAATCATGAACATCAACAAAGGTCAAAACACTATCATTGCGGAAATCTTGAACAAAAAAATACAAGATGACTTGGAAAAAAATGATCCTAAAATCTGGGAAGGAGACAAAAATAATCCTGACATGAAGGGATCATTCAAAAATGTATCAGATGAAAAAAAAAGGTCTTTGGTCAGTATACCCTTAGAATTCCTACGGGGTATTATTTTAGTTCTGGACATTTGGTGGACACTATTGAGTCCATCATTGAAGGTCAATTTGGCAACGCATTAAGCAATAACCAAAAAATTGTACGTGCCAGATTCAATAATGTGGCACGCCGTTTCCACATTGAATTTTTAATGGTAGACCTAGATACTATGGATATAATCGACGACAAAACTGCTAAAGAAAAAGGTGTACCCGAGCAGGAGAGAAGATTCATGACCATTGAATTTTCTCCTGGGTTGTATGCTATTTTGGGTGGAAATAAAGAGTATACCAATCGAAAAGTTTCAACCAACATAGAATTCGCAGATGCTTTTCGCACCCCTATCGAAGTGAACATTGGACTGAATTTAATGTTTGTGTACTCCGATGTGGTGGAGTACAGCGTGGTGGGACACACAGCTGCTCCCTTACTGAGAGTCATTCCTTTCAAAGTAAATACTGATGCTGGTGCGTACGAAGAAGGTGGAAACACGTTTCATGTTCACCGTGAATTTGTACACCCTCATTATCTTCAAGTCAGTAAATCGTATTTTGACAGTGTCAACATTAGTATAAAAGGAGATTTAGGACAAGATATACCATTCATTGACAAAGGAAAAGTCACGGTGAAACTACATTTTCGAAAAAAGATCTCTAACGCCTTGTAACATCCAAAAAAAATGTATCCAGTGTACCGAGGAGTGGCTCGACAACGAGGACATGGTTTAGGAGATATGTTAAGATCGGCTTTTCGAACGGTAGCTCCTATTTTGAAACCGATGGTGAGTCGAGGATTTCATGCCTTAAAAGATGCCGCTTTGACACAAGGAAAAGAATGTTTGCAAAATGTCCTCATTGACAAACAAAATCCTAAAGAAGCCTTTATGAGAGCAGGCAAAAATGTGTTGATGAACACTGGTAAAGATCTTTTGGGTCTCCTAGAAAATCCTATAAATACGCTTCACGCTTCAGGCTCTGACATTACTTCACAGCAAGGACAAGGCAGAAAGAGACGACGACATCGAAATCCTTTCAAAGTTCATAAAAAAACACACGGTACTTCCAAAAAGAATAAGAAAGAAAAAGAACCATCAGAGAATTAGACGTGTTTGATTATTAAAACCATTGAAAATGATGCACCGAGATTCTTGCGAATGTACCAAGTCAGAACTGGATATGTTTACCATGCCTCCCACCATGATGACGATGCAAGAATCCCAATGGGTAG
Source organism: Margaritifera margaritifera (assembly GCA_029931535.1). NCBI lineage: Eukaryota > Metazoa > Mollusca > Bivalvia > Unionida > Margaritiferidae > Margaritifera > Margaritifera margaritifera. The sequence continues at coordinate 650,906 of JAQPZY010001335.1, read as the reverse complement.
AATTTCATCCTGTATCGTCTTTGTCGGATTCAGCTCCTATCGAATTTGAAATCAAAGGACAAACCGAAGATTACATCGATCTGAATGACAGCTACTTGTACCTGAAACTCAAAGTGATCAAAACGGCGGACAGCAGCCTTCCTGATGGCAATTCCAGAGTAGCTCCAGTCAATAATTTCAGGCATTCCTTGTTCAGTGGAATAGATTTGTACTTGAATAACAAACTGGTCAGCAGCAGTTTGGATACTTACCCTTACCGTGCTTACTTGGAAAATCTCTTGACGTATGGAAAAGAAGTCAAGAACACTCATCTGGATGCTTCGGTGGTCTGGAAACCTGACACCGCAGGAGAGAATACCTTCAAAGACACAGAGGTGACAGTACCGGCGAGGGTTGAGAGGAAGGCTGATGGTACTGTCAGTGATAATGGAACTATAATTCCAGCAGAGCTGCACAATGTGGGATTTAACGACCGTCGAAAGAAAATCAGACAGCGCAGTTTAGAATTGATGGATCGTTTGCATTTGGACATGTGGTTGCAAGACAAGTATTTACTCAACGGAGTAGATGTACGCCTGAGACTGAATCGCAGTAGTACCGCTTTCCATTTGATGGCTAATGCTAACGAGTGGAAAACTGTCATCCAAGAAGCCAAACTTTATGTGCGACGTGTAGAAGTCTTACCAAAAGTGGCCAACGACATCAGTCAAACCTTGAGCAGAACCACTGCTAAGTATCCTCTTAGACGTGTGGAAGTGAAAACCTTTACCATTGCCGCTGGACTCCGATCCATAGTCGAAGATCACGTCTTCCAAGGACAGCTCCCCAAACGCTTGCTGATTGGTATGGTCAGAAATTCAGCCTTCAATGGAGTCCACGATCAGAATCCTTTCCAGTTTCAACACTTCAACGTCATAAAAGATAGAAGTCAGTCGAGATGGCAAGACCTTGTGTACCAGACCTTTTGAACCTGACTTTGGCGTCAACGTAAAAAATTACTTACGATCTCACTTGACCCTGTATGAAGCCACAGGACAGTTAGGCACCAACAGTAGCCACGGCATTTCGTACGACGATTATGCAGGAGGGTATGCCTTGTGGGGATTTGATTTCACTCCGGACCAAGGCAGCGATGAAGGACATTTCCACCCTATAAAATCAGGCCCACTTCGAGTGGAACTTCAGTTTGATCAACCTCTACCCGAGACAGTGAACGTCGTCTTGTTTGCAGAATTTGATAATACTCTAGAGATCAACAGTTTGAGAGAAGTAATTCTAGACTATTAGAAGAAAAGAAAAAAAGATGCAGCACGAAGAACCTATGGAGATAGATGAGGGATTTTGTGAAGTTCAACAGCCACAAACTACCACAAAGGATGATGATGATGATGACGAAGTGATTCGTTCAGAACCAAAAAAAGAAGAAGAAGAAAACAATTCAGTTCCTGTGTTTACTGGATTTATGGCATGTAGATGGCCAGAACAAGAAAAACAGTTAGTGTCCTGTTATGCTCAGGAATTGACTGAAAGAATTAACTGCCTGATTAAAGAACAATGTTATGGATGTCAAAACGATCATCCCAGTCAGATACAACACGACAAATGTATGATGATGACGGGCGAAGAAAAATTGGATGAATATTTGGAAACGGCCTGGAAACAAATCTCGGGTGAACACGTGTTGAAACAGTGGTATAAAGTCTTGCAGAATTCTTCTTTTCCTCCACTTGATTATCTGGAGATCAGACGTATCGAAGGGCTCATTCAAAAGAGTGTAGAAACTATCCGACGTGAATATTCGTGGAATTACAAAACAGATCAATTCAAGCATAAAGTCAGGTGTGAATTGGTGACCTATTATTTCCAGTGAAGAAAAAAAGAAGAAGAAAAAATGGATACCAGGGAACTTCATTACCTGTTGACTCGCAGTTCCTACACTTCTTCTTGGAATCCTGTGGTGTGTGCTAAAGATGAACTACCTCATCGTAAACCAAAAGATGTTCATGCCTATGTCATCAATACCGACGACAGTCATCTACCAGGAACCCATTGGGTTGCCGTGTACTTTCCCAACGATCACTGTGTGGAATATTTTGATTCTTATGGATTACCTCCTTTGGAAAACGACATCATCGACTTTATGAGAAGAAATGCAGTTTCGACTCGATTCAATAATTTTCGATTACAAGGATCGGATTCCATGGTGTGTGGACAATATTGTGTACATTTTCTTCATCAACGCAGTCTTGGATATTCCTTAGAACATTTAGTGACTTGGTTTAATAGAGACTATGCTCGAAACGATGCTAAAGTAGAACAATGGTTTTGTCAACGTTTTGGTTATCTCTTGTCTTTAGCTCAGAAACGTAGTGTGCATCAGAATGATGTCGATGTAGAAAAGTGGAAGTTTAGTTTACATTCCCAACGTTGTCAACCCTGTAAATATGTTCCTGTTTCAAATGTCTTGTTCAATTGTTAGTTTTTTTATGTTAGAATTGTTATTGTTGATTAAAAATTGTTGATGGTTGGAAAAAAATATGGTGTTGTGTGGTTTTTTATTGAATTTGAAAAAAAAATAATAATTATGTTCTCTCTCTCTCTTTCTATCGATCTAAAAAAGTTACCCCTCTCCTCTATCTATTATCTCACTGTCGATCTGAAACCCTACCATGTTTTCCATCGCGTCCGCGCGTTAAGCATATAAAGCGGTGCGTTGTCTAGTGTAGTCATTCTCGTTGACTCGTCAAGATCTCAACAGTTCAAAGAAGATGGCAGCAACCAAGATTACAAAGCTGAATGAAGCTATGGTAAACATTCAGAGGGTGAAGAATCATTTGATGCAGACCCACCCGGAGAGAAAGACGATGACGTTCATTCAAATAGCACATGATCTAGTAGAAGAGGTCCTGAGAGAAGAAATACTTCGGGAAAGAACAGAATGGGAGGTGGCACAACGACTACAGCAGCAGCAGCAGCAGCAGTAGCAGCAACAACAGCAAAGACAACAACAACAGCAACTTATGCAGTCCAACAAACTACCTGACGGAGAAGTAAGTTGCAAGATTGACTGTGAAAAATTTGCTTTCTCTTTCACCCGAAAGAGACATGCCTGTCTTAAAGCTGTGAGACCAATAGCTAAACGTGGCCGCCCTGCTGGAGCTGCTACAACTGATACTTCACCAATAAGAAGTTAAAAAACAACATAACTTCTTAAAAACAAACCCAACGGTCCTTTTAAGGGCCACCCCAATCTCTAGAAAAGATAACTACTCTCAAATTGCCATATATATATATATATGTTTGTATGTTTGTTTTGTTTGTTTTGTTTGTGATAGCGTACAGAAACAAAAAAACCCTTTCCCTTGTATATTTGTGGTGTGTTTGATATAAAAAATTTAAAAAATTTAAAAAAATTTAAAAAAAATTAAAAAATGGTTGTATGGTGTGTGTTTGGTTTTATAAAAAAATTAGTAAAAAAAATGGATAGTGTGGTGTGTGTTTGATTTTATCAAAGCTAGTTTCTTTTAGGCCCGCGCTTTTAGAGTAAGGGGTGATGGAGTGCAAAAATCCGCGAAGCCTAGAATGACGTCAAAGGAATGACGTCAGACGCGCGGGGTAGTGGGGAGATGTTTTTTGGGTTTTTTTTTAGGTGTAAGTGATGTTTTCCTTCACGTCCGCGCTTCTAGTATATTAAAACAACACCTTCTCCGATAGAGCTATCCCATTTATTCAAGAGAATGAATAACGTCGAAACAATCCGGCAAGTTAGAGCACATCTAGAGGTGGCCTGGAACCTCCTCCAAGACTTGGAGAAGAAGGAGAAGGAGGAGATGGAAAACAAGATCCCTATTAGACCCCACCGGATGATGGAGCAGGAGGAAAATAAGGAGAATTGGGAACCTGAAGCAAACAAACCTCCATTTATCCTAAAAAAACAATAAGCGCTGCATGAGTTTCAAAACATGGAGGGGGAGCTGTCCTGCATGTAGGGCAAAGCCTGGGAGGTGCCCACACCTCCTCTAGATGAACTTAAAAAAAATCCAACGGTCCTTTTCAGAACCACCCATTTTACAAGAAAAGATTAATTATTTTCCATGATTGCCATGTCCCCACGCCATGCTAAATTTCCTTTTGTACCCCAAGTGACCCCGCTATGATAAATTCCCGTATGAGGCCATTGAGGCCCCCCTGAGGCTATAAATTTTTTCACTTTTGAGGCCATAGTCCCCCCTTTGAGGCCATAGAGGCTCCGCAACGTTAAACTCCCGTATGAGGCCATAGAGGCCCCCCTGAGGCTCAACACCCCCCCCCCTTAACTACTTATGCCAAACCATTGTTCTAAGTAACTGGTTTAGCCAAATCATTGTTCTAAGTAACTGGTTTAGCCAAACCATTGTTCGAAGTAACTGGTTTAGCCAAACCGGGTCACAAAAACTACATCCTGCAGCTTGAGGAAAGGCATAACCCTTTTTCTGCTGGTCTAATTTATTTATATTACGTGTATCCTTGTCCTATTATGTGTACGTCAGGTCTACGTGCATTATCCCTAGTGAAACGTGAATAATTCTTACAGGCTACTCTAATGCCCATATTTCCTCTCTGTGACCATGAAGTCAATATAAACTTTACTTACGAAAATCTAAAGAAAACTCTTTATATTTTACATTCCAATCTTCAAAACTCTAAGTGAAAATTGATTTCCCTGAAACTTTTAACAATTATGCCTCTAATCTGTTGTATACGTAGTTGCTAGCCTTACTATGAATACATGTATTTTCGTGAGTATACATTTTCGTGTTTTTGTGAAAAAAGACATTTTCCTTTCTACTTACTATATTCATAGACTGGGGAGAGGGTCCTATTGTTTTCGGGTAACGGTCGCTGTTAGTTTGGCCATTAGATTTGTTATCTGTAGCACACCACAACATCCACAAAGATTGGTATCCCACAAAATGGGTGAATCCAAGGTATTTACTCTCACTCTGCTTTTATTAGATATAGCAAGATATATTGAACCATTTACAGCTAACCTCTCCATTCATTACTAACAAGCTAGCCAACTGTAGTTTTTCAAGGAATCGTTTCTTTTTTGCGTACATATCTACACCAGGGTATGTACGCCTGGTCAAAGCTTCAGTAATTAAAATTATTGTCGATGTAACTATTATTCTTTTATGCTGCGAAGTCAAAAACGCAACTGCTTAATTTATATATTATTGTCTCCTCACATTATTGCAGCATATATTGAATGGCAACGGCGAAATAACGAGAAAGTCAAAGAGTTCTCGTATGTAAAACTGATTCTTGCCGAAATGAGGACGAATACTTTTTCCCGATGCTTTTGGATTATTATCTACCTTCACAGTATTAAAAGGTGGACTGTGTCATGCTATCTGATCTTATGCTATTTGTTTCATGCTATCTGATCGTATGCTATTTGTGTCATGCTATCTGAACTTATGCTATTTGTGTCGTGCTATCTGATCTTATGCTATATGTGTCGTGCTAGCTGAACGTATGCTATTTGCGTCGTGCTATCTGATCTTATGCTATTTGTTTCATGCTATCTGATCTTATGCTATTTGTGTCGTGCTGTCTGATCTTATGCTATTTGTGTCGTGCTATTCGATCTATGCTATTTGTGTTATGCTATCTGATCGTATGCTATTTGTGTCGTGCTATCTGATCTTATGCTATTTGTGCCGTGTTATCTGATCTTATGCTATTTGTGTCATGCTATCTGATCGTATGCCATTTGTTTCATAAGAAATGCTAGCCAGAGTTTCCTCTGTCTTGGAAATCGCTTTTATTAGTTAGCTATTACTGCCAATTTTCAGATCATGAAGTGAGATTTCAAAGACAGAGAAAAGAAATCATATGGTGAATAAAAGTCCTTTCAAGTGTATTTGATCCAGCAAGGGATCGTGTGATAGAGATTGACTACGATAATTATAAAAAAAACTGACCACGAACATTGCAAAAGTAGTTTGTTAACGAGCCGCAGCGCTTATGACTCTCAATGAGTCTTTGTCAAAGGCAAAACTACGAAACAGAGACAAACAAAATAAACAATAAACACGAAAGAAAACGTTTCAATTTGCAAAACTTTACATGATCATTGATCTGATAGAAGTGTTATTTCAAAATTGTGGATATCGTACCTTATTGGTCTGAACTCCGATGATTGATAGTTTTGCACTATTCGTTGTCAGTGTATACACGCACACACACACACACACACACACACACACACACACACATATATATATATATATATATATATATATATATATATATATATATATATCCCGTTGTTTTAATCGTATTCAAGCATTTGATCAAGTAACTGTATGCGTAGTGCAAAAAAAAAAAGAAGAAAAAAAAAGTTTGTCATATCATAGTTCTTAGTTTATCAAGATTTGTGCAGGTATTTTAAATTTTGTTATATCCTGCAATGTTTCATCAATAGGACTTCGACAAAATTTGGAAATGCAGTGCTTGGAATTTTATGTTTCAGTCATAATTTAGCGATAGAGATAGGTTGATATTAAGGTTTTGTTAGATGTTAATCTTACAACCTTGATTGGTCTAAGTACTGTTTTGTACTATGCCTTCACAAGAAGAAAAAGTTGATGATGCGTTATATGGTATAAAAATATATGCAGTTATATTACCGGCTGTTTGTGTGCGCTCTGTTTCAAAGCTTTATAATACTGGTTTGCACTTATTATGGGTCGGTTGCATCAAATACTGAATAAATTTGTTGTACTTTTATGTTTGAACCTCTGTGTATAAATTTGAAAGGTAAAATCACGTAGAATTCAAAATTATGTACGTGGATTTTGTGTTCCTTGTTGTGTTTGAATCTGTTGTGTTTGCCTCTAATAAAAGGACGTAGTTCCCAAGAAAGAATGGTTCCATACTAGTTTACAAACTGCTTTGTCCCTTTTGTTCGAGACAGAGTATTCTTTTTGCAAACACAACTATTGATGATGCAGTGCGTCTGGAATGAGTGTTATTTGGTATCAAAAAAAGATTTGAAATTAAAGCTTCAGCAATACACCGTTTCTACAAAGGTGCACACTGGGAGGAAGGTCGACGCCATGTGTGATACTCAACTTCTGCTTGGACCAGAGGGATGCGTTACTGATGACAAACTGCAGGCAAGTACAAACAAGTGCAAGACTGGAGACAACATTTTCCTTGCATATTCTGTCCTAGAACCTCTGTCCTGTACTCAATTCATCTAATGTTAAATCCAATTCAACATTGTATTACTCCGATCTTTTGTCCAGACATTATGTTTCTTTCTTGCAGTGTCGCAGATATTACGCCATTATATCCGCACAATAAAGTATTAAACACCATACGCTAGTGAAAGAGCAATATATTCAACATGGGAAATCTTTGAATAGTTTACATTTATTACTTAAAGCGTTGGGAAATTAACTGCTGTTACCTGATAAATAGGTACTTTATGTATTTTATCTAGTCAGTATTCGATGTCTAAGTTTCCCAATTTTCCGACACATAAGGGTTGCCATTTTCTCCTAGAGGACACTACATTTGTGATGTAACGGCACTTACTCTTATTGCTGTGTTACTAATGTAGGGTCTTTTGAGAGAGAGAGAGAGAGAGAGAGAGAGAGAGAGAGAGAGAGAGAGAGAGAGAGAGAGAGAGAGAGAGAGAGAGGTGATTATACTAATATTTCAAGTGCGAGGAACTAGCTGCATTTTCAATCGTAAATTAAAGGATACGCGTTTTTATAAAAATAACGAACATGATGTACAGAATGAACAACAGTTATCTACAAATTGCATCTAATTCATGATGGCTACGATCATTTACAAATAAAGTCTATCACGTGATGTGATGGACGTATGATGAGACAAGTTGAACATGCCAAGTGCCACGTTATATTCTTCATCAATTTGCTGAGTGGTTTTTCCAAATGCGATTCACTTTCTTAGGTCGTATGCAATACTCACACTAACTAATAAATGAAATAAAAGAAACACAGCTTTAATCATATTTGTATATGTTTCTGTATAGTTGAAAGTATCTATTTCTAAATTTCCACCATTTTGATTAGTCTCCAACGTTTACAAGATTTCGACAGAGAAAAGTGGATATTGTATGGATTTAGTCTGAATTATGTGTGAAGAAGGATTGATTCATCCCTTATAGAAATGTTAAAATTATTATGCTTGTTTTAAATTGTATACATCGTATTCAATAAAGTGTGCAAAAATTTAGGGATTACAAAATATATAGAAGCACTCCAAGACATGAAGACTCTAATAAAAACGCCTATATCCCAACCATTATCGCCAGCGAGATGTGCCAGTGCGACACTACCGGAAGAGAAAGGGAGATAATTCAGTTCGTCTCAATATTACTCAATAGAGCCATCATGGCGCTGCGCTGTGATAATTAATGTTCGGCCTATATATTCATTATCTGCAGAAGTGTACTGGGTAAGCAATTCGGACCTGGACTTATCTGCCGGGACAGGCCCGGGGTTTTGCTCACACCAGTAAAACACCGGTAAAAACGGATTTTTTTGACGGTCCACCGGCCCACCGATGCGGCGGTCTGTAGGGAAAGGCCGGGGTTTTGCTCACACCAGTAAAACACCGGAAAAAACGGATTTTTTTGCGGCGGCCCACCGGGATTTGTACCGATATGCCCAATGGCCAGTACACCACTGATTATCTGTTTATCTATAGCCTTGAAAACTGGTAGAATAACTTAAAATTTAATACAGGGATGACAATATTAAAGGCCCGATTTTCTTATAATTTGAGTACCTCACTAGATCTGTAGTTGGATATTCGATGTCTGCAGGAATTCAACAAGATCATTGCCTATTTTGCAGAAGCATTGCAAGATGGTTCTTGATAAGCCTTGACTCAAGTTTTTTTCCATAGCATGTAGTCCAGCACATTGCAAGATGGTTCTTGATAAGCCTTGACTCAAGTTTTTTTCCATAGCATGTAGTCCAGCACATTCTTTATTTAACTGTATCTAAGTTTCAGCAATAACAATATACATCATTTTCTAATATGATAGGGGATGATATCGTACCCCCTATTCTACTTAGCGATGTAACAAATAAATCAAATGCATGAACTATTAACCACTGCAATGTTTTTGTATTTGAAATGGTCGAGGTGAAAACACACACACTCTCTCTCTCTCTCTCTCTCTCTCTCTCTCTCTCTCTCTCTCTCTCTCTCTCTCTTTCTCTCATAAGGTATTTATGATGAACTCCTTTCACAATCTTATAACGTTGTAATGTAAGGAGATCTCATTTGCAGATTATATATATATATATATATATATATATATATATATATATATATATATTGTTACGACTCTATGGTCTAAGAAAAATGTAACAGAAAGAAAGTGAAACCAACAAATCAAGTAAAAATCAACAAGCAATTTATTACTAGATAATTAAAATGAAAAATCAAATAGTCACTTACAGTAATGTGTTTTGAAATCCTAATAATCCAATAAGAATGATTGTTCTAATCACAAGTCCTAAATATAGAATGTTCCGAATTCACGGCTGTGTCCTTGAATGTTATGATGTGCTAATGGTCTCCAAAGTCCCGATGTACTAGTAATCTTGATGTGCTGATGTCAAAATGAAGTATTCCAAAATATCTGAATAAGTTCACTTAAATTCCAAAATCATCAATTAAAAATCCAAAATCCAAAAGTTTATGAGCACTGTTATAATCCAATGAATATTTAAAATAATTCCTCTCTTAGAATTTGGAATGAATTTTCACAACTGTAATAGCTCTTTACAAGACTGATGGTAATGTCAAAACTGAAAAAATGTCCACCAAACATGGCATATATAAAGATTAGTCACATGACAGAATGTTCTAGAACATGAGTCATCTTAATGGAATTTTTACTTGTAAACAAAAATCAACCTTGACCTTCAAATTGAGAAAACATATTGATCAAAACAACCCAATTCAAGGACACTAGTTAAACATGTTTTTCCTGATAAACATTAAGATCCAAGCAAACATCAAAGTGAAGAAACATTTACAATTTCCCAAAATACCTACAACACCATATAAACATCATACATAACACCTCCCCTCATAAAGAAAAAGAAAGATTTATGTAATAAAGCTTTCCTTTGAATATACATCTAATACTATAATAACCAAAATTACATAAGAACATGTTTTATGATATTGGACTTAATTACATCAAGCAATATTACATTTCTAGGCACGTGAGAGTGCATCTGCAATCACATTGTCTTTTCCCCTGATGTGTTTGATGTCAATGTTATATTCCTGCAATATCAAACTCCATCTCAACAATCTCCGATTTTTATCTTTCATTTTGTTGATGAAAGTAAGGGGATTGTGATTACTGTACACAATAATTGGAGAAAGAGCTGAGGTAACATACACTTCAAAATGCTGTAAAGCCAATATCAAAGCCAAACATTCCTTCTCAATTGTGGAATAATTTTTCTGGTGCTTGTTTAGTTTTTTAGAAAAATAACACACAGGGTGATCCACACCACTTTTGTCTTCCTGAATCAATACTCCACCAACCCCTACATCACTTGCATCAACAGATAATTTAAATGATTGACTGAAATTTGGTGCAGAAAGAACTGGTGCATTCTTAAGCATGGCCTTTAACTTGTCAAAAGATTCCTGACACTTGGCAGACCAATACAATTTGGTTTTCTTACTCAATAAACTTGTCAAAGGTTCAGCAATTTTGGAAAAATTGGAACAAAATTTCCGATAATATCCAGCCATACCTAGAAATCGCATCAGTTGCTTTTTACAAATTGGAACTTGAAATTCAGAGATAGCTTTGACCTTAGCTTCTATAGGTTTAACTTGACCTTGTCCCACAATATGTCCTAAAAATGTGACACAAGCATGGCAAAACTCACTTTTGCTCAAATTAATTGTCAGATTCGCATCGCTGAGTCGATCAAAGAATTTTCGAATGGTTTCCAAATGATCTTCCCAGGTGTTGTTGTAGATAATGACGTCATCGATATAAGCGTCACAATTATCAAGACCAAATGTTATCATGTTCATCAGACGTTGAAACGTTGCAGGCGAATTTTTCATTCCAAACGGCATGACTTTATATTGATAAAGTCCATCTGGAGTTGCAAATGCTGAAATTTCTTTTGCCCTTTCCGTCAGTGGAATTTGCCAGAATCCTTTTAAAAGGTCAAACTTGGTGACATATTCCGCATTTCCAATTTTATCAATGCAATCGTCCATTCTTGGGATTGGAAATGAATCAGTTTTGGTGACACTGTTGACTTTTCTATAGTCAGTACACATACGGAATGTATTATCTGGCTTGGGAACAAGAATACATGGTGAACTCCAGTTACTTTTACTTGGTTCTATGAAATCATTCTCCAGTAAATACTGAATTTCTTTCTTCAGATAGTTCTGTTTGAGAGGATTCATCCTATAAGGATGCTGTTTCACAGGCGCAGAATCTACAATGTCAACGTCATGATAAATTTTACTTGTTCGTGTTGGAACATCAGGAAACAAGTGCTCATAGTCATGTAATAGCTGTTTTAGTTCATTTCTTTCCTGTTGTTGTAGATGTGAAAGTTTCTGGTCTAGGTTGTTCAATATTTCTGAATTCCGAAGATTGGTTATACCAGAGTCACTATAGTATGATCGTACTCCATCGTTGACATCTTCACTGTGTGGGACAGGTACAACTAAATTAACAGAATAATTAGCTGAGCTATCTCTGTCAAAATATTCCTTTAACATATTTATAGGACAAAGTTGTTTCTGTTTCCGTCTCCCAGGAGTGTTAATGATATAATTTAAGTCATTTACTTTTTTTTCAACGGTATAAGGACCATAAAATTTAGCCTGAAGAGGATTCTGAGGTATGGGAAACTTTGTCACCAGGTTTAAAACTCCTTTCCTGTGAATTTCTGTCATACCTTAATTTCATTTTTGACTGAGTAGTGTGAAGATTAGTTCTTGCTACTTCACAGGCCTTTGACAGGCCTTTGACAACTTGTATTTGAAATCAGAGACATAATCAAGAAGATTAATCTTTGAATCTTCATTTGAAAGAAGTTTCTCTTTCAATAATTTCAATGGTCCACGGACAGTATGACCAAAAACTAGCTCAAAGGGACTAAAACCCAACGACTCTTGAACTAATTCCCTAACAGCAAACAACAACAAATGAACACCCTCATCCCAATCCTTTTCTGTATCAAAGCAATATGATCGAATCATATTCTTCAAAGTTTGATGAAATCTTTCCAAAGCACCTTGACTTTCAGGGTGATAGGCAGAAGATTTAAACTGTTGGATGCCTAATTCATGCATAACTTGTTGGAAAATTCCAGACATAAAATTTGACCCTTGATCCGACTGGACAGATTTGGGAAGGCCAACAAGTGTAAAAAACTTCACCAAAGCTTTCACAATATTTTTAGTTTTTATATTTCTCAGAGGAATTGCCTCTGGAAATCTTGTAGATGCACACATGATGGTCAACAAGTATTGGTTACCTGACTTGGTTTTAGGTAAAGGACCAACACAGTCTACCATTATTCTACTAAATGGTTCATCAAATGCAGGAATAGGTTGCAGATGAGCCTTAGGTATCTTCTGATTGGGTTTTCCTACCATTTGACAAGTGTGACAAGATCTGCAGTATTTAGAAACATCACTTTTGAGTTTCGGCCAATAAAAATGATTCAAGATCTTGTGATAAGTCTTACGGACTCCTAAATGACCAGCCAAAGGAGTTTCATGGGCTAAATTAAGAATTTCCTGTCTATATGACTTAGGAACAACAATTTGATAGCTCACTGACCACTCGTCACCAGCGGGTACATCAGGTGGTCTCCATTTCCTCATAAGGACCCCATTTTTCACAAAGTAACACACTGGAACTTGTGTGGCTTCAGTTTCACTAATAGCCCTCTGAAACAAACAAGATATCTCGGGATCTTGCTCCTGTTCAACGACAAGTGATTGTCGTTTGTCATCTTGATTAGGACAAAGAGAATGAGTTGCCAAAAGAGGATCACTGTGATCAATACCATTTGATTGATCAATACCTGAGGAAAAAGTGACCTCATCAAAAAACTGACCAATACATGTGTCAGCTAAAGGAATAATATCCTGATCAACATCAATCTCAAGAGCTCTTTTTGCCATAGCTCTAGTAACTGCACAAGCAGGGTACAAATCAGGGATTTTAGTTTCGACAGGATCAACTTTCTGATCCAAACAAGGCTTGTCAGTTACAAGTGGATTAACAACAACCTTATCTCCAGCTAGGTCATTGCCTAGTAATAAATGAACACCCTCTATGGGTAAAGAAGTCACTGCCCCAACAGTCACAGGTCCAGAAACTAAGTCTGATGCCAAATTTACACAATGGAGAGGAACATTTACAAAGCCGCACTCTACTCCCTGAACAAGAACACTTTCACTTGAAGAAGACTCCTCAGACAAAGGCAAAGTACCTGACAATAAAAGACTCTGAGAAGCTCCAGTGTCCCTTAATATTTTAATTGGGATAGGTTTGGCAGAATCACCAATAAGTGATATAGAACTTTCTGACATGAATGGTTCATAAGCCTCTAAAATAGAATCAGACTGGGGTTTGTTTGACCCAACAAATGTATTGCTTTCAATACAAGACCGTGACCTTGACCTCGTAGAAATAAGAGCATTTGGAAAAGCTCTGTCTTTTCTCTGTTGCTTATTTTTCAACTTGAAGCAATCAGAAATAACGTGCCCTTTCGTTTTACAATAAGTGCACGTAGGAAGAGATAAGGATTTCTGATCAGTCTTATCAGATGTTTGATTCCTAACAGTTGTGCTGTTGTGAATTTTGGAAGTACTCGAATGAGGTTGAAATGGTTTTTTACCAGAAAACTGCTGAGAGGACGACTTATTGCCAAATGAAATTTTGTGAGTCAAGGAATAATCATCAGCCATACGAGCAGCATTTTCCAAAGTTTCCACATTCTGCTCGTCAAGATAGGTTTTAACATCACTATGGATGCACCTCTTGAACTCTTCAATTAACTTTCTCATGCACTCTATCCCCTCCTGGATAGGTTTTGAAATGAAATTCTGAACATTAGATGCCATTGTAAATGCTTGTTGGTTTCACACAAAAAGAAATTCTCTATTAAAAATCTTTGCCAAAGACAAAAATATTCTCCGAGACAAAATCAATATGAATTTCAAAGATAAATTTAATATCTCTAATATGCTTTAATGAAATTCAGATCCCAGAAGACGAGCCCCCAATTTCTGTTACGACTCTATGGTCTAAGAAAAATGTAACAGAAAGAAAGTGAAACCAACAAATCAAGTAAAAATCAACAAGCAATTTATTACTAGATAATTAAAATGAAAAATCAAAAAGTCACTTACAGTAATGTGTTTTGAAATCCTAATAATCCAATAAGAATGATTGTTCTAATCACAAGTCCTAAATATAGAATGTTCCGAATTCACGGCTGTGTCCTTGAATGTTATGATGTGCTAATGGTCTCCAAAGTCCCGATGTACTAGTAATCTTGATGTGCTGATGTCAAAATGAAGTATTCCAAAATATCTGAATAAGTTCACTTAAATTCCAAAATCATCAATTAAAAATCCAAAATCCAAAAGTTTATGAGCACTGTTATAATCCAATGAATATTTAAAATAATTCCTCTCTTAGAATTTGGAATGAATTTTCACAACTGTAATAGCTCTTTACAAGACTGATGGTAATGTCAAAACTGAAAAAATGTCCACCAAACATGGCATATATAAAGATTAGTCACATGACAGAATGTTCTAGAACATGAGTCATCTTAATGGAATTTTTACTTGTAAACAAAAATCAACCTTGACCTTCAAATTGAGAAAACATATTGATCAAAACAACCCAATTCAAGGACACTAGTTAAACATGTTTTTCCTGATAAACATTAAGATCCAAGCAAACATCAAAGTGAAGAAACATTTACAATTTCCCAAAATACCTACAACACCATATAAACATCATACATAACAATATATATGTATATAACTATTTGAGACTAATAAGTGCTTACAATATCAGTCTAGTTTGGTGAACTTTATTGTATACGGTGGCAAGGTGGTTACGTGCTGTCGAGCACAAACGCGTTTAACCTCTTGCATGAAAGAAAGGACAAATATAAATGGAGGATTAAATGAGTTGTGTCATTTTCTCCCTGAATTTGGCGGTGAACTACCTCGGATAAGGCACACAATTGATCAATTATGTGTATGATTGTATGATTCTTTCGATAACTTGGCCTGGTATAACGCCAGTACACTTACAATCACCAGGTTTCTAAATCTTATCGCTAATGAATGCCAGCACAATATAGGGCTACCAAACTCAAATCTGGGCACACTTACTGTCATTGTTAGACAGCATTACCTTTTACAATGGTTGGTTGGACTTTTGTTTGGACGGCACTTTCAGTACATTATTGGCAATTGTGCCGAGAAAATGGGAGCTATTTTTGTTTTTCTTTTTTCCAATTGACACATTGAGGCAGGTTGCCAGGGCCGGTATCAAACTCGCAATCATTGGATTACGAGTGTGATGACCTCCCAACTGAACTACAATGGTTCCCGCGACCATTTATAAAAGGATCGGGTGAAAAGTTTATCATATGTGTGATCTACTTATGGCTGGAGGCCATAGCGCAAATGACAGCAACTTGGTACACTTATCACGGATCTGGCAGGCGAAGGTTTAAATGGCATCACAAAAGGTTTTATTTTTCTTTTTTAAATGTGTTTTCGGTTATATATTTTAAGTATAAGTATCGAAGCTAAAAAGATGTATGCCTTATGTAGTAATCCTTGCAAAAAAGAAGTATATAAGTCCCGAATCCTGATGAACTTCATTCTTCTTTTGAGTGTTATTAATAATGTTCTGTAAGTTAATACTTTAATACTGTTTGAAGCAGAATTACCCTTCAATATCCTTGAAACCTAGTCGATTTTTTGAATATGGTAATCGCTTCTTTTTTTTCTTTTAGTCAAACATTTTTATAGAAATCTAAGTAAAGAGAGAGTCACATGCCACGTAAGTACATTTTTTGGCATTTGTCCTTGTGTATCTTCAGACACGGGTTGATGTAATGAAATAGTTTCCATTTCTAAAAAAAAATTCACATGAAAGTAAAAATGTCATTATAAAAGTTCAACCTCATAGAGAAAAGTGATAATGTTTATACTGGTTTTGACTTTTAATTAAGAAAGAAACTGCTGACGGGGGGTCTGGAGCATAGAATGAATGAATTAATGCTGTATATTTACGTTTTAGGACTGAGACTTCCAGACTATTCTGTATTATCTCTGTATGTACATTTATCGAAGAGAGATCAATTGTTTTCAAACTTGCATAACGGTCGGGTTGTAGGAAATGAAGACACATTATTTATTTAATGAAGTCGATAATTGGTAAAGGAAAGTAAAACACGAGATCTTATTAGCTTTTTCTACGGACTATAAAACTTGAATTAATCAATAACTCAAAAGGTAATTTTCAAAAAGCACAAATCAAATATTCACAATTCACTGCTCAAAAGAACAGTGTAGCTACAAAGAAACTACTAAAATTCAACTATCTAAAAAAAACAGACTCAAATGTGTAAAATTTGTTTTACATATAGTGGTATTGTAATATGGAGCATCTTGCCTATGATATTAAATCATGTACAACCCTTACTGCTTTCAAACAATAAATCTAAAATATTCTTTGATTTCATAGGGATTTTTTGGTTGTAATTTTTTATTTTTTTTTGGTACGAACCTGTTGTATTTGATTACCTCCAGTCTATGTATCCTTATATCATGTTATTCGTGTATTTTTATTGTGCACGATGTGAGTAGTGTATATTGTAATACATCCCAACCTTGTGAGAGGTAAGCCCTGGTCTCAACAGTTCATCGAAACAAAAGTAAAGCGACAGTACAGACATACACATATGCATATAGATGCTGTGCATATAAACAGATCTCAATGAATACACATAGCAATGACAATGTGCACACACATCAACACATTATCCATCTCTCTCTCTTGGTAGAAGCGAGCGAGTCTCGAAAGCACAAGGGAAAGTAGCTCCACCTACCTACCCACACATCCATCGATGCACTTATACATAACCATTTAGAGGGCGGAGAGAAGAGGCATCCTATGCAAAGTTTGATGACCGAAAGAGGCTTTATTAGAGAGAGAGAGAGAGACAGAGATAGAGAGAGAGAGAGAGAGAGAGAGAGAGAAAGAGAGAGAGAATAATAATAGTATCCTTATCTGAGAAATCCTGTGATACTAGTAATGGCATTGAAAATTTTTGTGATGATAGACATGACTGTATTTTCCGTCTGAAAAATTAGGTCATCAAAACAGGAGATCTCCAAGAATGACTTTGAAGGTACACCTTCAATATATAGTAAGGTGATACTGCCTCTTTAGGTCTATGCATTTCAGAACTCCACACACGGTCTCTTTGGAAATTCCTGCTTGTTCCAAAAGGATCTATGATTCTCTCCGTTGTTTGACTCTGTCAGATTTGATAATACTTGACCATAGTCGTTTCCATTCTGCTTTATCTGTTTCCTCTACATGAGCTCGAGAGACAAAGATGGCGTAAGCTAAACACGTCTGATCTTGATCGTTGTTAGTCTGGACGATACTTCGTTTCCTACTGGGAAGTTAATCTAGCAATACAACTTTTTTGTCGTTTTCCACTTCCTGAAGGATGTAGATGGTATAGGATAAAGATCCATCACTTCCTCTTCAAAATTGCTACGGTAAACTTCCGTCAACATTCCTCCCAGCGTGTGAGTCGACAAAGAATGTCGTTGTCACTTGGTTTCTGGTTTCTCCTTGGAAAGGTGTAATCTTTTCACGACGATTCAAATTTGATTAGAATAGGGTTACCTCACTCTCCCTATATATATAGCCACCATCATATCACCACCACCTAAGAGAATGCACTGACTCAGTTTAAATTTGTGAAGATGTAAGAGCCACAACAAATTACACTTCCGGTCAGATATTTACAGAGAGTCATTTGCAAATACACCTACAACCGAGACTTATGAAGAAACTCGTGACTACTCCTCTCGAGAAAAAAGTCAAGATACCTGTTATGTCTGTCAAGAGAAAGGACGCTGGGCTACAGAATGTCCAGAACGTCAGGAAAAAGAAACCTTTAAGACAGGAAAAAGCAGATCACAGAGACAAAAGTAATAAATACCTGTTATAATTATCAAGAAATAGGACATTGGTCTTCAGATTGTCCCAAGAAAATTAAAAACATGAAAAAGGATGAGAGTTCAGAAGCAGAAGAAGAACAAAAAGAAGAAACTATTACAGTGAAGAAATTCAAAGCAAAACAAGCAGAAGTAGCAGCAGAAGAACTCATTCCAGTGAAGAAATTTAAATTGCACAAAAGTAAAAAGAAGAAGAAATTGACTTTGTGACGTGTTTTGAAATTTAATTGTGATTTGTAATCACGAGAATATACTAAAAAAGTTAGTTTATCTATGACTTAATTTTTTTTATATAGTTTTAATATGATATTCAAAACACAGATACACACATATTGGCGTGATGGGATTTGTTTTGTTAGTTTGATTTGGCAATTGTGAGAGATCTAGGTGGCACTGAAAATGACCCTTAGGCTATTAGTAAATAACATAGCGACTTGACAACATCAGCTGTAACTGGCTTAAACCTTTTCCTCGTCCAAGTCCTACTGCAGCAGCTGATGTAGTGGTAGCGATTGCTGCCGCTGTTGACCACTCAGCGATTGCCGATGATGTAGTCATGGAAGGTTTAGAATTCTTGGACTATGAAGGTCTCTTTCTCTGAGGCTTTCAGATGTTTTAACTCAAAATGTCCTGTTAAAAACTGAGGTTTTTTTTCGCTCCCTTTCGTCTGTTTACTGTTCAAAGTTTTCATCTCCTCTTGCTGATTTCTCTTTTCCTTTTCTCGTTGTTGTTGTTGAACTAATGGCTGTTTTTCTTCTTTTCTAGCGTTGTAAAAAAACAAACCTAACTCTTCCGTATGTTTCTTTTTAAAATCATCATAGGCTGGCCATGATGGAGAAGGAGGTGAAAATGGTACTTGCAAAAATTCTTTTGAAGATAAGAAATCGCAAAAAGTAAAATCCAAATTCAACTCATTCTCCTCTGGAATAACACTCGACACAGCAGCAATAGTCGTACTATCACTCCGAGCATAAGAAGTATCCACTACAGGCTCTCCTCAACACAACATCTTCATTTCAGCCATGTTATACTGTGTTCACACGCCCCGACTGAATTATTTCACACGCGTTCTGATTGGTAGAACCTCCATATAAGTTTCGATTCGCCCGAAGGCTATATATATATATATATATATATATATATATATATATATATATATATATATATATATATATACATATATGTGTGTGTGTGTGTGTGTGTGTGTGTGTGTGTGTGTGTGCTTTCGCCAACTATGTTTTCTGTACTCAAGACAAGTCAAGATGTGGACGAACGTGGAGTCATCGACCATTATTTCAAGTATGCTCTTCAATCTAGACTATTTATTTGTATGTGAAGTCATCGTGTGCGATCATCAAGATCACGGACACAGCTATCTGGAAAAGAAGAATTACATTGAAAGGCAAAGGGTTTGTCAAGAGAGTATTGGTCTATGGACCGGCAGTGTGGAGAAACTTGCAACGAAAAACAGTGAAGCGGTGCCACAAGTGTTAACCACCTATGGTTAACCTCCCCAACAACCCTTTCCAGGGCTACACAAAATCTCGCAGAAACAGAGATACTACTAAAATGATTGCCAAACATCTTTGTTTTTATGTGTGCATGTCTTTGTCTACGTTTTGTCTTTCATAACTAAAACTAAAATCCCCTATAAACTCTTATGTCTTGTGCGAGATACTATGAAAGTATGTTTGTGTGTATAGTGTGTGAGCACTGCTACCCTTGCATGTGATATTATATAAGTATGTTTGTATATATAGTATAAACATTAAACTCTTTGCACTTCATTGCATGGGATATATGGGTTATAAGGGTGGTAGTGGTCGTAGTTTGTTTATAAGGGGATGTTAGGGCAGCTATTGGAGAATAAGGGTACTGAGAAACATTAGTTTTTTACAAGGTGTTTCACTACTATTTCATCCCCCTTCTTTTACGTCGCACCCTTTGTGTGAGTAAATGTTGATGCTGGTCAGTAGATGAATGGGTTGTGGTCAATCAAAAGGCGTGGTGGTTAGTAGGTATAGGTGTTGGTCAGTCGATGAATGGGTGTTGGTCATTCAAGCGGTGTGTTGGTTAGTATGTGCAATTTTAACATCACATTTCCCCGTGCCTAATAATGTTAATTCTGTGGACATTTTTAAGATTATATTTCCCTTTATCCGTATAAAGGCCCATCATGTTAAACCTCTGGACATTTTTTACCATTAGGTTTCCTCTTGTCCGCCTATGGTCCCATATTGTTAAACCTATGAATTAATGTTAAATTCCTAGTATTGGTATACAGTATATCGTCCCCTATATATATATATATATATATATTTAAAATTCTTTTATCAAGCATTCTCTTGTAGGATACAGGCAGAACACTTTCCGCTCAGTGTGGTGTATATTTGTAAGTCTCTCTCTCTCTTCCTCTCTCTCTCTCTATATATATATATGTATATATATATATAGTGAGTGTAAAAATCTTAGGGTATGTGCTATTTGTATTTACGTCTCCGTTTATAGATTTGTTAGATTTTGGTGATTGTTTGTTTGATTATGAGGAGTCGGTGTTGGAAAGCTATTTCTCAGCCCGAGTAATTATCCAATTTCTAGGAACAGACGTCATAATGTACAGTATTTACGGTACTTTTGGAAGCATGGATAAGTTTCGTAAAATTGACCTTCCCTAATTTCTTTACATAGGGAATTTTCTGGATATTTCTAGGTATAGCAATTTGAGAGAGGAATAATTCTATATATTGTATGTTTGTGTCGTTTTTTGTATTGCATGGCGTGAAGTACTAATATTCGGCTACGAAAGGCATATTGGTGTTCATGCAAATGTGAAACAAGAAAAATCATGCAACTGTGAAATTAGAGTTTCGTTATGTGTGGTCATTAGGTGATTAGAGGAAAATTATTTGTAGCGTTTGCGCGTTTAAGAACCTTTCAGTTGACAACAACTGTTGTCTTGAGGTCCTTGCAAATAGGAGAAAACATGGACTATCAAAGTCAAGCTCGTGCAGGTGTTTGACCCTCTCGGTACGAGACCCCTTGTGTAACAAGATATATAAGATATATATATATATATATATATATATATATATATATATATATATATATATATATATATATATATATATATATATATATAAATGGACGACTGATAATACTGGTAGATATTAAGTTCGGCGGATTAGTATTAAAAGATCTATATGCAGTGAGTCAACAGATGACAAGCAAGTGAAATGTAAAGGATGGAATAACTCGGTTGATAGTATTAATTTCACACATCTTTCGGAATTTTCTTCGCTATTAACAATACCGACGGCAATTCTACTTTCTATATGGAAACTATGATAGCCATCGAGTTACAGACATGTATGTAATATGACCCTCAATCATGGGACAGTATTGATTGGAAGAAGACCAATTTGGCAGCCTCCATTACATTGCGTCGTGATGTTTGCCACGTGTGGTGTACGTAAGGCCCCATGTGTATGCAAAATGTAACATTCGTTGCATCTCGTTTAATCTTTATGCAACACGATAATTACAATGCAATCTCTCAATTCGATCTCTCTGTCGTTATCGATTGCGCGTAAAATGCAATATAAAAATTGCCTATTTTAGCACTTATAAATACCTTTCCCGTGTGGCATGTTGTACCTGCACATTCCATTGACATTTTAAAAACAAAATGTAAATAATGTAGCATTTTCCACTTATTACGTTTAATTCATGACTTTTGGCTATACCATGCCCACCCACTCCATGAAGACTCTTCGAATTGCACAAATAGCCCTTAATGGCAATGAAGATCCCACAATAGTATTCCTAATACAAAAACCCGTACACGCGTGAATAGTATTCCTAATACAAAAACCTGTATACGCGTGAATAGTGTTCCTAATACAAAAACCTGTACACGCGTGTCAAAAACAGCAAGTAAACGTAGACAGCAAACTGTCTGTGGATAAACGCTTGCTTTTTAAACTGGTACATGCCATGCTACATACAATTAGCAACTTGTACCTTTTAGCTCTAATCAGGGAAATGTTTATTCTTTCTTTTCATGCATTATTACGTGTGGAAGAAGTCACTGATCGAACCCAAATCTAATCAAATTATAAAAGCAAATTAAGTTTTCAGATTTTGATCTAATTTCAAAATTGAATACTTATAAACATTCTGAAGGACAACATAATGCTTTGGTCATAATTAAATATTTATAAACATTCTGAAGGACAACCTAATACTCTGGTCATAATTGAATACTTATAAACATTCTGAAGGACAACCTAATACTCTGGTCATAATTGAATACTTATAAACATTCTGAAGGACAACCTAATACTTTGGTCATAATTGAACAAGAAAATACACCACCTCTAGTCTGCCCAGTATATTGTCTCAGACAATACTCTGAAATCAGGGGCCTTGCACCTGATTCCTTATTTTAATTCCCCCAAACGTCCCAATAAGGCCAAAAGAATTTAAGCTGCCCCTGTATGTACATGTTGTAATTTTAATTGTTTTGGGTTAACCCCTCAAAAGATCAACGCCCGTTGGAGTTTTCACGCTACAGAAGATGATTAAAAGGGTATGGCTGGTGCTCAAATAAGAAAACTAAGCCGTTGGAAGTCTCGTGCATTAAAACAATACATCCGCGCAGCAGAAGGAATATCCAACCGGTTACACTAATACATTTAAATTAGCTTAAGCCTCTCCTGTTTCTGTTCATTTTCAGGTCTCGTTGGTTCACAGACTTAACACTACACTATAAGTGAGTGCACTACCATCAATACCTATACACACTTCAGAAGTCTTTACACTCGAGCCTACCTCCAATCCAGTCCTGACGTCCGACTTGGGAATACGTTGATTCGCTTTCTTCAACAGGCGTCTTGAAGAAAATTCCATGATACAGTAATTATCTGAAAACAGCGGCTATCCACAATGACCAACTCTAGAAAATACGTGGGTTCACTGTCTTACCACTTGCTCAAAGGCCAATACATTTGTTTACATTTATCTCAGGACATTCTAAAATGATCAATGGAAACTCAGAATATGTGGATTTTTCTTGTGCCAGCATTTACAACTGCAGTTCGCATGTATTTATTAACAAATATTAATTCAGAATACAACAATGTGTGCAAAAAGAAGAAAAAAATAATCACAAAACATTGTACATTTTGCTCAGATTTTATATAACCTGTCACTATGGGTGGGGTCGAGACTCACTATGGGTGGAAGGTCGAGACTGTCACTATGGGTGTGGGGCCAAGACTGTTACTATGGGTGGGGGTCGAAAGTTGACGCAGGCCACTCTTGTTCAATGTTTGGTTGGGCGACACAAACGTCTTTTCAGTTAGATGCAAGACGCCTATGACGTGACGGAGGCAGCCTTCCAAAATATTTAACACGCTTCAAATGCCATGACTTTTACATAAAATACATAATCCATAACTGTTTAATACATTGTGACTTGTTGCTTATCATTTGGTTTAAAATACATAAATTGTCTTGTGTAGTTGGATTTATGTCTGTCTTAAAGCTCCACATTTGCTATTTACTTTGTTCAACATTTATGCTGAAATCTCACTGTCATATGTTCGTGCCACAACTCCTCATAGAAGAAGTAATGAAGGTCCCTATTGACATGCACTATCACATATCACATATTCACATATTCAATGTGCTATATATGCTCTATCACATATCATATTCTAATTCTAAAGAGAATACGATTCATTCAAGTCTGTTTTTAAAAGACAACATTAACAATTCATGCGTGTGCAAATCTCTGGATCAGTGTGACCTAAATAAACCCGCTATGGTTCACGGTGAGAAGAGGAATAACCTCGTTAAGTTATCAATAAGTATATATACGAACCTCTTTTGGGTATTATCCTCTCACGTCCCAGGTCACTATAACCTTTTGGCATATCCCGAATATTATCATCGCTACAGCATTTTCATTTTTTACCGCTGTGATAAAAAAAAAATCTATTTTTAGTTCTTCTTCTCTGTTTGCTAATGGATAAAACTATGACCTAGCAGTAAATGTTGTAGATGGTCACGTGATGCTTTTTATGCAATGAAAATTATAAAGCAATGTTTAGTGCATGCACAATGTTCCAGGGTATGGATGGTTAGGGTTGCAAGTTTTGCTGATATCGACTTGCCGCGACTTTACCTCTATTTCATTAATCATCTCAATAATTTACGTCTTATAGCAGTTTTACGATATATAATGAGGGAAATATCAATGAGTGGAGACAATATGAAAGCAAACTATTGAGTAAATTTCTGTCATATATAGTCTTCCTTGTAGGTAAGCATTGTTCCTTTATATATTCTTTACAGCTTAAGACACATGGATTTTGTTTGCAAATATGATGATTAGTTTTGATCAAGTGTCTGTATAAGTTCAAACTGGAAACGATGAAGGCAATGATTAGTGGGATAAAGTCGAGACCTTGCCGAAATTATTTATTTTATCTAATTACTCTGCTCTCTTTGATTCATGTGGACTAACGCCTCACGTAAAACTGTGAATGTGCGTAGCTTTGTCTATTGGACAAACAATACAAATATGTGGGCACATTGTTATCTCAGCACTTTCGTAGAAGCGTTGGGATATTGTTATACAATCTGTCCATACGTGTGTAAGTGTTTGATGTCTCTGAGTTATACTCCTACACCATTAGATGATATATAGATTGTACCAACACTTTTGGAATCTTAATTTGTCACCTGTTGACATGGATACTGGGTTATAGGTGATTTCATATTAATTTGAAATAACTCCTGAGTTGTTTGTCTCACTTGTCTGAGAATTAACTGATATTGTCAATAGCCAGGAACTTTCAGACTGCGACCCCTGTGTCATTCCCTGGGATTTTCTTCTACCCCCCCCCCCCCCCCACGGCCTGAGCTCCTGTGTCATGCAAAGACATAGTGGATATCTCCGGTTTGTGACTAGATAGAAGGAAATATTTCTTTCGTAAAGTGGAAAAATTGTATTGTCTTATTGTCATTGGGTGTCTTCGCCTCTCGTGACAATAAAATGTTTCCATTTCACGTGTGAAATATGTCCTGATATCCACTAGAATACACATAATTTTCTTTTTTGTAATATATTTGAAGGTGAGAAACGTCTTACTTTATGTTTTTTTTCTAGTTCTGTCTGTGCCATGGTCGGTAATACTGTACATTAGTAAACTGTATTACTACATCGCTGAAATGAAGTTCCAAAATGTTCTAATAATTGAGAACAGTTAACTTTACTGTTCTTATATGAAAAATGAAGCGAATAGTTTTTATTATCACATTTCGTTGGCAGATTGATTGACACCGTGGGCATTGTAGAGGTGTGTATTGCATCACAAATCAGTCAAATCGGTCAGACATCAGAGTGCAACATCTTTAAACTTAAGCTTTTGATGATTGTAGCTTTACCTGTTATGGTTTACGTATTTAGTGTGTTATTTCTGCATTTGACCCCGATTAGCCTGGACTTGAGAAGCTGGCAGTCTGGTTCAGTAACAGACTTTCACCCGAATCGTGATAGTTAATTGATTTCCGTTCGCAATCAACACTTATCCATGCCAGATTTTTGCATCTATGTTTACAAACATAGGTACGGGTGTGATGAGAGAGATAAAATCGTCAATTAATTATGTTTTAGTGTGATATATTCAATCCAGAGCTTCGCCTTATCACTTGTAACGTTTGTTGACGAGTTTTTGAGGCATTTTTACCATAGCTGTTACTGAATCAAAACAGGACATAGAACGTTCAGTAAATAATAATTTGCATGATCAGATGATTCATGTGGTAATTTTTGCTTTGTTTTAAGAAGCCAATATTTGAAATCTAATTGTTTTCGTTTGGGATTTCTTTTTATGCATTATTTTTGGACTGGGCCCCATCGTTGATTTACAATACGCTCATAAATGTGTAGTGTAGTCACATTTTATTTGTAATTTATTCATGGCGTGGAAAGAGAGAGAAATGCAGAGAGATAGACAGACATACAAAAAGAGAAGTGAAGAGAAGGAAAAAGAAGAAGAAGTAATTAAATATGGAAGACAGATATATTTCATAAATTGAAAAAGAAATTAGTTCCAGCGGTATCGCCACTGTGGCTATATACTTTTTTTACACTGATACATTTCAATTTCCCATTATCAAATATATAATTTTTACAATTTATACATGCAACGGTATTGACCTCGCGGTCCATCCCAACCCAAGACACATAGCCCCTGGGTCATATGAGACCCATTGTTTAACAACATAGATTAAAAAAAAATACCTAATGGGCATAAAAAAGAAAATTGTTCACATGCAACTGTCCTTGACTCTGGGATCCATTCCTACTCTAGTGTTTTAACTTTCGGTTATAAGTTCAGCTCTTGGAAATTATCGAGATTCCCACACTACAATCATATATACACTTACTGAGCATGAAAATACAGATTTATACATGCAACTGACATTAGCCTTGGTGTCCATCCTTAATCCCCTAGGGACTAAGCTCCTGTGTCATAGCTTGGAAGCTACAGAGATCCCCACCATATAACCATATATGTACTAATTAAGCATGGAAATAGAAATGCACACACCCAATTGACATCCCTAGAACAGTTCTGACCTATGAGGTCTCAAACTTCCAGATGGAGATCGCAACGGGGAAGCACGCGGAATTAAGTGTTTACAAAAACAGAATTATAGTATTATGACATAAAAAATGGTGAAAACAACCGCAAGAATAAAAATAAAATATATCACTAAAATACGCGTTAAAATATATTGTTTTGTACAAAATGAAGTATATTTGGTATTTACGCAAGGAACAAACTTTTTCGTTCTTTATTATATACTAAACGTACTCCTAAATGGAAACTGCGAAGATTCAACACAGTCTTCAGCCCCTCCCCCTCCCTCTTTTGGTAATTTCATCTAAATTGCAACTGTATTCATAGGCTGATCATAAACAAATATCAGCAATTTAAGAGAACGGTAGGTTTGGGATGACCTAATATATTGCAATAATTACATGTTTCTTCTTTAAATTAACCATTTTCCCCTCTGTGAGCACAAAGCATGTCAGATTGAACGATGCAGCATACGGATTTTTCACACAGAGTCGAGAAGCAAACAGTGGCGAGTCAAGTATCTTCAGCAAAAAATATTTTCCATGCCGGCAAGGTAATACAGTCTCTTTTTATTGCTTTAGCTCATAATATGTTCGTTCTCATTGCTGCAAATATAACACACAATCAAACGTCGTATGTCATGATGGGAAATCTTGTATTTTATATGTGATCATAAGGATATATTATTCACATGTGAAAATACAGGAAGGAAAAATATGGCAGATATTTCATATATAGTGTCAACATCCATGTGAGATATGACACTGTAGCAGTTTTCTCCATTTATCTTTGCATCGGCAACGTGAGTACAAGCATCATGTCATGTAATGAGTTTATAAGTGTAGTTCAGTTTATTATAGAGTTAAAGACTTAGTAGAATTCATACTTCTCACAGTGGATAACCTCCCTTGGGTTGGATAATGCTACTGCTACAACGCTGAAAATTTGTCCGTCAACTGCGGCCTGGAGAAAACCGTAGGCTTTGGTAACTGCATCACATTCAGTTTAGATTGCATTTGCAGCAACCTTTTCTCTACAGTGACTTTAGTTAACATTCTGCCAAATACGTTCTGTGAAAAAGTAAGGAATTCTTTACTTCCAGTGATAGATCACAGGTCTGATTATGACACAAGATGATGGATCACAGTTCTGATGATTGTACAAGGTGATGGATCACAGGTCTGATCATGGTACAAGGTGATGCATTACAGGTCTGATCATGGTACAAGGTAACACAAGGCCGACGCCCTACACAGTCTAGATCGTTTTCCCATGTTTTTGACTTAAGTTTAATCAGTGATAGAAAAAAGTATAATCCAATTAGTGTGCTCGTGTGCTAATGTGCGGAGACGATGTACTAATATTTAGTTTACCCGGGGGTCAAAATAGCCTTATGGCAGCGATAGATTCTGAAAGAGTATGACCTATGAGGAGCGTAAGTAGGATTGAAAACCATCAATATGATAACTAAAAGTTGACATATGTAAAAACTTTCTCTCAAACGATAAATCATTTGTTGTATGAAGTATTAAAGATCTAATTAATCCATAAATCTTTTCTATAAAATTATCTAAGGCAATTTCTCTTTTGTATGAAATGTGATTTAAATATTTGAACAATATTATTACATGAAAAATTGATTTGTCCAAACATTATATATGAACGAACAACTGAGACGCAATTAAATTGAAACACATGTAAATTGACTATAAATGATTTTGTAATATATTATCATATATATTCCAGTGATATGGTTTTAGAAATGATTGTATATTGACATGATTATTGACGGTGTCAAAATAAATCGCCTCAGGAAAATAGTGTCTGAATTGGCACAAATTTTACGATTTTGTCAACCCAACACTAACCTACTTTACTCAATGTCTGTTCACTCGTTACAAATTTTGTTTTTCGTTACGATGGAAGATATAATCCATAGGAATCAAACTTTCCACACTGTGGTCGTTGGGAAACAAAACAGCTACCCAATGGGTTCCTAGAGAGAGACAGAGATAGAGACAGAGTAAAAAAAACGCAATAATTACATTGAGAGAGAGAGAGAGAGAGAGAGAGAGAGAGAGAGAGAGAGAGAGAGAGAGAGAGAGAGAATATCTATCCATACTTTAACAAAAAACAAAAACTAAGACATACAGACACTTACATTTTTATGTATATTCTCTTGAATGGGAATCACAATGAAATTTCAAAACATATAAAATAAAGTCCATTTTTCTTCTTCTTTTACTGTTTTTCTTTCTCGAATTTCTTCACTGGGATGGGTTCTTCTTCTGTTTTTTCTGCTTGTCTTGCTTTGAATTTCTTTGTGACTCTTCCATCTTTACAGATTAAAACTGCATGAGTGTATTCTCTTACTTAGAGGGTTCTCTATGATGATAGAAGTCGTGGCATGGCAAGTCTTATAACGTTTTCACACAAGAGTCTTGTCACAAAACATAAAATAAATACTTTCTGTCTTCAGTCTTGTTCAATCTCTGCTTTTTCAGAGCGTTCAAAAGGCCTTCGTTCGTAAATAGTGAAATGGTTATTTGCGTTTCACCTGAATCTCTACAAAGTCTCTGTGTTCCTTAGGATGGGTTGCTATTAGTGGATGTACTGAGAGTAATGGATCACACACGAATTTTAATATAGTATAATATTTATTTCCCTTGGGCTTTGACCACGCATAATTAAATAAATACATGGCGAAATTTCTAAAAATTAAAATTCCAATCTGTCATTATACCCAGTACTCTAGAAATACTAGACCAGTCAGATTCGAAGCATTGTTGCACAAATAAACACCCAGTTATCTACCATCCAACACGCAGTTATCTACTATCCAACATTCGGTTAGGAGTGACCCATTTATCTGCTATTCAACACTCAGTTATCTACTATCTAACACGCCGTATGGAGTGGCCTCTACCCAGTAATCTACAATCCAATACCCACACTATACCATCAACACGCCTTTTGGAGTGACCACAACCAATTAATCTACCATCCAGCACCCAGTGATTTACAATCCAACACCCACACTATACCATTAACACCCCTTTGAAGTTACCAACACCCAGTTATCTACTATCCAATAGCCCATTATTTACTATTCAACACACCGAATGTAAAAGAAGGGTATAAATAAGATTTTAAATCACTTATAAACGAAACTAACTTCCCTATCCCTCTATAACTATTATCCTCTTATAAACAAATTAATTTTTTTTAAATATCTTACCCATACCTAAAAAAACAAATCAAGACATACAGACACTTACGATGTTTGGTATATTCTTATAAAAAAGAATCACGGTAAAATTTCAAAACACATCACATAAGTACATTTTTTTCTTCTTTAACTGTCTTTATTTGTTGAATTTCTTCACTCGAATGGGTTCTTCTGCTGTCTTCTCTGCTTGTTCTGCTTTAAATTTCTCTAATGAAATTTGTTCTTCTGTTTATTCTGCTTGTTCTTGTTCTTCTTGCTCTTTTTGTTCTTCTGCTTCTTCTTCTTCTTCTAAACTTTCCTCCTCTTTCTCTTTAGTCACTTTCTTGGGACACTCTGTCGACCAATGTCCTTTTTCTTGACAATGATAACAGTTGCATTTACGCGTGTCTCTCTTTTCTTCTGTCTTGATGGTTGCTTTAATTGTACGTTGTGGACATTCTTTAACCCAATATCCTTTTTCTTGACAAACAACAAGTATCTTGACTTTTATCTTGAGAGGAGTAGTTTGGAGTTTCTCCAGAAGTCTTGTTGAAAGGGATTTTTTGAATTACTCTTTGGAAATCTCTGACCTGAAGTGTCATCTCTTGTTGCTCTTCCATCTTCACAGATTGAAACTGCATCAGTGTATTCTCTTAGGTAGAGGGGATCTCTCCCTCTCTCTCTTTCTCTCTCTTTCTCGCTCCCTCTTTCTCTCTCTTATGGTACAATATATGTACATTTCAAAGAACAGAGTTCAAAGTTTTTCTTTCATGGTGCAATATACTCTTATATGAAAAGGTATAGTTCATATTTTTTCTTTCATGGTGAAACAAATTTACATTTCGGATAAAACAAAGTTAATGTTTTCTTTCTTTCATTAGTCACACACAATGTCTTTGGCATAATCACTCACCTTTTTGTTCCAAGTGTCGAATCCAAGACTTTTCCAGTTGCGTACATCCTTCCAGTGTTGGTGTATCCAACTGGCTATAAACACAAATTTTGTTATGTATGAAGAGTAGATAAAATGCGACGAATGCCGCACAGGGAAATCGGAGTCCTATCTATCACTACTCGTAGCACTTTTAACATTATGAGTTTTTCGTGCACATATGAAGTTTAGGTTCTCATGTCTTTGTATGTACTGTTCATAAATTTGCCACAAAGAATCTGCCTGTAAACAAAATCCAAGAAATTTAGTCACTAACACACAAACGACACGTCGGCCAAATATAAAAGGAATTATATCGTTTTGTGGAATTAGTTTTTTTTTTAAATACCAGGTAATCCACTAAGTTTTGAATGCTGTCATTGAGTTCCTTCCATGGGATTTGGTGTAATAGTGATGGCAAGTCGTGGCATGTAGAGTCTTAACGTGTTCGCTGTTTGTCAGTGTCTGACCATTTAAACATTTCCAAATTAATCAGCCTTTAAAGCATTCAGATAGCAATGATTAAAATGTCTATGCCATTTTGGATGCAATTGTTCTTTGAGTTTTACTTGAATCTGCACAAAGTCTCTGTAAATGCACTCATGGAGTTCCAAGGGTAAATTGTGAATATACACTTCTAATCTGTCCATTTAAAAAAAATGCATAGTTTTGTAACTGTCATAGTGTTTTTAGATAATTAACCTTTTTATTCAATTCAGATAGCAACAGTTTAAAACTGTTGAAATCATTTGTCGCTTGCATTTTATTTAAATCTGTACAAAATATTTGCAAATGCGTTCTCGCAAACTGTCCATTCACAGGAATGTATTTTTGTGGAAATATTCATACGTTTGCCAAACGGAATTTTCTGATAAATCATATCGAAGAAGTTCAGTCATGATCTCACACACGACACATCGTGAAGGAGTCTCTTCTTGAGGCAATACTTCTTTTAAAAGTATTTTTTGTATTTCTGCAAGTCTTGAACTTTTTTCTGGACTTCGTTTCATGGAATTCTGTGTACCACTCCAACATTGTAGGTAGAAGTCGTGGCATCGAAAATCTCATTAGTTGTTAGTAGCTGATCAATGTATGACCATTGATACACTTTCAAAGTTATCAGACTTCCTATAACATTTAAATACCAGTGATTAAAACGTCTATGTCGTAGAAGATGCAATTGTTCTTTGCGTTTCACTTGAACCTGTGCAAATTCTCTGAAAATGTGTTCTCGCAGATCCAAACCTAAAATACAAATCCTCTCCTTTTCTAAGGTATCCATGAGGATAATAATCATGACTACCAAGGGAAAGTTGTGACAGCACGGAGACCATCTGTCATGTTCAAGGATAGCTGAATCGTTATAGTCCATATGGATTGTCACACCACAACCAAAACACTACTTGGTTTCCTCGTCCCAAGTAGACCAATCCTGCTCTGGCTAAAGACTTTGGGAGTGTGCACATTGACATCTTTAGGCTTTTTTCCTTCGAACGTCTGGAATCGACTTTCTTGTATTCTTGTTTGATTTGTGATTCTCGATTTGTGGATGAGAGTGCATGCATGAACGGCATCGCTTTTGACAGCAGAGTGGTTTCCTCGTCCCAAGTAGACCAATCCTGCTCTGGAAAAAGACTTTGGGACTGTGTACATTGACATGTTTAGGCTATTTTCCTTCGAACGTCTGGAATCGACTTTCAAAATCACATTAGCCAGGCAAAACCATAGGAAACATGTATTCTTGTTTGATTTGTGATTCTCGATTTGTAGATGAGAGTGCATGCATGAGATGCATAGATGGGCACATGAACGGCATCGCTTTTGACAGCAGAGTGGCAAGGTTATACTGCATCGCTCATGTCGCAAGGTACAGCATCACTATGGTCGCAGGACGCAGCATCACTCTGGTTGCATGGCATGGCATCACATTCGTTTTCGTTTAACTTTTGATAGAATAAATCATATTTTTTTCTCTGTGGCATTCATTTTTATCGGTGAACGTCTGCACTCAAAATCATATTTCTGTCTTGGAATATTTGTTATACTGGAGAACCCGGTACCCGCACGATGACGTGTTGGTATAAGGAAGTCGCACTAGTTTTTCGTAGACGATCTAATACACTTTTGTTTCCAAGGGTTGACAAAAAATTTGATGATCGTACGATTTTGTGAGGATCCACCGTTTTGACACAAAAATCTTGATCTTGACCTGGCTTTAAGTACACATTTTGTATTTGCTAACCTGCAAACTTTCACAGTACATGTTCACTATTTTACTTTGTACTTTTAATTTTCATTTTCAAATTTAGTTTTAAGGTTTTCAAATTTCATTTTATAATTTTCATTTTCATATTTTGTTTTATATGTTCATTTTTAATTTGTTTTTCATTATGCATTTCCATTTTGTAATTTTTCTCATTTTCAAATTTGGTTTTTCAATTTTTATTGCTTAATTTTCATTTTCAGTTTCCATTTTCAACTTTGGTTTTTCAATTTTCAGTTCAAATTATTCATTTTCAATTATTATTTTCAAATTTGTTTCACTTTTCATTTTCAAAATAATTTCTTTTAAATTTCAATTTTAATTTTTAATTTTAATTTTTAGTTGTCATTTTCAATTTTGGTTTTCCAATTTTAATTTTAATTTTTTCATTTTCAATTTCATTTTTAAATTTGGTTTATCAATTTTAATTTTTTAATTTTTATTTCCAATTTTAATTTTTAATTTTCAGTTTTTAATTTTTATTTTCAAATGTGTTTTTTCAATTTTCAGTTCTTAATTTTAATGTTCAAGTTTCATTTACAATGTTAGGGTGGTGATGTTGCTTGGGATATAATTGTTTGCCAAACAGAGACTGATGGAGAGACAAAGTAACAATTCCTGTTCGAGATTCAAAACGGCAAAACTCAAGTACCTTTATATATATTAAACAAAATTGAGAGAAAGGAAGTTATGTTTGTACTGTCTGTAAAAATACGAAGGGTTTAAGTACTTACACAGACTATACCCACAAACGTACTTATCTACTAAAAACACAAGAGGAGTAAGAGGTTTAAGTTTAGTTTTAGTGGAAGTCATAGACATACACAAACATAAAACACATATAATGGCTATGATTGAATATTATCCTTGTTTGTAAGAGAACTGGATGACCCTAAAATAACCGTTGGGTTTTGAAAACAATTATGGACTTGACGACATTAAATGATACGGCTGTACACCATTCCCACGTCCGAGTCCTACTCCTGCTGTAGTAGTAGTCGTCGTAATGGTTGCCGCTGCTGCTGACATCTGTGTAGTGGAGGGTGTAGGTGTTGCTCTCTTTCGCTAGGTTGCTCCAAAGAAGCTTGAAACATTTCTCTCAAGTGTTTTAACTCTGCCAAAATGTATAGTACGACACTAAAAGATTTGTTTTCACTCTCTTCCTTCTGTTCACTGCTCAAAATATCCTCTTCTCCTCTGGTTGCTTTCTATTTTCGTTCTCTTGTTGCTGAGCAAATGTCTGTTCTTATTCGTTTTGGCGTTGTAACAAGTCTCTAATTGTTCTTTTAATTTCTTTTTAAAATCATCATAAGCTGGCAATTTTGGAGAAGGATGTGAGGGTGGTACTAGCAGCAAACATTCTTGCGATGAAGATAATAAATCGCACAAAGCCAAATTGAAGTCGTTCTTCTTTGGAAGAATACACTATACAGCAGCAGTCATACTATCACTCCAAGTATAACAAGTAGCCACTGCAGGCGCACCCCAACACAATACCATACTTGCAATGTTTCCTCACTGGCTGGTACATCGTAGAAACGCACATGGGTTGGGTATATGTATATATATATATATATATATATATATATATATATATATATATATATATATATATATATATATATATACTGAAAGTAACGTCACGCGTCAGCTGTATTCTGATTGGAAGAGGGGTTTTGTAAACATTCGTCTTCGATGTGCGGTTGACAGCAGCAACAGTAAAAGTCAGTTTCCTCGCTTACGTTTGTGCTGTTGCAACAGTAACTGTAAAAGTCAGTTTTTTCACTAAATTGTGTGCTACTGCAAAAGTAAAAAGTCAGTTTCATCACTAAATGGTGTGCTACTGCACCAGTAAAAGTGAGTTTTTCACTAAATAGTGTGCTACTGTAACAGCAAAATAAGTCAGTTTCGTCGCTAAAATGGATGCTACTGCAACAGTAAAAAATAGTCAGTTTCTGCACTGACATGTGTGCTACTGCAATACTAAAAGTTAGTTTCCTAAAATGCATGATACTGACACATTTTAGCGAAGAAACTGAGTAGCAGTTGAGAATACACTCATGCAGTTTCAATCTGTGAAAACGGTGGAGCCAAAATAGATACCACTTCAAGTTAGAGATTTACAGATAGTCACTTGAAAATACACTTCCAACTAGACTTCTGGAGAAACTCCAGACTACTCCTCTCATTATAAAAGTCAAGATACTTGTTATGTTTGTCAACAAAATGGGCATTGGGCCCAAGAACATTCACATCGTCAAATAAAACGTAAATATAACCTTTATCATTGTCACAAAAAACAAAAACATCGGTCTACAGACTGATCCAGGAAAGTGAAAAAAAGACAAAAAGGATACAATTTCAGAAGAAGAAGAATAAACAGAAGATGTACCCAGACAAGCAAGACAAGCAGAAGAAACATCAGAGGAGCCCGTTTCAGTGAAGAAATTTAAAAACGAAAGACAGCTAAAGAAGAAGAAAAATGGACTTTTGGGATGTGTTTTAAAATTTCATTGCGATTTTTATTCATAAGAATATACAAAAATTGTAAGTGTCTGTATGTCTTAATTTGTTTTTTAAGTGTGGATAAGATATTTTAAAAAAAATGAATTTGTTTATAAGAGTATACTAGGAAATTTTATAGGAGGATAGAGAAGGTAGTTTTGTTTATAAGGTATTTAAATTCTAAACCTTTTTTTACGTCCTACCCTATGTGGTCAGTAGATTAGTGGGTGTTGGTCACTCCAAACTGCGTGTTGAATAGTAAATATTGGAGTATTGGATAGTAGATGACTGGGTGATGGTCACAACTAATGGTTGTTGGATAGTGGATAACTCGGTGCTGGTAACTTCAAAAGGGGTGTTAATAGTATAGTGAGGATATTGGATAGTAAATCTTTGGATGATAGATAACTGGTTGATGGTCACTCCAAAAAGCGTGTTGAGGGTATGGTGAGGGTGTTGGATGGTAGATCACTGGGTGTTGGTCGCTCCAAGCAGCTGTTAAATAGTAGATAACTAAGTGTTGGATGGTAGATAACTTGGCAATAGATAGTAGATCAATGGGTAATGGTCACTCCTAACGGAATGTTGGATAGTGGAAACTGTGTGTTGGATAGTAGATGGCTGGGTTTTAATTTATTGAACAATACCTCCAATCTAACTGGTTTAGTATTTTTAGAATACTGGATATAATGACAGATCTGGAATTTGAGTTTCAAGAAATAAACACCAGTAAATCTATGTCATGT
Source organism: Margaritifera margaritifera (assembly GCA_029931535.1). Classification (NCBI taxonomy): domain Eukaryota; kingdom Metazoa; phylum Mollusca; class Bivalvia; order Unionida; family Margaritiferidae; genus Margaritifera; species Margaritifera margaritifera. The sequence goes on along the minus strand of JAQPZY010001335.1, from coordinate 614,260 downwards.
ATAATCAACAATTAAATTACGAACGAAATTATAGAGGATCTGACATGAGTGTTCTTTACAAATAGAGGATTTCAAATGGGTAATGGTTTAAAATTGAATTTATGAAATTAGTTAAACAATTTCTAGTTTTTGTTAGTCATGGCGACAAAAAACTGGACATTAATCAATTCGTTTCATATATTTAATATTAAATCATTACCCATTCGTAATTCTGTTCGTCATTTTATTTTGAGTGGAAAGTGTCTAGATAGAGAGAAGAACAACTGATTTCCGCATTTCATTTAATTTTCTGGCTCAGGCGATGGACCTTTCAATTCTTGCGCATGAAAAAATAGTTCCAGACGCAATATGAAGCAATATTGCACAATTGGATAACCAATAACATTTAAACGTTGATTTCTTTTTTTTTTGTTTGTTTTACAAATTAAAATTCAAAGAGCAGATGTCCTTCGAGCATTTGTGACTGACAATATCATTTTTCAACACTGGCTGTCTGATGGAGATTCCTGTGTGATGTCACATAGTTCACTTCGTCAGGTCAGCTGCAGTAGCTGAGGCGCCATATACATGGATTTCGATGAGACTTTACAACGTGTCTATGGCAAAGTGTGTCACTTCCACCATGGACATTCACCACAAATGAAGTACTGGATGTGAATAAAGAAATAGCATTCCAGTTGTTAGATATTTGTCTGAAGGAATGATTACTGGATGCAGAAATTGTACTAATTCTAGATATGCCGATAGAATGGAGGATATATCCCAGTGATGATTTGCATTCGTATGGCTCTCGTGGAATTCACATTTCCAGATTTAATGTTTTTGTTACCGGATATTTGTATTATTTGATTTGGACGAATGCTATGATTGGATAACCCTTCGTTGAGAGACCAGCATTTCTCGACATTCTCTTCATACGAGAGGTGTGTTTGTCTACACCTAAATGTTGACATATAAGCCATGTTTGTCCATGAGGTGGGGTGCAAGATCTATACCGCGTGGTAGCAGTAATGTCAAGGTGACAGTCGTTGCCGGTTGTTTCTCTGCATAGACCGGATATGTTCGTTTTCTCGGTTCTCCCACATTTTTGGTTTAACTAAGCTAACATGCAGCGAAATTTGCTAATGATCTGGTTTTTAGTTTGGCATTCGGAGAATTCTATGTATGATAAATGGGCCATAGTCCAAACTATGTAACCATTACTGTGCGATTTTTGTGATAGTCGCCCTTTTTTTGCAACCGATTGGAAAGACGGCCCCCATATTGTTTATAGCAATAGTAAAATAATATGGTACCAGAAGGTGGGGCACAGCAGATTCTCGTGGTCGCAGCCAATCAATAATGAGAATATTGCGTAAGGATTTCATTGGCGTATTTGAACCAATCAAATTCACAGAAAGTGATATGTTAACCGCAAATACTGTATGTAAAGTTAACCTACTATGTGATAATATAATTTATAAAACGAGTCGAAATATTTCTAGCTTTTGCGATCAAAAAATTGAAATTATTCGACGAGTTTCATCAACATCATTAAAATTAGAACAAATGTAAGATTATATTTATCGCATGACGAAAAATACTAATTTTATTTTATCACACCGCAAAATAGTGAGTGAAATGACTGCGAATTACATTCGGATGACTCGTTCGTTACACCTTTTCTTTGCATAATGTTATGACATCATCTGTGACGTCATGAGGTGTTATTACACATGTTACATATCTTAAAATTATGATATGGGTATATTATCGTAAATAACACAGTAGTCTTGTGATAAATATGCTTATGGACACAATTGCCTTGCCTGATTGCAATCAAATTTGTAGGGCCCTTGACACGTTGGCAGACATTCCGTTTGAGGATCATTTCCATTTAATGGGCTATGTATCATAAATATACCAACTTTATGTTCTGTTTGGGAAGAGATAACTCAGAGGTTCCGAAACTGATGAAGCCTTTGTCAGAAATGGATATGGCAGATTATACAGCCTTTTGTCAGAACGATGAGGAAAAACAACATTAGGATACTAAGAAACTAAGACACAGGCCACCAAAGACTGAGATGAATAACTGTAACGCAGTTCCATACTGACCACTGCAAGATCTCTACTAAAGGCAATTTACTAGGGCGAGTATCATCGGGCAATTACAACCAGTAGAGACTCGCTGCAATGGACAACTAAACTCCAGTGGGATTGTAAACAATTTTACATTTTCAGGAACAAGTTGCAATGGAAAACAATTTTCAAGACAGAGAAGAAGAGAGGGGTAATATATCCAACATAATGAGTGAGCCACACTCTTATATATCAAATAGATACATGGAACAACTGAACAACAGTAGTAACTAACATTTCCAGAACGGGTAGATGACCTATGGTGAAGAAAATTTTATGAAGTATCCCGAGAAGAACAAAGAAATCACTGAACCGGAATACTTAAAATCCTGCATTGTTTTTTAGAATGTCACGTCCAGTTCTGACTAGCTGATGTTAAACACAGAAAGTAAGACAACTGAAATGAGTATAAATCCAGGTATATTGAGCATAAACTATTCAACAAAAACTCATTTGATCATAACTACCTCTGAGGCTACCCCCAGTTATGATGATACCTACGCAACGTAATTTCAACATATTATAAAACAGGAACACAAGTGACATAATACGCCATGCAAATATAATTATCCTTTGGAATTGTGGTCGACCTAAAACCAATAATTTATAAACTGATTCGCCATATGTATTTTTACTGGTTTATACAAAAGGAGAATTTTCATTTTAAAAAATATTAACACCACTTATCCATACAGACACAGGTGCCAAACTATTAAATCAAAGGCGTCTTCTGTGAAAAAATATTTATTTAAATTTTGTTTCAATGAAAAAATAAAATCACTGTGTCATTATTATCATGGACATCAATAGAACTATTATTTTACTTACGGTATTGTTTATATTAAACGTACTTGTAGATAAATCGGCTGTAATTAGTAAAAACATTTTTGGTGTCTTGCATGTTGGGTCACTAATCAGAGCATTGTCTTACAATGTCTAAGCTTCAACCCAAATCGGAGGGAGCGAGCGAGCCTGTCGTAAAATGAATTGTCTAACTATGTGTAACCTTTACTCCAAATCAAAGGGGTGTGCAAGCCTTTCGTAATATGAACTGTCTTACTATGTTTAACTTTCACCCCAAATCAAAGGTGTTGTGCAGGCCTATCGAAAAATGAATTGCCTTGGCTTCATTATGAGACAACATAAGTATGAACGAAATCGCAAGATTGGAAGGAAATATTAGCCAAAGAAAAAATGTTAACTTAACCTCAGAAAATTCTTATCTGAGTATGATCCCTAATATTGCTACTTACAGCCTAAATTAACCGTGGAATGCTCCGACTGTGTTTTTATTTTTAAAAACGTACAAACGACTGTAGTTGCCAAGATGTACAATCTCCACACAAGAGCACTTATAAACTATACACGAAATTTGTATAACTTGAAAAATGCGAATACTATTCTAATAAGTTATCGGACTGGCTACATTGTTGTTGCACACGTCGACGTCAGCAATTCAACACATACAGAAGCAAAATAATTTTCAACAAAATCAACCAAAATCATACAAACGTGAGTCTAAATTTAAAACAGTTTCGCCTTGGTTTGAAACACATTGAAAGAGCATACTCACTCGCATATAATACAATTATACAAATCTTTTACATTCTTGAGATATATTTTGTCTAGTTTGTTACTACATAATAAAGAAATATAGGGCATTTTTTGCACACATTCTCTTTGGCGAGTGGTATAGGAATAGCCATTGCGCTATCATATTTTATTTCCTCTGCGAGTATTTTCAGGGGACAGAGATAACTTTGTGGGTTCTTCTCAGTTGTTGGGTCCGGTCATATCGACAGCCCCATTTTTGTACGTAACCCGAACGACTGCCTCGGGACCAAAACTCGTATTCATTGGCATATCCGGTTCTGACATCACTTCCTCTACCAGTCTCTTAACGGCAAAGCTGGAGTTAAGTCTTTTTCTGTAAAACGGGAAGCGTGAATTGACATCTGTATAGTATACTATGTTATAATGAAAATGTCATTTAAAGAAAGTAGCTCGCATCTGCCTATGACAATCTATGATTATGTAAAACGTTTGAGACTCTTCATAAAATAATCAAACACAAAAACTGAGAAGACCCCATACCCCACCATCACACCAAAAAAAGACACTTGAAAATGAAATTTTAATACACTGAGTAAACTTGTCTTGTATCAAAACCAGGCGACTCAAGACTAATTCTCTCTATGATACTCAGGCAATGCAAGGGAAATTCTGAAAAAATATTATGTTAATTTGTTGAATAGAACTGGAAAGAAGTCAAACAATAAACAGAAATCACTGATGCCAGTTTGCTGACGATTATTTTCAGTTGCCACATATAGTGTAGGTATTTTATTTATCATTTTATTTCTTATATACTGAGTAAATAAGATTCCATAAAACGTTTCAATAAAAAGCAATCATGAGTTGAAAACGGAGGAAATTTTGTTTTATAATGACCAATCATATATATGCATCTTAGAGTTAAGTTGTACTATATGTAATACTTTATTTCGTATATTACAACAATTTATTTTTATGCCGTACTTTTATCACTTGCATTACCAGCGAAAGTAATTTTTTATATGTTCTCATAAATAATCCTACACTCGAATATAGGTTGGGATATGATTCTTAGCTTCCGGAATAGGAACGATAATTCATATGGTTAAAACTGACAACAGGAAAGCCAGTGTACCTACCTTCTCATGATGACCAAAACGATAACAATGACCATGCTGACACCAATTGTGACTCCAACACCTATGGCCGCCAGGTGACCATCGCTGTGCTGTGCAGACGACAATGCAGTGGATACTGAAAGCAAAGAGACAGACTCCCCTTGAAATGTTTTAAATAAAGAACCGATTATATTTGCTATAGGTTTCAAAAAAATTAACTCCATTATATCAGATGCAAACATCTTCCAAGCATTTGCCGAAAATCTCCGCCTTCAATCATTGTTATATATATATATATATATATATATATATATATATATATATATATATATATATATATATATCCATTTATATTTTCTGCCACAAACAAAACCTGTATCACGTCAAGAGAGCCAAACTATGTTGGAGTATATTCGGTGCAAATACTTCTTTTTCAATGGAAAGTCTTTGTGTAGAGATATTTAAAGATAGTGGTGAAAGACAAGATACTGTCTTTCTGTTTGTGCATTATAATATGTTGCGATGCGATATAATAGCAATGTCGTGGAAGACTATGATCAATACAGGAGACAGATCATTCACGTTGAAATATTTTCACCTTTGTTTTTTACTCTTTGCAAATGTCACAAATATTACTGAACCCAGAATTAAGCTATGGAGAAACGCTACCTGTACATAATGTTTGAAGATCCTCAGCCCAGCCTTCGAGCATACAGTGTAGACTGTGTACAGTGGGTTCTTTGACAAACCCACTGTTACAATCAAAAGCACATCGAGTCCCAACTGCTGTGGGACACATCTGTCCATTAGACCCGTTACTTAGAGCTCCGTTTGGAATCTCCTTTGGACAATGTATCTCTGTAAATGAATATGAAAGTCTATGTAAAATCTCAATTTCTCTGTGTATCTTTTATTGATATAGTTGTACACTGTATTTATGTTTAAGTATGCCCTACGATTTCGATACTTATAATATAAAACACAAATGTGACGAACTTAATTATAATTCATATTGTGTGAATACCACCCGTGCACTACATAATATGATGAGGATATAAACTGAAATCTGTCTCTCTATTATCTATTCAAAACTAATATATCTAAGAAGGAATCAGTGAATTTTAAAATGCAAGTCAGCGGTTTGGGATTGATATCAAAGATCAGATGTTTGTTCAAACGATAATGACAATTTTTACAAAAGGAAAAGGAAGAAATGTAAGGAAATGAACTTGTAGAAATAAAAGTGTAAGAACATATACCATAACGAAATATATGATATGATTAGATTATATGTTTCCATATTTAAAATATCCGATGTGATTAGTTAGGCTATATGTTTTCCTAATTGAAATATCCTATATAATTAGTTAGGTCATATGTTTCCATATTTTAAACGTTTCTTAAATATGAGTGAATGACACAAACCCCATGGTTATTGGGCAGCAGGGTATAAAGGTTCTCTAGACACAGACCAACAAATGCCAATAATGGAAAGTATATGTTGCATAATGCAATTACTTTCCATTTATGCACACAAATTAATACATGTATATTCAAATTGTCAGATGAAAAGATCTCATACTTTACATTGCACAAAGTTCTTAGTGATATAAAATTGAAATATTTCCTATAAACATACGTTGACAAAGACTGCCTGTATCTCTATTCCACGTGCCAGACTCCGTGCACCAAATCGTTGAGATATGTGCATTCTTCTTGTAACCATATCCCGTGCACTCGTACTCACATTTCTCGTCGACCATTCTTTTGCATGCACTTACAGTTTTGCCCTGACTGAATTGCTCAGGACAAGTAACAGCTGTAACAGACAACGCAATGATAAAATAAAACAACTATGACAGCTTTAAGGGAGTCTCTTCCTGATTGGACGTTTTTAGCAAAACATAATTCAACTATTTATTTTCGATACAAAACTTAAATTTAGGCCTTTGAATTGTTAAAACATTTATACTTTCATGTTGTTATTGCAGCAGTATGGCTCAATAATATCACAAGTTTTACTTTGAAGTCCCCCAGAGAGTGTTGTTTCTTTTATTAACAGCATACATTTAGATAAGGTGGAAGACATATTGCAATTTTGATTTTTTTGTATTTTGTTTTATATCGGGTTTTATTTATTTTGTTTATTTACCTGTAGCTATCATTTATTCAAGCAAAATCTTTGACAAATACTAGTCATCGTCTAAAAAAGCAGCGTACATGTACTACTACTTACCTTTACAAAGATTATCTGTGTTAACTAATTTCCAATTTCCGTTGATTTGACATTCCACTTCGGTTACTGCATCGTTCCTGGTGCAACCGTAGTCACATGTATATTGACACGTCTTCTCAACAGAAAAGTTACAATTTACCCATTTTCCATTCGCAAGTGTAGCAGGACATTTAATCTCTGTAAATGGAAAGTATATATACTTTCAAGTTTATTTCAGCTTTAAAAGATTATTCTTTAAGAAAGTAATAGTTTTATTAGAACGTAAAGTCTAACATTTGTGACAAGTAAAAACATAACAAATGTTATTGAAGAAAAGGGCAAAGTAGAATAAAAAATGAAAACATGCAAACGTGTGTTATTTCTATACGAACAGATAAGAGTAAGGACTTCATGTTTATCGAATAAGTAGTATGAAGAATATTATTCCAGACTCATAGATGATACTCATCATTCTAGGAAAAGTTCGCCTAAAAAGCAAATTGTTACATATCTAATCCAAAATCGATTGATGATGTCAACAGTGCACTAGGTCTGTTACAATAAAGAAATATACGCGAAAGAAAGACTGACTGACGGATATACACACCTTCACACGGAGCTGCCGGTGTATAGATTGTACTAATACAGAGTACTTCATCTACACCTTGTTTCACTTTATAGCCTTGCTTGCAAGTAAATGTACATTTACTTCCATTCACACGTAGGCAATCGGCAGACACAATAATCTGATTGAATATCTCTGGACAACGAGGAACTAAAATGAAAGAGATATAAACTCGATACAAATCAAATTCTTTAAGCCTTTTGTTTCTTTTTTAAGTCATGATCTAATCGTCGTCATCTTGTAATATCACCACGCTTTATTTCTATTTAAACAGATCAATTGGTGCCAAAGTAGAAATACACCAAGACTGAAAGGTGTATTAATGTGACACTTATTATCTTTAACCTATATTTTGTACTTGGAAAAAAGAAAAAAAAGTCACCGTAAATTATAATATATCATGGAGAAACTTAAGCATAGTCTGACTAGAATTAAGTGTATCTTTTAAGGTGACAACCTATAAACTACGGATTATGAATATTTTAACGTGTATGTGATACTTTTACAGATGAGACAATTTTTCATCGTTTATAGATTTACAGTCACATTGTGTCATATTTGCATTTTTGTCTACGTTATGCACGTTTTATAGATGACGTATGGTTCAACTTTGTACATTTAGCTTGCACATACTTTCAGTTTTGTCTCGCGTGAGAATATCATAGCGTGTTAAAGCAACAAGACTGCCTACCGTTTGAGCAGAATTTGTCACTTCCTTCCATAAAGTCTACACCGTCTTCACAGCCGCATATACCACCACCCGGTGTTGGGAAGCAAAACGTGGAACAACCTCCGTTACCCGTGGAACAGAATGCATTTTCTGAAAACAGATTACATTAATTATACATGATCAGCCCTCTAGAATAGAAACAGAAAGTTATTGTAATGTTTCCTTTTTTCTTTTTAGGAATAAAACTCTCTTGTCTTTAGATATTCATATTTAAGATTTGTAAAACCATTTACTTAAATTTGTAGCGTCAAGATTATGTATGATAATTCTTTTTACAAGAGTGGTTAGGTGGTAAGGCTTAGTATTAGATAATTAATTCTACAGCAGTTGTTGTCAGGTAAACTTTTGTAATATATAATCGTTATCTTTAATGCAATAATGATTGTATAGTACACTGTTGGATGCATGTTACTTAACATAAGTAAATTTTAAAAAAAAACATGAGTACGAAACATTTCAAAACAAAATCGGGAATTAAATAAAAGTCTGTCAAATATCGTTTGTAAAAAACGCATGGATCTTAGGAATTGTATAGGTAGGTGTACAATTAATTTTCTGTTGCAATATCTATTTACTCACTGTTCTGGAAAGTGGATGAATAAATGCTGATGGATTGAATAATCCCGAGTTCTCCGTAAGCAGCAACCTCTGTCGTTTCATTCGGATTGGATATCTTCACTTTTCTTATCCTGAACGTTGCAAAGAAAACAACCTGCATGTATTATTAGCCCTATTTGGACACTAGGTACGAATGATTTCCTTCGTCAAGAATCAGGCTTTTTTAATGTGACATTTGATAAATTAATAATTGCAAATAGCGGAGATTTGTCAAGGGCGTTTAAAAAGGAAACAAAGACTAGACCGTAAGCGACATTTATCAAAGTGAAGAAACGAAACTTAAAGCAGTGTAGAATGACATTTAGTAGTCGAATGTGAATCAAGGTCAAGAAGTATTTCTAGTGTTAAGATGATGCTCAAATATACCCTAGTAGATATTTTAACAATGAGTTGTGTATTGTAAGTTATTGTGAACATTCTGGTATTATAGACCTACTGGTAGGACATGGCAGCTTTCTCAAAGCATATACTTTGGGAGAAAGAACAATTGAAAACAAAATACGTCTGACTGATGCATTTAGTACAGCATTTCGTGTTCTTACCTTTACTTTATAGAATAAACCCATATAATCAATGAAAACGAAACAAAAGAAGACCCAGTGATTATACGATCAAATATAGATCTGACGCAATGAACTAGCTATTCCAGAAGACGTGACTTTTCTGTCATAGCGATTCACACACACCTAAATATTTGTTTCTGGAGTGGATAAATTATACATCTAATAGTCTACATTAATTTCAAAAGTGGATAAAATGCACAGATAGACACTCTAATTAGGAAAATTGATTGGAGAATACACTTTGGTTCATTTGTGTACAATACTTACGAATGTTTAGCGACGATGAAAAGGTAATCCTGGTAGAAAGCTAGACCGCTTAGATACATTCCAGGATACTCAGCCAGTGTTTTGTGATCCGTTCCGTCCAGCTTGCAGTATTTGATAATACCCTTTTGCGATAATTCAATCCAGTACAGGTAGTCATCTGATTCATATCATGAAACGTCGTAAAGTACTCAACACATGTGATTTTTTCCGAGATAAAGCAAGATAATAGACTCGGAATATTACATAAAGATGGCATTCTAGTGTGGCATATTGTGAGAAGCACACTAGTTTAAAACCATGTTCGAGAGCATGTCTTGTTACAGTCGTATATCGTCAACTTATACTTTAAACGAAATCGTTTTATAGTTTTCTATGCATATTGCTTTATTTCTTGGAGGCAGGTGCTTGTATGACAACGACAATGAACATACAGATCTATAAGAAAAGAATCATTTGACCTGCCATTTGGAACAATTTGTGTCTCTACTTTATTTTTCCAACACTGACACGATCAAACTGCTCAGCCAAATTTCCGTCTCACATTTTGTTTTCCTGAACTAGAAAATGATAAATGATTTGGATGATTCTCACATTAAGGTACCCACTGTCGGTGCTTTAATGACTCTGTTTTTTAGTCATATAGCTGGGAAACATATAAGAAAGTGTATTGTATTTTCTTGCTTTTATGAGTGCTTGAGGGACAGTTATCTAAGACATATGTGAATGTGACATATCAGAGAGCTTTAGTTTAACATTTGGACAAATGTAAAATTTAATTACTTTTGTAATCGATGGTGAGTTTGGTGGGCCAGCCGCCATCAATTTTCAGGAGAACTGACGTCTGACTGCCGTCCATATTGGCCTGGCCGAGATACGATTTGTAGCCGTTATCAGTGTAAAACAACAGTCTGAAATGCAAATATATTAACGCTTCGATGAGATTATATGGGTTGGTAAAGTATCAGAGTATAGCAAATATAGTGTAATCAAAGAGAAAAAAAAAGAACTTTTCCTGCCTTAGAATTCTTGTAATTAGAAATTCTTTATAGTTATAATAGTCTTTTTTTCTTCTCTACAATGACTAACAAATGTCAGGATATCAACTAGGGATAAGAAAAAAGGTATAATGTCCCTCAACAAATAGGTCTGACATTTATTTGGCAAGTCTAACGTAAAAGCGTTGTTACTGATGATATCGTACGCTACAGAGGGTTTAAGCACTTTGGTTGTGCGAAACAAGTCTTTGTATGAGGATACAGGATAAACATATCTTCTTAATGAGACTAAATACCGTCTATCTACCCTTTTGATGGATAGACGACCAGTCCATGGGGATAACCCAGATTAGTAAAAAGAACTCTATGCATTCCGTTCGGCGATAGAACTCCGATGTAACTCGTGATGCTGTTGGAATACGACACACTTTTCACTGCTGTGTAGTAAATGTTCCCAGTTGAATAGTCCACAGCAAACTGGTTGATATATTGATAGCTGTCGTCTGATATTGCTGAAAATAAATTATGCGGAATGATCTGAAAGTGCGTTTGATTTCCTAAAAGATTTTACATATGTCTTGTGTCAAGCTGTTCATTCGATGCGTGAATTGGTAAAAATTATAATCCAAATTCTCCGAACTTCGTGTCTGCACTTTACTGTCTGACAATATTTAGTAAGACAATTATCACTCATTTGATCATTCTCAAAAAGCTTCGCTTCATTTAAATATGATTTTGGTGTTCCTTATGATTGGATCGAGTTGAAGACAATATACTAAAGCTTTCATAAACGTTTGAATCTTGAAAGTAAAATGTAGTCAAAATGTTTTCTCCACTTTCTTGAGAGACATATTTCACGACAAGAGATGGGGCTCCGACATAATTTATGAGAGTTACTGGGTAGTTAGTGACAACGAGAAAGATTTGCACGGCAACGTCTATGGGAAAAACAAAACAATCGTGTAAGAAACTTAATTCAATTACTCTTAAATACCTTGCTGGATGAGAATGTGTGCAGATTGCGCAATAATTTATTATTAGATACCGTTCATGCCCCCTTTTTTTCTCTCAGTATTAATATCTGTATTTGTACTCGGTGATATGTGTGTGTTTGTTGGTTGTAACGGCACGTTTAACACATTATTGGCTATATTATGCCAAAGAAATGGAAGCTAGTACCTTTACCAAGGACACACCGACCTGGACTGGCCTGGTCGGATACCGAACCGCGACCTTTCGATTATGAGTCCAATTCTCTACGGCTCCTTAAATCGAACGTATGTACGAATCGTTATGATTAACTTGAAACCATTAAAGCTGAACTATCCTTTAGATTCAAACGCAACCGTGAAGTTTGATAATGACCAACGCCCTTTTAAGTTTTGATGTTGGATTTGTTCAACGGAATAATTTGTTCATTGTGTCATTTTGTTAGCATGGTATGGTATATAATCTTTGATATTTGTATCCCAACTATCATTATGAAACCTACCCATTGGGAATATTTCCTTTCCTGTGCCGTTCAGTTGGATGATGGATATTTTAGACTCCCCCGTGCCCCATATGACCCGATTGTGAACGGGGCTATATGTAGCACCCATCATTGATTTCGTCTCATCGGCCTTGATTCCGTGAACACTCTCATCCATCAGGCTGATTTGGTAAATGTTGTTATGCGTAGAGTCGCAAACCAGCATGAAGTTGTCCTTAATAAGGTCTTGAAATAGATCGTAGAATTCAGTGAAATGATGCATTACCCAAAGCAATTGAGATTAATATTTATAATTGTGTTTTATATGTATACCATGCCTGGATTTCAGCAAATGAACTAAGTCTATACGCAAATTCCAGTGATCTGATTGGCTGAAATTTTAGTTTTACTTAACATTGACCAGTTCAATATCTTAAGATCACGTTTACTTTAAGGATTAGTTGGTCAGGTTGAGACCAGTTCGTATTACCAAAGTTATATCAAAATTTTACGACATTTATGTACGGAAGATCACCTTAAGGAGTGATATTCAAAGTCTCTTAATTTCAGTGAAAGTTAGCTGGAACATAACCTAGAAGTACATGCAATATAGCTTGGGGAATGCTGACATATGTAGTAATTATATTCCTAGGATGTTGGTAATACTTATTAGACTGACACTACCGAGAAGTTCCTATCTAAAACCACTGGCTTGGTCATTAAAAATACAGAGTATTTATTAGTCATAATTTATGGGGAAATCGCACATACAACAAAACTCGATATGAAAGGTATTCTGTTTCTTTTGATTGGAGAAAATTGCTCGAGTCAGAAACGTATAGGAATCCTAATCTTAATTGCTCTTGCTTTAATTATATGATTTATATATGCACAGAGATGTTTTCATAATACGTTTGTTAATTTTGCCTTGTGTCTCGGGAAGACGGAAAATAATCATGCAGACTGTATGCCTGTCTATATGTCTCTCGGTATGTCTGTCAACAAGACCGTGCATCGTGTCTTCTATTGTTTGCCTTTTATTTCACCTACCTGACGTACAGGTCTTTTCGTTTCGTTCCAGCTTAAAACCAAAGGTGCATTCACATATCCTCGATTTTCGATTGGATATACAAATCTGCTCACACTCTCCATTCAAGTTGAAACACGGCCCTGAAATATAATTTGAAGTAAACAAAAAGAAGAGAGTTAAAGTTGAAAAATATATTGAGGCCAATGTTCCGGGGAGAGGATGTCTTACCTTTATCCTTGTACTTCTGTATACACCCACTGTATATAACGTACGCAGGTGGGAAAAATGAACTTTGCTGCTGATACTGGCTGGTGTAAATCGATTTTCCTTCTTTTCTGAAGTCTCATTATTGAGCATGAATATGAACTTGTAACTTTGCTGACCCCAGTGATTTATTCAAAGTAGGAACAGTGATGCATTCAGAGTGCGAATGTAAATGACGATAAACATTATGAACTTTCAGTGGATGGTACAAGTTTGGTCGAACTCAGCATTCTATCAAATCGAATGACTTTTAAAAAGATCAATTTTTGTTGTTGTTGTTGTTGTTGAAATCAACATATTATTAAAATGATGGTTTGACAAAGAAAGAAAGCACATTTCCTTGTCTATTGCAATGCCCAGAAGACCAAGTTTGCTGTAGTGATGCAATGGGGCAAAATATAAATGAATTTTGATAAACTTCACTTTGGGCATAGAAAAAGTATAGAAATTGAGGGTGCCAATATTATTGTTTGCGGTGTTTAGAGGTCGTTACTGGTGACTTCGTATTAGAAAATGATTGAAAAAAAGGAAGGAATATTTTTGGTGGGCTTACCACGCAATAAAATGAGGCAATATTAGTGACAGAATGGCAAATTTATACTTAAGTTTGCAACTAAATGTAACATAACTCTTTAGGAAACCTATCTGCTTCAGCACATGAGAATCCTTCCTCGTCGTCCTCTTGACGTTAAGAAAAGAAACATTTTTTGACGCGAATCTCAGCAGGTATTACAGAACAAAAGACAGAAACAAAATATACTTTCTTGCTGTGAAAATTAGGACCATCTTCAATGTAATCAACGTTAGTGGTTGTAATAATCAAGAGAACGATACAATGATTCAGCAAATAATGCAATAAGACCAATACAAATAATGTAGTATTTACCTGTTTCATTTTGACGAACATTTTCATCAAAAACCTTAATAGCTGAAATATTTCCCGCGCTAGGAAATACGCCGGATGTTGTATCTGTCGTAAGATCTACAGAACAAGACATTATCAATGTTCCTCGTGCATCATCTTTTGAAGTCACCAGTAAGTGTCCCTGAAATAAAGACCAGGTAGAGCTTAGAACAATACTTAATAATTTTTTTTAAAACCCTCAATTCGACAAATATTTTAAAGCATTTAGGACTAATACAAAATAAACGTTCTATTGCGTAGATCCTGATTTATTATCAAAAACCAAAATCCAAAATATATGTGTGCAGGAACAAATATCATTATTTTCAGTGGAAGGCTTGTGTTGGGCAATATTGACATGGTTAAATTATCCCAAGTTATATACGAGGTAAATACATATCCATTGTTTACCAAGATATCCACTGTTTACCAAGATATTCATAATCAATTCAATTTAATTAGGTTCAAGATAGAATGTTATATATCAGAAGCATGAATTCACTATATTAATAATAATAATAATAAGGTTAATGGCAATACTACAAGTTAACCATATCCCAATACACACACTACAATCGATTTGAGTATTTACCTTGTATATTTCAAGTTTTTCAAGACTTTTATGAAATGAAAGAAAATAGCGCAAGTCGGAGCCATCAAGTTTGCAGGACATTACATAGTTGAGGCCTGATGATAAGGTGTCCAGGAAATAAATCCTAAAATTAAAAGGAAAAATCCGAACATAATTTAGAAATTATTATTGAAATGTTTTCAAAAAGTATCTGGTGGGTGTAATATTCAGGTCCCATGTATGCATGAATGAAGAAAATTGTGAAAGAAAAACAAAGCATGGACTGCTTTCTTTGAATATATAACATTATTTTGGTTTAACTAGACCGTGTGATCATTCAAAAACTGTCCTGTTTAAACCTCTAATTGACTACGTATACGCAGAGCCGACTAAGAGGACCAAAGGATTATATTTATAGGTACCGAATGTGTAGAGAGACAGAAATAAAGAGGGAGAATATATTTGTATATAAATATATAGATAGACAGCATAAAGAAATATGACTTTATATAGACACTGTTTGACTGTTTTTATTGTAACATACGGAACTTTTAACTGATGCTGATAGTTTTTTAAAATTTTTTAACAATGTCCCTGTCAGACATTATATCTATCAAATTATCTATAATATTGTTCTGGTAACTTTTCTGGTGTGCTGAAAAATTTAAATAAATTTTTACAAAAGTAATTTTGTATGCTTGTTTATCTGTGATGACACCAGTTGTTTGTTGTTTTTTGTTTGTTGTTGTTGTTTGTTTATTTTTTCAGTCAATTTGTTTACCATATTGAAATATGATGAACATGTTTTTGTATCTCTATTTCAGCTACTCTGACATATTTAATATAGTTTATGTCAGTTTCCTGTGGAACACATGTCTCCCCCTTGCAGTAATTCATATCTGTGTTACAGTTTTCTCTGGCACAACTGTCTCTCTCTTGCAGTAATTCACATATGTGTTACAGTTTCCTCTGGCACAATTGTCTCTCCATCGCAGTAATTCATATCTGTGTTACAGGACACTGACATAAACTATATTAAATATGTTAGAGTAGCTAAAATAGAGATACATATACATGTTGACTTGTTAATCATCTTTCAATATGGTGGACAAAATGTAAAATTTAATAAACTTACATTGTCAATTAAAAGCTCAGTATGGTACTTCTTGTGATTTCAAAATTATCATGAAATCTGTGAAAAACGGTATTGACACTTAACCTAATATATTATCATGTACAATAAAAAGAGCGAGGGAAATTCTATCTAGGTCTTAAACCAATAGTCTACATAGAAACAGATTGTGGTAAAGTATTTTACGATGTCATGGGTAAGATTGTAAATCTAGTGTATGGGGAATTAAGAACGATAAAAGTGAAACCTATACCGATTACAGAAGATGACAAACATTTTAGTTCAACAAATATATGTTACATCTGTGAGAAAAAACAACTGAAAACAAAGTAAGAGACCTTCATCTTTTAACGGACAAGTAATCAGGCCCAGTGTATAACGAATTCAATATGAATTTTAAATATCCAAAATAATATCGTTGTTCGTTCGTGACTTGTCGAGTTACGACATTGAATAAGATTATTTATATGAAGAGGTAAAAGTCATACCAAACAATGGCGAACAATATATTTTATTCACAAAAGATTTAATAGTTGATAGGTTTATGAAAGAAAGAAACCAAAACAGTAAACAGATCAATCGGTTTTGTTGATTGTTTATATATATCGGGCAGTAATCAGAATAAATAGCAACAAACAATTTGAAGTGGTAACAAATTTACAGAAACACTGACTCATTTTATAGACCTGAAATATAAATATTTACGGAGAAACATTTGCTCATTACTACACGGAGAGCGTTGTTTAACGAGACAAAGTACACTACCAGAAGAAAAGTTGTACGATTCAAACATATGAAATGATGATTACCTATACGTTAATGAGGTATCAGAACATTTTAGTCTTCAGACTCAAGGAGATCTACATGTATATTATGTCATTAAAGATTCATAAATATTGTGTGATATGTTTGAAGAGTTGAGTAATATATGTGTGATAAATTACAAGCTAGATCCTATTTACTTTTATAGTGCACTAGGACTACCTAATGATGCAGATCTAAAGACATCAGCTTTATAACTTGAATTGTTAATAGACCATGACATATCCTTCATGATTTGGAGTGGGATACGAGGTGAAATTAACATGATACAGCAAGAATACGCCAAAGTAAATCATGATTTGAAGCGGAAAATAGGTAAAGTTAACATGATACAACAAGGATCCGCCGAAGTAAATCATGATTTGGAGTGAAAAAATAGGTAAAGTTAACATGATAAAGCATAAATAAGCCAAAGCAATTCATGATTAAGAGAGAAATAAGAGGTGAAGTTTAAATGATACCACATAAATACGCCAAGCATGAATATTACTTGAACAAAGATTTAAATAAACAGTCTTATGGCAAGTACGAAAGGTCAAGGTCATGCATTATGTAACTAGATGTCATGAAATTCCATGATTAGGCAATGAGCTAATACATGCCGTTAGATTAGTTTAAACGGCAACACATCAGTAATTGGATGGGTAGATGAATATATAATGGAAATATAAGAGAACAATGATACTGGTTTCATTTTAGAAGTAGATCTGGAGATTCCATTGCACTTTGATGACCATTTAAGGCACTACCCGTTACCACCAGAGAAACTTACTCGAGTTTAAATTAGTATATCTCCCTTGTGTACTTTTTAAATGATAACAAAGGTACAAAACCAGGTATATCAAAACTAGTATGTACACTGAAAAATAAAACGAAATAAGCCATTCGCTATATTTACAACACAAACTAAAAACTTTACATACAATATATTATAATTAGAAAGAAAAACACAAAGTTTTTTTATTCAATCTATAACAATGATTAAAGCACTACATTAATTGAATCCAAATTTGACACAACAAGCATTAAATGATTTTGTGAAAGACTTCTTCAAATTTATGAAGAACGCTGTATTTGGTGAACAGATGGCAAATCAATGAAAGAGAACAACTGTTAAACTAAGTAGAGTAGAAGATCTTTTTCAATTCCAAAAATCCCTATCATTTGGAAAGAGAACAATCTCTTGAAGATGACTAAGATTGAGCCAGTTTTAAAAAAATAAAAAACATCAAAACAAACCCGAGGAAAAGCAATTAAGCAAACCAAATTACGGTAGCTTTACAGTGTCGGAGCTATAAAAAGCAAACACAGTAAAAGAGTGACACTTGCGATGAGTGGTCCTGATTGAGTATATATTTATGCTGTGACAGAAAACTTATACAATGATTATTATTAAGTTTCATGACAATAGTGACAGTCAAAAGTTTATCACAAATGAATGAGAAAGTTCCTGGACTTTTCAATGAATGTCGTTTCAATTAAAGGGTTCTGTAGGCTAAGACGAAACCTGTATTCATTCAGAACTAGGATGGAAACAATGTGTCCAAAGAAAAAAAAACAATTTGTATTGTATTGTATTGCATTGTATTTATTTGTTTGGAGTAACTTTTTTGGGGGTGGGGTATTTTATTTTTATATTTTTAAACAAATGTTTTTTACAACCTAAACTCATTCGATGACGGACAAGTAAGGATGCCAAAGTGTGCAGACGCTCATACGCCGAAGGCATAGCATTGTGTACCTCTGGTACATGTACTCTGTGGTGAAATGGAAACCATAAACCCATTAAGAGTTTGTTACTTTTGTTTTGTTCAAAGTATCTGCAATTTTTTCTTTCATTTTGGAAAAATGTGGTTTTCTTCAAACACAGATTCCATTGCTTTTTCTTTTTCTTTTTTTTTGTCCCAGCTGTAAAACATTGCTAAAGTCGTGTATTTCCTCTTAAATCTTTGATTACAGAGTTGTACTTTTGTACTCATCAATTGTAAAGAAAGTTTGTGTACTTTAGTACCCATGAAGCAGCAACTCGAACTATTTACCAAATTTATTTTCGGGATCTACTACGGTCACCGTCTAACCTTGGGATAACCACTTTCTATTGTAAGACTTGTACAGAAATGGTGTACAGATGACAACGATGCATCAAGCAGTATTAAATGCAGTCTCTATAAGGTTTTGTGCAAACATATCTTTCAGCCATTAGTTATTCCGCAGATTTTCATGTCTGTTGATTTTGAAATTATTATTTTGAATGTTTACGTCAGCATCCTAGTGCAAGCATCTATGTTTTCTTTTACTTTGATTTCAAATTAAATACCTGATTGAACATTGGCTAATTTAAGTCAACAACCATGCAATCCATTATCCTGTATACTTCTCATATGAAGCCAGATCCAAGGGTTATTAGTGTAATAAGGTACCAACACTTATGTTACTTAGTTCTGTGTTCTTTTCTTGTTCATGAAAGAAATACGTTGTGGCTTCTGCGAACTGTTGTAGCAATTGGGAACCATGGTAAAACAATCTTTGGCTGACCTTCTGTAGTTACTGAAACGTTTCTATTGCTGACTTGTAACATTTCTGGGTCACTTTCTTTACCCTTTTTGTACGGTGTGAAAACACCCTAATAGCACTAATCTGGAAGTGAGGTTTGGTAAAGTTTCATTGGCTCCTATATCAATAATTTCCTTTCTCGTAATGTAGTCACAAGAGAAAGCAATTCCGTTTAAATATTGCCGACAACTGATTGTGGAAATTATTCCGAAGTAATCATATCGTACTCTAAACTTAAAATGTTGTTCAGATCGTAGTCTTGGCTATCACCCTCCATTACTACAAAAGCGTTTGCAACTACTATATTACACCTGAAATTCTGTGGTATTCTAAACATTTTATCATAGACTGGGGACGTAATATCTTCTTTACCAGTGTGATGTACATTACCCATTCCTGATCGCAACTTTTCTCAATTTGCATGTATTATATTTTGTTGAATCTTGTTTTGTTCTAACTGAATCAGGTAACCGCAAGTATTTCTATGTCATGAAAATGTTTTCACAGGTATAGGATATGTGATATCTCTACTCAGAGTATTAACCACTGCACTATTAATCACTCCCTTGACCTTCATATCACGCGAGACGAAAAAAACTACCTGCCGCAATCAATATATTTGAACTTAGCTTTGAAATTTTTAAAATTGTGTAAATTTTTTCTCAGGATTAATTTTGCTAATGTATATGTGATACAATGTGTTGGATTAATATACTAAACTCCTTGTGGTATTTTTCCTGCATGTGAGGAGTTATGTATTTACTATACGTTGCCATTTTTACTATTTATTACCTACACAAACTTAAAATCAACAAATTCGCTAACACCCACCACAAGTGCAATGAATTTGCACTATTTCATCTGTTTGTAAGAAGATTGACAAAAACCACTAAGTTACAGTTGTCTGGGTTTTTTCAAGTTTTACTATTTTTTGTAGGTGAGTAGATGCATCGGAATAATTGGATATATGAATCCGTAGGAGTAGATCCAAATAGATAAAATAAGGCCCATTATCCATGTTATTTTAAAATACGTAGTTACGAAACCTTGTTTTCTCAATCATTCATTCAAGAAGTCCATTGTCTTTGCTCTATTTTCATTGAACTCAACAGTGTCTCTCCGTAATTCTTCCGAGAAGTTAACATGTTATTTTCTTTAAATTTCAGCTGCATCTGAATCTCATAATTTGAACAAATAGTTGATATTGTTCCTCTAGTCATTATTCATTCTGCGACCATTCTGCTATACAACACAGCTCTGTTGATTTGAATGACACGTGATCTACTAAATTTGTTGTGACTAACTTGAATTCAGTAAAACGATGGAGGATAGTTAAACGCAAAAATGTTAACTAATGTCTACAATGTAGTTTCACCCTAAAAACGTCAAAAACCCATTTCTGTATATTTATTTTAGTTATTGTCTCTCTAGAAATTAAAATTACATCCCTAAACTGTATTCTTCATTCAATAACATTCGAATCCGCCGGCCTTGTTACAATACGCGATTCGTACAGCACTATGCATACCAAGATCAATTCAGTTTTCCCCACAAACTCTTTTTGTTATTATCAATTTCCCATTTCCGTGTACAGTTCAGTTTTGAGTGTCTCTATGTTTTGGTTTGTTTCCGCTTTAACTGTGTCAATTCTACCACATAATGCAATAATCTTGTTTTCTTTTTCTGTGTGGAATTTATCTGCCTCTTTTGAAAACATTTGTTCCAAATCAGTTTAACTTTTTCTCACTTCTTTTAGCCTTTAATCTATTTAATCAATACTATCCCACTATTATCAGGCACTTCCCGATAAAAATATTCTTTTGTATCTCCTTCACTTTGGTAAACCTTAGCATGTAACTTGGTGTAAAATTCAGTAAATGTAACATCTTTTATCGTTTTGATTTTCACTAATTATTTTTTTAAAATCTCTTCTCCCAGTTTGGATTGCAATGTCTCGTGGTCTTCAAGAGCATTTTGCTCTCCCCCATATCACAAGCATCCATTCCACTGCTAATTCACTATTCAATTAGTTGTAACTATTATTAATTGTTAGGTATTTCATGTATGCATGGCTTGTGTATCGTTAGATCGTGCGTCGCATCGTTCTGTTCTTATCAATCTGTTTTTGTAGCTCTGAGATTGTATTTGACCTTTGATTACCACTCTGTTCAATAGCTATTAATTTACTGTAACCTAATTTCATTCATATTTTTATATATTTGTAAGGTATTATCATCAAAATTCTTGAGTATTTGAGTATCAACACGTGTTGGTATAAACCGATTAATAGCTGTGTCCGTTAATTTAACAAGATTATGCAAATTATTAATAAGGTAATATATTAGGTGCAAGATCCTGTTAATTGTTTGACCTAGTGTTACATCTTTCTCTTCTATTTGTTCTCTCTATATTTAAAGGTAATAGGGACTCACTAGATTATCTCAAAGATATCTATATAATTTATCCAGCTATAAAGGTTGCACATTCGGTGCACGCTCTCGTGTTATTATTTACTTAATGCAAAAACATATGTTAGGGGCATACCGTGAAAATCTGTATCGTTTTATATTATATTGTACTGATATTCGTTATGTTAATTGTATACTATGTGTGTAATTGATTGCAATGACAATTAACTCTGTATGAACATTTACCGCGGAAAACATTTTGAGTAGACAAAGACACTAGCAAAGTTGAATAATTCAGTTATGTTGAGGCCGTTCCGTTACTGTTGAAAATGTTGATTAAGTTATTGATTTGAACGAGGAAAATGTGTAACATTTCAGGTATACAAAATCCACAGATTTCATCAAATTCAATAGATGCCTCCATAGTTATCTAGCTATTGAATCCTAACAATTTAGCGCTGTAGTTTATTATATAAACTGTGTAAATGTTACTCAGAATGGTTTTAACTTTTTAGTTCTCTTTCAAATATTCAACATCAATACTTCCTTCGATGTCACCGTTTCCATTCATTTCCACCTTGATTCTATTCATGTACATTTGGAAGGTTTTAAAATCTTTCAGGGATTAAGAGAGTCTTCGGTTCACTCTTGTTTTTGATGTAGTAAAAGCTATTATTTCAGAGTTCATTGGAAATATTGAGATAACAAAAACCATATATATTTTGATATGAAATTAATAGTTTCCCATTTATGTTGGGTATTCGATTGTAGAGATTGACTTCTTTATCAGGTAGATCGTCATTACCGCAGGTGAGATCTTTCTTCGGAAGATTGATTGTAATGCAAGTTTCCATTTGTTTTGGAAAAACTCAAACAGACAATAATTCTGCCGAAAGCACAGACTCTCGCCTTTAAAGTTGTTCATTTTTATTTGGTATCCTCTTCAGTTAACTTTTCCAAAACGAAGCTCCTCTCCAACGCTTACTGTATCTATTTTTCCTTCAATTTCGTCCCCACATCTGGATTATTTTTTCTTAAAATTTTCAATGTCTTAGGTTTCTGTATTATATTCTTTGTCATTGTGTTTTGTATCTCTTTATAATTGTTGCACTCGTTGTAGACTCTTCATGGTCGATTCCATAGTCAGTGTTTTTACTGCTTTGCATATCATGTCCTCATCCTATGTTACTGATAGCGGATGTTACTGTTTCTTCGTGCTTTAAACCCGTGTAGTAGTCCAACTTCTCCTTGAGACTTTTGGAACAAATCCTGTTCATGTTGCATCAAACCTACTAAGAGTCAAAGAACTATCTACACCGGTGGCTATTCATTCATATGCCTCTATACCCATTACACCTAAAACTGTTACAATTCCACATTCTATTTAGTTTGTGGGGAAGTAAATGTGCCGAATGCACAGCGGAGTTCACTAAAAGTGCAACTACATGATTTATGATTTTAGTATCTTTTCTTTGGCTTGCTTTTTATAAAAGAATTGTATCAATCATTTTGAATCAGAAGTTCTCCATAACTGTGTAGAAAGCTCCTAGGTTGCTCTGAATGTGCGATCATTTATCTGCAGGTAAATGCTGTGCTGTTTATTAAATACACATTTTGTCAGGTAAAGTCCATATGTTATGAAGTTGCCAATTGTGTACTAGCTAAATGAAACTGGAATTATTAGCTTTACAATGTTTTTAATATCCATGTTTAACAGTGGACCAAATATACACCTAAAATCCTTTTCAAAAGCATGTTGTATGTTATCGCAAGAGCACAGTTTACTGTTGCATTATAGACTGTGTTGATGATGTTTATAATTTCAATCGACTTTTGTTTCCAAGTAAAAGCTATGCTATTTATTAGCCAGGAAAGTTAAATCATTTTTTGCAAGATTAATTTGATTTTAGTTTGGCTTCATCATTGTTAATATTTGAAACCGGTGAAAGTTCATGTGCTCTGAGGTAGTCTATTCTTAATGGAATAAATGAAAATAAAATATTTAGTTTTCAATTTCTCCGATATCCATTTTTGATGGTACCTATTTACATATTAAACACCTTCAAAAGCATACGGCTGACAGCAGTTTAGTGCTGCACAGTAAACATATTTCATATTGTTTTTATTCCACTCGACGTGTATCTGTAGTTAAGGGTTAAGCTATTTCTTTTCTGAAAAGCTAAAGCACTGCAGGGATAGTGTTCGACAAACTCCAGGCTTCGCTGTCATTAGATTTTGTAAAGATTTATCATTTCATCAGCTTGAAAAACATAAACAACTTTTTCTTTGACAAAAACCAACGAAATGTCTAGAATAACTACACCACCGCTTATCAAATCAATAATTCAACAGATTAAAAGGATGACGTGCATCGCCATGTTATAATGTTGTTTTGAATAGTGAAAAATAATAAAATGCCTTCTGAAGGTGAAGTAGCAAATCATATGAAAAGGTTTATTCTTTTAAGTTTGCTTTCTCTTTGACTGATTTAGTCTTGATGAGTATTGTCTAGTTTCTTTTTCATTGTCGACTTTTTCCATGGTAGACAGACACTCCTAAAATTGGATTTGTCATAGCAATGTTTATCATAGGTACAAATGCACCAACATTAAAAGAACCAGTGCAATGTCTTTATTAAGCATTTTTTAGAATTGTGCTGTACTTGGTCTTCTTAGCCGTACTCGAGGTATCCAGTAAGGGCACCATTTTAAGATTCCTGTTCTTTTCAAAATTAATGTATTTGAATGTAATCAAACTTGAAAGCAATGCAGATAGAGACAATCCCAGCTTTAATGACGCAAATGCATTGAAGTACCTGAAACCATTTGAAGTTGTGTAATCGTCTTTCAGTTAATTCTGGAAACTAAGTTGTCGATCAGAACAAATCTGCTAATTAATGGTGTCACAGTGTAATTCCCAACATTTGACAATAATTTGACATTTGTAGCAGCTGTAGCATTCACAAAGGTTTCATATGTCTTGATTTTATTTTACATTCATCTTTTCCAATTCTTTGTCAGTTACATTTTACTGGTTATCAATTTGTATGTTCCATTTGCAATAGCTTCGTTCAATTCTTACTCGTACACATCCGTTTCCGTAAAAATGGAGTTATTGCCATTTTATCTTTTGATACAATCTTCCCTATTTAAATAACTGAACAATGTCTGCGGATAGCGGTGGTGATTTTACTTATTCAATTGAAAATATGTTGTCTAAAAATAATTATTACATTGTATATACTGAACCAGGAATCCTTGATACTGTAAATCGTGCTAATGTTTTCAGGGATGTTACACCATGTGGACATTTCAGAAATTGATAAGAATTTATTGGCATACATAAGGAGAAAATTAAGAAAAGGACTTGGCATTATTGAATTACAGTACAACTTGGAACAAAATACTTAGACTGCACAACAAAGTGCTCTGTAATGTAAAGCCAGATGGAAAACAGACAAAATCTAGTTACTATAGCAGATAAAACTGGAAAGGACTTGTTGAGAGAGAGAGAGAGAGAAACTTTATCCTTAAGATTAAAGAGAGATAGAGAGAAGGGGGATATGAGCTGAAAGTTGGGATTCACTAGCGTTTGCGTTGTATTTACACGTTCATCCGTTCATCCAAATTTTATTTTAATCTGAGGCTTTAGATTTTAAACTTATATTATAAAAATAATTGTAAAGAGGGGGAAAATCTTCTAAGAAAATATACAATTGTCCCAGATATTGTTGCAAAGTAATATTGTTTTAATTGTTTTATTAAGGTCGCGGATATGGATTCGAATTTTACGTGTTGAGTACTCAATTTATTTTTATATATAAAATATTTTGCAATAATTATCATGAGATCAATATTATAAGTATTACTCGCTGATCCTATATCATATTCTTTTTAATTTATTTCAGTTTGTAAATTAAAATTGATCTGGAGCCTACTATATCACTGATTCCAAACATGTTTCACCCTATTACACTCAGACATTAGATGAACTTTTTTTGTGGTCCATCCTTAGTTCATCCCAGCATATTTGGCTGGTTAGAAACTTTGGAATTGACCCCTCTAATCTAGATTTAAATATTAATTTCTTTATGACAAATAAAAGCTATAATTTTAGAGAGTGAGATTTCTCTTGTTGAACCCTATTTTCCAAATTTTCTTGTTCTTGGGTTCCAGGTCCGTACTCGCCTCCCTTCAGGTATTGCCTGTCGGTCGGCTTTCCGTCCCTTTCTTCCCTAGATGAATTATTGATGTATAGTGACCTTTGCCAGAGGTCTGAGTTTTTGTAAAAGAACGAGTCTTCTTTTAAGTTTTTAATTTATTTTTTATTTTTTTAATTTTTTTTGTTAAGTGTTGATGTCTTTAAGTTTTTGGGATTGTATAGTTTTGAGCTAGTATGGATCAAATTTTTCGAGTTTCAATTATTTCTTAAGGTAAATTATTTATATTTATGAGTGCGTGAGTGTTCTTACCTGTGACCAGTTTTCTTTGTTAGATATATTAGTTTTTATTAGATATTGTTATTTGGATTATATTTTTAAATAAATTCATTGCGATAATAGTCATTATTTCATGCATATTATGATAAGTTCTATTTTAATTTGAGTAATTGCATGTGTTTTGACATGTCTATTTTTTATTTATTTATTTAAAATTGCTAGTAGATATATTAGTTTTTAATAGATATGCTATTTAGATTGTGTTCTGTTATTATTGTATAGTATAATTTTGCGTATTATGATTAGTTCATAGTTATATTGAGTAGTTACATATGTTGTGACATGGTTATATTGAATTTTTTTAAAAAAAATTTATATTTTTTTTAATATGTTGTTGGCTGTAAGGGTGAGAGTGTCTTCATTTCCCCTTTTCTTCTTTGTCTTTATTTTTTCTTTACTGCTGTTGTTGTTAGTTGTACGGGTGAGATAGTCTTTCTTTTCCCCTGTTCCATCCTTGTTTGTCTCGGTGAAGCTTCTTCCTCCATATTATAGAATTCTAGTCTATAATAATCTGTTACTTCTCTATCTTCCTTTTTTGGCTTCTTTCTCTTTTGTGTTTCCTTCCAGGATGTCTCCGGTGTAGGGCTTATATCTGGTCTTTTGGGCATAGCTTGTGTTTGTGTTTCCCCTTGTTCTAGCTGTGCTAGAACTTTTTCTCGCTGTATTTTTCCCTGTGTCGTTAAAGTTTCTTGTGGGTTTTCCGTCCCTTTCTGGGTGTTTTTTTCCGGCATGATTGTTAATACGCTTTTATGCAAGGATTTTCAGGTGGTTGCGTGTTTTCCATTCTAGTTGTTTCTTGTACTTTACACTTTTGTGGGCTGTGTCCTACTTCTCCACATTTATAACATTTCCTGTAGTGGATACACCCTCTATACCACGATTTGGCCCTAGAGCCATGCACGTAGAAAGAGGGTGTGATCCTCTCCTCCAATCCAGTTTCCACCGTGAAAATCCTGGCGCCCGTTTGTATATTCGGATAGTCACTATACGTCGCCATTTTAGTTTCTTTAATTTCTATGTTGAACTTCTCCTTCATTCACATCGCGGTCGCTTCTATTGGAATTTCAGCTGGCACTCCTGACACGTGTACGTCTACGTACTTGATTTTCACTTCTCTCTCTATGGCTGGTGCCGCTCTTATCTTCGCCATTTTGTTTCCAATTTGTATCTCCTTTCCTAGCCAAATCGTGTTTCCTATCTTTTTGGGTTGTATAACATATCTTCCCTGTCTCTCATACGTGAGGGTTTCAATATCTTCCAAATTAATTTGAAGCTTCTGTAAGGATTCCAGCACTTCTCCATATGTTGCTTCAGCTTGAGCCTGTATTTCTTGGGTAACTTGGCGTCTGCTCACCACGAGCTTCTTGTTCTGCCCGGTCTGCACGATTTCCGTCTCGAAATATTTTTGTACTGATGTTATATTTAACTTTCAATGTTGTAAAATAAAGTTTTCTTTTTCTGTCAGTATTCTATACTTTTAGTTCATTCAGCTCATTTCATTGTTTACTTCATAATCAGCATACTGTAATCCAGCGCTTTTTTACATATATTTTTTCAGTCCAGTATCATTTTGCGGCATAGTCGTCTGTTCATTGTCACTGCTTGAAATCTTTATTTCTATCTGTCCTACTTCTTCACTAAGCAAACAGACACTGAACTATACATTATTTTGCTTGCCTACAATAGATACACTTATCTTTATCATTTTACCTATTTTTTGTAAGAATTACTACTGACTAAAATACAGTGTTACAGTTTGAACTGAAAGTCTTTGAGTTAAATATTTTTAATGTTTTGTAATAATGAATGGGAAGATTTCTTCTCTGCAGGAATTACATTATGTAAGTCAGTGTTCCACTTTTGAACTTCTTACAGTTGATATGCATCAGTAATAATTTCATAGAATAGTTTACTTTCTTGTTATTTACAATTAGAGTTTTCAAGTATGCCAACATCATATTTATAGCGAACACTATTTTGTTTATTTCATTTGATTGTTTGTTTCCAATCATCTTATATTTTATTTAAAAAGTAAAGTAATATAGAAATGTTCCTTTCACATTATATTTTTTTTCAGGCTATTGAAAGACAAGAACTCATCATCATCATTTAAAAGATCTAAAATATTACGAACATCATTCAAGTACTATTTTAAAAAAAAGAAATAGGCTCTTTATGTAGGTATTTCGCTCGTAGCCATACTAGTAGTGTACAAAATAAAATTTCACATAGGGAATCAGTTTTAACATTATCTATGAAAGATGAGCAAGCTTATAAAACATCTTCACAGAATGGATTTTTTATTGTGTGACTAATATGAGAGATGCTTGTACCTAGATAAAAATGTTTGAGACATCTAAATTTTCAAGATGGATTCATTTCTGCTATGTTTTCATCACTCGACGCAGCAGAGTAATTATCATTGATTTTATAAAATCGTTTAGATCAAGAATTTGTGACCCCCCTCCCCAGTTTTTTTACTGGAACGTCCAATACCTATCAATGATATATCCAATGGTTACTTTAAAACTCATCGAAGTTCAAATTGTAAAACTTTCGTTCAGTTTTTATATTCATAAAGTCATATCAAATACTTAAAATAAACCTTAAAAAGGGGAAATATCTAAATTCGGCATAATCCCACTACTAATAAAACCTAAAAGATGTTAAACTGAGCCAGACATATTTTTTTAGTTTTGAAGGAAACTTGTCAGAAACCTTATTCTTTAAAATGTCATAAACCGCTCTTTCTTGTGTATTCGTGATTCCTAACGTAAACTAATTAAACAGGCTTTTAAAGAAACGAGCTTTAAAAAATAGGGCGGCGGATCGGAAAAACACATTATCTTCCTGACTCACTTTTTTCTATACGGGTCATAGCTGAGTGATTTAGGATCCACTAAGTCGTCAGAGTCCAGGACAACCTGATGGTTACTACCGTCTAAATTGGAAGATTCGATTGTGCTTCCGTTTCTGTCTGATATCCAATACAGCAGTCTGTGAAGTAAAGAAATATACATGTATTTCACATTTGTATTTCATTTAAATATGTAATTACGATTTACTTTAAACCAATAGTATCCATATATTTGGAAATAAGAAATTCAAGAGTCTTAAGACACGTTGCTTCTATGAATTCTGTAAAGAACTTCATTGAATATTCATAAATAATTATCAACACAAGATAATAAAATGAGAAATTAAAAACGGGCGTATATTTCTATATACGTATGTATTTACAGGACATCATTACTCATATATGCATATTTTAATATTTTCCCATGATGTCAGGCATGTTATGGATAGCAGATAAATTACGACAGTCACTCACCATTTATGCAAAACTTTAAACCTTGAAAAATATACTTAAATATGTGTACATGCATTTGTTTGATAGGGACATGACGTGATTTAGGTTTCCAAGTCCAAACCGTTCCGGTGACATAAATACCTAGGTATATGAATATAACTATAATGAGTATAGAAATGTTTGAATACCATACCGCTCATGGGGCAGAATCAGGATATCACGTGGTTTATCAAGACCTTCTAGGAAAACTTGTGCGGTTTCAGACTCTCTAGACAGTCTCCAAATGATACCAGTGTTCTCCTCAGTCCAGTACACATTTCTGTCGTAACCATCCCAGGCCAGGCCTTAAAAATGCACATTGGAAACAGCTCTTATTACTGTTGCCTTAATTTCCTGGACTCCTTTCCTCCCGCAAACTTGTCATTTTTTAAAAAAAATTTATATAATCTATTCATCAATTAAGGATGTTGAAATATTTGCCTCTCTCTCTCTCTCTCTCTCTCTCTCTCTCTCTCTCTCTCTCTCTCTGACCAACATTTGACCGTTGCAAACTGGGCATCAGATGAGGTAAAATCCTCACAGATGTAAGATTGTTTCAAAGCGAATATGACAGTCTAGATATAATGTATCCGTCATTAAATGATCGAAAAGGATTAACATCGAGTAAATTACTTCTTGAATGAACAAGTGCAAAGAAAAAACAGGTATTGATTCGTCAGATGACAGTGATATCGAAAAAGTAAAATAAAAGATAAGGTTTCTTTTCAGTTGTACAGTAACCCACCTGCAAAGTTTGATGAAGGTATGTGGAGCAGACATCAACATATCGCACGTCAAACAAACTGTTAGAGAACGGACGGAAATACGGACAGACATAACTAAAAAAAGTGCAAGTTTCCGCCTTGGAAATCAGAACTCTTATTGGTATTTGTGTCTCTATCGGTCTTGACAAATAACAATTGAACTCTCGGAACTATATAAAATAGGGAAAATATAATATTCTATGGAATTTAATTAATATAAATATTGTAAATGTTAACGTAATTAAATAAATGAAATGTAACATTACCACTGATCGTTCCAGATTGTTCAGTCAGTAGATGCAATTCAGGATTATCGACCCTTGCCCAGTATATACCAGTGTCGTTGGCGATTATAATCTGTCTCTGATCAGTATCCAGAATCATGTATTTAGTACCATTGGTTGTCAGTACACACTTGGGATCGTAGGAAAAATGCGTTACAACCCGAATATCAACGATACAAATACTGCTTTCATTACTGAACATCAGTCCGCGATGAAAGTATTCGTTATTCACTGAAAATTAATTGATGCACAGTATTAAACAATCAGCGTAATAGAAGGCTACAAAATATTAAATTATTTGTCGTATGAATGTGTGGTTTCTAATTCAGTTCTTAAGCAAGTTATATAACACATTTTAATGATAGCGGTAAATCTAAGAAACATCATACATTAAATGAAAGCTAAAGACCCATATCCTCAACATCAGGCGAAATCAGATACCGCTAAGTCATGTAAACAGCAAGAAAGAAAATAATTTTTTTGGGATACACGAATAATGGTCGAACTATATGACATGAAAGCATCATGTACTACATCCCTATTCTGTTCGATGCTTCCTGTAAGATTTGTACTTTTTTTTACCTTGATCAAGGTATTTTGCTTACCTTCAGCAATACAAAACTGAAATTGAATTCCATAATAGCATAAAAAAAATAAATCTATGTTTTAGTCTTGAAAGTAAATAACACCTCAAATATGAAATGATATATTAGGACAAACGTCCAGACAATATAACATAATTCGCCAAATCTACTTAGTATATTTACAGGAACATGTTTTCATGTCTTGATTAAGGGAGTATCCGTCTTTACAAAGGCAGGTGGCACCATCTTTCTCCGTCACACAGATCTGTTCACAACCGTAGTTCGCACAGTGAGCTACAAGTAGACGCAAAAAGATATTACTCACGTTTATATCTTAAAATGCGTATGGGCGATTTCCCCAAACTAAATCGTTGAAAATGTATGACGAGAGAGAGAGAGAGAGAGAAACTGCTAGACAGTCAGACAGACAGAGGGAAAGACAGACAAAGAGACGAACCTGTGGCAGATGTGGGCTGGGCATCGGGTTGGAAGACAGTTACTCCATAGTAAGTTTCGCCTGATCTGGACAAAGTCTTGTGTAACTCCTTGCCATTTGTTTTATTGTAGAAATAAAGTGCTTTAGTGGTTGTATCAGTCAAATACAAATAATCCTGAAAACGAACAGAAACATTACTTAAAGAAATTGTATTCAATAGAAAACAAACAATGTATATTATCATTCTCCGGTTACGAAGGAAAAGGTAAGCCAAAAAATCAAGTCTTACAAATTATTTATTTATTGTTGCAGCATATACCGAGAAAGGTTTAACACTGCATGCTAATAAAAAAAATGCATTACCGGTCCATTAGCTTAATACACGACAATTATTTATAGAGAAAAAAAAAGACATTGTTTCTAATCCTGAAAATAATTGGCAACGCGAATATGTACACGCAAAGAGACCATGGATGCAATAGGAAATGAACAATCAACCTAACAATTGTTGGTATCTTGCTGCCAAAGCCCCGGAACATCACTAAACCTGACGATTTTTTTTCTCACATACGAAGAGATATGTGCACCCATCGGAATAAAAAAAGTGTACTATACTCAGGAACTATCGGCTTTGCTTACCTTATAAATAGCTATATCAAAAAGGTTGCCGTAGGTTTTTCTGACTAAGAGTTTCCTATGCCGGCCCTCGTAGGTGGCGGTTTCCACGACATCTCGACCGGCGTCAAGCAAGTAGAGGCGCCGGGTCATGTAATCAGCAGCCAGGCTGTACGGTAGCACTAGGTTTGAATATATCAAGGACTTCCTGTTCCTGCCCGATAAACTCGACACCTCGATCTTGGTGAATGTTCCAATATCACTCCAGAAGAGAAGGCTGTTGCATAAGAGATAAGATTCGTTTAGACTTTGTCATAGTTAATTTGCTTCCTATTAAAGCCCACTTTTCAAAATCCTATTCTTGAGCCAATCATCAATACTCGCATAGTTCATGCTATTGGCACACATAACCAATACATGTATATTGTTTTAATCATTTATTTTAAAAATTTATTCTGTTTTCTTGATTTAGTTCACAAAATTTTGTACTCTCAGATTACAACATAGATTCAATTTCACGTCTCTCAATAGCCAGTTTGACTTCGTACTAAACAGCCATACGGCTTTGTGTCATGGTCAGTAGGTAGGTAACGACTTTTTCTACATGCATTGCTCTGTCTGTACAATGGATCATATCAAAATTGAAAGATAAAATTAAAACATAAAATAAAGAAAACCGTGTTACTATCCATGGTTCTTATAGATATCATGATATTGGCCAGTAATGGGGAAAGAGGTCCCCAGATTCCCACCAGGACCAAGTGAGGAAATGGTGTAAATCGTGCACTTGAGATGACCTCAGGTCGCTATTTATGAATTTAGATTCCAGAGAAAATAGTCGCTATCATTGGGAGGTTTCATTTTATCAAAATACAAACTAACCCTATGTACATTGTCTAAAACGATCATACGTTTCACGGGACTCTGGATGAACCTCTTATACCGAACCCTATTTCCCAACAAACAAATATTTAATAATTTCATACAGCCTGCGGTCTTCTCGCGAACCGGGTCGTATAACACGTGCATATCATATCTTAATGATAAAGACCTGATACGTAAACGAACCAATAATATGCCTCGGCTTGATGTCTTGAGGAATGCATATAGCTTTCAGACTTCTTGCGAGCCAAACCTGTTTTTCTCTTTTAGCACTTTATAAGCCCTGTTATCCCAAACAAATTACATATAGCACTTCATAAGCCCTGTTATCCCAAACAAATCCCCGATGCTCGCGGCCAGTGTCAAACTGGATTGACATAATGCTACTGATACAATATTTCCTATCTAAAGAAAGCCATATATGGTACAATGAATTGGCAACCACGCATCTACGACGCCTTGGTTATATCACAGTAACCCCATACAGGAGAAGTCATTAATACTGATCTCTCTAATTCTCTCTTTGGGAGGAGGGGGGACTGTGACCCGAAAATTGTTTCACCTTTGATTGCTGTTAGGGGTGATTTTATTGACCTTAAACATGATGAAAGAAACATATTCATGTTTAGAATTCGGCTGAACGAAAGTCAC
Source organism: Margaritifera margaritifera (assembly GCA_029931535.1). Lineage (NCBI taxonomy): Eukaryota > Metazoa > Mollusca > Bivalvia > Unionida > Margaritiferidae > Margaritifera > Margaritifera margaritifera. The sequence continues at coordinate 580,236 of JAQPZY010001335.1, read as the reverse complement.
TGAAACATCCAAGTGGTGATTTGAGCAGAACCATATTTTCTGGTCACAAGCGAAAAAAAAAAATATCCAAGACATATGGATTATTTTCGATACAGATCAGTTCCAGGTGTTGGACTGTAAACATTACCATGTGCATACACCTGTATGAGGTCAAAATTGGATTTATCAGCAAGTGGACTCATCCATATTTACAGAGTATACTGTGACAAGTCAAATATAGGTGACAAAACAAAAACAAAAAATAATATTTTAGTTAATAATGAAAACTTCAACATTTATTCTGAAACTGCATACACATAAAAGACCAACCACTGTGCTATCAATGCTTTCGTTGATTGTGTGGATTTCGACCCACCCAGCACCAATAAATTGAGAACAAAAATAGGTTATCATTGCAATCAAACATACTACATAAGTGAAAGGATAATAAGTTAAGAAATTCGTGTGTGTTCTATTTTGAGTGCTAAAAGAGGTAATAATCTATATATAATTCAATATATCACTAGTAGAGAATTATAGAGAATTGAGCATTAGTAATTAAAAGTGTTACATTAAAATGGAGGCTTCACCACGTTTTTATTAATGTCTCAATAACGTTAAGACCCCACAAATAAACTAACTTGCTGTAGCGCAGCCCTATTATCGTGCTATTGGAAATCTTACTACTACACTAAATGGAGATCATAAACAAATGTGAAACCTGACTGATGAAAGCGAACTCTTCTTAGCACATGTGTGCCCCTAGGTTGCACCCTATTTTTCTTATTGTCTGCATTAGTTCCTAGACTAGTTGGTAACAAAAATGCAGAGAATACGTCTTCCTTCTAGAACATACTTAAGACAACTAATGTAACCATTTCTAAGTTGGGCCGAACAGTAAATACAGTCCGGCATTAAGGCTTTGGAGCAGGATTCCACATTCCAATGTGTAAATACAACGCAATTTAAGTTATTTGTCATTTATTGGTTGCCAAATAGTATCGTATTTGTACATTGCTATAGCAACTCCAAGCGTAGTATGTCTGAATCAATGAGCTATATTTGAAGTTTTTTCTTATTGTCGAATAAGCAAAAGTCTTTTATAGCTATGATACCATTTTCGCTTTTTAAGTATCGTTGAGAAAGAGGAAAATAAAGGCAAATAAAAATCTTGAAACACAAAAGGCATTAGAGCATTGATTTTTTTTTTAACGAAGCATTGATTTTATTTTACGATGCGGTGAATTCCCACAGGTTTCTTATATATGTCATAATGCCAATGACCGGCTGAGCCAAACCGGCATATTGGAAAATCGGCTAAGCTTTCAAATTACATAGCAGTGGTCTGTAATTTTCGTTTTAGCACACAGTAATTCTGTAGAGAATTGATGAGAAAACTTCTGTCAGCTTTTAGTTTGGGAAATAAGAGTTAAGGAAAATTGTATAAAGTTATTTTTGGACTATTGTACAATTCAAGGCACAAACCAACACTAAGTTGTTTCAGGAGTCATTGTGCCATTAAACCATGCCAACAGGGACAGTTGCTTCTAACGGACAAAACGATTATGAATTAGAAGTGCAAAATCATTGACACAAATATAAATTACTTCATTCACTACGTTCGTATTGTTTATAAATGCACTGATAACATATTTGATTTTTCTTTTTGGTATCATTCTACATCAACAGATACAGGTACTATTAACATACTTATTCCGTCTGTCCATCCAGCAAAAATATAAAATGGTTGACTATACATTAAAATATTTATAGTGCAACGAATCAAAATGAACACTTCGATACTTGTTGGGCTAAAACCAAAATAAATAAGAAATATAAAGCCCCTTTTAATACGTGTTATATATATATATAAAGAATTAAGGAGGAAGGGAAAAACTTTAAACAGCATCATAGCGAAGAAATATCAAAATGTCAATTAGTGTAGATTTTCCTGAGGTAACAATATTTTTTTAAAAATCTTTATAATGACATTCGTCGATGCTTGACGATCAGAATTTGAAACATTCGACAATATGGTTCTGTCAAAACTCAGTTAGACAAAACGATCGAACTTATGCAACAACCGACTCAGGAATAAGACAAGCTAAGTATACACAAATTTCTTTTACTACATAATACGGCTTATAAATATATTGACCAGAGGTGAAATATAAACTGTGATAAATTCATTGCTCGAAATTATACACTTACTATATGGACACGGAAAAAACAGAAGTACAAAATGGATGTTTGACAGGACAGAATACTTAAAATGCACATAAATATCAACTGTTAAAAGGAGCCTCATGCATCGATTTGCCTATCTGGGTTTAGAGCAATAAGATTGTATAAGCGTAAGAGATGAGGAGGATAAATGATTTGGATCTTCTATGTTTAGAATCAGAGACAAAAAAATACAGTTTATATAAACATAATCATTTGTGTTATATATATATATATATATATATATATATATATATATATATATATATATATGTGTGTGTGTGCATGTGTGCGTATGTGTGTGTGCATGTGTGCGTGTGTGTGTGTGGTAAAGTAGAAAATATAAAGATAACAATGAATTTGATATATTTGTAAATGTTTATGTAATAGCTGAACCTTCTTACATTAAAACGGTTAGAAAAACTGAAATATAAAGACAAAAACATGTTGACATTTTAATCTTATTCCAATATGGTGAACGTAATAACTATAAAGTGTTGACATTTTAATCTTATTCCAATATGGTGATCGTAATGACTATAAAGTGTTGACATTTTTATCTTATTCCAATATGCTGATCGTAATGAGTATAAAGTGTTGACATTTTAATCTAATTCCAATATGTTGATCGTAATGACTATAAAGCCGAAAGGTACGATTACTTTGAAATAAAAGATTTTTCAAGATTGGTGTCATCACAGATAAACAAAAATCACAGACAACAACATATTTGTTAATAATGTTTGAGTTTTTCTAAACATCAGAACAATTATTGGAACACAACCTACGTAACAATGTAGACATCTCAACAGATATAATTAATGAGAAAAGCTATAAAATCCAAAAGTTAACAAAAGCAATCAAATGTTCCATATGTAATTTAGTTTGTTTTGTTTTTTTTTCTTTGTCTCACCATTACAAAGACAATTCATTCAGAAAAAAAGACGACTGATAACAGCTGGAGGGGAGAAGCTACTGGTGTTTATCAGTTAGTTTTGAGTAGATGTCTGTGTTGAGTTCGTTTTTTTACAATTCTGGCTGTTGTGTCCAGGAATACGTGGTTTGAGTTAGTATCTTCTGCTGTGAATTGTATTGAAGAGTGGAATATGTTTTCTTTTGATATAAAGTCATCCAGATTTTCTCTTTCGTGTTGGAATTTCATTTTTATATCATCGATGAAGCATAACTATTGGTATGGTGTTAGTCTCATCAATGCTAAACGTTAACCTACCAGTCTTTCCATATAAACATAAGAATATGTGGAAGCCATCTTTGTACCTATTGCGGTTCCATTGATTTGGGGGTATTTTTTTCAGTGAATATAAAGGTGTTGAGCTTTAAGACTAGTTTCAGAAGTTTAAGCAGGAAATTAGTTGGCGGATCTTGTACATTTCTTGTTTCCCATGCTTCTTTACACGCCTCTATCCCTTCACTTTGCGGTATATTACTAACCGGGGTGTGACGTCTAAGGAAACAAGCGTTGTATCTGGAAGTAATGGTTCGCTTGCTTTGTTTTCTATCAGATAATCTGTCGTGTTCTGGAGATAGGATGGTAATTTGTAGACATGTGGTCTCATGAAATTATTCAAATAGTCTCATATCTTGTCTGTGGGACGCCCTAAAGTTATATGTTTTACAGGTTTCCTTGTTTGACACACACACACACACACACACACATATATATATATATATATATATATATATATATATATATATATATATAAACAAGTCTATATATGTACTATTTATAATTTTCTTCATCGAATATTGTTTAATCTTTCATTATTTTTCCTTTGTATGCGTACTAGTACAAAACTTTGTGCTCACCTTTTAAAGAATTATAATTGTCACCTACTATGAATTGTACCGGGGCCTACATGCGACTTACATCAAGCATCGCCTTGCCAACACGTATCAATAACATATATATATACATATATATATATATATATATATATATACAGTGTGTATGTCTTCGCTCTCTCTCCCTCTCTGTCTGTCTGTCTCCCCCTCTCTCTCTCTCTGCTCAAACAGCATCTATAAAGTTGTAAAAAGTTGTCAAAAATAAAGAAATAAACTCCGGAGGAGCTAGAGTTAAAGACGCGAATATATTCCTGACAGTCTCGAAAAAAGAAATCTAATAACTTCACAAGATTATGACTTACGCTTCCGTCGGGTCGAGAGCCAAGGCATAAGGTCCCTCCAGGTTGTCATGAATGAGAACACGGTACATAGATGTGTCATTGCCTAAAAGTGATTGAACCGCGATCCACTTGTAATGGGGGTCGGTCCAGTAGATGTTATGACTGATCCAATCCACCGACAATTTCACATAGCCCTTTGAAAGTCCTCTATGCAGAGACGTCCATTTATTGTTTCCAGAGAAGCCGATAGAGAAATTGGAGTCCCTGTATATGGCGTTTGTGTTGTAGTCATATACGAACGCGTGCCGTAATGTGTAGTCTCTGTCTACGCTGACAAACATAATGTTATTGGACGAGAAAAGTGACCGGATGTAATCCAGGCTTGGCGTGCCATCCGGAGCAGTCGGCACTGTACATATATATTCATTTGTGTTTGCGTATCGTTGGGTCAACGTAACAATCAAACCCCGGTCATACTCTGGAACAGAATATATTAAGTTTGAAAGGTAGGAAAATAAGTGTATTTTAGGAGGGTAACCATAAGGAATCACTTGTAAATTGATTATATATACATAATGCCCTAAAGTAAACAGTTATTTCTAATGTTACAAACAAGTAAACGGTGAAAGTTGTACATTTCATAATGGAAAGATGACTCTGCAACCGTAAATTATGATTGTGCATAAAGAGCAAAGCATGTGTGTGTGTGTGTGTGTGTGTGTGTGTGTGTGTGTGTGTGTGTGTGTGTATGTGCAATAGTAATAAATAATGATAATAACTTTCCAATTTTGAAATCAAAATAATTTGCCACATATAAAACACAATTTTTAGCTGCTAGATAATAGAACACTGCATACAAAAAATGGTGATAAAGCAGGCGATGTTTAAAAGTCTCATATTGTTACCAAGTGCGTCAACTGCAGGCTTTGTTTCCTAAAAGCGAATTCAAACAGCGCAAAGATTGTTTTAGTAATCGACACTTTCGACCACAGATAAATGCTTCTTTAAATGAATAGCATGATTGATTAAATTAAATGTTCTTTATATACAATGTACTTGCTGTCGTGTAAAAGACAATAACCATACAATCACAAACATACAGATCAACAAACAGGTACTCCAACATTCCAAACTACCTTTGCAAAGTAAACTCTGGTCAACATCCCATTCAGCGGATGATGTACAGGTAATATTTCTTGTAATGTCTGCATTTTTCTGAAAGCCACCCTCACATTCGAATACACATTTCTCATTTGCCTGAAACTGGCAACCGTCTGCCCATTTGCCATGCTCAAAATAATTGGCGCATAGTCCTTTCTTCTCTGAAATGACGAGCAGAAAACCTGTTTAGAATGTAGTGACCCAGACATCGGAGTGGCATCGTCTGGATATCGGATTGATTATCCTTTAGACACTCTTGTTCTTTTAAACTACATCTTACAATAAAGAAAGTTATCAATTGTATTGGACCAAGCACACCTTCTTATTGATTTCAATATGTTTACAGACATTATGCGGCTAGTGTAACTCTAACGATGGATAAAAAGCAGATATATAGAAATTCATTGAGTCTAATTTATGGCAATCCTTTTTATCATACCTGATTGACTATTAAGAGGGGCAGAGGTTCTGGAGGCTTCGACTGAACCCTTGTTTCAAATAACTGTACTAACACGAATATATCTTAGAATTATAACAAACCTATACAGGAGGGTTCATCAGATTCAAACCAGTTTCCATCGAAATAACAGAAGACCGAATTGCGCTTGTATTTGGGATTCTGGTAGAATCCTTGGTTACATGTGAACGGACAATCCGAGTACATGAGCCTGTCACACGTAGTCGCATTAACTGTCCCGTTTGGAATTGTGGTCGGACAGAGTACCTCTAAAGTAAAAAAAAAAACCACAAAACATTTAAAAGAATTATTTCAAAAGCTGAGTTTGTTACAAAATTATTTAAAATGCATCGCTAAATATTAAAACCGCTTAATTGTAATAAACAACGCAATTACTAATATATTGTCTTTTAAACACAGCGCAACCTTGCTTCACGATGATATTTGTAACATAAAAATTTGTTGGTAATGGATATAAAAACAATCAAAATCTTTTTGTGGAACAAACCTGTGCTCATATTGAGTTTGTAATCTATATTTGCTGAACTGAGTATATACAGTTTTCAAAATACCATCCCGTGTTCTGCGGTCGTCTTTGTATGAGATAGAAATCTATAAAGAAAATGAGTATACAACAGTTTGAGTTGTGTATTGAATGACATATTAACATCATGGTATTTATCAATATTGAATGACATATTCACATCATGGATTTACCAATATTTATTTTGTTATGAAAAAGTGGTCATAAAACGGCCATTATTTAGTATAGTCATTTCAACTAGAATACAATTACATTCATTAATACAGTGGGAAAATAGTGACATCCAACCATCCTCGTGGATGAGAGAAATTCTTGTATATACCGATTATGCAAGTCCTCAAGTATCTTTCAAGGAATCTGTTTCCCCGCACCCTTGTAGTATTATGATTTGTCTCACCTTTACACGGCTCATCGGGCCCCCATTCGCCATTTTCCTGACACGTGACTGTATTGGCATCGGAGGCCTTTTGAAATCCATACCCACATTCAAAGGCGCACGCCTCACCAATTTCTAGTGTACAGGATGAATTTAAAAAGCCGTTTAGGATTCCCATCTCACATTTGCCTGGAAAGATACAATTCATAGTTGCCTATAGAAACAAGAAAAATTTAATTCATTCACTTTAGAACTGCATAATAAATTATATTTCTTATTGTAAAACAAATATTCAGTAGCTGATACCATGCAATTTATAAAGACGCTATTTTAAATACATTTATATGCGACTTGATAAATTATTGAAATTAATAAATATACCTTATATTTCCTTAAATTTACCAAGAATCTGGAGATTCCAATATTACTATGATAGCTTCCAAATATTGTATGACGAAGCCTATTTAAGAAAAAAAAGAGCAATAGTATATTTGCTATCGTCATGTCAAGTCCAGTTTGCAGAGCCTTAGAGCTTTCCGTTTTGTTTCTCTTACGTCTGCAGAGCTTCTCTGTGTTTTGGTTCCAGGCGCCATCTGATCCACACGTGGCGTTCTGTATCCTCGGGTTTCTGTGAAATCCAGAGAAACAGTTGTACGCACAAGTCTCGTTATCCCTGCTTTGACAGTTTTCCCAACTGCCTCCTGGGAAAGTATGTGGACAGGTCACTTTGGTTTCTGGAAGGTACAGAACGGTAGCTGTATATCATCTTAAGGTTTTATACTACAATTTGAATTGAAGGGAGGCATATATTACTTATGGGCCCGTTTTACAATGGCTGCAGTTAAAAATCTATGCTGTTAGCGTTCGGGTGGACCTTATATAAGGGCACATGAAATGATGCTGAACGACAAGGTAAGATAAACAAGACGTTTACATCTCTTTGCTTTATCTGCTTAAAATTTTATTTAATGTCTTTTTAAGATACGTTTTAACAATTAGTTATAAAGTTGTGTTGTTGTTTCGTTTATTTTTTAATCTTTTTCCCCAAATAAATAATAGAGCTAAGAAAATAACTGACATCGAATGGGCGCGTACATACCCTTGCAGGTGCTGGAATCCGGGTCAAACTAGGGACAGCAGACTTGCAAAGCGACTATTTTACCGCTGCGATACATCAATGAAACTTACTTGTACACAGGAGCCTGAGGTCAGCATTCCATTGTCCATTCTCGTTACATCGGATGCTGGATATATTGGGGTTCTTGTTGAAGCTATCATCACAGAAGTAAGAGCAAGTCGTGCCAAATTCTAGGTTACAGTTGATTGGCAGGGAACCATTGGGAAAATTGGCACTACATTTACCCTCTGTAATCAAATAAATTACTCATCTATTGGCAACATTTCCTTCCTTTCCAACATAGGAAAGAACCATTCTGCCACTTTGATTCAAACACACATGGCATAAGCAAGGAAGAATACGAGTATATTAAATAAACAGCATACTTCCAGTTCACGGATTAAATTCCTGTCCTCTTATTATAATAGTTAAAAATTACCCATAATCGATTGATGATCACGTTCCGAGGCAATTTAGACTGAACTTTACAAATATAAATGCTAAGAATTCAAAGGAATCAATGAAGTCAACAACAACAACAATAAAAATGATACCGAGTTTTTCTTCTCGAACATCTATTATCAGGTCTACGTCAGGTTCCTCAGGAAATTTAAATAATCTACTACTGTGCCTATAATAACTCTATGTGACCGTGAAGTCAAAGAAAACGGTTTTCGCGAAAATTAAACAAAACTCTATACCTTTTTCATTCCAATCTTCAAAAATGCAAGTGAAACAAAATTGTTCTTTTGACACTTTTCACAATAAAATTATATATTTTTTAATCTGTTGTATACCTAGCTGCTGATTTATTTATTCTGACTTTCCTTCGTTAGATATAACAACAGGGCTTGGACCATCTACAGCTAAGTTTCCCATGTATTATTTTCAAGCGATTCACAAGAGTGTTTCAATAAATTGTTTCCATTTTTGAGAGCACATACTTCTTTCAAACATTGACACACACTCTTAATGAAAACCACTTTAAGTAATTCGAAGTCGAGATAAAGTAACTGTCATTTTGTCAAGATGCGAAATCAAAACGTAATTACAATTTAAAAACTGTTGGTCCTCGCATTGATTTATCATATAGAACAAATAACGGACGTTGAAATAGCAACAGCGAAAGTACAAAGAGTTAAATCTCGTGTGTTCAATTGATTCTGGCCGGAATGAGGACTTAATATTTATGTTTCTGATGCTTTAAGAATACTATTTACGGAATCAATATTAAAAGGTAGGCTGTGTCATGCTTCAGCTGATATTATGCTATTTGTTTCATAAGAAATGCTTAACCTAGTTTCCTCTTTCTTGGAAATCAGGTTTATGGTTTGGCTATCACCAAATATATAATAAAAAGGCATTTCAAACACAAATGGAATTCAGACTAAAGAAATGCATGTTTATAAGTGAAACATTGAGAAAGGTTTGAGAATTTTACTTTAGGGGTCATAAAGCACAAACCTCAACGGTATCAACGAAGCTAATCAGTTTGTTATAGCATAGATAAGAAAATCAACGCAATTATCATATTGAATTAAATTGTGACATTCGATCTATCAGGTCCATGGTGGATATATCCTTATGTATAAATCAAAGGTCCCTTTGTTTTTATAATTCACAACTGTGCGCCTAAATAAGAGTTTAATGTAATACACAAAAAAGTGTTATCATATATTTCACTATTCTAAGATTCAGTTAATTTTCGAACCTCTATATATAGATGTAAACGATAAAATTATGTAGGGAATACAATTATTCATTTGTATTTTGTATTCCTTATTGTATATGTGTCATTCGTGTTTGCCTTTGATAAAGGGACGCGTAGTTTGGATGTGACATTCCGTATTGTATATGTGTCAATTGTGTTTGCCTTTGACACAGGGACGCGTAGTTTGGATTTTTTATTCTTTATTGTATATGTGTCGTTCGTGTGTGCCTTTGGTAAAGGGACATTTTGTTTCCGGGAACGCTAAGTTTCGTTTCATACTAGTTTATGCACTGTTCTGTCAGTTTATCAACGATATTGTTTTATTTTTCGTAAACGCAATCTCTAGGAATCCAGCACATCTGGAAAGATTGTTGTTTGTTGTATAAACGGGTTTGTATGTTTCACAAATGTGTTTTTTAAACAAAAAATGCAATACGCTGAATCTATGAAGGTAACACTGTAACGGACTTCAAACGCACACATATGATTGGTCTAGAGTACTTAAAATACATGAGAGAACTGAGCCAGTTATATATTTCTCTATCACCATCTCGTATATGATACCAGAACATTAAAACTCAGAATGAAAATTTCCTAGGCAGGTAAGTACAAGTAATACAATGTAGTCGCCTGGGGTTTTGCATGTAAATAAATGTTACAAATTGTATATGGGCAGCGTGATTTGAAAGATGTTCTGTGAAAATGTAGGACATGTTTGAAAATAAATTGAAAATTAATTTGACATATCTATAAATGTGCATGAAATATTGGAAGGGGAGACAAAATGTGTGAAACTGAAACAAACAGACAAAGACATGTTGATATGCTAATTATATTTGAATGTGCTTGTCTTAATAACTATAATGTTGGAAGAAACAATTACTTTGAATATTAAGTATCTTTCAAAATAGGTGTCATCACAGATAAATAGGCGTAACGTACATAATCATTTCTGTAACAAATGCTTAAGTTTATTTTCAATACACTAGAGAAATTATCACAACACAAACTGTATTTATAATGTGATAACTAGGTATATGCTGTTTTCTAAAAAAAATGTAATGCTCGAACTCGTTAATTAAATCACTCTTAATTTCTTTGCTCTTTATCAATCTGAAATTAATGCCATTATCTGTCGATGGAGTAACTAACAACAGTGTAGGATAGAATGAGGGTACAGTTTGCATTTTATCTTCCATTTAAAGGTGTGAAAATGACATTTTAAATTTAGGATTTGTATTAGATTTATCAGAATTTTTGGTTGTTCAGCGGTGTGTTTATCAGTTGTGTGTTCAAGTTTTGGCTTTCATAATTCCATCAATTGCATAATTTCTTCAAATTTCATATTTGTTGGTGAACCTATTGACATCCTAAATATCTTCTTCAAAAAATTGCGGTAATTGAGTGTAAGAGCTGAGTTACCCGTTGCATGGTAAAGAGTTAAGTATGTTATTGTCTCACTTGCCGTTTATGAATGTTAAATTTCGAGACACTGTTCACTTCGCTTAAAACGTTTCATGAATTGGCTTTGTCTGTTCTTTGGTATAGTAACTAATAAGATAACTCTATATACTACTTCTAATTTAATGAGTGTAAGGTTAATAAGACTGGATATGTCAAGGCCTCTAAGACTCCTTTATTTGCAAGGTCATTCACTGTCCCCAAATTGTCAAATTTTCATGATACAAAGTGTTAGGCATTACTGTTAGTTTGTTTTACGGTAACATTCACTATTTCAATACAGCCTTCCGACACCACAGTTCTAAATAAGTCAATGTAGATTGGAATACTTCTTTACGGTACTAATTGTCATTAATAAGTATGATGATTGATAGAGATTATAGATCGGAGGTTTTCAAGTTTAGAATCGTATCATACCGAGACATACATCCTTTCTGACCCACTGTCCGTCACTGCCACAAATGACGCCGGTGACGCCGCTGGCTGGTCTGAATCCTGCATCACAGGTAAAGTTACAGACGTCACCAGGACGGCGAAGGCATGATGTCACGACACCTCTATTGACCGTCACTGTGCACTGCACTGTTTCATATGAAAGAAAGGGAGCCTGAGTTCAAAAACATAAAATGGGAGTAATGTTACTTCGATACTCATTTTATTACAAGACTGCAATTTTTGTTTTCAATACGTACCATCGACAGCTGGGTACACAAAAAGAAGAAGATAGATAGGTAGATTGATTGATGATCACGTATGTAGTTACGTAGATAAGTCAAGAGGTAAGTAGGTAGAAAGTAGAAAATAATGTAGAAAGATGGATAATATATATAACACCGATTCCAATAAGCTTATTGGAAAGTATTTCACAGACAATTTAAAGGTGACACTTACCGACACATGCATTTTCTGGTGTCCAGCGACCGTCACTTCCACATATTACGCTCTTCACTGTGCTCTCCGGTGTGTAGCCAGCGGAACATGTAAAACTACATACGTCACCTACATTTCCGGCACACGATGTCACTTCGCCATTACTTATTGATGTTGGACATTTTACTGTTGCTGCTGATGAAGTTAATGAAAAATGCATGTATATAATCTTAATATAAACTAGATTAAAATCGATGGTATTCCTTCTCAAAACATTCGCTTTTTGGAAGTGGTATCTGTATGAGATTGAAAACAATTTAACTAGTGTAACTTCGATGGTTCGACATCGAAATCCCAACTTTTAAATGCCAAGTACCAACTTCCAATCCATTATCCCCAAACTACCCCTAAGCAATTATCCATGGGCTAGAACCCAGAATCGATTACATGTATGGTGTACCTTCCAGTTATGACTCCATGTGCTATGTTTGGTCAAAAGTACCTTAAACAGTATCACCTACCTATAAAGCCATTTATATCATTATAACAAACTCTTTAAATCTGCCTCAAACCCTTCATTTCAGCCTTTGAAAGCCTTTAAAAAGATTAGAATTCGTGTCATTCTACTATCCTATCACACACTTTTTATTTGACATCCACGATGATATGCGTTAGTGAGATCTTATTTTTCTAACACTTTTATTCGCTACCCCAGGGGCTTATACAGGTGTTACATACATAATATCTCCATAGTTTTTTAAGAACTGTATCAAAAGGAAAATAAAAGTTTAACCAACAGAGATAAAAGCAGATATATTTTGTACCCTATAATTTATGCCAGGCTGGCCAGGGGTGGATGCGGGGAAGTGGGTTTGTAGAGAGGGGTTTTGGTTGGCGTTGCACTGAAATATGGAAAACTTACTACCAACCAACATCCCATAAGGCAGTCACTTATTGCATTTAAAAACTGTATCATGAACAGGAAAATAAATCCGTTTACAAGAATCTTAAACTCTTTTAATTTAATATATATCGAATAAATATTAGCATCCTATTTTTTACAATTTGACCACTGCCCTTAGGGTCCTGCGATGAGTGAGATGACTAAACTCCATTCTATGCCAAAGTGCTCTCAAAGAACTTTGATATGACACCCATGATTACGTGTCTTCGCGATATCTTATTTTGTGACCCCATTGATTCATTTGGCCCTCTACCCAAAGGCTTCTGGTGTCATTTGTTAACAATACGCTACATTTTTGATATATCTTTAGTAATTCAAAAACTACACTAAAATGAAAACAAAAAGCATTATCAAGAGAAAAGAAAAAGTATTCTATCTACTTTTTACCCTTAGTCCAGTTCCAAGGCCTCTTTGTTTGAATAATTTAATACCTTCGTACGTTATAATAGATACAAGAACAAACGAATATATACATTTTAAAAGTTAGGAGAGTTAGTGTTAGAGCTTGATAATATTTATTATTTATAAAATAATAATAATAGTCCGTTTAAAATGAACTAAAGAGTTTATATGAATAATGACAAATCTCATGCTGTAATATTCAAACTTTTGATGATTTTTCTTTTCCTTTTTTTTACGTTGGCATTTCTGAATTGCTATTAAAGTCAAATAAGAAATTGATAGACATTATCCTTATAAATAAAAAGTACTGTTAGTAGTCGCCGATAAATAGTCAGTATACTCTTTATTCTAAAACTCTGTAGAAACTAATATTCTTAAGATGAATTGTATGCTTAGCTTGAAATATTCCCAGCAAAACGTTTGGTCTCAATGAAAAGGACGAGAGTGGAGATTATATTATTTGGGGTCGTGACAATCATCAAATTGAAACGGACTGACCTACACAAACAGCAGACGTAAACGTCCAATTTCCGGTACTACCACACGTTACACTCTTGACACCAGCCGTCGGCATGAAACCAGAGTTACACGTGAAAAGGCATACAGTTCCAGGTTGACGGTCACATGATGACGCCACCGTACCATTGGACACTTTAGCCGGACACAACTTGGTCTGACCTGAAAATCAGACATCTTGTTACAGCGTTGCTTTCGCTTAATGAAGTTTGTCGAAACTCGATTAATATTTTAAAATGTGATTTGATGCTATACACGGTAATCATTTCCCTAATTGGTTTTGTACCTGGCTATAAGCAAGTTCCCACTTTTAAAACTCATTCCTTGTGCTTGTATGCTTTGCAACATAAGGTAGTCTTAATCTCATGAAGCATCGATATTCCTCCGTCCACATGCATTAACCATTGTTATCTTTAATTCGTACCCCCCTCAACCTTTAAAAGTATTCATTTTCTTTCATTCTTCTGCCTTCATAGTGAAATCACAATTTTTCCTGTACATTTGCATCGTTGTATTCATTATATCATCATGATATGTTTTTGGTACTATCGTGGTTACACAATTAAGTCCTACACATCTTCTTTACTGGTCATCATGTATCGCTAGTTTAGTCTAGTCTGCGAGCTTAAATGGCATTGCAATAAAATTAAAATTGTGTAATTCAATACATAAAAATTTTAATTCAAAGTCAGAAACTGTAAATAAGTTTATGGAAGACTAAAAACTGCCCACAATGGCCGCTGCACGGCCTAAACGAAAACTTAATTGGACAAACGGACGGGCGTATAAGAGAAGACTATGCATGTATTTCCCTATCACATTCTTAGTGACTCATAACAAATCAGAGGCCACGCACGGGTTGTATATGAAAACATATATAGTATGTACGATATATATCTTTGATATACCACGAGATTTATTCATTTTTAATGAAAACTGTAAGCAACGAGTGGTATATGAAAGATACAGCGTGCATACTATAAATATATTTTATTCATACCACATACAAATACACATATTTACGTTTCCAACAGAGTTAAGATTGATCACAGGAAACTGTTTATTGAAGGAGGGAGCGAACTCTTCATGTCCCTTCCCAATGTAACTGCTCCAAAATGTAATTCTTGTGCTATTGTAGTTATTCCCGCTTTTTTGAAAATTGTTAATTTATTCCTTTTTTGAGCCTTTATTTGCATTCATATTTATTAAATACATAAGAGAGACGTTTAGAATTTCAACATGAAAGTTGGTTTCAATGCAGAAAGTAGAGTGCATGGCTAGCCGAACAGTGTACAGTTGATTCAAGTCATTATCATGCTTCTGTCCCCCTCTTTCTCTCTCTCTCTCTCTGTTAGTTTGTTGTGTCTGTCAGGTTTACAATGATAGTCTAGGTCAAGAGACACTGTCGCATGTCATTGGTGAATCATCCACCAAACTCCTTTTTGAGGGAGATTTTCCCGTGGCTTGCAACATTGGTCCAGAGAGAGAGAGATCCATGGGTGATAAAACCGACACGCTTGCTGAACAACCAACAACTAGACGGAGGGGGAGGGGGACCTGTGGAAACTGACCATAGATTGTTTGTATCGTCCATCTCTCTGATTCTCATTTGGTCGATTAGTCTGTTAGTTTTTACTATCATAGAGACAGAGAGACAGAGCGTGATCTGAATCATCTGAGATAAACCTGACATGCTGACTGACCAGCCAGCACAGTGGGAGAGAAATAAATCAGTACAGATGCATTCAGACATTTACTATTTAAAAATGATCTGTTTTACAACTTTATTATAGGTTTAACAAAAAAATAAAGCATCAAATAGATTACAGTATATTTGTACCGCCTAGTGAAGGGATGTACGGTACCGCCTCCTCATATCAAATGGATATTGGAACTCATCATTAATCACGTGTAACACTGTAGACCAATCTCATGGAAAGTGTACATATAACATTGTAACGACCAGTATTTCACAAGGTTACTTGGTATAAGTTCAAGTTTAAGATTGTCATAGAGTTCAGATTCTTTTTTCCCTCTCACTCCACCGATTTCCATGTATTTTTGTCCCTTATGAAGAGCGAGAGAGAGAGAGAGAAACAGAGGGGGATTTCTATGCCATTTTGTAACATGTCTGATTCATGCAGAAAACGGGTTGTACTAATATTTTTTCGTTGTTTTCTTATTTTAATAATGATTAATAAATGGAAATTCATCACTAATCTAGAGAGCACAGAAGCACAAGTTTACTGTTGAAACTATAAATATATGCGTATTCATACGCCATGGCCGAATCACAAATGGATATACCAACAGTATTAGTATATAAAATTGCTTGGTACCAACACTTTAAAAGTTATGTATGTTATTTGAATGTATGTGGTGTATATATATATATATATATATATATATATATATATATATATATATATATATATATATATATATATATACAGAGAGAGAGAGAGAGAGAGAGAGAGAGATTATGTTTATGTTGTTATACATGTGAGATTTGTCATTATAGGTGCCAGCAGGTGTCTGTTGTTCTACATGTGAAACTCTCATTATAGGGGCTAGCAGGTTTCTGTTGTTATGCATACTAGATTTGTCTTTATAGGGGCCAGCAGGTTTCTGTTGTTATACATGTGAGACCTGTCATTATAGGAGCTAGCAGGTTTATATTGTTATACATGTGAAACCTGTCAGTATAGTGGCCAGAAGCTTTCTGTTGTTATACATATTAGACCTGTCATTTATACGGCCAGCCGGTTTCTGTTGCTTTACAAGTGAGATCTGTCATTATAGGGGCCAGCAGGTTTTTGTTGTTAGACATGTGAGACCTGTCACTATAGGGGCCAAGAGGTTTCTATTGTCATACATATTTGACCTGTCATTTATAGGGGCAAGCAGGCTTCTGTTGTTATACATATTAGACTTGTCGTTATAGGGACTAGCAGATTTCTGTTGTTAGGTATATTAAACCTGTCATTTATAGGGATCACTAGGTTTCTGTTGTTATGCAAGTGAGACCCGTCATTATAGGGGTCAGCAGGTTTCTGTTGTTATACATGTGAGACCTATCAATATAGGAGCCAGCAGGTTTCTGTTGTTATACATGTGAGACATGTCATTCTAGGGGCTGCAGGTTTCTGTTGTTATGCATATCAGAGCTGTCATGTATAGGGACCAGCAGGTTTCTGTTGGTTGTTATACATGTGAGACCTGTCAGTATAGAGGCCAGTATGATTTTCTCGTTATAAATGAGGCCTGTTAGTATAGGGTCAGTATGTTTCTTTTTCACTGGATTGAAAAAGTTAAATAGCTACATATGCTGCAAAGGTTTATAGGACTTGGCACATTGTTTTCTGTTGTTAAACGTGTTCCAGCGACCAAGGACTTTGCGTCACACGTGACTCTTGTCACGGAATTGTATAAATCCCTTTATTTATTAAATACATGTACTCGGGTTTCGTTTTTCGTGTACAACGATACCCGAGGGTGATTTGTGTATCTTGTACAATATTTCGAAACAGGAAGTTCGGTTCACCCTATTCCGCACGCGCGAAGTGCTTTCGATGGAATAAAACCGAATACATCAAGCGTACGGACGATGAAGGGCTGCATCGTCTGTGCATAAATGCTTCATCGTAAGACTAAATCTTTACATTACGGAACGTCTTGTCAGTGAGCAGTCTACTTAAAGATTTGCACATCTTCAGCTGTAGAGGTGTGTAAGTTATTTAGTAATTTCTGATGAATATTTTCTATGTAGCTTCGGCTTGCGTAGTACAATGCAAATATTTTCTATTCTTGTTTGTGAATTAACAAGAGCTTGATATTAGCAATATAAATTGGCATTTTTAGGAAACGTTTATCGGACACGGGTAGGTTCACTTCTGAACTTGTTTATTGCTTTGTAATGTTCTGCCGATAATGTAATTTGTATAACTTACCGTATTATAAGGTAAGTCATTACGTGTTGTCGTATATGCCCGTGTCAATCATAATACACGGTGTTAGATTTATTTTCAGCTGATCAGAGTCGACGAGGCCCCAGCTGTAGAGCTGACCATAGAAGTTGACCATAGCAGCTGTAAAGCTGATCATAGCAGCCGTAGAGCTGAATTAATAGTGTGTTGTGGTTGAGTAGCAGGTGATCGGGCGTTGCTGACCGATTGGTGGGCGCTGATTGCTTGATTGACCAAGGAATTGAATGGTGGTCGGTGACTACCGTTAATGCTGACTTCTTGATTGACCAGTGTGACTGGTAGCCAAGTGTGCCAGTGACGGAGTGTTTTGTGTTACTCCATACATGTAATCTTTCAGCCGTGGGCTAATTTTGGGGTTTGTGATACCCAGTGGTTTGGGATTGTAAAGATATTTTGTTTGATATCTATCCCATTGTTTTCATCATTTTATTATTTGAATAAAGTATCTCATTTTTCATTATTTAAGCGGATACATTTTTACTATTTGAGTAAATCCCATCATTCTTTTCGTCGTCTGAAATTACTGTGAATCATTAACCTTTGTCCTTGTACTGTGTAAGGTTATTTATTTGTATTCACATTTGGGTTGCATTATTAGGTTCGTGCGGGTTGTGTTAATTTGTCCAATATTTGGATCTTATACACGCACGTATAAATCATAACTCTTTTCCTATTCAAGTCATTCATCAATAAACATTGCATTTGTATCACCATCAAAAGTGTCCTGTTATAAATCCGAAATCCAACCCGGTTATCTTGTTACAACTCTACATCATGAAGTTCATTTTTGTTACAAAGGATTGAGTGTATTGCAGTGACGTAGCAAGAAATGCGCACCACCACCCTCGCCGCAAAACGTAATACTGGTGCCCCCTCCCAATAAAAAAGTTATCTGATGGGAATTGTGGGTCCCATCTTCCCCATCCACTCCCCACCCCAGCATTTGCGAGAGTTGCTTTGATGGTTGCTACGCCACTGTGCTGAGCGCAGTTACAGTCGTCATATCACAGAAACAATCTTTTTGTAATCGTTTATTAGTAAATATATATTCCTTCAGATCGCAGCGCCCTGTGCACAATTAAATATACCAATCCAATATGACGAGTACGAAAAACTTTGGTATAATTTGATATATCTGACCTTTTATTCTTGAAAGTTCTGGACCACTTTTCCTTATTACTACATTTGATGACAAAGATATTGACCCCGGGACCAGTTGTTTTTACTATTGTATATGTATACCACTTTTTCCTACTATTTCGTTTGACAACATTACTAAACTTTACATACTTCCATGGCTAGCTACGTCAAATCTCTGGGCTTTTCATTATATGTCTCCCAGACTGACGGACAGACGGACAGAAGGAGGGTATCACAATATTCCCGCGTTAAGGGGGGGGGGATTAAAGAACTCTGAACCACCTTTCTTTACGTCTGCATTTGACGAAAAATAAAGGCCTTGCACCCATTTATCTTACTTTTAATTTCTAGACCACTTTTTAATAGTTTTATATCTGGACCATTTTCCATACTCTTTAATTTTACAAACTATAGTTTCCTATGGACCACTTTTCCTTAATATTGCGTTACAGGTAGGGGTCCAACAATAGGTCATCCCAACAAAGTCCATTGCTTTTTTCCATCCTTGCAAGATAAACGTTTTACGCACTTCATCATAGGATCGAAGGTAGCTTTCCTTAACAAGAAGGAAAGTTTCTGACTCTACAGTGCACACGTTGATCTTAGTCTTATGCTAGTGGGTGTATTCATATGATATCGATTTATACTGGAAGTAGTCTTTCGCTAGTGGATGTATCAATATGATATCAGGAAAAGAACTCTATTGGAAATAGTCTTATGTTAGTAGATGTATTAATATGATATCGTGCCCAATTTACTACTTAGCGCTGTAAAAAAAAAATCAATTCATTAACATCTCCCTGGGAATAAATTACGTTGTGAATCTTCTGTTACAGGGACAGTCTGTAGTGAACATCCTCTGTCTCTGTCTCTGTCTGTCTCTCTCTCTCTCTCTCTTCAGGTTTTTACGTATGCATTTCTTTAACAATCTCACAATGTAATATAGAAATAAATGTTGTAGGATATTATATATTTTCAAATGTATAAGAGAGGTAAGTGGCTTACACTAACTGACCTTTTAAAACGGGTGAAACAGATTTGTTAATCCTGGAGCAGGGAGCGGCGACATAATCATTAAATATCTTGGTCATACGTTCAAGGTTCAGGAGTTTATATTGCTCTATTGTGGGATTGAAATAAATACATAATACCATGTTTAGTAGAGAGAATGCTGTTACCTTTATTAATGCGAATAACCGAATGACCATGTCAAGCAATACAGCACATGTAACCCCAATGTTACAAATACGCCGTATACATAAGACGAGTGTTATGTCACCCTTCATGATTATGGTAAATCCCCAACTTGAACTAGGTATGCAGTCCTGTATTCATTCTCCAAGTTTATCTTTAATTTTATCAATGATTATTAAATGTAAAGGAGACTTAGCTGGATGGATTTATATTAAATGAATCAGTTACGGGTTGAGTAGTTAATATGGAATCTATATGCTTGAATTAAAGAGAACTCTAAATAGTTACAAGTGGAACATTCAAAGTCACCAGTCTTCCTTTCTTATTTGTGTTAAGTATACTTATCCGTACACCTGATCTAATCTATATATACACTTATTTGGAAAAAAAGAGGCAAATGGTGTCGATGCGAGGAAAGAAGTAGTTCTATGTCCAGGCGTTCATATTTTTTATGAGTGTCTATTATCTTGCAAGTTAGTTAAGTGAGTTGGTGGCAAATTTCGTTAAAAAGAAAATCCGTGTAATAATGAGCTCTATAATTATACAAGAAGAAGAATTAAGTGTCGATTTTTTCAGCTGCTTCTGCTGATAAGTCTGTTACGGACAGGAAGTGCGAAACTCATAGTCATAGTCACCATTGCCGAGCAGTTGATTGGCACATGTTAGCATTAAATAAGGGTTGCTATGCGTGCTGGATTATAAGAATCAAGTAAATGATGTGTACTGGCTGTTATATTTGCTTCTAATCCCTCTTCAAAATTCTATAATAAAATCTTTGATTTGTACCGAGAGAAACAGTAGTTTTGTTCATGAAAGTCTTATTGATGATTAACTTATAGCTTGTGGTAGTAGCTCAAGTCGTAGCACGTCTATACACTCATACAGGATCCAGGAAGTGAGTGTTCAATCATAGCAAATATTTGTTTGTTTGTTTGTCTTTTTTATGCGTTTCCAGTTATGTTTTCAAATAGATTTATCGATCGTCGAAAGACTTATGTCTGATATAATATTCTTCATATCAGTGAGGAGTAATTAAGTCCCGAATGCGATGAACGCAATAATTCTACTGAATATTTTGTATAAATTATATAATTTAATATTTTTATTTTTTGGAGTAGAAATAAACTTTAATATCCTTAAAATATATTCGAGTGTTTAGATACAGTAATTTAGTTCCATATATTGTCTTGTTTAATCAATTTTTCATTGGAATTGCAAAAAAGAGCGAATTATACACCGTGTCAGGTACTGAGTGCATTTTTTTTTCTTTTAGCATTTGTCGTTGTAGTGTAGTCAGACACGCGTAGGTGGGATGAAATATTTTCCATTTCTAAAGAGATGTTCTACATAAATTTAAAAATGTAATTCTAAACGTTCAACGGCATAAAGTAGAATAGTAATTGTCAAACAGATTATGACTTTAAATTCACAAAGAAACTGATGACTGGGGTTCTGAAAAATAACAAACGTAATTACTGTAATCTACTCCCCTGATTTGTTGTGAAATCACCTGGTTTGTACATGCTTAGTGATACAAATCAGTGATAGATTGCGGTATATTGACGCTTAGATTTAGGCCTTCCACACTGTTCGATACTATCTCTCTTCCTGCATTTATCGGTAGGGCACGGGCTGGGGGAGAGGCGCAGATTTCGTTCCGGAACAGGTGTTTAATATGCCTAACCAGTTGGGTTGTAGGAAATCAAGTCAAATAGTTTTCATTTAGAGTGGTACATGCTAAAACAAAGTAAAACACAAGGCCTTATAAGTTTTTCTAATAACTATAAAACAAGAATTATTCAAGAACTCAAAAATATAAACTTTTCAACAGCACATATCACATATTCACAATACACGGCTCAACAGAACAGTGTACCTACACATATATACAATACTTGGAGAACATTCTTCCAAATCACAAGATTTGTAAGTCCTTATAGATTTTGTGGAGTCGAAAGTCCCATCTCATATATCATTCCAGGCCCCTTACATATGTCTTCAAAATGTTATAGGTATTTGAGAGAAACTTAATTGCACCAGAGCAACAATTATCGACCTATATAAATTTTACCAACCTTATCTAATTTGTTTGATAAACACATCGCCCTTCATATTCGCCGATTTTTAAGGAAATATAACCTTCTACAAAACTCACAATCAGGTTTCATGTCAAACTGCCCTCACAAAGTCGGTTGATACATGGCTAGCAGTTATTGATGAGGGGGGAAAAAAATCGAGCAATTTATTTAGATTTTTAAAAACCGTTTGATTTAGCATACACAATCTGTGATAATTCGCATTTATTCGTTAATTTATAGTGGTTACCTTTTCGTTATAGAGTAAAGTAGTTTAAAGCTATTGTGACATACAAATGTGTTCATAGCATGGCTCCACGATATAGCAATGAACTCTTTATTCCAGCTCTCAAGATCCATTAACGTACTCTGCGGTCTATTTCGTACTCTAATCTTCATTTGCCTAATTTCAAAACGACTCAAAACATCTTTTACATATTCCGCAACAGTGTTGTGGAATATAATTTCCAATTATATTAAATAAACACAAACACTCTATTGACAAATGTCGTCTTTCGGATTATGCCATTGTTCAAAGAGATTGATACACCTAACACTTCCCATCTCCCAATCCTACACGTAAATCTTATGTATGTTTTAATCGAATGTATGTATGTATGTATGTATGTATGTATGTATGTATGTATGTATGTATGTATGTATGTATGTATGTATGTATGTTTTTGATGATAGCATGTTAGTATGCCACCCACTTTAGTAAATAAAAGTTTAATTGATACATACACTTTGCATTTATAGTTTAAATATTCTTTAATTAAGGACTACGTGTAAGATTAGTTGATTGATTAGAACCTAATGTATTGTCCTCAGAAAACAAAATCATTATTAATGTTATTATTATTATTATTATTAATATTGTTATTATTATTATTATTATTATTCATTTGCCATCATGCAGCAACAATGGTGTACATACATACAGTAGCAGAACTGAAAGAAAGCAAAGACAATTTTATCATAGTAGTTCTGAATTTGTTAGGAACGGCAGCAAGGTAAAAACATTTATCAATGAAAGAAATTGACTCACCGATTGTTATCCCAAACAGAATCCCGCAGGTCGCAAATAAAAACGACTTTTGTTTTAATGTCGGCATTTTGAAAACAAATATTTTCAAAAAGTGTTCGATCTGAACCAGAAAATTACTTGAGTTTGATCTCAAATCACCTGTATACACTTAAAAAATGTGTCTGGTTTGGGATTATGTATATCTGTGACTCCACCGATAGCTAGCTGTGGAGAGGTAATGATGCTATTGGGAGCGACGGAAATAAAATTATTCGATCTACTCTGTGTATGCATGTTTGTGTCTATATGTATATGTATATATATATATATATATATATATATATATATATATATATATATATATATATAACTAGTCTAGTCATTTTGTCTTTTAACATGAGCTTCATTTTTGCTTAATGTCTGACAAATTCAAATGTTCCTATGTAAATATTTGTTTCAAAGGTCACAATACAAAGGGCAAAGAAGGAGGAAGCGATATTCTATTTTAATCATATTTTTGCTATATAATACACAAAACCTCTTTACTTTGGATATTTTTCTATAACGACCTAATTCTGCAGCAATGTTATTTGATACTGTTCACAAACGAGTAAGAGCTATTCTAAATCTATCATTTGTAACTGTACATAGGCATGGTTCCAACTCAGAATTGCTTCTTTAAATAGCATAATAACTCAGTGTACTCGGAGCGAATAGAGACTCCCTCCATGATGGTATAAACTGGTCATATAGTCTTGTGTAATGAGACATTGGGCATTACAAAATTACACTGATTTCGCCATAACTATGACATTATTATTTCATAGAAAATACGTTTAATTTGGAAAAGCCCATTTTTCACCATTTTAAGTCATGCCAGAGTCAACATAATATTTTAAAATATTAAATATATTGCAAGACAACAACAAACAGAGGTTTGATGGAATCCCTGTCCAAAATTTTAGCATTCGTATTTTACGTATTGTATAAAGTGGTACTCTGCCAAACTCTCCATACAATGCATCCATATTTTGTACATTTCTTAACTTTCAAGATATGTATACAGAATTTCAAATGAACATCTTCTTCATTCTTCCCTTGGTCAAATCAACACACTTCAGCACAATAACGAATTACTGAAGCTACCAATGCATCAAATACATTATATTGTTGTGTGATTGGCACAACACATCATATAAAATATTATACAACTTTTGCACACAAAAAAAAGAATAATATTGAATTAAACAATTTTGTGTTCTGAACCATCCTCCATTCTTAAATAAAAACACATAATTCCAAGATATTCAAAAGAATCAACGATCTCGAGTAGTTTGTCTCCATAACAAACAGAAACGGTTGTAAGGCTTCCTTTTTTCAAAGATGATTGTTTGGGTCTTATCACTATTCACTTATAAAGAGAATCTGTCACAATAAGTTTTTATATCATTTCACAGTGATTGTAAACTATCTTTTGATTTAGAAAATATGTCAGCATAATCTGCGCATAACAAAATAAACAGCTTAATTGTATTTATCACAAGTCGGGTGGAAACCCAATTGATGTGATTGATAGGTATTGACTGTCGTGTAGTTAAATCAAAATAGTTTCTCTGAGTGCAATACATTGGAATTTTTATTACTGCTATAATATAGACATAGGGGAGGAGGTGTGTGTGTGTGTGTGTGTGTGTGTGTGTGTGTGTGTGTGTGTGTGTGTGTGTGTAATGA
Source organism: Margaritifera margaritifera (assembly GCA_029931535.1). Lineage (NCBI taxonomy): Eukaryota > Metazoa > Mollusca > Bivalvia > Unionida > Margaritiferidae > Margaritifera > Margaritifera margaritifera. The sequence continues at coordinate 555,158 of JAQPZY010001335.1, read as the reverse complement.
CCAGGTTAATTAGTTTAGAGTTGTTCCTCCTATCACTGCAATAATAGAGCAGTTGTGTATTCGGGTAGTTTGGGGTTATCATTACTCGACAATGATTAATACTTTGTCCTTATCTCTAATACTGTTATATCATTTATTTTCGTGGGTCTCAATATTCCTGGTTTTAAAAAAAATAAATTTTCGTGTGTACTTAAATTTGTGCATTTGCCTGTCAACAAATACCCGCAAAAAAGAATACAAGAACAAAACTATGCGACAACGAACGGCGGCCGCTTCAATGGTTAAAACAGTACTACCACCTGTATGAGCACAAATCAAACACCTGTCAAGATAAATCACTTACAATCGACATCAAAAGTGCCGACGAGCCAACAGCACTAAGATACTAACCGGTTATTAAAGTGCATTTGTACGATCCCTCCTTAAAACACTGTCGATAAAGTCGCATCATCATTTACTTTCTGACGACCATAGATTTCCTTCAGTTTGGATAATGTCATCATTCCACATGTGAACTAAAACACGCCCCTTGCTCAATGCAATTAGCAAGCAGTAACAACATTTGATGTGTTCAAAGCCTATCAAAGTGCGAAGATGCTAACTAAATTGAAATACAATGGAATCACTCCTTTGTTTGAACTTGCCTCGTGTACGAACTAACTTCAACCACTAGACTTTACTTAAAACCGCGTCAATGAAGCCGATTGATGCTGAATGGATACTTGCGGCTCACACGAAAATGTGTAAAATATTTGACTTAATTCTCCGTGGCCTTGAGAATCTTGGACTTGTTTAATTCAACAATATCAGGATTATTTACGTGACAAACATTTGTGTGTACCAGCCGACTTGATTCGGTCGTTTTGTCCGAAAATCAATGAAGTGTGCGCTTCAATACCCTGCAGTAATAAGTGCATATATAAAGTGTTTCATTAGTAATTGTGCTTCAAGCAATATTTCTAGTACTTTACACTTATGTTGTTCATTGGGATTAGCATGCATGGATAAAATGAGACGTGCTTTCTCGAGGATTTCAATTTGTCGACAACAGTTTCACTGGAATTACAAACTCTATTTGAAGAAATATTAAATAAAATAATTTCTTGTTCTTTCTTTTATTTTCAGTAATAACGGTGTCTGAATATATTATGCTTTTTCTCGTTTCTCTGTATCCTTACTTATCTCACAACATATCAATTTAAGGCATTGAGTGGAAAGTACGACTACCGGATACTGTATAGATACGTGTGCATTGAAACAATGTAAACTGCTTTATATTTCTTTTTTTGAAAGGGCGAAAATAAAACAAAAACGTGTAAAAGCTAATATTTTAACCAGATTACAGAAATGACGTCGATTTATCAAATAGCTTTGTTGATCTCTAGGAATGAAACACAGTATAAAAACAAACTGAGGTGTTAGGGATTCTTTATCATATGTGGCTAATATTTTGTTGGGTATTTACAGGGGTCAGCAGGTTTCTGTTTCTATACATGTGAGACCTGTCATTCTAGGGGCCAGCAGGCTTCTTTTGTTATACATGTGAGGACTGTCGGTATAGAAACCAGCATGTTTCTCTCGTTATAAATGAGGCCTGTTATTATCGGGGTCAGCATGATTCTGTTTTATTGGGGAAAAAAAGTTAAATAGCTATATATGCTGCAATGGATTATAGGACCTGTGTTTTTTATTGTTAATCATGCTCCAGTGACCAAGGACACTGCGTCACGTGTGACTCTACAACATTTAGTTCATTTTTGTTACAAAGGATTGGATGTATTGCAGTGGCGTAGAAGGAAATTCGCACCACCACCCTCACCACAAAACTTAATTCTGGGGTCCCCTCCCAATGAAAAAGTCGTTTGAAGGGAATTGAGGGCCCCCACTGGACCATATCTCCCTATTCCACTCCTCACTCCCGTATTTGCGGGAGATGCTTGGGTGGTTGCGACGCCACTGTGCTAACCGCAGTTACAGGCCTCATATCACAGAAACAATCTTTTTGTAATCGTTTATTAGTAAATACATATTCCTTCAGATTGCAGCGCCCTGTGCACAATTAAATATACCAATCCAATATGACGAGGACGAAAACCTTTGGTAAGATTGAATATGTCTGACCTTATGTTCTTGATAGTTCTGGACCACGTTTCCTTATTACTATATTTGACGAAAAAAGATATTGACCACTGGACCAATTGTTTCAACTATTGTATTACTGGACCACTTGTTCCTACTATTTCATTTGACAACATTACTAAACTATGTATAATTTCATGGCTAGCTACGGCAAATCTCTGGGCTTTTCAGTATATGTCTCTCAGGCAGACTGACGGACGGACAGAAGGAGGGTATCACAATATTGGGGTAAAGAATACTGTACTACCTTTCCTTACGTTTGCATTTGACAAAAAATTAAAGACCCTGCACCAATTTTCCTTACTTTTAATTTCTGGACCACTTTTCCGTACTTTTATATCTGGACCACTTTCCGTACACTTTAATTTTACAAACTATAGTTCCCTCTGGATCACTTTTCCTTCATATTTCGATAAAGGTAGGGTTCCAACAAAAGGTCATGCCAACAAAACTTTGTACGCACTTCCATCATGGGATCGAAGGTAGTTTTCCTTAACAAGGAGGAAAGTTTCTGACTCTACAGTGCACATATTGTCCGTCACCCTTGACGATTATGGTGCAGGGATACAAGGAAGAACAATAAAAGAACAGAAAAAGAGAGACAGAACAAAGCTAGAAGATATTTACTGAATTTGAGTAAGAAAAATAAAAATAAAAATAAATAAAAAGTTTCAAAGTGTTGTAATTTTCAGGCGCTTGGGTAATCATCCAACTGTATTTCTGATCTGCACCCTCTGTCCAATCTGGCTATATTGGCAACCTTACGTGACCTGGGGACTAGTCCCCACCAACATAGCACCAATGAACACGTACAAATGGCTGACCCCAATCATAAGAAGAAGTAGAATGAGAGCTCTCTTTTAAAAGTTACCAAGTCGGGAACCTCAACAAGAGTGACTGGTAAAGTGCTTTATATTAAGTAGTCCTATGCTAGTGGGTGTATTCATATGATAACGATTTCTACTGGAAGTAGTCCTTTGCTAGTGGATGTATCAATATAATATCGGGAAAAGTACTCTATTGGAAGTAGTCTTATGTTAGTAGATGTATTAATATGATATCGGGAAAAGAATTATATTGGAAGTAGTCCAATACTAGTGGATGTATTAATATGATATCGTGCCCAATTTACTACTTAGCGCTGTAAAAAAAATTCAATTCATTAACATCTTCATAGGAATAAATTATGTTGTGATCTTTATGTATTTTAGACTGTAGTGAAGATACTCTCTCTCTCTCTCTCTCTCTCTCTCTCTCTCTCTCTCTCTCTCTCTCGCTCGCTCGCTTGTAAGGTGTTTACACGTGCTCTTCTTTAACAATCTGACCATGTAATATATAAATAAATCTTATATGATATGAGATATTTGAAAATATTCGATACAGGTAAGTGCTGTGTGTGAGTTTCTTGAATTAGAGTCGTTTTCGCCCATTCGGGCATGTAAGGTAAGTGCTTACAATAACTGATCTTTTATAAAGGGTGAAACCCATTTTGTAAGCCTGGAGCATGGAGCCGCGGCTGGATGATCAGATGATCAGATACCTTGGTCATACGGTCAAAGTTCAAGAGTTTATGTAGCTCTATTGTGAAACTCAAATAAAGTAATAATACCATGTTTAGTAGAGAGAATGATTCTATATTTACTAATGCCAATAACCTAACCTAATGGCCATGTCTAGCAATACAGCACATGTAACCCCAAAGTTACGCAAATATGCTGAATACATAAGACGAGTGTTACGTCACGATTCATGATTATGACAACTCCACAACGTGAACTGTGTAAGCATTCTTGTATTATTCTCCAAGTTTACCTTTCATTGTATCTATGATAATTAAATGTAAATGAGACTTAGCTAGAGGGATTTCTATGAAATGAATAGGTTACGGGTTGGGTAGTTAATATGGGATCTATATGCTTGAATTAAAAAAAAAAACGTAAATAGTTGTAAGTGGAACATTCAAAGTCACCAGTCTTCCTTTTTTATTTTTATTTAATATATTTATCCGTACACCTGATATATCCTGTACATACTCTAATTTCGAAAACCAAAAAGGCAAGTTGTATCGATGCGAGGAAAGAAATAGTTATATGTCCTTACGTTAATATTTTGTGTGACTGTCTATCATCTTGAACTTTAGTTACGTGAGTTGGTGGCAAATTCCGTTAAAAAGAAAACTCGTGTAATAATGAGCTCTATAATCATACAAGAAGAATTAAGTGTCGATTTTGTCAGCTGCTTTCTGCTGATAAGTCTGTTACGGACAGGAGGTGCGATACTCATAGTCGCCATTGCCGAGGAGTTGATTGCCACATGTTAGCATTAAATCAGGGTTGCTATGTGTGCTGGATTATAAAAATCAAGTAAATGATGTGCACTGGCTGTTTTATTTGCTTCTAATCCGTCTCCAATATTCTATAATAAAATCTTTGATATGTACATAGCAAAACAGTAGTTTTGTTCATGAAGGTCTTATTGATGAGTAACTTGCAGCTTGTGGTCGCAGTTCAAGTGGCAACACGTCTATACACTCATAGAGTATCCAGGAAGTGAGTGTTCAAAAGTTATATATTTTCTTGTGTAATAAATTTTTAATAGGAATCGCAAAAAAAGAGCGAACTATACACCATGTCAGGTATTGAGTGCATTTGTTTTTTCTTTTAGCATTTATTGTTGTAGTATAGATATGGGTTGGTGTGATGAAATATTTCCCATTTCTAAAGAAGAAAGAGATTTTCTACAAAAAAGTTAAAAAATGTCATTATAAACGTTCAACCGCATAAAGTAAAATGGTAATGGTGAAACAGGTTTTTACTTTTAATTAACAAAGAAACCGATGACTGGGGTTCTGAAAAATAGCAAACGTAATTACTGTTATCTACTATCCTTATTTGTAGTAAAAATCAACTGCTTTTTCCATGATTTGTGGCACAAATCAGTGATAGATTAGGGTATATTGACGCTTAGATTTAGGACTTCCACACTGTTCGATACTATCTCTCTTCCTGCATTTATCGGCCGGGTGCGTGTGGCGCCCGGGGGGGGGGGGGAGGGGGGCGGGGGCTGGGGGAGAGGGGCAGATTTTGTTTAGGTACAGGTGTTTAGTACGCCTAACAATTTGGGTTCTGAAAAATAGCAAACGCAATTTTTGTAATCTACTCCCGTGATCTGTAGTAAAAAACACCCGGTTTGTACGTGATTTTTGGTACAAATCAGTGATGGACTAGGCTATATTTGACGCTTAGATTTAGTCCTTCCATAGTGATCGATACTATCTCTCTTCCTGCATTTATCTGCCGGGCGCATATGGCGCCCCGGTTGGGGGCGGGGGAAGAGGAAGATTTTGTTCTTGTACAGGTTTTTAATTTGCCTAACCAGTTGGGTTGTAGGAAATCAAGTCAAATAGTTTTCATTTAGAGTGGTACATGCTAAAACAAAGTAAAACACAAGGCCTCATAAGGTTTTCTACCTTCTATAAAACAAGAATTATTCAAGAACTGAAAAAGATAAACGTTTCAACAGCCACATATCACATGTTCACAATACACGACTCAGAAGAACAGTGTACCTATACATCCATCCAATACTTGGAGAACATTCTTCCACATCACAAGATTTGTTACTCCTTATAGATTTTGTGGAATAGAAAGTTCAATGTCATATATCATTCCAGATCCCTTACATATATGTCCAAGATGCTATAGGTATTTTAAAGAAACTTGATGGTACCAAGGCAGCAGAACCAGATAAAGTATCATCAAACTATCAAGCCAAGTTGCTGCTCCTTCAATTGTAAACATGATAAATACAAGTACTGATACTGGAATCTTTCCAGTCTTTAAACAAGGTGATAGATCGTAAACAATTATCGTCCTATATCAATTTTACCAACCTTATTTATTTTAAAAAACACATCGCCTTTCATATTCGCCGATTTTTAAAGAAACACAATCTTCTACAACTTACAATCAGATTTCAGAGAAAAGCGCTCATGCCAAACTGCCCTCACAATGTTGGTTGATACATGGCTAGCAGCTATTGATGACAGAAAACTAATCTGAGTAATTTATTTTGATTTTTTAAAATGCGTTTGATTTGGCATACAAAATCTGTGATAATTCGCATCTTTGGTTTGATTCTTACCTAACAGGAAGGCAACAGTAAGTTTCTCTAGCCAATGCTACAGCTTCTTTAGAATACGTCAAAAGTGGGGTCCCTCAAGGCTCTGTTCTAAGCCCTTGGCTCTTTCTCCTTTGCATTAATGATTTACCACTTTATATGAATGCCACTTGATCTGTTCCTTTTTTGCAGATGACACACCCTTAATACCATGAGTGATTCTTTTTAACAAAATTTATAACTGGACATTGATGCTGTTATGCTGTGGTGAGAAACCAACAAAATGCAGATAAGCACAGAAAAAAAAACTAACTGTATGACAATTGGATCAAGACAAGGAATAACGAAATTAGAGGATTTAGATGATATAAATATATTTGTTCAGGCAACTAAATTAAATAACAGAGAAAATCAAAAACTTTAAGGTCTGATTATTGACCGGCATTTATTGTGGGACAATCAAATAAGGCGCGTGTGTTCTGCAGTATCCTCCAGAATAGCCTTATTGAACAGACTGTCTTCGTATGTGCCAGAATCTATGCTAAAAATGTTTTATAATGGAGATATATTGCCTTTGTTTGATTGTGGTTGTAACATATGGGAGAATTGCAATGCTACCAATCTTAATCAGATAATTCAACTCCAAAAACGAGTTGCTAGAATTATTACAAGAAAATACTATCCATCCTCTCATTTATTCGTTAAATTACAGCGGTTACCTTTTAATTATATAGTAAAATACTTTAAAGCTATTTTGACATACAAATCTGTTCGTAACATGGCTCCACAACATAGCAATGATCTCCTAATTCCAGCTTCCAATATCCATTTACAGAATCTGTGGTCTATTTCGTACTCTAGTCTTCGTTTATCTAAATTCAAAACGACTCTGTACAAAACATCTTTTACATATTCCGCAATAGTGTTGAGGAATATAATTCCTAATTATATTAAACAAATACAAACACTCTATTCTTTTAAGAATGCGCTTCACAAATTTCTTCTTTTGGATTATGCCATAGCTCAAAGAGATTGATATACCTAACATGGTTCCCCCCTTCCCATCTCCCAATCCTACACGAATATCTTATGTATGTTTTGATCGTATGTATGTATGTATGTATGTATGTATGTATGTATGTATGTATGTATGTATGTATGTATGTTTTTGATGATAGCATGTTAGTATGTCAGACACTTTAGTAAAAAAGAGTTTTATTTATACATACACTTTGCATTTATAGTTTAAATATTCTTTAATTAAGGACTACGTGTAAGATTAGTTGATTGATTAGAACCTAATGTATTGTCCTCAGAAAACAAAATCATTATTAATATTATTATAATTATTATTATTTTTATTATTATTATTATTATTATTATTATTATTATTATTATTATTCATTTGCCATCATGCAGCAACAATGGTGTACATACATACAGTAGCAGAACTGAAAGAAAGCAAAGACAATTTTATCACAGTAGTTCTGAATTTGTTAGGAACGGCAGCAAGGTAACAGCATTTATCAATGAAAGAAATTGACTCACCGATTGTTATCCCAAACAGAATCCCGCAGGTCGCAAATAAAAACGACTTTTGTTTTAATGTCGGCATTTTGAAAACAAATATTTTCAAAAAGTGTTCGATCTGAACCAGAAAATTACTTGAGTTTGATCTCAAATCACCTGTATACACTTAAAAAATGTGTCTGGTTTGGGATTATGTATATCTGTGACTCCACCGATAGCTAGCTGTGGAGAGGTAATGATGCTATTGGGAGCGACGGAAATAAAATTATTCGATCTACTCTGTGTATGCATGTTTGTGTCTATATGTATATGTATATATATATATATATATATATATATATATATATATATATATATATATATATATATAACTAGTCTAGTCATTTTGTCTTTTAACATGAGCTTCATATTTGCTTAATGTCTGACAAATTCAAATGTTCCTATGTAAATATTTGTTTCAAAGGTCACAATACAAAGGGCAAAGAAGGAGGAAGCGATACTCTATTTTAATCATATTTTTGTTATATAATACACAAAACCTCTTTACTTTGGATACGTTTCTATAACGACCTAATTCTGCAGCAAAGTTATTTGATACTGTTCACAAACGAGTAAGAGCTATTCTAAATCTATCATTTGTAACTGTACATAGGCATGGTTCCAACTCAGAATTGCTTCTTTAAATAGCATAACAACTCAGTTTACTCGGAACGAATAGAGACTTCCTCCATGATGGTATAAACTGGTCATATAGTCTTGTGTAATGAGACATTGGGCATTACAAAATTACACTGATTTCGCCATAACTATGACATTATTATTTCATAGAAAATACGTTTAATTTGGAAAAGCCCATTTTTCACCATTTTAAGTCATGCCAGAGTCAACATAATATTTTAAAATATTAAATATATTGCAAGACAACAACAAACAGAGGTTTGATGGAATCCCTGTCCAAAATTGTAGCATTCTTATTTTACGTATTGTATAAAGTGGTACTCTGCCAAACTCTCCATACAATGCATCCATATTTTGTACATTTCTTAACTTTCAAGATATTTATACAGAATTTCAAATGAACATCTTCTTCATTCTTCCCTTGGTCAAATCAACACACTTCAGCACAATAACGAATTACTGAAGCTACCAATGCATCAAATACATTATATTGTTGTGTGATTGGCACAACACATCATATAAAATATTATACAACTTTTGCACACAAAAAAAAGAATAATATTGAATTAAACAATTTTGTGTTCTGAACCATCCTCCATTCTTAAATAAAAACACATAATTCCAAGATATTCAAAAGAATCAACGATCTCGAGTAGTTTGTCTCCATAACAAACAGAAACGGTTGTAAGGCTTCCTTTTTTCAAAGATGATTGTTTGGGTCTTATCACTATTCACTTATAAAGAGAATCTGTGACAATAAGTTTTTATATCATTTCACAGTGATTGTAAACTATCTTTTGATTTAGAAAATATGTCAGCATAATCTGCGCATAACAAAATAAACAGCTTAATTGTATTTATCACAAGTCGGGTGGAAACCCAATTGATGTGATTGATAGGTATTGACTGTCGTGTAATTAAATCAAAATAGTTTCTCTGAGTGCAATACATTGGAATTTTTATTACTGCTATAATATAGACATAGGAGAGGAGGTGTGTGTGTGTGTGTGTGTGTGTGTGTGTGTGTGTGTGTGTGTGTGTGTAATGACCAGGTTAATTAGTTTAGAGTTGTTCCTCCTATCACTGCAATAATAGAGCAGTTGTGTATTCGGGTAGTTTGGGGTTATCATTACTCGACAATGATTAATACTTTGTCCTTATCTCTAATACTGTTATATCATTTATTTTCGTGGGTCTCAATATTCCTGGTTTTAAAAAAAATAAATTTTCGTGTGTACTTAAATTTGTGCATTTGCCTGTCAACAAATACCCGCAAAAAAGAATACAAGAACAAAACTATGCGACAACGAACGGCGGCCGCTTCAATGGTTAAAACAGTACTACCACCTGTATGAGCACAAATCAAACACCTGTCAAGATAAATCACTTACAATCGACATCAAAAGTGCCGACGAGCCAACAGCACTAAGATACTAACCGGTTATTAAAGTGCATTTGTACGATCCCTCCTTAAAACACTGTCGATAAAGTCGCATCATCATTTACTTTCTGACGACCATAGATTTCCTTCAGTTTGGATAATGTCATCATTCCACATGTGAACTAAAACACGCCCCTTGCTCAATGCAATTAGCAAGCAGTAACAACATTTGATGTGTTCAAAGCCTATCAAAGTGCGAAGATGCTAACTAAATTGAAATACAATGGAATCACTCCTTTGTTTGAACTTGCCTCGTGTACGAACTAACTTCAACCACTAGACTTTACTTAAAACCGCGTCAATGAAGCCGATTGATGCTGAATGGATACTTGCGGCTCACACGAAAATGTGTAAAATATTTGACTTAATTCTCCGTGGCCTTGAGAATCTTGGACTTGTTTAATTCAACAATATCAGGATTATTTACGTGACAAACATTTGTGTGTACCAGCCGACTTGATTCGGTCGTTTTGTCCGAAAATCAATGAAGTGTGCGCTTCAATACCCTGCAGTAATAAGTGCATATATAAAGTGTTTCATTAGTAATTGTGCTTCAAGCAATATTTCTAGTACTTTACACTTATGTTGTTCATTGGGATTAGCATGCATGGATAAAATGAGACGTGCTTTCTCGAGGATTTCAATTTGTCGACAACAGTTTCACTGGAATTACAAACTCTATTTGAAGAAATATTAAATAAAATAATTTCTTGTTCTTTCTTTTATTTTCAGTAATAACGGTGTCTGAATATATTATGCTTTTTCTCGTTTCTCTGTATCCTTACTTATCTCACAACATATCAATTTAAGGCATTGAGTGGAAAGTACGACTACCGGATACTGTATAGATACGTGTGCATTGAAACAATGTAAACTGCTTTATATTTCTTTTTTTGAAAGGGCGAAAATAAAACAAAAACGTGTAAAAGCTAATATTTTAACCAGATTACAGAAATGACGTCGATTTATCAAATAGCTTTGTTGATCTCTAGGAATGAAACACAGTATAAAAACAAACTGAGGTGTTAGGGATTCTTTATCATATGTGGCTAATATTTTGTTGGGTATTTACAGGGGTCAGCAGGTTTCTGTTTCTATACATGTGAGACCTGTCATTATAGGGGCCAGCAGGCTTCTTTTGTTATACATGTGAGGACTGTCGGTATAGAAACCAGCATGTTTCTCTCGTTATAAATGAGGCCTGTTATTATCGGGGTCAGCATGATTCTGTTTTACTGGGGAAAAAAAGTTAAATAGCTATATATGCTGCAATGGATTATAGGACCTGTGTTTTTTATTGTTAATCATGCTCCAGTGACCAAGGACACTGCGTCACGTGTGACTCTACAACATTTAGTTCATTTTTGTTACAAAGGATTGGATGTATTGCAGTGGCGTAGAAGGAAATTCGCACCACCACCCTCACCACAAAACTTAATTCTGGGGTCCCCTCCCAATGAAAAAGTCGTTTGAAGGGAATTGAGGGCCCCCACTGGACCATATCTCCCTATTCCACTCCTCACTCCCGTATTTGCGGGAGATGCTTTGGTGGTTGCGACGCCACTGTGCTAACCGCAGTTACAGGCCTCATATCACAGAAACAATCTTTTTGTAATCGTTTATTAGTAAATACATATTCCTTCAGATTGCAGCGCCCTGTGCACAATTAAATATACCAATCCAATATGACGAGGACGAAAACCTTTGGTAAGATTGAATAGGTCTGACCTTATGTTCTTGATAGTTCTGGACCACGTTTCCTTATTACTATATTTGACGAAAAAAGATATTGACCACTGGACCAATTGTTTCAACTATTGTATTACTGGACCACTTGTTCCTACTATTTCATTTGACAACATTACTAAACTATGTATAATTCCATGGCTAGCTACGGCAAATCTCTGGGCTTTTCAGTATATGTCTCTCAGGCAGACTGACGGACGGACAGAAGGAGGGTATCACAATATTGGGGTAAAGAATACTGTACTACCTTTCCTTACGTTTGCATTTGACAAAAAATTAAAGACCCTGCACCAATTTTCCTTACTTTTAATTTCTGGACCACTTTTCCGTACTTTTATATCTGGACCACTTTCCGTACACTTTAATTTTACAAACTATAGTTCCCTCTGGATCACTTTTCCTTCATATTTCGATAAAGGTAGGGTTCCAACAAAAGGTCATGCCAACAAAACTTTGTACGCACTTCCATCATGGGATCGAAGGTAGTTTTCCTTAACAAGAAGGAAAGTTTCTGACTCTACAGTGCACATATTGTCCGTCACCCTTGACGATTATGGTGCAGGGATACAAGGAAGAACAATAAAAGAACAGAAAAAGAGAGACAGAACAAAGCTAGAAGATATTTACTGAATTTGAGTAAGAAAAATAAAAATAAAAATAAATAAAAAGTTTCAAAGTGTTGTAATTTTCAGGCGCTTGGGTAATCATCCAACTGTATTTCTGATCTGCACCCTCTGTCCAATCTGGCTATATTGGCAACCTTACGTGACCTGGGGACTAGTCCCCACCAACATAGCACCAATGAACACGTACAAATGGCTGACCCCAATCATAAGAAGAAGTAGAATGAGAGCTCTCTTTTAAAAGTTACCAAGTCGGGAACCTCAACAAGAGTGACTGGTAAAGTGCTTTATATTAAGTAGTCCTATGCTAGTGGGTGTATTCATATGATAACGATTTCTACTGGAAGTAGTCCTTTGCTAGTGGATGTATCAATATAATATCGGGAAAAGTACTCTATTGGAAGTAGTCTTATGTTAGTAGATGTATTAATATGATATCGGGAAAAGAATTATATTGGAAGTAGTCCAATACTAGTGGATGTATTAATATGATATCGTGCCCAATTTACTACTTAGCGCTGTAAAAAAAATTCAATTCATTAACATCTTCATAGGAATAAGTTATGTTGTGATCTTTATGTATTTTAGACTGTAGTGAAGATACTCTCTCTCTCTCTCTCTCTCTCTCTCTCTCTCTCTCTCGCTCGCTTGTAAGGTGTTTACACGTGCACTTCTTTAACAATCTGACCATGTAATATATAAATAAATCTTATATGATATGAGATATTTGAAAATATTCGATACAGGTAAGTGCTGTGTGTGAGTTTCTTGAATTAGAGTCGTTTTCGCCCATTCGGGCATGTAAGGTAAGTGCTTACAATAACTGATCTTTTATAAAGGGTGAAACCCATTTTGTAAGCCTGGAGCATGGAGCCGCGGCTGGATGATCAGATGATCAGATACCTTGGTCATACGGTCAAAGTTCAAGAGTTTATGTAGCTCTATTGTGAAACTCAAATAAAGTAATAATACCATGTTTAGTAGAGAGAATGATTCTATATTTACTAATGCCAATAACCTAACCTAATGGCCATGTCTAGCAATACAGCACATGTAACCCCAAAGTTACGCAAATATGCTGAATACATAAGACGAGTGTTACGTCACGATTCATGATTATGACAAATCCACAACGTGGACTATGTAAGCATTCTTGTATTATTCTCCAAGTTTACCTTTCATTGTATCCATGATAATTAAATGTAAATGAGACTTAGCTAGAGGGATTTCTATGAAATGAATAGGTTACGGGTTGAGTAGTTAATATGGGATCTATATGCTTGAATTAAAAAAAAAACGTAAATAGTTGTAAGTGGAACATTCAAAGTCACCAGTCTTCCTTTTTTATTTTTATTTAGTATATTTATCCGTACACCTGATATATCCTGTACATACTCTAATTTCGAAAACCAAAAAGGCAAGTGGTATCGATGCGAGGAAAGAAATAGTTCTATGTCCTTACGTTAATATTTTGTGTGACTGTCTATCATCTTGAACTTTAGTTACGTGAGTTGGTGGCAAATTCCGTTAAAAAGAAAACTCGTGTAATAATGAGCTCCATAATCATACAAGAAGAATTAAGTGTCGATTTTGTCAGCTGCTTTCTGCTGATAAGTCTGTTACGGACAGGAGGTGCGATACTCATAGTCGCCATTGCCGAGGAGTTGATTGCCACATGTTAGCATTAAATCAGGGTTGCTATGTGTGCTGGATTATAAAAATCAAGTAAATGATGTGCACTGGCTGTTTTATTTGCTTCTAATCCGTCTCCAATATTCTATAATAAAATCTTTGATCTGTACATAGCAAAACAGTAGTTTTGTTCATGAAGGTCTTATTGATGAGTAACTTGCAGCTTGTGGTCGCAGTTCAAGTGGCAACACGTCTATACACTCATAGAGTATCCAGGAAGTGAGTGTTCAAAAATTATATATTTTCTTGTGTAATAAATTTTTAATAGGAATCGCAAAAAAAGAGCGAACTATACACCATGTCAGGTATTGAGTGCATTTGTTTTTTCTTTTAGCATTTATTGTTGTAGTATAGATATGGGTTGGTGTGATGAAATATTTCCCATTTCTAAAGAAGAAAGAGATTTTCTACAAAAAAGTTAAAAAATGTCATTATAAACGTTCAACCGCATAAAGTAAAATGGTAATGGTGAAACAGGTTTTTACTTTTAATTAACAAAGAAACCGATGACTGGGGTTCTGAAAAATAGCAAACGTAATTACTGTTATCTACTATCCTTATTTGTAGTAAAAATCAACTGCTTTTTCCATGATTTGTGGCACAAATCAGTGATAGATTAGGGTATATTGACGCTTAGATTTAGGACTTCCACACTGTTCGATACTATCTCTCTTCCTGCATTTATCGGCTGGGTGCGTGTGGCGCCCGGGGGGGGGGGAGGGGGGCGGGGGCTGGGGGAGAGGGGCAGATTTTGTTTAGGTACAGGTGTTTAGTACGCCTAACAATTTGGGTTCTGAAAAATAGCAAACGCAATTACTGTAATCTACTCCCCTGATCTGTAGTAAAAAACACCCGGTTTGTACGTGATTTTTGGTACAAATCAGTGATGGACTAGGCTATATTTGACGCTTAGATTTAGTCCTTCCATAGTGATCGATACTATCTCTCTTCCTGCATTTATCTGCCGGGCGCATATGGCGCCCCGGTTGGGGGCGGGGGAAGAGGAAGATTTTGTTCTTGTACAGGTTTTTAATTTGCCTAACCAGTTGGGTTGTAGGAAATCAAGTCAAATAGTTTTCATTTAGAGTGGTAAATGCTAAAACAAAGTAAAACACAAGGCCTCATAAGGTTTTCTACCTTCTATAAAACAAGAATTATTCAAGAACTGAAAAAGATAAACGTTTCAACAGCCACATATCACATGTTCACAATACACGACTCAGAAGAACAGTGTACCTATACATCCATCCAATACTTGGAGAACATTCTTCCACATCACAAGATTTGTCACTCCTTATAGATTTTGTGGAATAGAAAGTCCAATGTCATATATCATTCCAGATCCCTTACATATATGTCCAAGATGCTATAGGTATTTTAAAGAAACTTGATGGTACCAAGGCAGCAGAACCAGATAAAGTATCATCAAACTATCAAGCCAAGTTGCTGCTCCTTCAATTGTAAACATGATAAATACAAGTACTGATACTGGAATCTTTCCAGTCTTTAAACAAGGTGATAGATCGTAAACAATTATCGTCCTATATCAATTTTACCAACCTTATTTATTTTAAAAAACACATCGCCTTTCATATTCGCCGATTTTTAAAGAAACACAATCTTCTACAACTTACAATCAGATTTCAGAGAAAAGCGCTCATGCCAAACTGCCCTCACAATGTTGGTTGATACATGGCTAGCAGCTATTGATGACAGAAAACTAATCTGAGTAATTTATTTTGATTTTTTAAAATGCGTTTGATTTGGCATACAAAATCTGTGATAATTCGCATCTTTGGTTTGATTCTTACCTAACAGGAAGGCAACTGTAAGTTTCTCTAGCCAATGCTACAGCTTCTTTAGAATACGTCAAAAGTGGGGTCCCTCAAGGCTCTGTTCTAAGCCCTTGGCTCTTTCTCCTTTGCATTAATGATTTACCACTTTATATGAATGCCACTTGATCTGTTCCTTTTTTGCAGATGACACACCCTTAATACCATGAGTGATTCTTTTTAACAAAATTTATAACTGGACATTGATGCTGTTATGCTGTGGTGAGAAACCAACAAAATGCAGATAAGCACAGAAAAAAAAACTAACTGTATGACAATTGGATCAAGACAAGGAATAACGAAATTAGAGGATTTAGATGATATAAATATATTTGTTCAGGCAACTAAATTAAATAACAGAGAAAATCAAAAACTTTAAGGTCTGATTATTGACCGGCATTTATTGTGGGAAAATCAAATAAGGCGCGTGTGTTCTGCAGTATCCTCCAGAATAGCCTTATTGAACAGACTGTCTTCGTATGTGCCAGAATCTATGCTAAAAATGTTTTATAACGGAGATATATTGCCTTTGTTTGATTGTGGTTGTAACATATGGGAGAATTGCAATGCTACCAATCTTAATCAGATAATTAAACTCCAAAAACGAGTTGCTAGAATTATTACAAGAAAAGACTACCCATCCTCTCATTTATTCGTTAAATTACAGCGGTTACCTTTTAATTATATAGTAAAGTACTTTAAAGCTATTTTGACATACAAATCTGTTCGTAACATGGCTCCACAACATAGCAATGATCTCCTAATTCCAGCTTCCAATATCCATTTACAGAATCTGTGGTCTATTTCGACCTCTAGTCTTCATTTATCTAAATTCAAAACGACTCTGTACAAAATATCCTTTACATATTCCGCAATAGTGTTGAGGAATATAATTCCTGATTATATTAAACAAATACAAACACTCTATTCTTTTAAGAATGCGCTTCACAAATTTCATCTTTTGGATTATGCCATAGCTCAAAGAGATTGATATACCTAACATGGTTCCCCCCTTCCCATCTCCCAATCCTACACGAATATCTTATGTATGTTTTAATCGTATGTATGTATGTATGTATGTATGTATGTATGTATGTATGTATGTATGTATGTATGTATGTATGTATGTATGTATGTATGTATGTATGTATGTTTTTGATGATAGCATGTTAGTATGTCAGACACTTTAGTAAAAAAGAGTTTTATTTATACATACACTTTGCATTTATAGTTTAAATATTCTTTAATTAAGGACTACGTGTAAGATTAGTTGATTGATTAGAACCTAATGTATTGTCCTCAGAAAACAAAATCATTATTAATATTATTATTATTATTATTATTATTATTATTATTATTATTCATTTGCCATCATGCAGCAACAATGGTGTACATACATACAGTAGCAGAACTGAAAGAAAGCAAAGACAATTTTATCATAGTAGTTCTGAATTTGTTAGGAACGGCAGCAAGGTAACAGCATTTATCAATGAAAGAAATTGACTCACCGATTGTTATCCCAAACAGAATCCGGAAGGTCACAAATAAATACGACTTTTGTTTAAATGTCGGCATTTTGAAAACAAATATTTTCAAAATGTGTTCGACCCGAATCAGAGTATTTTTAGTTTGATCTCAGATCACCTGTATACACATGGAAGAATGTGTCTGGTTTGGGATAATGTATACCTGTGACTCCACCGATAGCTAGCTGTGGAGAGGTAATGAGGCAATCGGGAGCGACAGAAATAAAAAAACCCGATACGCTTCGCTACTTACTAATAGGTATGATTCGATCTACTCTGTGGATGTATATATATATATATATATATATATATATATATATATATATATATATATATATATATATATATATATATAGCTAGTCTAATATTTTTTTTCTTTTAACATCGATCTTCAAATTTGCGTAGTTTATGACAAAATCAAATGTTCCTATGTAAAATATTTGTTTCCAAGGTCACAATAGAAAGGACAAGCAAGGAGGAAGAGATACTCTATTTTAATCATATTTTTATTACATAACACACAAAACCTCTCTACTTTGGATACGTTTCTATAACAACCTAATTCAGCAGGAAAGTTATTTGATACTGTTCTCAAACGAGTAAGAGCTATTCTAAATGTATCATTTGTAATTATACATAGGCATGGTTCCAGCTCAAAATTGCTTTTTTAAATAGCATCTGTCTGCTATGAGCGAATAGATGTGCTCTCTATCTCTCTCTCTCTCTCTCACACACACACACACACAAACAAACACAGACACACAGAGAAATATAAATTTTGGTTGTGCAATATGTTTGCCTCCATGGTTATATAGTCTTGTGTAATTAGACTATCGGCATCACAACATTACACTGTTTTAGCCATAAAAATAACAGTCCTATTTCATATAGAATACGTTTAATTTGGAAAAGCCCAGTTTTCACCATTATAAGTTATACCAGAGTCAACATAATTTTTTAAAGTATTAAATATATTGCAAGACAGCAACAAACTGAGTTTTGATGTGCATATTCTTCATTCTTTCCTTGGTGAAATCCACACACTTAAGCACAAGAACAAATTACTGAAGCTACTAATGAATCGAATAAATTATATTTGTATGTGATTGGCAAAGTATCTGATAATAAAAGACTCTGAGAAGCTCCAGTGTCCCTTACTATTTTAATAGGGATAATCGTGGCACAATCACCAATAAGTGATATAGAACCTTCTGACATAAATGGTTCATAAGTCTCCAAAATAGAATCAGACTGGGGTTTGTTTGACTCAACAAATGTATTGCTTTCAATACAAGACCGTGACCTTAACCTCTTTGAAATAAGAGCATTTGGAAAAGCTCTGTCTTTCTTCTGTAAGGGGCCCGGGTGGCCGAGTGATCTAAGGCGCTCGCCTTTACCGATCACTGCCATCTCACATCTGTCCGTGTGGGTTCGAGTCTTGGGCTCGGCCAATGTGGTTATGTGAGAAAGCTTGCCAGTAGCTTCCCGTGGGTCGGTGGTTCTTCCTGGGATTTTCTCGGGTTCTTCCTCCACCAGATATACTGGCCGCCATGTATAGACTATCATGTGCTGAAAAATTGCGTTAAACACATAACACCACAAACCACTCTTTCTTCTGTTGTTGTTTTCAACTTGAAGCGATCAGAAATGACGTGCCCTTTCGTTTTACAACAAGTGCACGTAGGAAGAGATAAGGATTTGTGATCAGTCTTATCAGATGTTTGATTCCTAACAGTTGTGCTGTTTTGAAATTTGGAAGTACTCGTTTGAAATTGAAATGGTTTTTTTTTTACCAGAAAACGTTTTAGAGGAAGACTTATTGCCAAATGAAGGTTTGTGAGTCAAGGAATAATCATAAGCCATACGAGCAGAATTTTCCAAAGTTTCCACTTTCTGCCCGTCAAGATAGGTCTTGACATCACCATGGATATACCTTATGAACTCATCAACTAATACGAGCTGTCTGAGGTTATCCTAATCTTGATCGACCTTCTTAGCTGAGCACCACCTATCAAATTGACTGAGCACCACCTATCAAATTGTCGTTCTTTTTTCCCATGCAAATTCGACATAAGTTTGTCCATTTTCTTTTCTACAATTCCTAAACCTCTATCGATATGCCTCAGGTACCAACTCATAAGCCTTCAAGATGTACTCCTTAACCACATCATAATCAGTGCTTTGTTGTAATGACAGTGAAGTGTAGACTTCACGAGCTTTCTCAATAACTACACTTTTTAATAACGAAGTCCAATGCTCTGTAGGCCATTTCAAGTTTTAAGGAATTTTCTCAAAGGGAAGAAAGTATTTATCTACTTCATTTTCCTGAAAAGGGGGTAATAACCTAATATATCTGGTAATATTAAAATCTGAACTTGTGTGTAAAGGGGTGTGTGTGTGTGCTCTGCTTGAAGTTCTAATTCTCCTAACTTCAATTGCATTTTCCTTTTCATCTTTTCTCTCCACCTCTCTCTCTCTATCTCTCTATCTGCATCTTCCTCTCCTCTCTCTGCATCTGCATCTGTCTCTCTTTCTCCTCTCTCTGTGCATCTTCATATGCTTCTCCAACATTTCTTTTTCTTTCTGCATCTGGTCTCCCTCTCCTCTCTCTGCATCTGCCTCTCTTCTTTCTCTCTCTGTCTCCCTTCTCTCTGTCTCTGTCTGTCTGTCTCTCTCTCTCTCTCTGAATCTGAAGCTTTGCTAATTCTAAATCCATCTGGTTCTTTAACTCTAATTCCTTAATTTCTTGCCAGAACCAGATACAGGCTTTCCGATCAGACTTAAAGCACTACTATCCAAAATTCACTTTCCTACTAAATATTGATTTAAAATAATCTTCATCTCCTGTTTTGTTAATGATGCTTTCACCTCAGACAGGCTATATTTTCTGGCAAGTTCGAGCAACTCTTCCTTTCCGATACAGTCTAACCCATTCTGAATAGGATTTGAAATGAAATTCTAAACATTAGATGCCATTGTGAATGCTTGTTGGTTTCAACAAAAAAATCCTCAAATTAAAATCTTTGTCAAAGACAACAAAAATTCAGAGATAAAATCAATATGAATTTCAAAGATAACTTTGATATCTCTAATATGCTTTAAAGAAATTCTATCCCGGACGAGCCCCCAATTTCTGTTACGACTCTATGGTCTAATAAAAATGTAAAAGAAAGAAAGCGAAACCCAGCAAATCAAGTAAAAATCAACAAGCTATTTATTTATTGACAATTAAGTGAAAAGTCAAAAGACACTTACAGTAATGTGAATTAAAATCCAAATAATCCAATAATCCTAAGAGTCCTATCACAAATCCTAAATATAGAATGTTCCGAATGAATGACTGTACCCTTGAATGTGTTGATATGCCAATAATCTTTAATGTCCTGATGTGCCAGTAGTCTTTAATGAGCTGATGTGCCAAAATGAAGCACTCCAGAATATCTTTAAATAAGTTCACATAAACCCCAAAATCATCAATTCAAAATCCAAAATCCAAAAGTCTATGAGCACTTTTATAATCCAATGAATATTTTAAATAATTCCTCCCTCTGCATTTGGAATGATTTTTTCGAATGGCTTAAAGACTGATGTTAAGGTCAAAAACTGAAAAACTGTCCATTAAACATGGTATATATAATGAAAGGTCACATGATAGAATGTTCTAGAATACTAAATGTGTATGTGATTTTTTTGACACATAACTCTAACGGAAATTCTGGTTTTATCTGTAAACAAAATCAACCTTGATCTCAAATTGAATCAACAACTTGTTTACCAAAGCCGTCCTTGAACTTAAATACTAAGTAAACAGCCTAATTCAAGGACAATAACTAAACATGTCAACATGATACTTAAAATTAAGGTTTAAGCAAATATTACAGTCAAGAAACATTTATAATTTCCTAAAATATTTATAATATTATATAAACATCATACATACCATTTGTTTCTGGCACATTGTATGCATACTGTTATACCTGGAATCATGCAACTTGGTAAAAGGATGCGTCTCGACCAGTACTGAATCCTCATCACACAAAATTATGTTACTACAAATTATATTTCACGCTTCGCTGACTTTGGTTAAATTTGTGTTTATTTCTCAGTCTCTGTTCATGTTAGACTCATCAAACTAGACGATTGTTCTCATTTCTGTTAGTATCATACCCTTACAACAAAAAGAGGCCACAGCGACCTCCATTTCACATTGTACTCGGTTTAGATATGTTTTTGCGTTTAGCTCATTACCAATAGGTGTTTTTCACACTGTATACATACTGCATCATCTAGAATCATGAAACTTGATAAGGATATACATCTACACCTTCATCATAAAAGTTATTTCCATCTGCTCTGTTCATTCTACAATCATCAACCGTGATGATTGCATGCATCTCTATTAGTACCAAACCCTTACAACAAAATAAAGTCGATGTGACCTGCATTGTGCATATTACTGGCTTAGGCTAAGCTGTTGTGTATAGCTCATGACCACATAGAGTTTATGCTTCCTGTATGCATAATGTTATCCCACGAATCATTGAACTTGGTGAGTGAATGTATGTTGATGAGCATTGCCCTCATATCATAGGTCATTCTGACATATATATCACGCTTCCTGGACTTGGAGTAAATTTTCTGCTTTAACTGTTCATGTTTGAATCATTAAACTAGATGATAGTATTTATCTCTATTAGTACCACGCCTGTACAGAAAAGGTCACTATGCCCTACTATTCGCATTTTACTGGCTTGCTCATTTCTCAGATATTGTTAATGCTAGTATCGTAACATTGATGACGATATGCTTCTCTATTAGTACCACATCCTTTAAAAACATATGTAAACATTGTGACCGATATTTAGTCTTTTACTGGCTTTTGTTAAGTTTCTTCTGTTCAACTCATGATCACATGAGTTTGTGGCATGCTATATGCTTACTATTATACCTGGAGATTATACATGCTAAATTAAGATCTTAAACGGTGAGCTGAAGGAGGAAAGCGATCTCTGGAAGGAAGGTCAGCAGAAACGCTTTAAAGACACCCGCTAGTCATCCGTGAAACACTTCAACACTGACCCTGAGTCTTGGGAAGGTCTTGCACATAATTGTTTCATCTGGCGCAGTCTCGTCAATACTGGAGCTACAGACTATGAGCTGAGGAGAATTACAGAGACAGGGCAGAAGCGCGAGCAGCGAAAATCTAGGAACTGCAGCACGTCCTCTGTTGATTAAGAAACCCCAAGCGGCATATCTTGTCTAGTGTGCCCAAACAGATCAGAGCACAAATTGGCCTGGTCAACACTCACATGCTCACATAAATCAAACCTGTTAGTGATGTCATGGTCATCTTAGAACTCGAAGGACAAACAACAGCATACCTAGAATCATGAAACTTGTTGAGTTGACGTATCTTGATACGTGCTACACGCTTATTGCAAAAGGATGTCTCTGTGACCTTTATTTCATGCTTTAGTGACTTTGTTGAAATTTTGTGTTTAAAGTTCATTTTGTGGGTGCTGTTTATGTTCCAATCACGAAACTTGATAATTGAATGTATTTCTGTTAGTCCTACACCCTTACAAACAAAGACGGTTATTATGACCTAGATTTTTTATGTTCTACTAACAGTAACAGAGATTAAGAATTTGTGTTTATGTTATAACCACATAGATTCTTACATGCTGTATATATCCTAGCCTACTCACGAGGTTCTTTCCGACCAGTGCAGTTGGAAGTAGGAATAAATATGTTTATCTATTAATAAATATTCTATATTAATGACTATACATTGTATATTGTGATAGGTTACTCTCAACAGGTTAACAGTGTAGTGTACATGTGAATTAGTATAGGACATAGAAGAGTGGACTGCATGCTGCATACTTTACATTCGAGGCATCGGCTGTAGCGGTTAATCGAGGTAATTGCCGACACATGAATAATGCTTGTAATACTGGCTATCACAACAAAGTTATTCACAGCCTGTGAATTTCACCCTCTAAAATATGGCTTCCAGGGGTGGGCAATTGGTAATGGCGTCTGAAGCAGATTTTAAAAACAATTATTTTTTTTTTTAAAATTATCTTTTGTTCTCTATCAACCCATTAGAGTACCTCTACCTTGATACCACAGAAAACAATTTTATTTTATTGTTTTATGTCTTTTCTGATCTGTCACAGTATGTTTGTATGTATGTATGTGGTCTAGCGGCATGTCAGCACAATTCTGGGTATATGGTGCTGATGCAAAGTTAAGTTCTAATCATGTAGAGATGCAAAAAGCAAAAAAAAGACTTTAGATAGTAAATATGTTAAGATTTCATTGTTAATATCACTTTAGTCTTAATTATTTCGGGATGATAATTAATGTTCACAATGGCTCATTGAGACTGTTAGAGCTATGTAGAGATAAGCTATGTAATTCTTGAATGCACTCTGGTTCTCTTAGGTTTTTGATGTCGTAGGGAATTTTTCTTTTTACAATAACGATTATGTTAAGTATTTGTTTTGTGTTCGTAAGAGTTTTTTTTCCTACAGACGAAGAGCTTGCCTAGCTCGAAACGTTGGACAACAATTCGTCCCAGCGCCGTTATATATATATATATATATATATATATATATATATATATATATATATATATATATATATATATATATATTTATATAGAATGACACCAATATAATCAAACAGGTTTGGGAGTTATAATGTTATAATTTGTTCCAAGTTACACCTTACTTTTCTAAATAGAAATCGAGTGGATTGTGCATGTAGGTGAATGTTAAATTCCGCTTGTCTAGAAAATGAGATCTCATACACCTCGAGTCCTAACCTTCGACGTTGTTCTATCCTTTTTGTGGGGATGAGCGCATGGTCGTGTGGGTATAGGTGTTATTGCATGATATATGGGCCGTAGGTGCCGTTACTCGCGGCATGGGTTTGAGTCCTGCTTGGAATGTATTATAAATCTCCAACCTGTTTAAATATATTGGTGTCATTCTACATACATTTCTTTCACATAATCATCTATCTATCTATCTATCTATCTATCTATCTATCTATCTATCTATCTATCTATCTATCTATCTACATACATACATATATATATATATATATATATATATATATATATATATATATATATATATATATATATTTATTTATTTATTTATACTGTGAGATCCATGGATAAACGCTTTCCTTTCTTTTTGGTATAATATTATCAATTATAATTATAGTTTTTTGTATATGTTAGTTGTGAGCTCTGATGCACATCGCATCATTACCTTCGACCTTGCTCCGTTATTTTTGGAGGATGAGTGCATCGTCTGGTAGGTTAGGGCGCTGGTGGATGAAAGCTGGGTAATTGGTGCCTATACTTATGGCATGGGTTTGAGTCCTGCTGGAAGCTAATTATAACTCTCTAATCTGTTTGATTGTGTAGCTGTCATTCGACATTATTTTTTTTTAAATCCCACATTTTATCCATACATATAAAGTGGGATCCAGAAATAAGCGCTTTCCTCTGTGTTTGGTGTTCATGTATCAATTTAGTCTTTCCCGATGCATGTTTGAAAGATAGTGAAACGATATATGAAAAAAATTGAAAATACCCCGTACAAGTGTCAAGTCAAGTCACGTCAGTTTTATTGTAATTCAGCTATATTAATACATAATACAAGCCCTACAGAGATTTTCTACAGAATGTAACTGAAGCACATAAAAAACACATATAGCATGCAATCATAAGATAATAGTTTATAACATTTTAAGAGCCCCTAAAGATATAAATTGAAGCTAAGACACAGCTTTAATGTAAATGAAGTTCATGAATTAATTATCCCCAGATCAAAGTTGCAATAATAGCGTCTCTCCGACTGTCCGAGGGCAAGGCGGTTTCCGCAATATGCCTTTAGTTTGCTGTGTTTCTTTTTTTATCAAACCTCAGATGTGGCTTACCCTTGTGTATACGCAGAAGTCTATTTGTTTTGGAGCTACTAAGTCCAGGGACATCGTCACTAGGCGGTTTTTGGAGACGATTTTGATCAGATCTTTAGAAGAAAAAAAAACCTGTTTACCATCAAGATGATTACAGGGAACGAATAGAACGTGATTTTACGGTTAATACTTTATTTAATGAGATATTTGAAACTTCTATATCTGTAACTTTTCTAATGAATGCAATAAATTGGTTAAATATCATTTTAACATAGATGTTACATAACACCAAATAATTCCTCCTCACTAACAAATTTAGGGAAAATATTGTATTACGATGAAGTAGGCGGAAAATCAAAACAAATTGTTAAAAAAATGGCAGTCCAAATAAGATGATAGCAGCTAACTCTATATCAAAGAAAGATCAAAGTAACTTCCTTAAGTATTTAGGCTGGACGAAAGAAGTAAATAAATAGATGCCACCATAATTTACAAACCTCCAGACACACCTTTACAGCAGCTGTTAAAACCAGCTGTTGTACAAAGCCAGCCAATACAAGTTCCACAGGAAATAGAGATGCAGTTGATTGAATACATTTTGACTGATACAAACGAATCAGCTAGTGGAGTGAAATAAAAACAAGAAACAACTGATTCTATCAAATTATTTAGTAAACTTGACGACGTTTTCAGTAAGATAATGAATCTTTACATCAAAAACGATTTTTGTAAAGATTATTTAATCCGCAAGTAGAAAGAGAGATTGGATGATATAAAAAACTGCTCAAATTTACATCTCAAACATTATGACCAACAAATTAAACGACCCGAAGAAGATTTAATTAAGAAATCAATCATATGGAAAAAAATATATTTCAAAATGAACAAGAAAAAACTAAAAGTTGTATAAAAAACAATTTTTCTTCTGGCAAGAACCGAACCACAGACTTGATCTATACTCCCACGCGTTACTCAGAGACCATGCATCCTTATTTACTTATACACTGTGAAAATAAATGTACATGGCCCTATTATAGCAGAGATCATTTAAACAATATGTTAGTATATTATATATGCGCTATGATTAAATTGCACATCGTCCAGTATTTTGTTTTTTAATTTTTAATTTATAATATTCTCGAATCCATGTACGAAATTTTAATGCACAAAAACGTGAATGGTCTAATAATGATATTGATTTTCAAAACATCCCTACATTTTGCTGGTCTAATAATATTTAATGTTGTTATGTAATGTTCTTGTATCCATTTACGGGATTTAAAACTCAAAGATTAATGAGAGGTCCGGAAATGTATATATGTTTACTACTGACGTCAAATCACGCAGTTTCGCACGTCCTTTCTTGATAGATTTTAGTCTGTATAGCTATACCTTAATTTTATTATGTATTCTCGTATCAAACTAATCAAATGTTTTCTCTTTCCCAATTCATATTTCTCTTTTTCTTTACCCGCTTCACCACCACGCATAATAACATAGTACATGCATTTTCATATAACATCATATGTCTATTTTATGTGGTTTTCACTGCAATGAAGCTTGCATCAAGGATGGTTCTATACTGAGAAATATAGGTTTAATCATGAGCATTCAGAAATTTAAGGCGATTTAATTTTTAATCTAATGGTGTTTCCATAGATTTACTATGGGAGCAGAATTAATACCGCGAATCATGAAGAGACAAAGAAGTTTTGATTAGAATCAATAGTGAAAAGTTTAAACCTGTTACAAATGTAGTTTCCTATCAAGTAAAAATGAGATGCCTAATATGTTACAATGTTTTATCATTAAAACTCATTTAGTGCAACAGTTGGTGTTTTCTTATCTAAACAGAATCTCTACTGGCGCACCCAATGATAAATTTTAAGTGAATATTAATCCTCCGCTTCAAGCTTTTCAATAAAACAAAGCAAACAAACAACAAAACAAAAAATTTACAATTGAAATTACTTTAAAGTGCGTTGAAAGGATGATTGATGGAATTAAATATAAAAAAAACCAGTTAATGAATAACCCAGAGCGCCTCAGCGTGAAGGGATTATGTAAAAGTTGCAACATTGAAAAGAAACGGATACCTCGTTTTCATGTCATTGTTTTGGTTCTTAACATGAATAGAATTTATTGCATAATGCCAATTGGCCATGGCAAATACATAAGGAACATGATAATGTCCATAGAATAGGATGATGGCACACAAATCTAGAAATCTACAAATGGATATATATATATATATATATATATATATATATATATATATATATATATATATATATATATATATATATATACGGCACCCATCGCCTTGCCTATAAGCACCAACCATAATAACATCTCGAACATGCACATATCACCAAAAAATGATGCTACAAAGTCGTTGGTATAGCCATTCATGCGTAGTAGACATACCTGCATGTCGACCCAATAATGTATTCTCATCTAAGTACACAGTCCATCTGGATTCCTACTACAGAAATCAAGGTATATAGAAGTTATTATCGGTAATAACAAATATACACCAAACAGAGCGGAAAGTGTTATCCCTGGATTCTACAGGAGAATGCTTGATAACATTAACAGAATTTTAAAATACGAATGAATAGTAATATCATACAGGTTAGAGAATTTTAATTCGTACTCTACGGAGATTCGAACCCGGATCAGCGGGTTACGGCACCTCTACGGAGATTCTAACCCTGATCCGCGGTCTACGGAGTTTAGACCTATTGGTACCATGTTTCCATTAAGCAAGTAAGTGTTGTAGGGACCGTAAGGTTCGGCGATTTACAAGTTTTGTTGTATAAACATGTTGCTATGAAATTCCGCGAAATATCATCGTTAACTGAAATAGAAAGACCGCATGATTAACTTCACTACTTAAATATGGTTTAAGAAGTAATGAAGGAAATATATATCAGCTGAAATGGAACTCGTTAGTTTTTAGTATGATTATAATTAGGACACAGGTTTAAAACTACTAAAGGAAAACATCCTATTAAACTGGAGTGTGCCTAAATATAAACACACATTTGTATTTTTTTCATGGTACACAATGATCTCCATTTCATATTGTTTTCACTTATATCTGGTTATATCCAAAGCAGAGACCAATTTATATAAATCAGTTTCTCGATTTATTCGTAGTTTCTTGCATTTAGGCCTAGAGATCCATAGAAACAGACATGTTAGAACACTATTAAATATAAAGCAGCTAGCTAAAATACAAGATGATAATTTAGTAAGTGTAGCTGACTATTAGCAGTCATAGACCACACTCATACCTTTTGCAAAAACAATGAACCCCAAAGTCCCTAGACCACAGTGATATTTCAGTCCTAGACCACTTTATGTTTTAATAAAAACACAAAATCCCGTATCCCTGTACGAGAATATTTCTGGATCACTCATTTTTCATTTTAAGATGTAGCCCCAGGTTCCTAGACCACAGTGATATTTCTGAGCTGGACCACTCATTTGTGTAAAAACAAGAATACAACCACCGGTCAATAGACCTTAGAGATATCCCTGAGCGGGACTAGCGTGATATTTCAGACCTGGACTAGAGTGACATAATCACTCGTCCAATCATAAATTAGTGGATAGATATGGAGTAATATTAACATTAAAATAATACTAACACGAGCGAGATACATCTCTTAGTGTGTTGGTCATGATATTACGAGTTATTTCCCTTGCAAGTAGCAGAAGTAAATGACAGTTCAGGATCATCTTACCACAGAATATTTGTTTCTAGATTAAACAAAAAACAACGAGAAAATTCAAAATATAAAGACCATAAAAAAGTATTTTGCTGTGTCTTTTTTCATTCAAAGAATCTGAGAACGGGCTTGTGTGCTTTAAAATATATTTGACCAAAAATATGTATTGAAATGAACCATATGCTATTTTAAAAATATTTAGTGACGAGGACATTATATATATATATATATATATATATATATATATATATATATATATATATATATATATATATAAGAGCATCCCGAACACTTGAGCCTTCCTGCCCACTAAAGTCCAGTAATGGATTCAATTGTTCAGGTATCACAGTTGGTTGGGGATCTTGGTTCTGAGTCGAGGCAGTATGATAACAAATTGACAGCTTGAATTAATTTCGTAGTTCCTCGCCTTATGATCCAGGTGCTCCAGTGGATGTTAAATTCAACTGTATAATTGAATTGATTCAGTGCGATCACGGCCGGTTTGACGTAAGAAAAAAAGGGAACAACTCTCCTAATTCACCGTAACAAGGACGATGAATCCTGTCCCTGTTGTCAGTTAGGTGCGCTCAGACTCCACAGATTGCCAGACTAGAGTGTGCAAATGTGCTGCTGAAACAATTTTTCACGGTTCAAATGTTAAATATTTTTTTTTTACATCTCTAAAAATCAGTAGTTAATCATACATTGAAGTTTCTAATTTAAATAAATCAAAATAGTGAAATATACATTAAATATGTAAAGGTAAATAAACCAAATTGTGAAAATATATATTGACTTTGCTTGCATGTCTAAGGAATTAGCTGCGAAATATATATTGAAAACAAAAATGCTTCTTAAAATAAATCAACGATGAAGACTTCAGTACTTGATATAATGATTCGAAAGATAGTAAAAAATAAATACAGACTTCATTGATACGATTGCTAACAAAGAAAAGAATCGAGGCATATGAATAAGTAAACTTAAAACAGAATTATCCCGAAATGACTTAGAATTGTTTTTTTAGAAAAATATTTTTGAATTATTTTTTTATTTGTCTCGTGTGAGAAGCGAACAAGTTAGTAATCTACTTCTTTTAACTCATGTAATGTTGCGATTACAACATTATCGTCCTTCGTGCCTACATAATTCGTATCCAAGTTCTAGAGTCTTATTTCATTGTTTATCTAAGTTTTCGGGTCTTATTTTGTTGTTTATCCATATTCTCGGGTCTTATTTCGTTGTTTATCCAAGTTCTCTGGTCTTATTTCGTTGTTTATCCAAGTTCTCTGGTCTTATTTCGTTTTTTATCCAAGTTCTCTGGTCTTATTTCGTTGTTTATCCAAGTTCTCTGGTCTTATTTCGTTATTTATCCAAGTTCTCTGGTCTTATTTCGTTATTTATCCAAGTTCACTGGTTTTATTTCATTGTGTATCCAAGTTCTCTTGTCTTATTTCGTTGTTTATTCAATTTATCTGGTCCTATTTCGTTGTTTATCTCTTCACCAATTGTTACAGACTTCTTATCAGCTGCTGGTATAATATTCTTGAAAATGTCATTTTTCTCCAGTATTCAACTGTTCCAGTTCCGTAGTTATAATTAGGTTTGTAAGCATCTTTTACATTATAATCAGCGTATGGCAGGTGTGTGATTTACTTAACGCATGACCACAGGGTTATAAATATCATATTGACCACAAATATTAACGTTTTTTTTTATTTTAGTAGCTAAAATACACTTCTAAGTAAAAAATGAGTTTCGGGTTTGCTCGGGTTTGCTTGTTTTTTACGGGGAAAAGATGGGCGTGAGGGGGGGGGACCACGGTGGTAGTGTAAAATTTATATATGAGACCGAAAATTTGTTTCTGTTTTGAGAGTAGGGGGGTGTCGGTTTATTGGGAAAATATGACGATATTAAGGAAGGAAAATTCGGGCTGAAATAAAAATTTCGATCTTTAGGGGATATCGGTATACAGGAGGTTCGGTTTTGAGGGGTGTCATATGGCGCCTTCATATCCCGATACAAAAAATGCAATATTGTCAAGAAGGAACTAGAACAAAATTTCCTTAACCAGGTACCCCATAAACTCCTCAGCTTGTACAGGTTTATTGGTGACATTGAATCGAAATTGGCGGAGAAGAAAGTTAATTTAAACAGGTTCTTTTTTATATTTTATTTTGCAAACAACTTCATCCTACCATTAAATTTACCTCAGAGTCATCAAGTAGTTCAAACGTTTTCTTAGATATTCAGTCTACATTCGAGACAGGAATACAGAAACTGACCTATATTGCAAACCAACTGATTATCATCAGTATCTGCTACCAAGTAGCTGCCACTCCAATCATACATTCAAAATCCTTCCATAAGAACTCTGAGTTCGTATTTGGTTCATCAGTTTCAAACGAAAGGACTAACAAAAATAGACTAGGAGAACTCGAGGTGTACCTCAAGAGAAGGGGCTAAAGAGAGGCCACATCGACAGATTTGTCACTAACGCTCGCTTGAGATACAAAACTAAAACCCCAAACGGACGTATTCCCTTAGTAGTTACGTACATCCTGATGCACCAAATGTAAAACAGATATTCCAGACACACTGGCACCAAATCGAATCTCATGAATGTGTGAGGGAGATATTGAAAGAAATTCATACGGTTACTTACTGCAGATCTTAAGATCACCTGGGACGGGCTAAGATCACTTCAAATCTAACAAAAGAGTCAAGCACATACAAATGCAAAGATAAACTATGATTACTCAGCAAACATATGCCTGAGTCGAAAATGTTCGGAATTCAAGCATACGAGTAAGCTTTAACATCAACCATGTGTTCTCTGTTCCTGCATTATAATACTTCGTTACTTGCTTGTTTCTTTTTACTCTTATTAGTATTCCTACATCAGAATATGTTGTGACCTACTTCTACATAGCTTGGTTGTATTATTCCCACGCGCCTCTTTTATCCTCCAATATATTTTGTGAAAGTTCAATTTTAGTATTTTCCACATCAATCGTATTATAACAGATACTACATCCCTATGCAATATCAAATAGAATAATTTTACCAGGAGTGTAATTTTCGATAGTCAGAAACCAACGATTCTATAACTATGTCAATAGGGGCGCTCCCATTTATCCACCATGTCAGTCCTTTGATATAATGGTTTACTCCTATTTATCACACACCGATTGTGTTTACCTATGGTTTTTCTTTAATGCAAGAAATTTTTGTTCTTGCTAACTGATATCGTATAGAGATGCAGTTGCCTTTTCTCGTCGTTTTTGTCCTTTCATATTTCTTTTCGTAGTAGAGTTTTCTTTGTACCATGATGTAAATTCTCATAAAGCCTCTCATAACATTTTTGTTGAGTGTTTGTGTTGTCTTCGCACGTGTCCTTTGCATCTCTGACGAAGAGCTTGCCCAGATCAAAACAACATTGGACCACAATTTTTATGCGAGTCGTTACCAATTGTTGTATCATTATATATATATATATATATATATATATATATATATATATATATATATATATATATATATATATATATATATAATTGATTCATAACGTCGCAAACACAAAACAGTTTCCCAACGTTTCGAGCTAAACAAGCTCTTCGTCAGAGGAAGAAACAATTTATATCCACAAAACAAACACTAAACACCAAAGGCAAGGAGAATTCTTGACTCATACATGTTTAATTGACGGGGAGATAATAAAAGGATAAACAACAGGAGAAAGAAAGAAGACAAAATTAAAAACGGTCTAAAACGGGAAACCATAAATCTTTGTTCTGCTGCCATCAACCCAAAAAAGTTGTGTAAAAAAAATTTAAAAAGATGTTATCGTGTGTATCACACAGAGGACCAAAGTGTTTTGACATAATTCCAGACTTAGAACAAAGGACTGACACCATGCGCGATAAATCAACGCCATCATCAAAATGTGCAAAGGAAATTATATCCCGGTAAAGTTATGCATCGAGGTACTAAGGAAGTATGTCAAGAGCATTGTAGTAGTTGGCGAGTTTAGCGTTGATTTTGTTGCGAATGTGGCTCCTCTGATTATTCATTCGTTTTTTTTAAATCAACGGTTTGGCGAACATATTGAGTGTCACAGATCTTGCATGTTAGAAGATAGATTACATTTTTGGTTTGGCATCCTAACTTCTGATTGATAGTGTAGCTAACTCCTGTTGTCGAACTTCTGAATGATTTAGTCTCGGGCATATGTTTGCAAATTTTGTCTTTGCATCAATATGTGCTTGAATCTGTGATCTTGTTTGAAGTTACCTTGGCACGTACCAAACGAACCTTCAGATTTTTAGGTCTACGATACGCAACCATAAAAACTTCTTGAAATATGCCCTTCAGATGCTCTGAGGATTCAATCTGGTTACAATGCTTCCGAATTATCTGTTGTAACTTTGGGGTGGCGTAGTGGAAAGTAACCCCGAAGGGGACGCGTTTGGTGGTTTTTCTTGGTTTTATATTTCAGGAGGGTTTCTCTATCGAGGAGTCTAGTTTTGTTAATAGCCTCCTCGATGTAGCTATTTCGGTATCCTCCACTTCTACGGTGCCCTTTGAGCTCTCCTTGTCTCTTTTCAAAGGTAGCCGGATTAGACCATATGCGTTTGGTCCGAACGCACATACCGTAACGAAGATTTTTTATTACGTGCTGGGGGCGGCAGCTGGTTGGGAGTAAATACTGGTGAGAGTCAGTTGCTTTAGAATACAGGCCAGTTTCTATGTTCCCCTCTAGGAGGGTAGATTGAGTATACAAATAGATGTTGGGACTGTTTGATGACTCTGACGTATATATATATATATATATATATATATATATATATATATATATATATATATATATATATATATATATATATATATAATATTCAGGTGCAAACTATTCAAATATACCTCTCAACTGCTCATGCGTCCTAAAAATCCTTATATTGCTTGTAGGCGTACCTCAACACACCCTTTCACCCAAACTACATTCTAGGTCGTGGGCTATCTTCATTCGTGATGCCACTGCCTGCAAATATGTTGGAAGAATCTTGTCGAAATGCTTACTATTTTTTAAAACTATTTTTCTAGGTGTCTTCCAGTGTTATTTTCATACTTTGAAATTTTATGGCATGATAATGCGTATAGAATCTTGTTAATCCCAATTTATTCGCTTTTGCGTCAAATCTTGGACGACAAAACTCAGAATAAGGCTATTGCTCAAGGCCGAAATGGCTCTGCATCCAATAATGTTCGTTAGCAAAGCCATCTGGAGAACAGTTTGACTTTCATCAAAATAGTAGGAGCAGGGTCACTCTTTTCTCTGCACATTTGAATGAAACAAAACTTTTAATCGACTTCCGGGTGCAATAGAGCTAGCCCCAGTTAGCCTAAATATTGTTCTCAAATATAGAAGATTTTATATACATTTAAGATGCTATGGAAAACAAACGAATTGCAAGAAATCTACAAGAGCATTTCTAAAAAAATATTTTCACACTACATTATAATTATTTCATGAGAAATGTTTAAAAGTGGATTTTCACAAGTTTTATATAAATGTCATCCAGCAAGACAGCCAAGGTTGGTATCAAGAAACGTAAAGCATTGGGGTTTGTGCTTACAGGAACGGCGATGGGTGCCGTAACACGCGGTTCCGAGTTCGAATCTCCGTAGAGTACGAATTAAAATTCTCTAACCTGTAGTATGATAATATTATTTATTCATATATATATATATATATATATATATATATATATATATATATATATATATATATATATATATATATATATATATATATACAGTCAAACTTGTCACTAGCGGCCACTCATGGTGAAAGGCAAACATGGCCGTTGCACACAGGTTCACCTTTTAAATTTTTTTTTTGAGCAATTACCATGCACCGAATATAATTTTCGTTTTTATTATTATTATTATTATTATTATTATTATTATTATTACGTTATCAAGACTGTTTTATGTGTATTGTACAACAAAATCCTAAATTACGCGTATATGTTCCTCACTTCCAAATTCGGGATACAAAATGTTTGCGCGTCGATTCACAATATGTACCTTTTTCTAAACAATGCCTTCCTCGTGAAGCAAAAATTCAGTTTGCACAGACTGAGCTTTCACTGTAGATACGCTCCAGTGACCGCTTAGGGCAGGGAGAAACCATTGTGCCGCTGAGCGCGGAAGGCTGGTGACCGTTACATACAGGACATTTGTATAGGAAATTTGACGGCAGGAAATTCGAATGACCTTTGTGAACAGGTGACTGCGGAGTAAAGATGACCGTTAGGACAGGTTTTACCGTAAATATATATATATATATATATATATATATATATATATATATATATATATATATATATATAAACGCAATAAACTGACAAAGAACAGTGCAAAACTAGTTTTCAACTATCCTAAGTGCTTTCATTAAGTCTTTCTCAAGGTTCATTTTGCGCTGCAGCCAAAAAAAAAAAAAACAGAGGGGGATATCAGCCGCGACCGACGTATGTTCCAAAAGGAAGGTAGTTGGACCCCACCAAAAAGCTCAATTGCAAATCTACAAGCCTTTATCAACTCAGTTGAAAACGACACTTCCAAACACATCAACCGTGCTAGCAGATATTCAAACTTGAACAAAGAAGAGAAAGATGCCATACATTCATTGCAAAACAGAACAGAATATAATCAAGTCTGCAGATAAGGTCTCCGCTGTGGTTGTTATGAACAGGGAAGACTACATAAATGAAGCAAATAGTCAACTAAGCGATGCCAGGTTCTAACAAAAGCTGTACCAAGATCCAACACTGGACTATGCAAAAACTGTTACAAATATTATTTATGAGACATGCCAAATTGGACACATAGACCAGCAAAGCAAAGACTACTTAAGCCCAAAAAATCTTTGATCAGGAAGATTTTATCTTCTACCTAAAATATCCAAACAAGGAAACCCGGGCAGACGTATACTCTCCGGTAACGGGCATCCCACAGAAAGGATATCATAATATTTGGACCATTTCATTAGACCACATGTCCACAAATATCCATCCTATCTTCAGGACACAACAGATTACCTCATACAAAAGCAAAGCAAGCGAACCATTAGTGCCAGATACAATGCTTGTTTCCTCAATCGTCACATCCCTGTATACTAATATTATGAATAGATGTTTGGGGGTGGTCATCTTATTATGAAATGTTTTTACATTGCCACCACTTCACTACTTATTAGGAAAGAATTTTGGTCGCCCAGCAAGATGTCTTTGCGGCCTCCCTTGCGGAGGTGTCACTCCTTGCGATGTTGTTGGTTACATCGCTGGGGTGCGAGAGGGGTACCGGGTTCGAACAACAAAGGAGGCTGCAACACAAACAACTCTTCAAATGTAGAAAGAGACGTAGCAACTTTTATTAAATTAAAACATTCCAAATAAAAACTACATAAGAAGATATATATTCTAAATACACGAATACACGTATAATTAGTATATTGATTCTAAGCTTGCCGACTTCATACATTTATTTGATTTCTGTATTTTTGAATTCCGATGTAAATTACTAAATATTGAATAAACCAAAGATGGCCAAAATAACTTAAAATACAGTAAAACTTAATATTTCGAACTACGACCAAAATAAATATAATGTATCATGTTTTTACAAACCAAACGATATTTTATTTCTAACTTAATTATCAAACGCATGAAGTTGGCAGCAAATCGTTTTTCCAAAAATTCAACATTATAAATTCAATAAAAAATGCACACAATTACAATTCATATAAATTCCTACTAAAAATCTACACAATTATAATGTATATAAATTACTAATAAAAAATCTTCACAATCCAAAAAAGAATATAAATTACAATTAAAATATTAAGAATGAAAACACATAATGTTACAAGAGAGAAAGAAAAATACCTTCCAGCACCTAAAAAATGTTACCAAAAGTCTTTTTAAAATACAATAAAACAATTTTTCTTACCTGCAACACAAACAACTCTTCAAATGTAGAAAGAGACGTAGCAACTATTTTCTCAAGGCGCGCAGCGCCTTATATCCAGTTCTTGGTCAAGGAATGCGCATCTCATCTATATAAGGTCATGAGTTTAGGCGATGCAGGCTAAAGCGAGGTCTCCAGCCACGAGATTTTGACGAGACTCTCATACAACGCATTCCCCTTTCCAAAAATGGTTACAGGTTAGTTGAACTACGCTCTTTATACGAAGGTTGTTGAGCTGGTCAGGTGAAGGTGTTAAATTACGTAGACGTGAAAGAATTTTTGCTACGATCAGCATTTTTCCTTTACAATATCCCACCTGTGTATTGTCAGAAAAATCTCACTCCTACCATAAAATATCAATGCTGTACACTTTTGTACTATAATGTTTTAGAGAACTCAAGCGCTAAAAATTATGTTTTATTAAGAATTATAAACATTTGAATTATAAAAGAAAACTTACTCTTTATAAAAATTCCTTAAAAATTCATCGATTAAAGAATTATAAAATTTGAATTATAAAAATTTGAGTTATAAAAATTCCTTGAAAATTCTATCGTAACACTAACTTACCGCACAGTGAAGGGATACAGGCATGTAGGAAAGCATGGGAAACAAGAACTGTAGACAACCCACCCACTCATTTCCTAGTTAAGGTTCTGGAGCTAGTCCAAAAACACAATAACTTTGTATTTACTGAAGACAACTACCTCAAATCAATGGAACCGCAATGGGTACAAAAATGGCCTTCCTCGTAAGCTAATATTATGATGGGAAGACTGGAGGGTCAACTTTTAGCATTGTAGGACCTTGCAGCATACCAATGGGTACGCTTCATCGATGATATAGAAATGAAGTGGCAACATGGAAGAGAAAATCTGGATGACTTCATATCAAAAGCAAACAACTTCCATCCTTCAACAAAATTCACGGCAGAAGTCTCCAGATCAAACCACGTTTTTCTCGACATAACAACCAGACGGGTAGAAAACAAACTCCATACAGACATCTACTCAAAACCAACTGATAAACACCAGTATATTCTCCAATTCAACTGTCATCCAAAACTTTGCATTCGAAACATCCTGTATAGCCAAGCACGATGAAACATTCCGAAATAGATCTGAAGACTTATCTGAATACTTGATGAACCGAGGCTAGGACGAAAACCTGATAGTGGAGGCAACACAAAGGGCTAAACAAACAAACCGCAATGACCTAATAAAATATAGAGAGAAGGACAAGGTGGATCGGATACCATTTATCGTGACCTACCATCCAGACAACCCCAAAGTAGACCAAATCATCCCGAACACTGGTCCATCGTGGAATCTCGTGACACACTAAAGTTAATCCTCCCGAACAAACCAGTAGCAGCCTACCGCAGCCCAAAACACCTCAAAGACAATCTAGTCAGAGTGAAGCTAACGCTAATCACGAGCCAAAACCACCCTAGAAAATCTGGTCCCTGTGGTTATGAAAGGTACAAAACCTGTCAACATATGATAGAGACCAGCATATTCTCTAGCACAGCGATAAGCGAAAAATTGAACATACATGGTCCAAACAGAATATGAAAAACGGAGAATGTTGTTTATCTCATCACATGTAAGATCTGCGGCCTTCAGGTAAGCTGAAAAGCTACACAACACGATCAATCTTCACAGATCTGATTGGATGACAAAGAAGCTGGACATAAATTCAGTTGCAGAACATTTGTCTTCCCCTGGACACACTTTCAGTGATGTAACACTGACTGCAATTGCTCACAACCCCAACTTGAGTTCCGAAACCAGCAAACAAAAAGAATCTTACTGGATACGCCGCCTTAGAAAACTGAAACCAAGCGGCTTAAACCATCAAGACTAGAACAAACAACCACACTCAAATAAAATCATCATCTTTTTGCAGCCACCACATTTTTAATTAAATAATTCATTATTTTGCTCATTATTTACTCACTAACCTATAATTACTACTGTTTTTGTCTAGTTCTTCGATGTATAATTATTGCTATGGTCATTACTCGCCCAACGGAAACAATGAAATATCTGCGATATAATCTGCGGTTGCACCCATTTACAATAAATAACAGACGGCGATATGGCTCATCCCTTTGTGGGTCAAAACCTATTAATTTGCAGCATCAGCAGCTGAAGCCAACTAGACGACACATCAGACATTTTCAAGATGTAATTCCCGTAGAAATAGTTATGTAAACTTTTGCGATTTTTGTGTTTATTGTTTATCTTGTCTCTGTTTTGTGTTTGCCTTTGAAAAAGACTCAATGAGAGTCGAAAGCGCATAGGCCAGTTGAAAACTAGTTTTGCACTGTTCGTTGTCAGTTTATTGCGTTTATCTTAATCAATCCCTGACACAAGCGATCCCTTGCTGCATCCATTGCACTTGAAAGGACTGTTATTCACCATATAATTTGTACTCTTTATATCTATATATGTGTGTGTGTGTGTGTGTGTGTGTGTGTCAAAAAAAGATGTAAAAAGTCATGTACCATAATTGTTAAAAACTAATATGAAACAAGCAAAACTATGATCACATCAGCATCTCGTGCAGTTGGAAGCTTTCAAGCATGTCCCATAGTAAAAAAAAATAGTCTGAGCACAAAATATGTACTTGAACTCAAAATTCAAACATTTTGAACACATATAACTTTTATAAGTGGAACTCGAATTATCAAATTTTCAGAACTGGCTTATTCATTGACTGTACTACATTATTACCGAATTTAAAGCTTGTGAAACAGTTTTAAGTATGGCGTCTTGACTCTGAGTTCAGTTTGTGTGCCCTGGCAGTTTCGTAACTGAGGCACCAGAGTTTGTCATCGGTTGCTATTCTTATGCTCTGGGAGTTTTGGGAATGAGAGTCCAGGGTTTGTCACCGGTCATTATTCTTCTACTCTGGCAGTGTCGCCACTGGGGGACCAGTGTACTTCACCGGTCGTTATTCTTGTGCTCTGGCAGTTTCGTCACCTTGGGACCAGGTTTTGTCGCCGGTCGTTATTCTTCTGCTCTAGCACTTTCGTAACTGAGAGTTCAGGGATTGTCACTGCTCGTTATCAAATTTTCCTAGATCAGAGTTACATGTATGTAGGGATCGTGCAAGGTTTTGTTATCTTGGTACTATTGCCGAACGGCCAAATCAAGGGTCAAAGGTCGTAGATATTATAAGGTCATCAAAAGGCAAAATTCGGTTCAGTTGAACTTGCACACATTATTGGCTTTGTTTAAACATATTTTATAAACCAAATAAAGCAATCGGGGTTGTTCAACAAGTTCTACAACTGTATGTATGTATGTATGTATGTATGTATGTATGTATGTATGTATGTATGTATGTATGTATGTATGTATGTATGTTATTTAACGGCACTTCAGCACAATCATGGCTGTATAGTGCCAATTACAGTAAAGTTCCAAAATGCAAAGTCAAAAATTGCAAAGGACTTTAGGGGGAGACAACCACGAATAAGATCAATGCATACGCGTCATACAAGTAAAACAAAGAAGTATTTAACAAAACAGTATATTATTTGATCAAGAAAATAGAGTTTTTTCATTGACGAAATTATGCATCTGTTGGAACACTTTGCAATTCAAAGAAAATTGGTCGGTAAAGTTCGATTATTATTTTCCATAATCGAATAGAAACTATTAAAGTATCTGTTTTTTTTTAACTGTTTGACTTTTAGGGACGAATTTGTTTTCAGCAAAAAGTAATGTACGTGGATAACTGCTTCTAATTATTATAGCCTTCAGTTCTTCGATACAACTCTAACGCCAGCAATATAGCAAAGGACCGATGTGCCGGTAAACGTTTCCACTTTCTGGGATACAATCAACTTAACCATTATGCAGGATGACATTGTCGATGACAACATATAAACAAAAGTAATTTCCAACTGATTAAAATTGATGGTTAATTGGTTTTATGATGAACTACGCATCGATCTTTAAATTAAAACCGATTGTCATCACTAGGTTTGAGCAGAGATTAAGAATGTTGTGCCTTTGTTCAGTCACATATATCGCGGTGTAAGAAATAGTGAGCTGTAAATCCAGGTACCTCTTCACAATAATCACATAATAGACAATTTTCTCACACCATATTTATACTATTGAGGTGGTAAATATCTGTCAACGGCTATGAATTTGTTTCTTTCTTTGTTGTTGTGCTTTTTGGACGGTTTTACGGTGGGGAGGGGTTGTGGGGTCGGTTTGTTTTCATCTTTTTTGTATTTTCTTGTGTGTGCTTTTCTTATTTTTTCATGAACTATATGAGCGAGTCTTATGTTTTCAAAAAGAAAATTATATTCTTGCTAATTCTAATCGAAAATTCGGAATTTCGAATTTAAACTTTTTTTAAAGTTGTAATTTGTTTGGTCAGAAATTAATGGGGTTAATAAAGAATAGATACATACACGACATTGACCATGAATAATTTTGTACAAGGTATATAATTTATGAAAATTTAGCCTTTGATATAATTGTGGTCAACCAATATTTTAATTAAAATGATGTATGCTGGTACTAGTTAATCCAGTGGCGGCATTAGCTTCCTCTGATTTTCGTTTTCTCAAACCTACCTGTTTTTTTTTCTTCTGAACAACCAACCAGGTAACACCAGCGTACTCTAAAGGATAGATATATATTTTTTAAAAGACTTATAGATATGAGATAGATATTTTTTTTCTAAAGACTTCCTACTTAATTAAAATTTTAATGTCATGAATGAACACATCATTTTTGAAACAGAGTTATATTAGTCATGTGTATGTGATGACCACAGCCCATCAATACCTTAGGTTAAACACCGTTGTTCATGACAATGTGTAAAACGTGGTGTAAATATCTTCCTTGCTATTCTACCTGCCCATACGATTACAAAGAGAAAGAGCTTGCGGATATTGTACTGTCATTTGAACCATTTAAATTGCCTGATATATGAACCCGTGACCGGCCAGTATACTCTGCCATATCTGGTATATCTAAAATGGACAAGGGATTGTTTATATTTATTCCTAATACCAAGCAGAGATTGCCTCTGATGTGACTCGTGAGCTGGGAGATTAATAAACAATAAATCTCGAACGAAGTGTCATAATTTAGAATTTCATACACGGTACTTAATCACTGATACAACATGTGTCCGGTTTCTATGGGTTGTTTACACATTATAGACACATGCCCAGCATGTGATACCCGAGTTGCTTTATCCATATGAAGGGTGAGTGCAATGGTGGCCGAAGGGCAGGAGTCAGTTTGCACAAGGTTTTGCCTGGCTATATTATTCCTATGTGCAGAAAATAGGATTCATATAATCGGAATGCGTAGTGAATTCTCGGTTCTGCTGTTACGTAATGAGCCATTATTCGGTGCTTTTTCACAGAAAAGTCATCCATTCAGAGGTGACAGACTTTTTCCGTCCTGCTCTCCCGAACTTTGAACCAATAAAGCTAAGCATATTGTTTTTAAAAGGAACAACAGGTATGCAAAATGTAGAAAATAACGAGTTTTTTTATATAGAGTTCTTTATGTAATAAAGGGCTCTTTGATCAGATTCGAAGTCTTAAACTTTCTAACCGTACAGGGATAGTGATTGATTCCTTCACCTCTTTCGAATGAAGTTGGTTTTGATGATACGCTGATGTTCAGAACGTAGAATGCATGTATACTGTTATTTGCTTTCGTTGTTCAACAGGTATTTCCTAATTTGTATTCTTATAAGAATGACATGTTTTACATTTTCATTACATTTATTTCAAACTGAGAAAAGATGATATTGATGATGACAATGATAATAATAATAATAATAATAATAATAATAATAATAATAATAATATTATTATTATTATTATTATTATGATTATTTCCATGTCGAAATCTAGGGAGTTATACATAACCAGATAAGTATTTGCTTGTTTGAGAATTTTCTGATACGGTCAAAATTTAGCAAGAAGGATTAAACTGTCATGCGTGATGCCTCGGCAATGCCATTTTCAGTTCTACTCGTCACTAGGCCAGTTTATCCAGTAAGATGGTGTGCTATTTATTCGTCATCTGTTCTTTCGTATGTCGTTCTGCATAGAAATTACAATCTGCATTTTGCATGCGAATTCTTTGCTTGTTAACATCATTTTCCAGTACTAAAAGGACAAATACTAATCAAACCAAAAAATGTCTTAGTTAATGTTAGACAGATAAAGAATTGCTTTTCGTCTACTGAGTAGGGTCGCCTCTGAAAAACATACCGAGATTTATACATTGCACAGAATATAATACATAATACAGAATAGTTTATTTCTTATTGTTCAGCTTTTAACATACAAAATTGTTTATAGCTACATGGATATGCAAAGGATGATCTGATCTATTGTTTCAAACTTTCGTGAATGAGATTAGTTTGAAGTAGTATTTAATACTTATATGGATATTGGGTTAATTTAAATATGCCGAGCAGATGTATCGTAATGACCTTATTGGAAGGAAATAATCAAAAAGTCGTTTCATTAAAGCAATCATTCGTGCATCGGGAACATTATTTTCAAATTTTGGATCATGCAAATTGCATTTTAAAAGAAGTGTTAGAGTGTTTTACGACTGCCTAAAATGTAATTTCAAAAGCTTTGTAACATCCATCTCAAATAATCTTGATTCACTACCCTGGTGAAAATACATTGCACGAAAGTATTTAAAATTCTAAGCATCAAGAATAATAACTGAAGGTGACAAATGGAAGGAAATCTCGAGTGTAGATTCCTTACAAGTCAGTGAGAAGTCATTAAACCACAAATCATCGTCAACGGTGCTATGATTTCACTGTTAAAATTGCCCAGTTACTTAAACAAGTTCTCATAATGCTTCAATCAACTTATTCTGTTTGAAAGGTATACACAAACCAGAGTCACATCAGCATGCATCTAAAAGACATGTTTACTCGTGTAAAATTACACAAGACTGGCGTGATACCTGCATCAGAGCATCTTTGTTCTTACCTTTTCTCAGTTGAGAAAACCCCCAGTATTTCCTTATCCAACCCCCTGGTCCCACCCCTTCCCTCAAGCCCCACCCTGAACGAGAAGTACAGGATCCAATTTCACTCAAATTCTCAAAATTTCTCACAAGGTTGAGATTTGACATTATTTTGCTTATGATACATCAGACAATGTCAATATTTTTATTAGAGGTACAGATAGTGGAAAGGATGGAGAATAACTTTTTAATGTTTTAAATTTAACACATGGAAACCTTTTTATTCTTGAAAAAAGAGTGGAAACCCTCAGTATTTCCTCAGAGATAAAGCAAGACTTCTTTAAGGAAAGTCAATATTTCTTTTACCTTTTACTGTATTTTAGTCCTTGATGTCAGTTGAATCTTCTGTAAATAAATCATTGTTAACAACGAGCCAATTAGAAAGATATTCAGAAATCTCAGTTTGAGGAAGAAATTGTGAGATATTGATTGAAACTGTGGCCAGATCCTTACTACCCCGAAATTGTATTCATAGGTTTGAAGGCTCCAGATTGAATATTATAGGATGGGTTTGAAGGCTCCAGATTGAATATTATAGGATGGGTTTGAAGGGTCCATATCGAATATTATAGGATGGGTTTGAAGGCTCAACATCGAATATAATAGGATGGGGTTGAAGGCTCTATATCGAATATTATAGGATGGGTTTGAAGGCTCAACATCGAATATTATAGGATGGGTTTGAAGGCTCAACATCGAATATTATAGGATGGGTTTGAAGGCTCTATATCGAATATTATAGGATGGGTTTGAAGGCTCCAGATCGAATATTATAGGATGGGT
The DNA here is from genome assembly GCA_029931535.1 of Margaritifera margaritifera. Taxonomy (NCBI): domain Eukaryota; kingdom Metazoa; phylum Mollusca; class Bivalvia; order Unionida; family Margaritiferidae; genus Margaritifera; species Margaritifera margaritifera. Next base: position 510,300 of record JAQPZY010001335.1, on the reverse strand, counting down.
CTGAATGCTCAATATCGAATATTATAGGATGGGTTTGAAGGCTCAGTATCGAATATTATAGGATGGGTTTGAAGGCTCAATATCGAAATTATAGGATGGGTTGCGCGTATTGCTGCTGCACATGCCAATGCGCTAACCCACACTCGATATGTTTCTATTTTACCTCTGACAACTTGGAGACACCATTTTTGTTCCCTGTCAAGTTAATTTACCTGTACAGGTAATTGTTCCGTTAGTAATTTAGATTTTTTTAAAAGACACTCATCTATAACATTTTAAAAGCTTTTCAAAATCACATTAAAATACTAACAAATAGTTTAAAGCGGATACAGGATAGAAGTTAAGGCAATTTACTTAATATGTAACTTGCTCTTGAAATTTGTACACAAGAGCAAATTAAAATAGTTAATAATAGCAGGTTGCGATAAAATAGAAATGTGATTTATTATTTGTTAGATATTAGGTCATTTCTTATAATAACAGCTACATTTTAATCTGTCATTAAACGGTAGCAATTAAGCAGAAACTGAACGCAATCTATATTACATCTCTTAAAAGATCGGTGAAAACTTTGCCTATGCCGATAAGGCCCCCTTTTCCTTCTCAATGTCGGTACTCTTTCAGAGAAAATCGCTCAGTTTTATTTTATTGAATCGAAAAGATAGATCTATAGGCTACAATTTCGCGTTTTGAAAGCAAGAGAAACATTACATTATAGATTAAAAGTAAATAAATAAATGTATATAAAAATAGTTTCAATTTGTTTCGCTTTATTTATGCCCTATAGCTGTGTGTTTCGTATTTACGTTTATCATATCTTATTTTAGGATATCTCTTAATGTATCTGGAAAGTTTTTTTTTTAAATAGTGATGCTTTTTCATATTTGCGGACAGTGTTTTCTCTTGTGCAATTTGTTTTCATCATGCAGCCAGCTAATTCTATATCACTTTCCTCTCTGTTCATTCAAACGTGCCCTTTTCTCATTCGGCTGAGCGTGAAGCAGAAATGCTTTTCTAATTTTCACTTCCAAGCGAGATAAAAAAATTAAAAAAAGACATCTATTTTTCACAAGCAAGTTCTAACTAATGAAAACAAATTACCCATTTTTCAACGCGTTTTACTTTTTTTTTTTTATAAAATACCTGTATACTGGCCTAATCAATGACAAGACAAGATTATTAAACTGCCAACCTCTGTCTTTGACCTATTGTAGCGCTTTTTTGGCGTTAAAACCTTCAAATCATAGCTATTGCCAAGAATGGCACACACAGAGCACAAGAACCCTTTCAGGCGACGACGCTACAAAAATAGCCAATAACATTGACTAAATATTGGGCCCGAGGGATACTAATAAAGAGAAAGAATGAAATAAGGTTAAATGACTTCTTTATTCATGGATTTCATTAATATTAGATTACTTGGATTTGAATCATTCAATGGACTTTCAATGTGTGGAAGATTACATCGCAAGGAACAAGTTTACTACACGTAAAACCCCTACGAATCCACTTCAATTTACGTAAAAGTACATGCGAGTTAAAGTACTAGAATGGAGATTCCCCCTACGTCATTGGGACACACCGGTCTACCGTATTATACATGCATGATGGAGCTCGGTAAAACTAGGTCAGGTCGGAATTTCCCTAGTGCTGTAATACACTGAACCCCATACGGGTTAAAGCTACCAAAAATAATTATATCACAACAAACATGTATTGGAATAGTAATAAAGGCATCCCAAGATGGGTAGATAGACCTGAAGGAGCTCGGTAAAAGTACGTCGAGTTCTCGGTAAACTCTTTAAAACTCGGTAAGGTTACCAAGGGGGATTTAGCGAGCAAAGTTCAGACACTGAAGTGAATGGAGCATTAGTTCATCAACATCGTATGCATACCGAACTGTGTTGCATTTGGCGTATCTGTGCCTCCGACATGACGAGTCAAGTTCACCGAACTTTACAGAGATTAGGTTTGGAAAATATGTATGTATATGACAACTGTATAGGAAGCTCTCCCAGAATCCCCCAACCCAACGGTATTTAAACTAGCAATGCACGCGCCTTTGCAACCCTAACAACCGCTCGAGCCACTCGCTGCCGATGACGCATGTCAGCCGACCAATCAGAAGGCGGCTAATATACCTCCTCGGAAACGATCAGTGATGAGGAGAACACAGACGATGTACACAATGCAAGGAATAATAAAAATTTATGATAAAATACGCATGGACGTCACTTGAAGTGGAATCGTAAGTTATATTTAAGACATCATAAGTATATATTAATCACTAAAAATGGATAGCAAAGTGGAAACGTGTTAATTCAATGATGGAAGTAGAAACGTAATTACGCTTGCCACATAGCTTCATTACCGTGTTTATTCCAGTCAAAATGTAGAATATTAAATGTAACATTTCTATTATAGGAATAACTGTTGAGCCTTATTACAAAATAGCAACATGTCAGCACGTTACATTGCCCCCTTCCTAGTATGGAATTTGGTCTCCAAATAGAACGATATAAAATACATGTTTCTCACTTCCGGTTAGACAGCACGTGACCGTGGGAACAAAATTTCTACATATAAATACAACCAGCCACGAAAATAAGAGGTAAATATAACAGAGAGAGAGAGAAATAGAGAGAGAGAGAGAAATATTGAAACCGTTTAAAATTGAAATATGGTCACATATGCTTCATGATGGAATTAAGATACAAGTGAATGTTTGCTCTATAGATAACAATGAACAATAGTCAATTATTTAACCTCACAATTTAACAATTCAAAACTTAACAACCTGGAAAACTTGCCATTATAAATAATCTTTGTCGCAACATAGTTGTTAAAATGATTTCACTTAAAACAAGTGACTACTGCGATGAAAGGAGTGAAAATGTCATTACTATTTATATTACTCAAATATTAAATAGCAATCTCAGTACATTTTATCTTGTACTTGTACATTTGTAAAATACAAACCATTACTCATGCCTTTCGACAACAGCATGCACTCCATAATATTATCAAAGTATGCAAGATATATACACATATGCCAATTTAATCGTTCATTTAAACAATGCAGTTCCCACAACAATCTTCTAAACAAGAGGGAACAGAAACTCTTATGGCAAGTTACTAATAAAATTGCAACAACATAACAAAAAAAAAAAACATTACATAAAACTACCAACACCATAATTTATAAATACATGAGTAAATAAAAAAAAATTGTACTTCAGTTGTTTAAAATAAATTGTATGATATAAATGTCAGCTTATATGACGTAGTACATACTCCAATTAAACATTTAAGATAATTTACATCACAAATACTTTGGGGTACTTATGCTTGTGGTAAGAAAATGCAATATTTTCCACAATATAAATATACAACAAAGAAAATTTAACATCGCAACACTTTCTAACTACAGAAAGATTTTGTATATTCTTATCATACTTTCCATGCACACTAACTTTAAAGACAAACAAGATAAAAAAATGTAATTTTGACCATGAATATAAGATAATTTTCTGGTGATAATTTGAGATCAACTGATCTCATTATAGTAGTTAATTCATTCTATAATTTAAAAAAAAATAAAAATAAAAATACAACAATTACTTAAATCATATTGCAGTATCTACCTAAATGGGAATATTATAACATAGAAAAATGTCTTACATCTTCTTGCAGGGAAAATAAGTAAAAACAGGAGATGAAGAGAAGAGACAAATAAGAAGATAAGGAAAAGAAAATAATACAAACTCTGTCCATGAATGCAGATGAAAGAAACATTTAAACAAGAAATGTCTTTGTTCGTTTTTGTATTTTAGTAAAAAAGTTGATCGATTTTTCATTGTATCAATGAAATAAGCCCTGGTAAGCCATAGAATTCTGCTTCCATCTGCAGCTCTCTCGGGTATCTTCTCTCCCGGGGAAGGACATCAAGGGACATAGTTGTTTGATGAAGATAATTCAAGATGATGCGAAAATGGGCAGGATCACGGTCAATGAAAATTGGCACTTTACTGTCAGGCACGATGTCCACTAGATGATAAAACACACTGCAGTCAATAGACTTCATTGTATTTCTGGAGGTTTCAAACTTTTGGCCACCTATATTCAAAATCACTCGCCTGGTCTGGAGGATGGATTTAGCCCGATCTAAGTAAGTGGAAAACTCTGTGGGATCTGCATGCAACGAAAGAACATATCTGATGTGAAACAGCTACACTAGAGTTGGAAGAAGTTGAAGATGAAGAGGATGAAGATCTCTGATGTCTCTTGGCTTTCTTCTTTGAAGATTTGGAGGAGTGTGATCTGTGCGGTCTTTTAGCACTGAGACTGGGCAACTCCATCTCAGTGGGATTTGCAGTGGTGGGGGGCAATGCACCAGAAACAGGCAAAGGTGCCTCTGCAGGATGAGGTGTAACTGGAATACCTGATAACCGCGCATTAGGAGTGGTATCCATGGCATTGCGACAAGATAAAGGCAATGGTGATTGAACTGCATGGCGCTTGGCAGGAGTGGAATGGTGCCTCTGCTTGTACTCCTCAACAGTGAGGCGGCAGGTACCTCTGTGTCGCTCCTCGCGTCTTGGATATCTGCTTACTGAACAATCAACCTTCCTAGACCGGTTGATGGCTATCTGTTAAGTCCAGGACTTTGGATTGAACACATTTGTTTTTGACCTTCTCGCAATCTTTGGTATATCCCGTCGGAATTTCTCCAGCCCAGATCGTGCTTCACTCCCTGTTGCTCCATTGTTCCTACAGAACAGGAAAATTCCCTGCGGATTGGGTCCATTTGTGCAGTTTTTATGTTTGCTGTCATGCCGAGCAAAGACATTGCAACATTCCTGGCACTTGTACCCATAGCCACTATGTTGCTCCATTACATGGCGCTCCACTGACCCATATTGCTTGAATTTCTTACAGTCGTTACATATTGTACAGATCCACACATCAGTCTGAAAAGATAGAGAGGTATGTTCTCAGTTAAAGTTAAAGCATTGCTATCTTAAAATCAGGTTCATCATCAGTATCAACTTTAAACAATAATGGCATTTGAAACCATGCAGGCTTATTTTCTCCATGATATTCTGCTAATCTGTTGTGATGCACCACCTTAGGTTTTAAGTTAGATTTTTCTTCCACTCTATAAAGAACATCACTGATACGTTTAATCACTGTAAAAGGACCTTTCCAGGGCCGTTTCAGTTTTCTTGAAGTACCAACTTTACCTGCTGGATTATACAACCATACAGCATCACCCACATTGAAACGTTTAAGCACTGTTCCTTTATCATAGTTTTTCTTAATTCTTTCAGCAGCAATCTTTAAGTGTTTTCTAGCACAGTCATGAATTTGTGAAATTTTCTCTTTTAGATCATAGGCATAATCAGAACTAAAGATTTCTGATTCATTTTCAGGTTTACCAAAAATAACATCAACTGGTAAAGCAATGTCTCGACCCAACATCATAGCAGATGGAGTGACACCTGTGGACTCGTGCACAGAAGTTCTGTAGGCCATCATCAGCAAGGGAATGAAGGTATCCCAATCCTTTTGGCTTTTAGAAACAAAAGTTGAAAGCATGAACTCTATGGTTCTGTTTGCTCTTTCGACTAACCCATCGGACTGTGGTCTTAGTGGGGAAGTTCGAGTTTTTTCAATGCCCATAAGATTACACATTTCTTGGAATACATGTGATTCAAAGTTTGAACCCTGATCTGAATGTAGCTGTTTTGGCACTCCAAAAACAGTAAAAAAATCTTTCAACCAATTTATTTGCTACAGTAGTTGCCTCCATATTCCTCATGGGGTAAGCATCAGTCCACTTTGTAAAATAATCACAGACCACAAGCAAATATTTGTTACCAGCTCGAGTTTTGGGTAAAGGACCCAGAACATCTACTGCAACTCTTTCTAATGGGGCTCCCACTTGGTACAGTTTAAGAGGAGCTTTCAGCTTTTTAGCTGGACCTTTTCTTGATGTACAAATATCACAGACTTTACACCAGTGACGAACATCTTCAGAGAGACCATACCAAAACAATCTTCTTTTAACTTTATTCAAAGTTTTCTTTATGCCTAAATGCCCTGCAGTAGGAACATTATGCAATTCATGCAGGATTAATGGCCTCAAACATTTTGGCAAAACAATTTTCCAATCTACTATCTTCCCAACATCACTTTCCCATTTTCGGTACAGAATTTCTTGATGTATTTCTAAAGTTTCCCATCTGTGCCAATAGTATTTCATAGCGGCATTACAAGGTGCTACTTCAGAACATTGAGGCTTAGGTCCCAACTCTTTCCAAGCTAGAATTTGACCAATATCAGGATCTGCCTTTTGTAATTCAGTCATTTTCTCTTTTGTAATTCTACCCTCTTGCAAATGCTTTTCAGATTCCCTCACCAGGGAGTTATTTGTATGTTTGATGCATCGTACATCTAAACTGAATTTGATCGTGACATCTTCAATATTTCTTATAAAAAACTCATCGCATGTGTCAATATCGATCCATTCATTGACTGTTGTGGTATCAACCAAAACATTTTCACCAACTGCACCTAGTGAGCAAGGCCTATGTTGTCTGCCAACCGTGACATCAGTCTGCCAGGAGTTATAAACCCCGGTTTCCTGTGAAGTTTCTCTCGCTAACTCCACGTTATATGGCATATCAAAGCAGTCTGCAGTATTCACGGTACACATCTCAACTGGCATTTCATGCAATTTAGTTGTTGTACCTCTCCGTAATGTGTTAAAAACCTCTGGGGTTTCTCTAGCTAACAGCATATTGGAGTAACAGCCATCTGAACCAGAATAGCTCTCACTTTCAGAACTGAAGGAGAGTAAAGATGTGGCATTTCCAGACATATTTGACAAAATTTGGTCATCAATGTGACCTTCAGTGGGTTCACATGCACTGTGTGAGCCAACTCTAACTTGCTCAAAATCTTAAGACTTAATCACCTCAGAACTTTGGTCAGTAACTTCTGACTTTTGCTCTGCGCGCATACAGTGTAAACAGTCTTGATTACAAGGATGCCTAGACATGGTGTCCGCATTTGAATGAATGCGACCAGCACGATGCTCTATTTTCATGTCATAAACAAACAAACTTTCAAGCCACCTGGCCATTTGGCCTTCAGGATTTTTAAAATTCAAGAGCCAGCGAAGTGCACCATGATCTGTGCGCACTGTGAAGTGTCGACCATACAATTATTGGTGAAAGTGTTTAACTGCGGAAACAACTGCAAGTAACTCTTTACGAGTAACACAATAATGCCTTTCTGATTTACTGAAAGTTTTACTGTAATATGCTATCACCCTCTCTACCCCATTCTGCACCTGAGACAACACTGCACCCATGCCACAGTTACTAGCATCAGTGTCAACAATGAAATGATAAGTAGTGGTAGGGCATACTAAAATAGGAGATGTTGTTAGGGCATCTTTTAACTTCTCAAAAGCAGTATTACATTCATCTGTCCAATTAAATGGACAGTCTTTTTCTGTCAATCGATGCAAAGGTTTGGCAATGACCTGAGAAATGTTTCACAAATTTTCTGTAATATGAGCATAATCCAAGAAAACTCTTGACTTCCTTTACATTTTTAGTTAATGGCCACTCTTTGACAACTGCTATTTTTGATGGGTCAGTAGCAATACCTTCTTCTGTTACAACATGGCCCAGAAAAGCAACTTTTACCTGGAACAGTACACATTTCTTAGGTGCTAGTTTCAAATTTGCTTCTTTCAACCTCTGAAACACTTGCTGCAACCTGGTCAGCTCTTCATCAAATGTGTTAGCAAACACGATAATGTCATCAAGATACAAAAGACAAATTTTCCAAGATAACCCAGTCAAAACATGCTCCATTAATCTCTCAAAAGTACCTGGTGCATTGCATAATCCAAACGCCATGACACGAAACTGCCATAAACCACAGCCAGGAACTGTGAAGGCTGTTTTTAGTATATCTTTTTCAGCAACTTTGACTTGCCAAAACCCACTTTTCAAGTCCAAAGTACTAAACCACTTGCAACCGGACAAAGCATCCAGAGTATCATCAATGCGTGGCAAAGGTTGACTATCTTTCACTGTGACATCATTCAGCTTACGAAAATCAATGCAGAAACGTGTACTGCCATCACGTTTTCTTACTAACACCACAGGCGATGCCCATGGACTAAAAGAGGTTTCTATAATGCCGTGCTTAGCCATAACCTCAATTTCTTTCTCAGCTATTTGCCTACTAGCTAGTGGCATCCGTCTTGGATTTTGCTTGATTGGTCATGCATTGCCTGTATCAATAGCATGTTCTGTAAGATGGGTGCACCCAATATCATCAGGTGATCTTGAAAAGATCTCACTATAATCAGTCAGCAATGCCTTCAATTTAATCTTCTGATCAGAATTTAAGTTCTGACTACTTTCATCAAACAAAGTTTTCAAGTGTTCAGGTATTTCAAGGTCTGCATTGTTGGACACTGAATTCTGGTCATTGCAATGGTCAATAGAATTGACCCCTTCAGCAGTATGGATATAGTGCTCATCTATGGGTTCATAGGTTGCAGCTACAGTACCTTTATAAATTGTACACGGTTCACTGCTCAAGTTTGCAACCCGCAGGGGTATGGTTCCTTTGGAAATATTTACTACTGACTTTGCAACAAGTAAACCTTTCCTTTCTATGAAACCAGGGCAAGCCTCAATAATACCAACTCTCCTACCAAATAAAATATCAGCAGGTTTTCCCTGCACTATCACTTAACCCTCAAGGGGAACAACTGTGGTTTCAGCAACAACAATTCTACAACAACTCAACTCAGCATCATGTGCATACTGAAAACAAGGGATCCTCTCTCCCTGAATAACAAGACATTACTTGCTTAATCAAAACATCACATTTGATAGCAGTGAGGAAATCCATACCTAAAATCCCATCGTTCTTAATATCTGCTGCCAACAAGTTATGTACAAAGGTATGTTTTCCAACAGTGACAGATACCAAAATTTTCCCATAAAATGGGGAAATCTCACCAGTGGCAGTTAGCAAAGTTATATGAACATTTTTTAGTTCTGGACGTGATGAGGGAGGCCACTGGTCAATCAGTTCTTTCTTAATTATGCTCACATTTGCACCTGTATCCACTAGCATGGTTAGAGGAAAGTCATTTACTTTTGAACCCACAAATAATCCCTCATCACTTGTAAAGGAGCTTACAGCTAACTGCCGGGGCCCCATGTCTGTGGCTGTTGAGATTCGGCCCCCAACCCCGACATCTGCTGGTTTCCCTGACCATTCTGCCCCTTATTTTTGTTCCAATTCTGATTTGTATTTCTGCTGTCATTTCTCTGATTTCTTCCATTCTTCTTAAAGCCATTTTTTTGAACCTGAATGGAACTGTTTATCATTTTTCTTTTGTGCACCAAGGCTCTGTTTTTGTCATTGAACTGTCACTCTCTCTGTCAGATCACACAGTTTTTGTGTCAAGGTCAATATTTCACTTTTTACAGATTGCAACTGGTTGTTCATATCCCTATCATGATCATTACTTGCCTGATCATTTTGATCTACTAGACGGACAGAGTGTCCTTTCTGGCACTCGGCCAGCTTGTAGGATTCTAATCTGATAGCAATAGATTCTGCATCATTTATATCTCTAGGCCTTGCCTCTCGTAATCTCAAACGCATGTCCATGTCGGGGATAGCATTAATAAACCGATCAAGAGACAAAATATCAATCAGCGACTGACTGTGGAGCATTAGGGTATGCTTGTTTGGTCAATTTACGCACAGACTGGGATAACTCTGCAAGACTCTCTTCCTTTGATTTAATCATAGTTTGAAGACGAGCTCTATATAGCTCTGTTTTATTCTCTGAACCAAATCTATTGTATAGGGCATGTACCAAGCAATTGAAGTCACGCCTCTGATCTCTTCCTAACTCACTGAGCAATGAAAGAGCACTGCCTTATAGGCTACCAGCTAAGTACAGAGATTTAGTTTCATAATTCCATTTATTTCTGAAATTATCTCAAATTGTGCCAAGTACTCCTCAAGGTCATCTTGACCATCATAAAGCTGTGCATGCATTTTGAGATCATTTGAACTGCCCTTTCTCAACATGTGACTGGAAAGTACCTGAGGGGTTGGTTAAAGCTACTACATGTATTAGGTATTGCATGTGTAGGAGAGGTGTTTACACTGTGTGTAGACACAACTTCTGGTTGGTTTATGGCGTTGTGTTTTAAATATGGTTGCTACTGTTACCTTGTGTATAACAGTGTTCATTAATTTCAGTACTGGATTGCCTAACATCAGCATTATGGGCCAAAGAATTTATTGCAGATAAAGACTGCCCCCTTCCCGAGACCATACACATCTCCCAATCAGCAATTTTCTGCAAAATTGTATTTTCAAATTCTTTTATTTTTCTTTCTAGGGCCATACAAGTTACAAAGAGGCGACTTCCAATAGTTGAAATCACTTCTACAGGGGAAAGTTCATCATCACCAGGATGATTTGTGTAAATGTCATAGTCTCCCACATTATCAACATTACTCAGAGAGGCCTGACTGGACATGTTAAAATCTTCACCAGTGACTACTGCTGCAGCAGCATTATTAAAAATAACTTCTGAATCATCCATGATATATGTCACAAGCAGATTCTCAGGATGATGAATAATATGCAATAAAAGCAAATATGTATATCAAAAATAAAAGCATCTAAAAGAACTTCCAGTTTGTTTTCACTCCTTGCATTTTACTTTCACCCTAATTAAACCAAATATCCCTTTTTTAAATTATCACACCGCTGCCACCACTTTTGTAGCGCTTTTTTGGCGTTAAAACCTTCAAATCATAGCTCTTGCCAAGAATGGCACACACAGAGCACAAGAACCCTTTCAGGAGACGACGCTCCAAAAATAGCCAATAACATTGACTAAATATTGGGCCCGAGGGATACTAATAAAGAGAAAGAGTAAAATAAGGTTGAATGACTTCTTTATTCATGGATTTCATTAATATTAGATTACTTGGATTTGAATCATTCAATGGATTTTCAATGTGTGGAAGATTACATCGCAAGGAACAAGTTTACTACACGTAAAACCCCTACGAATCCACTTCAATTTACGTAAAAGTACATGCGAGTTAAAGTACTAGAATGGAGATTCCCCCTACGTCATTGGGACACACCGGTCTACCGTATTATACATGCATGATGGAGCTCGGTAAAACTAGGTCAGGTCGGAATTTCCCTAGCGCTGCAATACACTGAACCCCATACGGGTTAAAGCTACCAAAAATAATTATATTACAACAAACATGTATTGGAATAGTAATAAAGGCATCCCAACATGGGTAGGTAGACCTGAAGGAGCTCGGTAAAACTAGGTAGAGTTCTCGGTGAACTCGGTAAGGTTACCAAGGGGAATTTAGCGGGCAAAGTACAGACGCTGAAGTGAATGGAGCACAAGTTCATCAACATTGTATGCATACCGAACTGTGTTGCATTTGGCGTATCTGTGCCTCCGACATGAGTCAAGTTCACCAAACTTTACCGAGATTAGGTTTGGAAAATATGTATGTACATGACAACTGTATAGGAAGCTCTCCCCGAATCCCCCAACCCAACGGTATTAAAACTAGTAAGGCACGCGCCTTTGCAACGATAAAAACCGCTCGAGCCACTCGCTGCCGAAGACTCATGTCAGCTGACCAATCAGAAGGCGGCTAACATACCTCCTCGGAAAAGATCAGTGATGAGGTGGCGCTCTCCAGTTTCGTACTTTGCATAGGGTTAGATTTTTAAAGAAAAATAATTTCCCAGGTTTTCCTCACTGGTTATGTTGGCTATTTAAAAAAGACCTTGTATATCTTAGGTATTATTGAAAGAACTTTTAATTCCCTTTATTTTGATGTATGATTGATGGGTGCAATTTGGGTTATAGAGTATACAGCTTGGTCTTACATAAGATGTGCACCTCTCAAAAAACTGCTAGCTCTGGTTGGTCATTTTCACTTCCTGGACTTCAAAGGTAAATATAAAAAAAAAAGCCGATAACTTTTTTTACTTTTTAGATATTTTGTAATTCATTCATAGTACTTTCAGAGGCTGGCATTGTCTGCTCTGACAAAATTTGTTTCCCTATTTTAATAACTGCTGAAAATAGTGCACTTTCGACTACTTTAGGCTGATTTTTCGAGCACATGGCAGGGTCCATTTTTGTCAGCTGTGTGTTTACATCAAGTCCAATTTACACAAGTACAGTATGTAAAGAAACTGCAGCCTCAGTAAATCAAAATAACATACAGGTATGCCAACATTCTCTTCATTGTTCATGTTGCAAATTCAAACCACTTCACCTTACACCTGTCAATTTCTCAAAAGTACATATTATCTGTAGAGTGCCTCCTTATAGGGCATTAGGATGTGTACACATGGAGTTAAATTATGTGTTGTATGTATTGATATTGGCTCATTTAGTTCATATTGACTGCATTTTAGAATTTAAATGTGTCTCTTCATTCCAAAAATCAATTTGAACTAAGAGACTGCAGGTAGGCTTGAGAAGAGTTATGTCCCTTGTCATTGTACACAACACGGTAATAATTACTGTCAGAAATAGAAACCTGTGTGTAATGATAGACATTTTTATTACAAATGTTTGCATGAATGTCAATTTCCTCAAGGAATATAATATCAGTTCTTCTTTGAATTGATAATATTTAGGGTATTTTCTCTTTTGCATTGACAAATAAAAATGTATGGGTAAGGAAAACACAAGAAAGATTACATTGTCAAGAAGTTTAATATTTTTCCATTTTCAGATAACATTTCTATAGTATCATATGGTCTTGGTTCATACAGAAATGTCAGAAATATTTAAAACTAAATTAACAGATCAAGAAGTAATGAAATTTAAAAGAGCTTTAGCTCGGCATACACAAAGTTACAAACAAGTGTCACATTTGGATAGGCTCACACGATCGTTACAGTTATGGAATACTGTATGTTACCTTTCGTGGGAAAAGAAAGATTGTTTTGGTTCACCGACTAACTATTTATTTACAAACTATGGCAAACTCACTACCATCTCAATACGAGGTATCACATAGATGCCATACAAAAAGTTGCATCAATCTTGATCATTTATCTCTTGAACCAAAGAGAGTAAACATGGCTAGAAAATCATGTAAAGCCAATGGTGAATGCCAAGGCCATAGGGGCTATGGGAGTTGCATCCTATGATATTCAGGTACATTTAATAACTTATATGGTTTTAATTTAAAGGATTTAAACTGTATGAATGTTCATTGGTTACAACATTATTTGTTGAATTGGCAAATACTGAATTTTGGATAAGTGTTCTGTTGCATTTTTGTTTGCGTTTGATGTAGCGTGTATACTTGTACTGAAGACCCGATTTCCTCTCCCTATCTTTTACTGTTCTTCGATCTCGTTCTATGATGTGCTGAAGTACTGGATCAGATTCATTAGAAACAATTCCACGAGATTGAGCTAGTAGGAGCATAGACTTTCCTGTACCAAACACAGAACTATGAAGGGCTGAATGACATAAAGCATCAAAATTTCTGCTCCATGTTGATGTTTTAGGTGCATAGGTGAAAATCCTATTGTGCAAGCTCTCACATTTATTTGTGTTGAGAAGACGTGAGATTTTACCTAGTTTGACATCGGAGAAAAAATTTCTTAAGACCAATATAAGTTTTTCACTGTCTTCATGACAAAGATTCAAATGTTTACCATACGGCAGAAATTTTGGTGAATAGGATGCCAAATGGGCAAGGCAGACCAGGGAATTTTGTCGGCAGTGTTCATGCCTATTGCTGAAACATGGAATAACATTTTGGACTGCTGCCTTTGCCTTTGCCAAAAATATTTCTTCAGAATTGAAATATCGTTGTATGCATACAAGCTCTAAATACACTCTTCTCCTAATAGCAGTTGCCAATTCTTGCTGAAAGAGATGTCTGTCCTTAACCTTGAAAGGACCAATGAAATTGACATTTTTTACATGTTTTTAAAGTGTACGCATCACATGCACAAAGCATGTATATTGCCGTATGGGTCGCTTAAACTTAGCTGAATGCTCCCTGACAGTTTTTTCAAGCTGAGCACTTGTATCACAAGTTAAAGAATCAATTTTCAGTATGTTTGCAGTTTCGAGCTTTGTTAAATTTTCATTTGCTAATTTGGTTTCTGTTGAGGACATCGAGTCTTCAGTGCGATGATTTTTTTGCAGTTGAAGTGTGTGCATGCTTTCTTTCTGCAGAGTTTGTTTGCAATTGACACACAGAGTGGGAGTTTTCTGCTTGTGGAGTGTTCCGTGACAATAGCCACAGACTGTGTGGCAGCCTCCCCCCCACTCTGTGGTCTGTGGGGTTGTATGCGATGTCTGTCTGTACATGAATGCCTGTGTGTGTTAGTTGGTTAACCTCATAAAGAAATTTTTGATTTTCTAGTAAAACAGATTCATTGACAGATATTATACTACTTGAGAGTTAATTAACTTTCTTATATATAAAACCAGAAGAAGGAGGTTAAATGTTCAGCCAGGACAGGATAAATCTGAGGTCAGTCACTCCGACTTTTGTTTTGAAACAAGAAAATGCCAACATCTCGTTCAAGTTTCCTGTGACTGGGCCTCTCTTCCTCCACTCTTGACTTTGCTCTTTAAAGAAAGGCTGTTCCACATTCACAAGATTGCACTTGATGCATTTCACTGTTACAAAAGCACATAATCCTTGAGTTTTGCTTACGACCATCTGTGGACTGTATCTTTTACAATTTCCAATTTCTTCATGCATTTGGTGTAAGTCTTGCAGTATAATATTGACTTTGGCTATATTTAGAATCACATTTTCATTTGTGTCGTCAACACCGTTGACCTCATGTGACCCACTGAGGAACATTTCTTCATTTTTTCTATTTTTTGCAGGCCGTAGCTTGGATGGGACTTCATTTTGGCCACAGGAAGACAGAGATTCTTGGTAGACATCAAACCTTGGGCGCTTGATAAGTGGAGGGACAGAGCCAGATTGCCAACTTGAACTAGGTGGGTCACTTGTGGATACCTCTACACCACGGTTCCATGGTATACTGTGCTGTACAAACTGTTGATGGCGCCTAGGTCTTTTCTTATGTCTTCCTGCAGCCATGTTTTCTTTGGGGAGATGTAGGTTGATGTAGTACTAATGACGTCATGGTTACCAATTGTTCCTGGTTATGATGGATCTTAGACAGGAAGTGATGTCATAGACAGGCAGGGGCTTGAAACTATTATGAAAACCACTGCCCCCCATTTTTTTCAAAATTGGCAACTTCTGAGGTTTTTATTTATTTGACCATAAAATGCAGTCTACTTGTTCTTTCATTTTCTTTTTAATCCATTATTATGGATGTAATTATCAATCACCTTTCATTGTGCACTGAATGGTCTCAACAAGAGTTAATTCCCCTTGACATCACTTAAACACATAGGTATAAAATCATTAGTACAGATTCATATTAGGTTACCAGTACAGAAGAAAAAAGTTATTTTTTACAACAAATATATTTTTTTCTTCAGCAATGAAATTATAGCATCAAGAACTTGCTTTTCTAAATGCAATGCAAGACAATTATTGCACTATTACTTCAAAATTTAAGGAATTATTCCCTCTTTGCTCTCGTTTTAACTGTAGACATGGCCAAATGATAGTAGACAACTCAGAAAATGCTCAGAATATGTTATTTATTGTATGAATTGAAAAATTAAACATACTTCATAGGCATTTACTCTTGTATGTCATTCTTTCAAGACCAAATTATAGCATGTTCCAATGACGTTGCACTACATTCTTGACGTCATCAAGCTACATTCAAGCTGCTTCAGTGGGGTGGAGTAAATTGACTATGTAATGGTCATTTTGGAAGTAAATACCATGTATCATATATGAAAATGTTTGAAATTGACAACAGAATATGTCAGCTTCATCAAAATGTTGACAAAGCATCTTCAGTGACTGTTTAAGGTGGCGCTCTCCAGTTTCGTACATTGCATAGGGTTAGATTTTTAAAGAAAAATAATTTCCCAATTTTTCCTCACTGGTTATGTTGGCTATTTAAAAAAGACCTTGTATATCTTTGGTATTATTGAAAGAACTTTTAATTCCCATTATTTTGATGTATGATTGATGGGTGCAATTTGGGTTATAGAGTATACAGCTTGGTCTTACATAAGATGTGCACCTCTCAAAAAACTGCTAGCTCCGCTTGGTCATTTTCACTTCCTGGACTTCAAAGGTAAATATAAAAAAAAAGAGCTGATAACTTTTTTTACTTTTTAGGTATTTTGTCATTCATTCATAGTACTTTCAGAGGCTGGCATTGTCTGCTCTGGCAAAATTTGTTTCCCTATTTTAATAACTGCTGAAAATAGTGCACTTTTGACTACTTTGGGCTGATTTTTCGAGCACATGGCAGGGTCCATTTTTGTCAGCTGTGTTTACATCAAGTCCAATTTACAGTATGTAAAGAAACTGCAGCCTCAGTACATCAAAATAACAGACAGGTATGCCAACATTCTCTTCATTGTTCATGTTGCAAATTCAAAACACTTCACCTTACACCTGTCAATTTCTCAAAAGTACATATTATCTGTAGAGTGCCTCCTGAGGAGAACACAGACGATGTACACAAATGCAGGGAATAATAAAGATTTATGATAAAATACGCATGGACGTCACTTGAAGTGGATTCTTAAGTTATATTTAAGACAACATAAGTACATATTAATCACTAAAAATGGATAGCAAAGTGGAAACGTGTTAATTCAATGATGGAAGTGGAAACGTAATTACGCCTGCCACATAGCTTCATTACCGTGTTTATTCCAGTCAAAATGTAGAATATTAAATGTAATATTTCTATTATAGGAATAACTGTTGAGCCTTATTACAAAATAGCAACATGTCAGCACGTTACAATATGATCTATCTTTGGGGATAATATTCCTTTTGATGGCACTACAATGTACGTGCAGTTTAATATACCTGTTAGGCACTTAATATGTTATTATGAAGCATCGGCTAGATGATGAATATATATTACACCAAGTGTGAGTTAAAATATTAGTTTTCTCTCATTATAGCATTATAAGTTTTTCGTTTTAATATCTTAGTAAATATTTTAACCTTTGGCCATTTGCATATAATTTACAATCTAGTTTTTGTCACATATAACATGGAACTATTTTACGTATCTGCCAACGAATCCATCATCCTACCTACATCTGCATCTACAACAGCTGCTTGTAACATACATACATGCATTTACGTATTTTAATCCCAAATATTTGCTATTTTTTTTACTTTTCTTTGCTTGCTAATGTGCTGGTTCCCACCTTATGAGTTTGCCGTTCGGATACTATTATATTCAGCTATTTATTTAGTTTTACTAAGTTCAGCAAATTTTGTCAGTATAAGCTGAATATGACGTCACGCGTCAGCTGTATTCTGACTGGAAGAGAGGTTTCCTAAACATTCGTCTTTAATGTGTGGTTGACAGCAGCAACAGCAAAAGTCAGTTTCTTTCTTCACTTAAATGTGTTCTACAGTGGTCCCCCTCTTATAAGGCCACCCCTTCTGCAGCAAGAAAGTGGCCTTATAAGACGGGTGGCCTTTCTAGAGGGGGATCACACAGTTGTGAGTAATAACTACATATAAAGTATAAAAGATGTAACTAATTTTTATATATTTAATATTTGCATTTAAAAATCACAGGAATATTATCTGGTTAAGGACTAAATATGATAAAACTAGTATCAATGTTATTTTTAAAAAATATGAATTATCATGAATCGTGGTGCAAAACCACATTGTCGGTAAATTCGGGGCTCAAATATTTGGTTGCAACTATCCATGTACGTCCGTTGATTCCGTCTTCCCACTCAAGTTGAATGTATATTGACGATGTTTATTTGAATCTTTCTGACATAAAATTTCTCAGTAGTTATCAAAAGACTCGCACTCTTTTCGTTTAATTTAATTGCTTTCATTTTTGTTCTAAACTGAGAATGTCTGACGATAATTAGCGACAACTTATTCCTTCGCGGGCAATCACGCGTGAGGCAGTGTTTACAACGGAAGTGAGTCTGTCACGTGATCGACTTTTTTTTTTTTCCCCAGTCTGGTACCCGGTTATGTACATTTCGTAATCTATTAGAGGGAAGCCAGAAAGGCTAACATACCATCCTCGCACATGACCAAATTGGTCGCACGCGAGTTTAATCCAAATAAGTAAGTAAGCTAACATACCATTTTACTACAGACGTACATGACGAGATTCGTCGCACACGTCTATAATTCAAATTCAGTCAGTCAGACCATTTTACTATCTGGCGACCGGATGTCACGCTGACTTGAGCTGAACAATGCTGTGCTTCTCAGCGGTAGCTTTTGTCATCTTGATAATTATCGGTGGTAATAATAGCCAGTAATTATCAAAGTGACAAAAGCTAACATCTAAGGAACACATGGCAGTAAGAATAATCGGATTACTTACCTCTTTGTAAGGATTAAAGTTACTTTATTGGCATGTTGGAACAAAATGTCAATATGTTGAATTGAGAAATTAAAAAATATTATCGAGATTCTACTCTGTAAACGACCATTATGTGGCCGCTTGCGAGGGGTAAATTTGACCGTTTTTGCACAAAAATGCTGGCCGCTGGTCGCGTTAGAGGGGTGGCCGTCCTTGAGGGGTACTTTTGAACACAAACTCGTCGGTGCCAAGGGATTGTGGCCGTATAAAGCGGGTGGCCGCTGGTCAGGGGGGCCGTTCAAGAGGGGGACCACTGTATTGCAACATTAAAAGTCAGTTTTTCGCCAAATTGTGTGCTACTGTAACAGCAAAATAAGTCAGTTTCTTTGCTAAAATGGGTGCTAATGCAACAGTAAAAAAAAATAGTCAGTTTTCGCACTAACATGGGTGCTACTGCAACATTAAGAGTCAGTTTCCTAAAACCTCTGATACTGACACATTTTAGCGAAGAAACTGAGTAGCAGTTGAGAATACACTCATCTGTGAAGATGGAAGAGCCACAACAGATAACACTCCAGGTTAGAGATTTACAGAAAGTCACTTGAAAATACAATTTCAACTAGACGTCTGGAGAAACTCCATACTATCCTCTCAAGATAAAAGTCGAGATACTTGTTATGTTTGTCAAGAGAAAGGGCATTGGGCCCAAGAATGTCCACAACGTCAAAGAAACGGAACCATCAAGACAGGAGAAAACAGAGATAAACGTAAATATAACTGTTATCATTGTCAAAAAAGCTAGGACACCGGTCTGCAGAGTGTTCTAAGAAAGTGCAAAATTAGAAAAAGTCTGAAATTTCAGGTGCAGAAGAAGAAGACTAAACAGGAGATGTACCCATTCAAGCAAAGACACTCGAAGGAACACAAGTATAAGAAACAGCAGAGGAACCTGTTCCAGTGAAGAAATTCAAAAACGAAGACAGTTAAAAAAGAAGAAAAACGGACTTTTGGGATGTTTTTGAAATTTCATTGTGATTTTTATTATTAAGAATATACAAAAGATTGTAGGTGTCTGTATGTCTTGACTTGTTTTTTAAGTATGGATAAGATATTTTTAAAAAAAGATTTTTTTTACAAGAGAATAATAGGAAAGTTACAGGGGGATAGAGAAGGTAGTTTTGTTTCTGAGGTATTTAAAGTCTATTATATACCCTTCTTTTACGTCCTACCCTATGTGGTCCATAGATTAGTGGGTGTTGGTCACTCCATACGGCGTGTTGAATAGTAAATATTGGAGTATTGGATAGTAGATGACTGGGTGATGGTCACTACAAATGGTTGTTGGATAGTGGATAATTGGGTGCTGGTAACTTCAAAAGGGGTGTCAATGGTATAGTGTAGGCATGGGATAGTAAATATCTGGGTGAACGATGGTAGATAACTTGGTGATGGTCACTCCAAAAAGCGTGTTGATGGTATGGTGAGGATATTGGATGGTAGATCACTGGGTGTTGGTCGCTCCAAAAGGATGTTAAATAGTAGATAACTAAGTGTTCGATAATAGATAACTTGGCACTAGATAGTAGATCAATGGGTGATGGTCACTCCTTGGATAGTAGATAACTGTGTGTTGGTTAGTAGATAACTGGGTTTTAATTTGTGCAATAATACCTCCGATATGACTGATCGAGTATTGTTAGAGTACTGGATAAAATGACATATGGAATTTGAGTTTCAATAAATAAACACCAGTAAATTATGAAAGAAATTAGGTGAATATAGAGGATCTTACATGAGTGTTCATTTATGTGGTCAGTAGATTAGTGGGTGTTGGTCACTCCATACGGCGTGTTGAATAGTAAATATTGGAGTATTGGATATTAGACGACTGGGTGACGGACACTACAAATGGTTGTTGAATAGTGGATGACTGGGTACTGGTAACTTCAAATGGGGTGTTAATGGTATTGTGTGGATATTGGATAATAAATCTCTGGATGGTAGATAACTGGTTGATGGTCACTCCAAAAAGCGTGTTGAGGGTATGGTGAGGATATTGGATGGTATATCACTTGGTGTTGGTCGCTCCAAGCGGCTGTTAAATAGTAGATATCTAAGTGTTGGATAGTAGATAACTTGGCACTAGATAGTAGATCAATGGGTAATGGTCACTCCTAACGGAGTATTGGATAGTGGATAACTGTGTGTTGGATAGTAGATGAATGGGTTTTAATTTGTTGAACAATACCTCCAATCTGACTGGTTTAGTATCTTTAGAGTACTGGATATAATGACAGATCTGGAATTTGAGTTTCAAGAAATAAACACTAGCAAATCTATGTCATGTATAATTAACAATTAAATTACGAACAAAATTAGGTGGATATAGAGGATCTTACATGAGTGTTCATTTACAAATAGAGATTCTCAGATGGGTAACGGTTTACTATTGAATTTATGAAACTACTTAAACAATTTCTAGCCTTGGCGAGAAAAAGCTGAAAATTACTCAATTCGTTTCATATATTTAATATTAAGTCATTACCCATTCAAAATTCTGTTCATCATTTTATTTTGAGTGGGAAGAGTCTACATAGAAAGAAGAACAACTGATTTCGGCATTTCATTTAATTTTATTGCTCAGACGCTGCCTCTTTCAATTCTTGCGCATGGAAAATTAGTTTCAGATGCAAGATAAAGGAATATTGCACAACTGGATAAAATAATAACATTTAAACTTACATTTCATTTTTTTTTTTTTTTTTTTTTTTTACAAATTACAATTAAAAGAGCAGATGTCCTTCGAGCATTTGAGACTGACAATAACATTTTTCAACACTGGATCTCTGATAGAGTGATGCCACATAGTTCACTTCGTCAGTTCAGCTGGAGTAGCTGATGTGCTATATACATGTACATGGATTTCTATGAGACTTTATGGCAAAGTGTGTCGCTTCCACCATGGACATTCACCACAAATGCAATACTGGATGCAATACTAGATGTGGATGAAGAAATAGCATTCCAGTTGTTAGATATTTGCCTGAAGGGATGATTACTGGATGCAGAAATTGTACTAATTTTAGAGATATTGGTGGAATGGAGGATATATCCTGGTGCTGATTTGCATTTGTATGCTTCTCTTGGAATTCATATTCCCAGATATAATGTTTTTGTTACCGGATATTTGTATTATTTAATTTGAATGACTGCTATCATTGGATAACCTTTCGTTGAGAGACCAGCATTTCCCGACATTCTTTTCATATGATAGTTGTGTTTATTTACTCCTATATGTTGACATATAAACCATGTTTGTCCCCTGGGTTGGGTGCAAGATCTATATCGCGTGGTAGCAGTAATGTGAAGGTGACAGTCTGCTTTACAATATGTTGCCGGATGTTTCTCTGCATAGACTCGATATCTTATTTTTCTCAGTTCTCCAACATTTTCGGTATAACTAAGCTAACATCCAGCGCACTTTGCTCATGTTCTAGTTTATAGTTTGGCATTCAGAGAATTCTATGTATGGTAAAAAGGCCAAAGTCCAAGCTACGTAACCACTACTGTGCGTTTTTGTAATAGTCGCCCTTTTTTCCCGATCTCCATTTGGCTACGGATTGGAAAGACGGTTGCCATATTGTTTGCAACAATAGTAAAATAAAGTGGCACCAGAAGGTGGGGCACAGAAATTCTCGTGGTCGCAGCCAATCAATAATGAGAATAATGCACAAGGATTTCGTGGGCGAATTTGAATCAATCAAATTCACAGAAAGTGATATGTCAACCGCAAATACCCTATGTAAAGGTTACCAACTATGTGATAATATAATTATCAAACGAGTCAAAATATTTGTAGCCTTGACGAGCAAAAGATTGAAATTATTGACGAGTTTCATCAACTTCATTGAAATGAGAACAAATGTAAAATTGTATTTATCGCATAATGAAAAATAATAGTTTTATTTTATCATACCACAAAATAGTGAGTGAAATGACTTTGAATTACATTCTGATCACTCGTTGCATCACTCGTTTCCTTTGCATAAAGTTATGACGTCATCTGTAACATCATGAGGTATTATTACACATGCTACATATCTTAAAATTATGATATGGGTATATTCATGTAAATAACACAGTAGTCATGTGATGAACATGTTTATGAACACAATTGCCTTGTCTGAAGGCTGTCAAATTTTGTAGGGCTCTTGACACGTTGGCAGTCACTCCATTTGAGGATCATTCCCATTTGATGGGTGATATATCATAAATATACCGACTTTATGTTCTGTTTGGAAAGAGATAACTCAGATGTTCTGAAATTCATGTGGCATTTAATATGGAGTAAAAACATGGATTCATTTTATTACATTATCATACGTGGAAATGATTCTTACAATGAACATCATTATACAACAATGTGCCCACCCCCTATTTTTTTAACATAAAGTTACTAAGGCTAAATATATAATTTAGAATATCTCTGAAAAATGAAGAAATCTTTGATAATGAAGACTCAAGTGACAAAAGCATAATATATAATCGTGTTGATGACATACAAATGCTGCCGCATTCTGTAATGACATAAAAAAAAGTCTAACAACGTTTGCTTTTATTAGTATTCGATGTACTATAGTTAGAAACCGTGTTTCTTTAAAGGCGTATAAATGGTAAAAGTATGGAAGCTCTATATTCCCATGATAGGAAAAAAAGGGGAAATAACGCATACTTACTTTGGACCAATTAGCTTAAGTAGTTTCTAACTCGGACATTGCAGAAATGGATATGATAGATTAACAACTTTGGGATATTAAGAAAATAAGACATAGGCCACCAAAGATTGAGATGAATAACTGTAACGCAGTTCCATACTGACCACCGCAAGATCTCTACTAAAGGCAGTTTATTAGGGCAAGCATCATCGGGCAATGACAACCAGAAGAGATTCGCTGCAGTGGACAACAAAACTACAGAGTGGCATTGTAAACAATCTTACATTTTCAAGACAAAGAAGAAGAAAGGGGTAATATATCCAACATAATGAGTGAACCACACGCTTATATATCAAATAGATACATGCAACAATGGAGCTGCAGTAGTAAACTAACATTTCCAGAACAGGTAGATGACGTATGGTAAAGAAAATTGGATGAAGTGTCCCGAGAAGAACAAAGAAGAACAAAGATATCACTGAACCCGAATACTTAAAATCCTGCATTGTTTTTCAGAACATAACGTCCAGTTCTGACTAGCTGATGTTTAACACAGGAAGCAATATTTAGCATAAAATATTCAACAAAAACTCATTTGATCATATCCACCTCTGAAGCTATCCCTATATATGACGATAGCTACTCAGTGTAATTAAAACATATTATAACAGGAACAGAAGTGGCATAATACGCCATACAAATATAAATACCCTTTGGAATTGTAATTGACCTAAAACCAATAATTTATAAACTTATTCGACATATGCATTTTTATTGGCTTATACAAAAGGAGAATTTTCATTTTTAAAAATATTAACACCACTTATCCATACAGATACAGGTGTCCAAACTATTACATCTAGGGCGCCTTCTGTGAAACATATTTATTTCAATATTTGCTTCAATGAAAAAATAAAATCACTGTATCATTATTATCATTGATATCAATAGGACTGTAAGTACTATTATTTTACTTACAGTATTGCTTATCTTAAAGGTACTTGTAGATACAACGGCTGTAATTAGTAAAACATTTTTGGTGTCCATAATCAGAGCATTGTCTTACAATGTCTAAGCTTCAACCCAAATCCGAGGGGGGAGAACGAGTCTGTCGTTAAATGAATTGTCTTACTATGTTTAACTTTCACCCCAAATCAAAGGGTGTGTTCACGCCTTTCGTAAAATGAATTGTCTTACTATGTTTAACTTTCACCTCAAATCAAATGGGTTGTGTGGGCCTATCGCAAAATGAATTGTCTTGGCTTCATTATGAGAAAAATCAAGTATGAATGAAATCTAAGATTTGAAGGAAATAAAAGCCAAAGAAAAATGTTAACTTGACCTCATCAAATCTGTTATCTCAGCATGATCTCTACTGATACGGACAGACTAAATATGCCGTGGAATGCTCTGACCGTGTTTTTATTATTAAAAAAGTACGAACGACTGTAGTTGCCAAGATGTACAGTCTCCACACAAGTGCACTTAGAAACTATGCACGAAATTTGTATAACTTGAAAAAAGCGAACACACTCTTAATACGTTATCTGACTGGCCACATTGCTGATGCACACGTCGACATCTACAATTCAACACATACAGAGGCAAAATGTTTTCCAACAAAATCAACCAAAATCATACAAACGTGAGTCTAAACTTTAAACCGTTTCACATTGGTTTGAAACGCATTGAAGGAGCATACTCATTCGCATAATACAATTATACAAATCGTGTACATTCTTGAGATATATTTTTCCTAGTTTGTAACTACATAATAAAGAAATTTAGGGCATTTTGTTGCACACATTATCCTTGGCGTGTGGTCTAGGAATAGCCATGGCGCTATCATATTTTAAAGAATTTTCTCTGCGAGTATTTTCAGGGGACAGCGACAGCTTCGTGGATTCTTCTCTCTTGTTGGGTCCGGTCATATCGACAACCCCGTTTTTATACGTAACCCGAATGACTGCCTCGGGACCAAAACTCGTATTCATTTGCATATCCGGTCCTGACAGCACTTCCTCTTCCATTCTCTTAATGGCAAAGCTGGAGTTAAGTCTTTTTCTGTAAAGCGGGAAGCGGGAATTGACATATGTATAATAAACAATGTTATTAAGAAAATATCATTTAAAGAAAATAGCTCTTGTCTGACAATGACAATCTATGATTATGTAAAGATTTTGACTGACACTCTTCATAAATGAATCAAACACATAAACTGAGAAAATAGCCCCCCTCCCCCCGAAATATAAACCAGAGACAATTGAAAATGAAATTTTAATACACTGAGTAAACTTGTCTTGTATCAAAACCAGGCGACTCAAGACTAATTCTCTCTATGATACTGAAGCAATGCAAGGGAAATTCAGAAAAATGTTATGTTAATTGGTTGAATAGAACTGGAAAGAAGTCAAACTATAAACAGAATTGAATGATGCCAGTTTGCAGGCGATTGTTTTCATTTTTCACATATAGTGTAGGTAATATAGTTACCATTTTTTCTTATATACTGAGTAAATAAGATTCTAAAAACGTTTCAATAAAAAGCAAACAAAAGTCGAACACGGAGGAAATTGTCATTGATTTTTTATACATATAATGACCAATCATATATATGCATCTTAGAGTTAAGTTGTACTATATGTAATACTTTATTTCATATATTACAACAATTTATTTTTATGCCGTGCTTTTATCACTTAAATTACCAGTGAATGTAATTTATCTTTTCTCATAAATATTCCTATTATCGGATATAGGTTCGGATCTTATGCTTAGTTTCCGTAATAGGAACGATAATTCATATGGTTAAAACAGGAAACACATTGTACCTACCTTCTTTTCATCATTACCAAAATGATAACAATGACAACGATAACGCTTATTGTGACTCCAGCACCTATGGCCGCCAGATGAGCATCGATCTGCTGTGCAGACGACACTGCAGTGGGTACTGAAAGCAAAGAGACAGACTTACCTTGAAATGTTTTAAATAAAGAAGTGATTATATTTGGTATAGTTTTCACAAAATATAACTCCATTACCAGGGCCATCGCAACTTTGCGCTGGACGAAAGGCGCCCCAGGCTAGCGTCGCATTTGGCGACCCCCGTCCTCGGAAAAAAACACCGCAAACTGTTTATTTTTAAAATGTATTAATTGTCATGAGAATAATAATGAAACGTAGGTATTTTCATGAAAAAGCTGTACGTTTATTTAAGTAAAATACAGAATAAAATAACATGATCCGCGAAATTTCGCCCCCCCCCTCATTGGTGCCTCGGGCAGTCGCCCGTATCTCCCACCCCTTACGACTGCCCTATCCATTACATTACATTTGATGCAAACATGTTCAATGCATTTGCCGAGAGTCTCCACCTTCAATCATATATATATATATATATATATATTGTTATGTATGATGTTATATAATATTATAAATATTTCAGGAAATTATAAATATTTCTTGACTTTAATATTTGCTCAAACCTTAATGTTATATATCAGGTTTACATGTTTGGTTATTGTCCTTGAATTAGGTTGTTTACTTAGTATTTGAGTTCAAGGACAGTTTTGGTAAACAAGTTGTTGAGACAACTTGAGGTCAGGGTTAATTTTGTTTACAGATACAACTAGAATTTCCTTTAGAATTATGTGTTAAAAGTCACATACACCATCTAATTTTCTATAACATTCGACCTTACCATCAGTCTTTAAATGGTCATTACAGTTGTGAAAAATCATTCCAAATTCAGAGAGAAGAATTATTAAAAATGTTCATTGGATAATAAAAGTGCTCATAGACTTTTGGATTGGGGATTTTAAATTGATGATTTTGGGATTTATATGAACTTATTAAATGATATTCTGGAGCATTTCATTTTGGCACATCAGTGCATTAAAGACTACTGGTACATCAGGGCATTAAAGACCATTGGCACATCAGAACATTCAAGGATACAGTAATTCACTCGGAACATTCTATATTTAGGACTTGTGATTAGGACAGTTAGGATTTTTTGATTATTTAGATTTTAATTCACGTTACTGTAAGTGTCTTTTGATTTTCATTTTAATTATCTAGAAATAAATTGCTTGTTGATTTTTACTTCATTTGTTGGTTTTACTTTCTTTCTGATACATTTTTCTTAGACCATAGAGTCGTAGCAATATATATATATATATATATATATATATATATATATATATATATATATATATATATATATATATATATATATATATATATATATATGCCACACACAAAGCCTGTATCACGTCAAGAGAGCCAAACTATGTTAAAGTAAATTTGGTGCAAATACTTCTTTTTCAATGGAAAGTCTTTGTGGAGAGATATTTAAAGATAGTGGTGAAAGACATGATACTGTCTTTCTGTTGGTGAATTATAACATGTTGCGATATGATATAAATGTCGTGAAAGAATATGATCAACACAGGAGACAGATTCAATGACGTTGAAATATGTTCAGCTTATTACTGAACCTAGAATTAAGCTATGGAGAAACGCTACCTGTACATAATGTTTGAAGATCCTCAGCCCAGCCTTCGAGCAGACAGTGTAGACTGTGTACCGTGGCTTCTTTGACAAACCCACTGTTACACTCAAAAACACACCGAGTTCCGACTGCTGTGGGACACATCTGTCCATTAGACCCGTTACTTAGAGCTCCGTTTGGAATCTCCTTTGGACAATGTATCTCTGGAAATTAATATGAAAGTCTATGTAAAATCTCGATTTCTTTGTATATCGTTTATTTGTATAGTTGTACACTGTATTTATCTTGATGTATGCCCTACAAATTTTAATACATATCATATAAAACACAAATGTGACGAACTTAATCATAAGGCATTTTGTGTGAATACGACCCGAGCATACATAAAATAGTGAGGATATAAACTGAATCTCTCTCTCTCTCTCTCTCTCTCTCTCTCTCTCTCTCTCTCTCTCTCTCTCTTGTACCTATTAAAAACTAAATAGATCGAAGAAGGAATCAGTGAAGTTTAAAATAGAAGTCAGTGTTTTTGGTGATTGATATCAAAGATCAGATGTTTGTTCAAACGATGATGACAATTTTATCAAAAGGGAAAGGAAGAGATATAATGAAATGAACTTGTAAAAATAAAAGTGTAAGAAGATATGCCATTACGAAATATCCGATGTGATTAGTTAGGTTATATGTTTCCATATTTGAAATAGCCTATATGATTAGTTAGGTTATATGTTTCCATATTTGAAACGTTTCTTAAATATGAGTGAATGACACAAACCTCCATGGTTATTGTGCATCAGGGTATAAAGTTTCTCTTGACACAGACAAACAAATGCCAATAATGGAAAGTATACGTTGCATAATGCAATTACTTTCCATTTATGCACATAAATTAATATATTATATATATATGTTCGCATATTCAAATTATCAGATGGAAAGATCTCATACTTTACATTGCACAAAGTTCTTAGTGATATAAAATTGAAATATTTCATATAAACATACGTTGACAAAGACTGCCTGTATCTCTATTCCACGTGCCCAACTCCGTGCACCCAATCGTTGAGATATGTTCATTTTTCTTGTAACCATATCCCGTGCACTCGTACTCACATTTCTCGTCGACCCTTCTTTCGCATGTACTTAAAATTTTGCCCTGACTGAATTGCTCAGGACAAGTAACAGCTGTAACAGACAATGCAATGATGAATTAAAACAACTATGACAGCTTTAAGGAAATCTCTTCCTAATTGGACGTTTTTAGCAAAACATAATTCAACTATTTATTTTCGATACAAAACTTAAATTTAGGCCTTTGAATTGTTAAAACATTTATACTTTCATGTCGTTATTGCAGCACTATGGCTCAATAATATCACAAGTTTTACTTGGAATTTCTCAGAGAGTGTATGTTTCTTTTATTAACAGCATAGATATAGATAAGGTGGAAGACATATGGCAATTTTTAATTCTTTTTTTTATTTCGGGCTTGTTTATTTTGTTTATTTACCTGTAGCTATCATTTATTCAAGCAACAACTTTGACAAATTCTAGTCATCGTCTAAAACAGCAGCGTACATGTACTACTACTTACCTATACAAAGATTATCTGTGTTAACTAATTTCCATTTTCCGTTGATTTGACATTCCACTTCGGTTACTGCATTGTTCCTGGTGTAACCGTAGTCACATGTATATTGACATGTCTTCTCAACAGAAAAGTTACAATTTACCCATTTTCCATTCGCAAGTGTAGCAGGACATTTAATCTCTGTAAAAGAAAAGTATATATACTTTCAAGTTTATTTCAGTTTTAAAAAGATATTCTTTAAGAAAGTAATAGTTTTATTAGAACGTAAGGTCTAACATTTGTGTCAAAACTTAACAAATGTTATTCAAAGAAAAGGACAAAGTAGAATAAAAAATGCAAACATGCGTTACTTCTATACGAGCAGATAAGAGTAAGGACTTCATGTTTATCGAATAAGTAGTAGAAAGAATATTATTTCAGACTCATCACGTACGGCCATTTTTCTTGGAAAAGTTCGCTTAAAAAGCAAATTGTTACATATCTAATACAAAGTCAATTGATGATGTCAACAGTGAACAAAGTCTGTCACAATAAAGAAACAGACGCGAAAGAAAGACAGACTGACGGACATACGCACCTTCACACGGAGTTGCCGGTGTGTAGATTGTACTATTACAGAGTACTTGATCTACATCTTGTTTCACTTTATAGCCTCTCTTGCAAGTAAATGTACATTTGCTTCCATTCACACGCAGGCAATCGGTAGACACAATAATTTGATTGAGTATCTCCGGACAACGAGGAACTAAAATGAAAGAGATATAAACTCGATACAAAGCAATCTTTAAGCGTTTCGGTTTATATTTAAGTCATGATCTAATCGTCGTCATGATGCAATATCACCATACTTTATTTCTATTTAAGCAGATCAATTAGTGCCAAATTAGAAATGCACCAGTACTGAAAGGTGTATTAATGTGACACTTATTGTCTTTAACCTATATTTTGTACTTGGAAAACAAAATTGCTCACCGTAAATTATACTATATCATGGAGAAACTTAAGTAAACTCTGACAAAAAACTCTTTTAAGTATCTTTTTAGGTGACAACCTATAAACAACGGATCATGAATATTTTAACGTGTCTGTGATACTTTTACAGATGAGACAACTTTTTACCGTTTATAGATTTACAGTCACATTGTGTTGCATTTGTATTTTTGTCAACGTTATTTACGTTTTATAGATGACTTATGGTTCAACGTTGTACATTATTTAGCTTGCACATAATTTCAGTTTTATCTCGCGTGAGAATAACAAAGCTTGTTAAAGTAACAAGACTGCTTACTGTTTGAGCAGAATTTGTCACTTCCTTCCATAAGGTCTACACCATCTTCACAGCCGCATATACCACCACCCGGTGTTGGGAAGCAAAACGCGGAACAACCTCCGTTACCGATGGAACAGAAAGCGTTTTCTGAAGAAAAACCCCAGATCACAATAATTATATTCGATCAGCCCTCATAAATAGAAACAGAAAATTATTGTAATGTTTACTTTTTTCTTTTTAGGATTAAAACTGTATTCATATTTCAGATTTGTAAAACCATTTCCGTAAATTGGTAGCTTCACGATTATGTATGTTAATTATTTTTACAAGAGTGGTTAGGCTTAGTGTTAGATAATTATTTCTAGAAGAGCTATCGTCAGGTAATTGTTTTATATATATAATCGTTATCTCTGGTGCAATAATGATTGTATAGTACACTTTTGGATCCATGTTGCTTAAAATAAGTAGATACAAGAACATGAGTATGAACATTTCTAAACTAAATCGGGAATTACATAAAAGTCTGTCAAATATCGTTTGTAAAACCGCATGGATCTTAGGAATTGTATAGGTAGGTGTACAATTAATTTTCTGTTCCATTGTCTGTTTACTCACTGTTCTGAAAAGTGGATGAATAAATGCTGATGGACTGAATCGTCCCGAGTTCTCCGTAAGCAGCAAACTCTGTCGTTTCATTCGGATTGGATATCTTCATTTTTCTCATCCTGATCGTTGGAAAGAAAACAACCTGCATGTATTATTAACCCTTTTTTGCCACTAGGTACGAATGATTTCCTTCGTCAAGAATAAGACTTTTTGAATGTGACATTTGATAATTAAAGGCTTTAGTAATTGGAAATAGCGGACATTAGTCAAAGGTTTTTTAAAAGGAAACAAAGACAGGACCGTAAGCGACATTCATCAAAACGAAGAAACGAAACTTAAAGCAGTGTAGAATGACATTTTGTAGTCGAATGTGAATCAAGGTCAAGAGGTTTTTCTAGTGTTAAGATGATGCTCAAATATACCCTAGACGATATTTTAACAATGAGTTGTGTATTGTAAGTTATTGTGAACATTCTGGTATTATAGACCTACTGGTAGGACATGGCAGCTTTCTCAAAGCATATACTTTGGGAGAAAGAACAATTGAAAACAAAATACGTCTGACTGATGCATTTAGTACAGCATTTCGTGTTCTTACCTTTAATTTACAGAGGAAGCGGAATAAACCCATATAATCCATGAAAATGAAACAAAAGTAGACCCAATGATCAGACGATCAAATATAGATCTGACGCAATGAAGTAACTATTCCAGAAGACGTGACTTTTCAGTCATAACGATTCAAACACACACCTATATATTTGCTTCTGAAGTGGACAAATTATACATCTAATAGTCTACATTAATTTCCAAAGTGGATAGAATACATCGATATTCACTCTAATTAGGAAAATTGATTGGAGAAGTCACTTTAGTTCATCTGTGTACAATACTTACGAATGTTCAGTGGCGATGAAAAGGTAATCCTGGTAGAGAGCTAGACCGTTTAGATACATGCCAGGATACTCAGCCAGTGTTTTGTGATCCGTTCCGTCCAGCTTGCAGTATTTGATACCGTTGTACCATGTTTCGATCCAGTATAGGTAGTCATCTGAAAACATGGCATGAAACGTCGTAAAGTACTCAACACAGGTGATTTTCTCCGAGATAAAGCAGGATAAGAGACTCGGAATATTACATAAAGAATGCATTCTAGTGTGGCATATTGTGAGAAGCACACTAGTTTAAAACCACGTTCGAGAGCATGTCTTGTTACAGTAGTATATCGTCAACTCATTCTTTAAACGAAATCGTTTTATATTTTTCTATGCATATTGCTTTTTTCTTGGAGGCAGGTGCTTGTATGACGAAGACAACGAATATACAGATCCATAAGAAATTAATCATTTGACCTGCGATTTGGGAAAATGTTGGTCTCTACTTTATTTTTCCAACACCTACAGGATCAAACAGCACAGCCAAATATCCGTCTCACATTTTGTTTTCCTGAGCTAGAAAATAATAAATGATTTGGATGATTCTTACATATAAGGTACCCACTGTCGGTGCTTTAATGACTCTGCTTTTTAGTCATATAGCTGGGAAACATATAGGAAAGTGTCTTGTATTTTCTTGCTTTTACGAGTGTTTAGGGACAGTTGTCTAAGTCATATGTGAATGCGACCTACCTGAGAGCTTTTGTTTAACATTTGGACAAGTGTAAAAGTTAATTACTTTTGTAATCGATAGTGAGTTTCGTGGGCCAGCCGTTATCAATTTTCAGGATAACTGACGTCTGACTACCGTCCATATTGGCCTGGCCGAGATGCGGTTTGTAGCTGTTTTCAGTGTAAAACAACAGTCTGAAATGCAAATATATTAACGCTTCGTTGAGATTATATGGGTTGGTAAAGTATCAGAGTATAGCAAATATAGTGTAATCATAGAGAAAAAAGAGCCTTTCCTGCCTTAGAATTCTTATAATTAGAAATTCTTTATAATTATAATAAAAAGTCTTTTTTTCTTTCCTGCAATCACTTGCAAATGTTAGGATATCAGCTAGGGATAAGAAGAAAAGGCATAAAGTTTTCAACAAAAAGGTCTGACATTTGTTTGGTAAGTCTAACGTAAAAGCGTTGTTACTGACGATAGCGTATGCTTCAGAGGGTTTAAGCACTCTAGTTCTGCTAAACAAGTCTTTGTATGAGGCAACAGGATAAAATTATCTTCTTAATGAGACTAAATACCGTCTATCTACCCTTTTGATGGATAGACGACCAGTCCATGGGGATGACCCAGATTGGTAACAAGAACTCTATGCATTCCGTTTGGCGATAGAACTCCTATGTAACTCGTGAATCTGCTGTAATACGACACACTTTTCACTGCTGTGTAGTAAATGTTCCCAGTTGAATAGTCCACAGCAAACTGGTTGAGATATTGATAGCTGTCGTCTGAGATTGCTGAAAATAAATTATGTGGAATTCTCTGAAAGTGCGTTTGAGTCCCTAAAAGATTTCACATAATGATTCTTGCGTCAAGCTGTTCTTTCGATGGGTGCATTGGTTAAAATTATAATCCAAATTCTCCGAACTTGATGTCTGCACTTTCCTGTATGACAATATTTAGTAAGAAAAACAGATGTACACAACATTTATCACTGATATGATCATTCTGAAAAGCTTCGCTTCATCGAAATATGACTTTGATATTGCTTATGATTGGATCGAGTCGAAGACAATATATTAAAGCTTTCATAAACGTTTGAATCTTGAAACTAAAATGTAGTCAAAAATGTTTTCTGCACTTTCATGAGAGACATATTTCATGACAAGAGATGGGGGTCTGACATAATTTATGAGAGTTACCGGGTAGTTAGCGACAACGAGGAAGATTTTGCAAGGCAACGTCTGTGGGAAAATCAAAATAATCGTGTAGATAACCTAATTCAATTACTTGTATATACCTTGCTGGATGAGAATGTGTGCAGATTGTGCAATAATTTATTATTAGATACCGTTTATGACCTGTTTTTCTCTCTCAGTATTTTAACTGTATTTGTACTCGGTGATATATGTTTGTGTTTGTTGGTTTAAACGGCACTTTTAACACATTATTGGCTATATTATGCCAAAGAAATGGAAGCTAGTACATTTCCCAAGGACACACCGAGGGAGCCGAATTGGACTGGGCTGGGTGGGTATAGAACCCGCTACCCTTGTAATATGGATCCAATTCTCTACCAATTGAGTTACCGCGGCTCCTTTAGTCGAACGTGTGTGTGAACCGTTATGACTAACTTGAAATCGAAAGTGTGTGTGAATCGTTATGACTAACTTGAAATCACTGAACTATCCTTTAGATTCAGACGCAACCGTCAAGTTTGATAATGATCATTTCCTTTAAGTTTCGACGGTAGATTTGCTTAATGGTATCATTTGTTCATTGCATCATTTCGTTAGCACGGTATGGTATTTGCATCATTTTTTTAGCACGGTGTGGTATATAATCTTCGATATTTGTATCCCAACTATCATTATGAAACCTACCCATTGGGAATATGTTCTTTCCTGTGCCGTTCAGTTGGATGATGGATATATTTGACTCCCCCGTGCCCCATATGACCAGATTGTGAACAGGGCTATATGTAACGCCCATCATAGATTTCGTCTCATAGGCCTTGATTCCTTGAACACTCTCATCCATCAGGCTGAATTGGTAGATGTTGTTATACGTAGAGTCGCTAACCAGCATGAAGTTGTCCTTAATAGGGTCTTGCAAATAGATTGTAGAATTCAGTGAAATGATGCATTACCCAAAGCAAATGAGATCAATATTTATAATTTTGTTTTATATCTAAACCATGCGTGGATTTCAGCCAATGAACTAAGTCTATACGCAAACTTAAGTCTAGAATCCAGTGATCTGATTGGCTGAAAATTTAGTTTAACTTGACATTGACCAGTTAAATTTCTTAAGACCACACTTTACTTTAAGGTTTTGTTTGTCAGGTTGAGACCAGTTCGTATTTCCAAAGTTATATCATAATTTTACGACATTTATGCACGCAAGATCACTTAAGCAGTGATATTCAAAGTCTCTTAATTTCAATGAAAGTTAGCTGGAAAATAACATAGAAGTACATGCAATATAGCTTGGGGAATGCTGACATATGTAATAATCATATTCCTATGATGTTGGTAGTACTTATTAGACTAACACTAACGAGAAGTTATTGTCTAAAACCGGTGGCTTGGTCATTAAAAACACAGAGTATTTATTAGTCATAATTTATGGGGAAAATGTACATACAACAAAACTAAATATGAAAGGTATTATGTTTCCTTTGATTGGAGACAATTACTCGAGTCAGAAACGTTTAGGAATCCCAACCTTAATTGTTCTTCCTTTAATTATATGATTTATCTTTGCACAAAGATGTTTTATAAATACGTTTGCTAATTTTGCTTTGTTACTCCGGAAGACGGAAACTAATCATGCAGACTGTATGTCTGTCTGTATGTCCCCCTGTATGTCTGTCAACAAGACCGAGCATCGTGTCTTCTATTTTTCCTTTTATTTCACCTACCAGAGGTACATGTCTTATCGTTTCGTCCCAGCTTAAAACCAAAAGTGCATTCACATATCCTCGATTTTCCATTGGATATACAAATCTGCTCACACTCTCCATTCAAGTTGAAACACGGCCCTGAAATAAAATTTGAAGTTTACACTAATAAGAAGAGAGTTAAAATTTAAAAATATATTTAGGCAAATGTTCCTGGGAGAGGGTGTCTTACCTTTATCCTTGTGCTTCTGTATAACACCCACATTATATAACTTACGCAGGTGGAAATAAATGAACTTTGCTGCTGATACTAGCTGGTGTAAATCGATTTTCCTTCTTTTCTGAAGTCTCATTATTGAGCATGAATATGAACTTGTAACTTTGCTGACCCCAGTGATTTATTCAAAGTAGGAACAGTGATGCATTCAGAGTGCGAATGTAAATGACGATAAACATTATGAACTTTCAGTGGATGGTACAAGTTTGGTCGAACTCAGCATTTTATCAATCGAATGACTTTTAATAAGATCCATTTTTTCTTATTGTAGTTCTTTTTTTGTTCTTTTTTTGTTCTTTCTTATAATTTTGTTCTTATTTTGCTGAAATCAACATATTATTAAAATGGTGGTTTGACAAAGAAAGAAACCACATTTCCTTGTCTATTACAATGCCCAGAAGACCAAGTTTGCTTTAGTGACGCAATGGGACAAAATATAAATGAATGTTGATAAACTTCACCTTGGGCATAGAAAAAGTACACAAATTTAGGGTGCCGATATTATTGTTTCTGGTGTTTAGAGGTCGCTACTGGTGACTTCGTATTAGAAAATGAATGAAACAAGAAGGATTATTTTTGGTTGTCTTACCACGCAATAAAATGAGGCAATATTAGTGACAGAATGGCAAATTAATACTTAAGTTTGCAATCAAAAGTAATAAGATATTTTTGCAAACACATCTGTTTCAGCACATGAGAATCCCTCGTCATCGTCCTCTTGACAGGAAGCAATGAAACATTTTTAACGTGAATCTCAGCAGGAACTACAAAACAAAAGACAGAAACAAACAAAATATACTTTCTTGCTGTGTATGAGGCTTACTTACCTAAGAAAATTTGGACCATCTTCAATTGCAATGTAATCACCTTTGGTGGTTGTAATAATCAAGAGAACGATACAATCATTAGCAAATAATGCAATAAGAACAATTCAAATATTGTAGTATTTACCTGTTTCATTTTGACGAAAATTTTCATCAAAAACCTTAATAGCTGAAATATTTCCCACGCCAGGAAAAATGCCGGATGTTGTGTCTGTCCCAGTATCTACAGAATATGACATTATTAATGTCCCTTGTGCATCATCTTTTGAAGTCACCAGTAAGTGTCCCTGAAATAAAGGCCAGGTGGAGCTTGAAACAATACTTAATAAAAAAAAAAAAAAAAAAAAACAGAGAAACCCAATTCGACAATTATACCGAAATCCTAAATATATGTGTGCAGAAACAAATATCTTTATTTTTCATTGGAAGGAGAGAATGCTTGTGTTGGGCAATATTGACATGGTTAAATTATCCCACGTTACATACGATATAAATACATATCCATTGCTTACCAAAATATTCATAATCAATTCAATTTACTGAGGTTTAAGTTCGAATGTGGTATGTATACATCAGAAGCATGAATTGGCTATATTTATACTACGACTACTACTAATACTACTAATAATAATAATAATAGTAATAATAACATTAACGGCAATACTACGAGCTAACCATATTCCAACACACGTGCTACAATATATTTGAATATTTACCTTGTATATTTCAAGTTTTTCAAGACTTTTATAAAATGAAAGAAAATAGTACAGGTTGGAGCCGTCAAGTTTGCAGGACAACACATAGCTGAAGCCTGTTTGTAAGGTGTCCAGGAAATAAATCCTAAAATTAAAAGCAAAATTCTAACATAATTTAGAAATTACTATTGAAATGTTTTCAAAAAGTATCTGGTGGGTGTAATATTCAGGTCCCATGTATGCATGAATGAAGAAAAGAGTGAAGGAAAAACAAACCATGGAGTGCTTTCTACGGATATTTAATATTATTTTTGTTTAACTAGACCGTGTGGTCTCTCAAAACTGTCCTGTTTAAACCTCTGATTGACTACGTATACGCAGAGCCGACGCAGAGGACCAAAGGATTACATTTATAGGTACCTAATGTAGAGAGAGAGAGAGAGAAAGCGGAAGGATATATTTATATATAAAAAATATAGAGAGATAGACAGCATAAAGAAAAATGACATTATATAAATACTGTTTGACTGTATATTAGAACTTTTAACTGATGCTGATAGTTTTTTTTCTATAATTTTAACAATATCAATTACAGACATTATATATATCAAATTATTTATAATATTTTGTGTTCTGGTTAATTTTCAGGTCTATTGAAAAAATGAAATAAATTTTTTCAAAAGTAATTTTATATGTTTGTTTATCTGTGATGACACCAGTGTTTTTTTGTTTGTTTGTTGTCATTTTTTTTTCTTTTTTCTTTTTTTTGTTTGTTTGTTTGTTTTTAAATCTTTCATTGCAGAGTAATCGTACCTTCCATTTTTGCCGTCATTTTGTCTACCGTATTGAAATATAATGAACATGTTTTTGTATCTCTATTTTAGCTACTCTGACACATTTAATATAGTTTATGTCAGTTTCCTCTGGCACAGATGTCTCTCCCTTGCAATAATTCATATCTGTGTTACAGGAAACTGACATAAATTACATTAAATCTTTTAGAGTAACTAAAATAGATACATATACATGTTGACTTGTTAATCATCTTTCAATATGGTGGACAAAATGTAATGTCCCGTATGCTATTTCTTGTGATTTCAAAATTATCATGAATCCTGTGAAAAACGATACTGACACATAACCTAATATATTATCATGTATAATAACAACAGCGAAGAAATTCCATCAATGTCTAAAACCAACAGTCTATATAGGAACAGATTGTGGTAAATTATTTTATAGCATGGGTAAGATTGCAAAACTAGTGTATAGGGAATTAAGAACGATAAATGCAAAACCCATGCCGCTTAGAAAAGAAGATGAAAACAAATTTAAGTTCAACAAATATATGTTACATCTGTGAAAAAAAAAACTGAAAGCAAAGGAAGATACCATCATCTTTTAACGGACAAGTAATCAGGCCCAGTGCATAACGAATTTGATGAATTTTAAATATCCAAAATAATACCATTGTTCATTCGTGACTTGTTCGGGTTACGAGATTGGATAAAATGATTCATATGAAAAGGTAAAAGTCATACCGAACAACGGCGAACAACATATTTTATTCACAATAGATTTAATAGTTGATAGGTTTATGAAAGAAGGAAAACAAAACAGTAAACAGAACAATCAGTTTTGTAGACTGTTTATATTAATGGGGCCCTCAACAGAATAAATAGCGAATTTTTTTATAGAAACAGTGACACATTTTATAGACATGAAATATACATATTTGCGGAGAAACATTTACTCATTAATACAAGGATAGTATTGTTTAACGAGACAAAGTAAACTACCAGAAGACAAGTTGTACTTATCTCTTAACGATTCAAACATATGAAATGATGATTACCTATACGTTAATG
The DNA here is from genome assembly GCA_029931535.1 of Margaritifera margaritifera. Taxonomy (NCBI): domain Eukaryota; kingdom Metazoa; phylum Mollusca; class Bivalvia; order Unionida; family Margaritiferidae; genus Margaritifera; species Margaritifera margaritifera. Next base: position 470,861 of record JAQPZY010001335.1, on the reverse strand, counting down.
AGGTATTAGAACATTTTAACTTTCAGACTCAAGGATATCTACATGTATATTATGTCATTAAAGATATATAAATATTGTGTGATATGTTTGAAGAGTTGAGTAATATATGTGTGAAAATTACAAGCTAGATTATATTCACTTTTATTGTGCACTAGGACTACATAATGATGCAGATCTAAAGACATCAGATGTATAACTTTAATTGTTAATAGACTATGACATGTCCTTCATGATTTGGAGTGGTGAAATTAACATGATACAGCAAGGATCCGCCGGAGTAAATTATGATTTGGACTGGAAAATAGGTGAAGTTAACATGATACAGTATGAATAAGCCAAAGGAATTAAAGATAAATAAGAGGTGAAGTTTCAACGATACCACATAAATACGCCAAGCATGAATATTACTTGAACAAATATTTAGATAAACAGTCTTATGGCAAGTACGAAAGGTCAAGGTTAACGTAATTCATTATGTAACTAGATGTCATGAAACTCCATGATTAGGCAATGACCTTATACATGCCGCTAAATTAGTTTAAATGGGCAACTCATCAGTAATTGGATGGATAGATGAATATATGTTTGAAATATGAAAGAACAATGATACTGGTTGCATTTTAGAAGTAGATCTGGAGATTTCATTGCACTTTAATGATCATTTAAGCGACTACCCGTTACCTCAAGAGAAACTTACTAAAGTTGAAATTAGTATATCTTCCTTGTGTACATTTTAAATGATTACAAAGGTACAAAACAAGGTATATCAAAATTAGTATGTACACTGAAAAACAAAACGAAATATGCCATTCACTACATTCACATCACAAACTAAAACGTTACATACAAATAGCCTTAAAATTAGAAAGATATACACAGTTATATTTTATTCGATCTATAACAATGATTAAAACACCACATTAAATTGAATCCAAATGATTTTGTGAAAAACTTCTTCAAATTTATAAACAACGCTGTATTTGTTGAAAAGATGGCAAATCAATGAAAGAGAACAATTTTTAAACTATGTACAGAAAAAGAACTTTTGCAATTCCAAAAATCCCTTTCATTTGCAAAGAAAATAATCTGTTGAAGATGACTTAGATTTAGCCAGTTGTAAAAAAAGAAACAAACCCCAAGAAAAGCAACTAAACAAACCAAATTACGGTAGCTTTACAGTGTCGGACCTATAACAAGCAAACACGGTAAAAGAATGACATTTGCGATGACTGGTACTGACTGAGTATATATTTATGCTGTGACAGAAAACTTATACAATGATTATTATTACGTTTTATGACACTAGTGACAATCCTAATGTTTATCACAAATGAATGAGAAAGTTCCTGGACTTTTCAAAACAATGGTTGAATGTCGTTTCAATTAAAGAGTTGTGTACGTTAAGACCAACTTTATATTCATTCTGAACAAACTAAGATAGAAACAATGTTTCTAAAGATAAAACAAATATGTGGCTAAAACAAATTCAAAATTCAAACTGTAAAAAGATTAACTATTGAATCACTGAATCACAAGAAAAATAACCTGGAAATTAATTTACACAGGTTATACAATTTACTACATATACAGCGTCAAAGGAGTCAAAGTATAACCTTCTATGAATGAGGACAAGTGGTTTATTATTATTTTATTGCATTGTATTTTGTTTTAGGGGGGTATTTTTGTTTGTTTTTTTAAAAAAATGTTTCTCACAACCTAAACTCATTCGATTACGGACACGTAAGGCTGTCAAAGTGTGCAGACGCTCATGCGCCGAAGGCATATCAATGTGTCCCTTTGGTACAAGTACTCGGTTGTGAAAGGGAAAGTCTAAACCCATTAAGAGTTTGTTTCTTTTGTTTTATTTCAAAATATCTGCAACTTTTTCTTTAATTTTATCTGGAAAAGTATGGTTTTCTTCAAACACAGATTCCATTGCTTGTTTTTCCTTGCTGTAAAACACTGCTAAATTCGTGTATTTCCTCTTAAATCTTTGATTAGAGAGTTGTACTTTTGTACGACTTTACATCGACAATATTAGCACAATCATCAATTGTAAACAAATTTTTTGTACTTTGGTACACATCAAGCAGCAACTCTAATTATTTACCAAATTTATCTTCGGGATCTATTACGGTCACCTTCTAACCTTAGAATAACCACTTTCTATTGTAAGACTTCTACAGACACGTTGTAAAGATGACAATGATGTATCAAACAGTTTTAAATTCAGTCTCTATACGATTTTGTGCAAAAATATCTTTCACCCATTAGTTATTCCGCAGATTTTCATGTCTGTTGATTTTGGGATTATTGTTTTGCATGTTTACCTGAATATCCGACACAAAATAGCTATTCATAGTGAAAGAGTCTGTTTTCTTTTAATATGATTTTTTTTAAAAATACCTAATTGAACATTGGCTAAATTAAGTCTACAACCATGCAATCCATTATCATGTGTACTTCTCACATATAGCCAGATCCAATGGTTATCAGTGTGAAAAAGTACCAATATCAATAATGTCCTTTCTCGTAATATAATCACAAGAGAAAACAATTCCATTTCAATATTGCAATAACTGATTGTGGAAATGATTCCGAAGTAATCATATCGTACTGTAAAATTAAAATGTTGTCTAGATCGTTGTCTTGGCTATCACCCTCTATTACTACAGAAGCGTTTGCAAGGTCTATATTACAGCTGAAAGTCTGTGGAAGGGCACAATAATACAGTAGACTATGATCTATTAGTATGCGAAACTTAAGTGGTATTCTAAACATTTTATCATAGACTGGGGACGGAATATCTTCTTTACCAGTGTGATGTGCATTACCCAATCCTGATCGTAACGTTTCTCAATTTGTATGTATTATTCTTTGTTGAATCTTTTTTGTTCTAACTGAATCAGGTAACCACAAGTATTTCTATGTCATGAAAATGTTGTCACTGGTATAAGATATGGTGATATCTCTACTCAAAGTATTAACCACTGGACTGTTAGTCACTCCCTTGACTTTCATACCACGCAAGACAAAAAAAACTAACTGCCACATTCAATATATTTGAACTTTGCTTTGGAATTTTTAAAATTGTGTAAATTTGTCTGAGGTTTAATGTTGCTAATGTATATGTGATAAAATGTGTTGGATTAAGGTACTTAACTCATTGTGGTATTTATTCCTGCATGTGAGGAGTTATGCATTTACTATACGTTGCCATTTTTACTATTTATTAAATACACACACTTAAAATCAACAAATTTGCTAACACCCACCACAAGTGCAATGAATGTGCACTATTTCATCGGTTCGTCAGAAGATTGACAAAAACCACTAAGTTAAATTTGTCTTGGTATTTTAAAGTTTTACTATATTTTTTTGATGAGAAGATGCATCGGAATTATTGGATATATGCATCAGTATGAATAGATGCATACAATAAAAAACACTATCCATGTTATTTTAATACCTAGTTACGAAACCTTGTTTTATCAATCTTTCATTCAAGAAGTCCATTGTCTTTGCTCTGTTTTCATTGAACTCTACGGTGCTTCTCCGTAATTCTTCCGTGATGTTAACATGTTATTTTCTTTATATTTCAGCTGCATCTGAATCCCATAATTTGAACAGATAATTGATATTGTTGCTCTAGTAATTATTCATTTTGCGGCCATTCTGCTCTACAGACGTTATGTTATTGATGTACCAAAAAGGCATTATCTTCAAGTGCAACACATCGTGATACAGCTGCAAGATTGTATTTTAGATCCTGAATGGAGATGTCCTTCTTTGCAGTTTATTCAAATTATTAAAGCATTGTTCTATTCTAGATAATGTATTCTGATTCTTTTACATAGTAAAGGTTAGGATCGTGCTCAGAATAGTCTTATAGGTTCAGTATACAAGTTGACAAGAAATGCTATATAACACAGCTCTAATGATCTGAATGACACGGTGATCTACTAAATTTGTTGTGACTAACTTGAATTCAGTAAAACGTGATGGAGGATAGTTAAACCCATAAATGTTAACTAATGTCTAAAATGTAGTTTCACCCTAAAAAAACGTCAAAAACCATTTCTGGATATTTATTCATTAGCAGTTATTATATCTCTAGCAATTGAAATTACATCCCTAAAATGTATGCTTAATTCAAAAACATTCGGATCCGCCGGCCTTGCTACAATACGCGATTCGTAAAGCAATATACATCCCAAGATCAATTCAGTTTTCTCTACATACTCTTTTTGTTATTTTCTATTTCCCATTTCCGTGTACAATTCAGTTTTGAGTGTCTCTATATTTTGGTTTGTTTCCGCTTTAATTGTGTAAATTCTACCACATAATGCAACAATCTTTGTTTCTTTTTCTTTTTGGAATTTATCTGCCTCTGTTGTAAACATTTGTTCCAAATCATTTTAACTGTTCCTCACTTCTTTTAGCCTTTAAATTATTTCATCAATATTATCCCAATATTATCAGGCACTTCACGATCAAAATATTCTTTTGTATCTCCTTCACTTTGATAGACCTTAGCATGCAACTTGGTTAAAATTCAGTAAATGTAACATCTTTTATCGTTTTGATATTATTACTCAAATCGATAATAAATAAATCTTCAGTTATCTTCATAGCTTTCATCGTGCTTTCAGAAACATTTATTTTGTTTTTCTTGTCATATCATTTTGATTATTTCGGTGTACTCATTTTAGCTTCTTCAAATCTGATAGAGTATTAGCGTTAGCTGTTATCTTGTTGTTCAAGGCCGTAGCTTCTGCACTAATATCATTAATTATAATTGTAATCTCTTGTCCCAGTTTGGATTGCAAAGTCTCGTGGTCTTCAAGAGACTTTTACTCTCCCCCTTATCACCCACAAGCATCTATTTCAGTGGTAATTCAGTATTCAATTAATTGTACATATTGTTAATTGTTAGGTATTTCGTCTGCTCTTTCTGTTTATGTATGCATGGCTTGTGTAGCTTTAGATCGTGCGTCGAATCGTTCTGTTCTTATCAATCTGTTTTTTGTAGCTCTGAGATTTTATTTGTCCTTTCATTACCACTCTGTTCAATAGCTGTTAATTTACTGTAACCTAATTTCATTAGTTCATTAATTCGGTGCACGCTCTCATGCTATTATTTACTTATTGCGAAAACATATGATAAAGGCATACCGTGAAAATCTATATCGTTTAATATTATATTGTACTGATATTCAGTATATTAAATGTATACTATGTGTGTAATTGATTGCAATGAGCATTAACTCTGTATGAAACATTTACCGTGGAAAACATTTTGAGCAAAGACACTAACAAAGTTGAATAATTCTGTTATGTTGAGGCCGTGCCGTTACTGTTGAAAACGTTGATTAAGTTATTGATTTGAACGACGAAAATGTGTAACATATTAGGTAAAAAAACCCCACAGATTTCATCAACTTCAATAGATGCCTTCATAGTTATCTAGTTATTGAATACTAACAATTTAGCGTTGTAGTTTATTATATACACTGTGTAAATGTGACTCAGAATGATTTTAACTTTTTAGTTCTCTTTCAAATATTCAACATCAATACTTCCTTCGATGTCACCATTTCCATTCATTTCTCCCTTGATTCTATTCGTGTACATTTCGAGGTTTTAAAAGCCATCAGGGATTAAGAAAGTCTTCGGTTCATTCTTGTTGTTGATGTAGTAAAAGCTATAATTTCAGAGTTCATTGGAAATATTATGAAAACAAAAACCAAATATGTTATTTTTAAATGAATAGTTTTCCATTTATGTTGGCTAATAGGTTGTTTAGATCGACTTCTTTATCAGGTAGATCGTCTTTACCGCAGGTGAGATCTTTCTTTCGAAGACTGACTGTAATACATCTTTTTTTTTTTTTTTTTGAGAAACTCAAACCGACAAGAATTTTGCCGAAAGAACAGGCTCTCGCCGTTAAAGTTGTTCCTGTTTATTTGGTATCCTCTTCAGTTAACTTTTCCAAAACAGAGCTCCTCTCCAACGCTTACTGTATCTGTTTTTCCTTCAATTTCTTCCCCACCTCTGGATTATTTTTTCTTCAATTTTTCAATGTCTTAGGTTTCTGAATTATTTTCTTTGTCATTGTGTTTTGTATCTCTTTGTAATTGTTGCACTCGTTTTAGACGCTACATGGTTGATTCCATAGTCAGTGTTTTAACCGCTTTTGCATATCATGTCCTCATCCTATGTTATTGATAGAGAATGTTACTATTTCATCGTAAAGTCCATATGATATTAAGTCGTCATTTGTGCACTACCTAAATGAAACTGGAATTATTATCTTTACAATGTTTTTAATATTTAACAGTGGACAAAATATACACCTAAAAACCTTTTAAAAAGCATGTGGTATGCTATCGCAAGAGCAAAGTTTACTGTTGCATGATAGACTGTGCTGATGATGTTTTGTCGTTTCAATCGACTTTTGTTTGCAAGTAAAAGCTATGCTATTTATTAGCCAGGAATGTTAAGTAATTGTTTGCAAGATTAATTTGATTTTCGTTTGGTTTTATCATTGTTAACAATTATAACCTGTGAAAGTCTATGTGCTCTAAGGTGGTCGATTGTTAATGTACTAAATGAAAATGAAATAATTAGTTTTCAGTTTCTCTGATATCCATTATTGATGGTACCTATTTACATATTAAACACTTTCGTCAAAACCATACGGTTAACAGCAGTAATAGCCAAGTTTAGTGCTGTACAGTAAACAGAGTTAATAATGTTTTTATTTCACTCGACATGTGTCGGTAGTTAAATGTTATGCTATTTTTTCCTGAAAATCAAACGCAGTGCAGGGATAGTGTTCGACAAACTCCAGGCTTTGCTGTCATTAGGTTTTGTGTAGATTTATTATTTCATCAGCTTGAAAAACATAAACATCTTCTTTTTTTTTTTTTTTTAACAAATACGAGCGAGATGTATAAACTAACTACACCACGGCCTATCAGATCATAGCATCTAAGGGTATATTTTGGAGTGTTCTAGTTCTTTTATTTCAACTGTCAGCTTTGTCCGTTTTTAAATTCCTGCCAACAGTTTCCAAGTTGTGCACCAAAATCCACTCTACGGGAATCATTTGGTTTTTGTGTAGTAATCTTTTCAGGTTGTCTATCAAATTTCTATTTTCATTTTTGACTCAATTTGCAATTGAATTTACAAGCAAATGTGTAAGTTATAATAACAGTATTTCAACCGATTAAAAGGATAACGTACATCGCCATGTCATAATGTTGCTTTGAAAAGTGAAATATAATAAAATGCCTTCTGAAGGTAAAGTAGCAAATCATGTGAAAAAGTTGATTCATTTAAGATTGCTTTCTCTTTGACTGATTAAGTCTTAAAGAGTATTGTCTAGTTTCTTTTTCATTGTCGATTATATTTCATGGTAGACAGACACTCCTAAAACTGGAGTTGTCATAGCAATGTTTATCATGGGCACAAATGCATCAACATCAAAGGAACAAGTGCAATGTGTTTATTAAGTATTTTTTAGAATTGTGCTGTACATGGTCGTGTTCTTCCTACTCGAGGTATCCAGTAAGGGCACCTTTTTAGATTCCTGTTGTCCTTTCAAAATTAATGTATTTGAATGTAATCAAACTTGCACGCAATGCAGATAGAGGCAATCCAAGCTTTAATGACGCAAATGCAGTGAAGTATCTGAAGCCATTTGAAGTTGTGTAATTATCATTCAGTTAATTCTGGAAACTGAGTTGTCGATCAGAACAAATCTGCTAATTAATGATGTCACAGTGTAATTTCCAACATTTAACAATAATTTGAAATTTGTAGCAGCTGTAGCATTGACAAAGGTCTTTTATGTCTTGATTTTATTTTACATTCATCTTTTCCAATTCTTTGTCAGTTACATTTTACTGGTTATCTCTTTGTGTGTTCCATTTGCAATAGCTTCGTTCAATTCTTGCTTGTACACTTCAGTTTCCGTAAAAATAAAGTTATTACCATTTTGTCGTTTTATAAAATCTTCGATATTTAATTAACTGAAAAATGTCTGCGGATAGCGGTGGATATTTTACTTATTCAATTGAAAATATGTTGTCTAGAGATGATTATTACATTGTATATAATGAACCAGGAATACATGATACTGTAAATAGTGCTAATGTTTTCAGGGATGTTACAGCATATGGACATTTCAGAGTTTGATAAGAAGTTATTGGCATACATAAGGAGAAAATTAAAAAAGGACTTGGCATTATTGAATTACAGTACAACTTGGAACAAAATACTTAGACTACAAAACAAAGTGCTGTTTCATTGATTTTATAAAATCGTTAATATCAACCATTGGTTATCCCCCACCTCTGATACTTTTTACGGGAACATCCAATGCCTATCAGGGACATCTAATGGTTACTTAAAAATTCACCAAAGTTCAAATTATAAAACTTTCGTTTAGTTTTTATATTCATACGATAAACTTGCAGTTGCTAAAGTTCTTGACTGATGTATGGTTATTAAGCTATAACATCGATATGTACCAAAATAATTAATGACTTTCCAGACGCAATTTTCAGCAAAATGCAGAAACCAAGGTCTTCTTGTTGCTTGCTATGGGGAGCTAATTGCTTACCAAATAGAGATATGATGTACGTGAAACCTATGACAAATCAGATATGGGGACTATGTAGGCAACACATTTTACAGTTGCTATTAAGGTAAACAAAAATGTTTCAGGGTGCAAAGTTAGAAAGGCAAAATCAATGAAACCAAGAAAAAATGTTGGGACCATGCAATACGAGGTAAAATGGCAATTTAACAGAAGGCAGCAAAACAAATTGTCATTTGGATCATATATATCAGACATTGTGAAAAGCAGTTGAAGTGTTGCTACAGAATATCAAAGTGTTTTTATTTTGTCCAGTCCAATTAGATAGAGAAGTCCGGGTTCTCGTCACAAAGCTAAGATTTTAAAATAGCTTGTTGGCAAAAACCTCATGTCAACTTTCATCGAAATCACTTGTGCAACAATGAGATGAACTACTTACCTGACAGTAAAAATTTAATTTGCTTCGTCATGCTGATCACATTTACATAAGTTTGATAAATAAAGGTCGTTTGATAGTTAGTGTGGAAATTGTAGTTATCAAACCCTGTTTGCTTTCCAACCGATATTACTTCAATAAATGTCACACAAAACACAAGGTTCACACAGCAGGTATAAAAGCCTAATTCTTAAAGGATTTCTCAAGATTGACCAAACAAACCCGAATGTACCTGAGTAATACCTTCAAAAGCTGATTGGTGACGAAGCCTCACGGAAGTAATGGCCAAGTAATATGTCTGGAGTACGTCTTGGGTAGCTATATACAACTGGGTATTTCATTTGACAACTGAAATTGTATTGGGGGAAATGCAGTAGTGGCATTATGCCGTTTTAGATATTTCCCCTTTTTTAATGTGTATTTTAAGTATTTGAAATGACTACAGCATGTTTTCGATATGGTATTTCTAGCCGTTGTTGACATTATTATAATGGTCTAATGATGTAATTTATACTGATTTTTAATGCTTTTTTAATTGTTTTTTTTAATTTTATTTTTGTATATCCCGGTGTTGTGTTTAAAAATAATAATCATTTTTTTTAAGGTTTAGATTGCAAAAACAAAAGGCTTTTAAAACCTACCTCAAATGTAGTGAACTGGCACCCTTTTGAGCAATTTAGAACTATATTAGGTATAACATGTTCAAAAAGACAATGAATTTTCCTATGGAAACTCAGAGGGTTTGCCGAAAAATAGAACAGCCCAACACATGTTTTATTGAAACAATGGTTGCAAAGCAGACTTTGAGACCACGATAATTACTTGAAAGTGTATAAAGTTAGTAGTGATGAAAAAAGGCAACATAACAATAAATGAACTAACCTGAAGTCGCGCACGTAATAAGCTGCAGTCAGACGAGGTGAAGCCTAATCGTATTGAAACCATACCGAAGAGGAAGTTAGTACTGATGCCCAGCGCTGATGAGCAGCAAGTCCACCAGGCACGAAGGCGCACTGAAGCTCAGCGTGCCCGTAGGGCAGAGCGCGACCGAAAGAGGCGCGCCGCCATACCGGCAGAGACTCGGCAGCCAAGAAGGTTGACTGAGGAGTAAAAGGCACATAGGCCGAGCGCGACTGCGCGCGTCGTGCGGCCGTATCGGCCGAGACTCGACGGCCACAACGGTAGAAACGCCAATAACCTTAAAGAAGGTATAGGACCTGGGTCTACTAACAATCTACAGAGCGGAGGTTCCGTGTGACAACCCAAAAGGGGTTGACGACGCGGCAACACTTCTAGAGATAGAGCCACAGGAAGTACAGGATATGAAAAGGAAACAAAAGCGGCAGGAAGTGTGAACTTCCTGATGGTGTTGCAGTGCCAGATGGAACGAACAGTCTCAGCAACAACCGGCGTTGAAGCCTCCACGGAAGTGGATTAATATGCAAGAACAGCGCAGACCGCCGCGTTAGCGAGCGGCGACCTGTGCAAGCTGCTCACGCCATAGTCCACGAAATAATAGAGGAGTTTACTACTGGTGACTCTGGGTGACAATTTAGGAGATGCCTTGAACTGAACTTAGAAATAGCCCAGCTAAAGCCCGTAAAAGGCCGGAAAAGTTACTTTCCGATGCCATCATACAATCAGAATGATGATGACAGATGCTCTGAGTGGTCGGTGATCGCGAATATGTAACCCGGCTAATGCCAACGTATGTTTGCCTTCTTCATACCAGATGTACCTAGGAACGCTCAATTTTGACAACACTGAGTTTCCCGTAAGAACTAGCGACATGCATTTTGAGCGGCAGAACCCATCTGTGTCAGTCAATGTACATGCGTAGGACAACGATCCTTATTGTGTATATGAAAGCAGAAAAAATATGCGAGCTGACACACGTGTGATACGCCAACTGGAACTGGTGCGTAACCCAAAAGTCGAAAAAGACACCTGGGTAGATGCAGGTGCACCCACTGAGGCACCAGCTGAGTCACCTGCAGAACCAAAAATGGACGAGGAATCAGCCGAGGCACCAGTCGCATCGACACCGAATGATGCGCCAGACAAGTTACCTGCCGCACCTACAACGGACGAGGAACCATTTGAGGCACCTGCTGCACCGACACCGAATGATGCACCAGCCTATGTACAAGCCGATGCACCATTCGAGGCACCTGTTGCACCGGCAGAACAGAAACGTTTTTACGTGCTAATACAAAATGTTAGCACCCTGTGTGCTCGCCACACCAACCATGGGCACAAAACAGTATGTTTGCTTTAGATGCTTAAATCCATTTTCACATGAAAGTGTGCTAAAAGAGCATAACAATATATGTAAAGGGTTAACCAAGTTGGTGCAAAGACTGGAAATGCCGACTGGGGGAAGAAACTTTCTTGAGTTCTGGCACCCGCACACGCAAATCCGCGTGCCATATGAGATCATGGCTTTCTTTGAGTCCTTAAGCGTACCTCTAGTTGGACCAGCGGTAAATCCGGAAAAATGCAACACTACGCAAAAAAGCCCGCAAGAGACACGTAGCTTTTGCTACATAGTAAAGCGGTGCAATGGACAAGTGTCCCCGCCGGCCATCTACCGCGGACCTGATGTCGTCGCGACGATTCTCCAAAAACAGGATGAGAAACTAGTCAAAATCCGAGAAGAACGATCAGAACTAGCAGAAATGACAATGACGAACGAAGATAAGGTGCCAGTAATATTCCACAACCCTTCAGGGGTAAGACGAGCACCTAATAATGCAGACCGCCTGAACCGCAAGTGTGCATATGATTAGAGTCGTTCCAAGCACCGCTGAAAAGTACATGGAGTTTGACATTGGTCAGTTCAAGTTTATAGACAGCTTCCAATTCATGTCGAGCGCACTGGCGACGTTGGCGCGCGGTCTGGGTAAAGACCAATTTTCAATAACAGACGAGTATGCGTCCGATCCAACCGACCCCATGCTGACAAAGTTTTTAAAGCGAAAGTGGGTGTACCCATAGACACGATTGAAATATTTGAGGAAATCGCCCTGCCACCAATTTCGGCCTTTTATAGCTCGCTCCATGGAACGTCCATAAATGAGGATGAGTATGATCACGCCATAAAGTGTGGGATGTCGCAGGATGTAAAGGCATGGGTGACTACCATGAAAAATATCTGCTGGCAGACGTCTTAATACTGGCGATGTGTGGACGGGGTTTAAGAAAAAAATAATAGAAATATATGGCCTTGACCCAGGTTACTACTTGGGCGCACCCGGCCTGGCTTCATACGCACTGCTAAAAACAACTGGCGTACGGCTAACCCTATTAACCGACATAGACGAGTACATGTTTGTCCAAAAAAACAAATGAGGAGGAGTATCAATGATTAGTCACCTATTAGTCAAAGCAAACAACACGCAATTCCCCGATTATGACCCCACTAAGGTGCAGACCTGCATAAAGTACATTGATAGCAACAAACTCTACGGAAGGGCCTTGACTCAAAAGCTGCGCGTAGGAGAGTTCCAGCGTCTCAGCAAAGAAGAGCTGGTCGAAACGCCATGGAAAACCGCAACCGCAGATGGTGCCGCCGGGAATCTGGTCGAGGTGGACATGGAATGCACGTCAGAGCTCCATGACAAATTCAGTGACTACCCATTATCAACAGAGCAATTAGCAGTGCCTAAAAGGATTTTTGGCTAGCACCAAAACGACTTAGTCAAAAAGTTCGGGAAAAACTATGTGAAAACGCCAATGTTAGTGCTCCACCGGATGCCAAAGAAAAAGTACGCAATGCACCATAGGATGATCCAACTCTGCGAGCGTCACGGAATGAAAACAACCAAGGTACATGGCGCTCTGTCATTTGGCCAGACGGCCTGGATGGATCCCTATATCCAGTTAAACACGCGACTGAGAAGAACGACCACCATCGAGTTCGAAAAGAACCTTTACAAACCGATGAACAACGCGGTGTTTGCAAAAACCATGGTGAACCCGACGAAGGGAATAAGGCTCAGTTTATTGTGACAAGTGGGTGAAGAAAACGCCCTTTGACGTTTGATCACCGAACCGGCATATGAAAGCAGCCGAGTGTTCGGAGACGACAACCTCATAGCCGTGCACAGCAAGAAGACCACAATACGACTAAACTGAGCTACGTACACGGGCGTGGCGATATTAGAGCTGGCAAACCTCAAAATGTACGAAATGTACTACTATGTGCTCGAGCACAAGTTTAGTCCAAACATGCGTTTACTGTACACAAACACAGACAGTCTGTTACTACAGATACAAACCACCAATATAATCACCGACCATCAGGACATAGCGTCTCATCTGGATAGAAGTGAGTATCCAAAGGATCACCCACTATTCAGCGAGGTGAACAAAAAGGTGGTGGATAAGTTTAAGGACAAAACGAACGGATTGCCGATAACGCACTTTGTTGGTCTCCGACCCAAGACATACGCCTTCATTGTGGGTGATGGTACAGAAACCAAAAAGGCCAAGGGAATTGGTTACTATGTGACAAGAACGTCATAAAGTACTCGATGTATGAGGAAGCGCTGCTGAATAGTGTAGAATTCAAACATACAGTTCGTACAACACGCAGTTTCGGACACAGGCTGTAAGTTTACGAATTAAAAAAAAAAACAAGCCTGTACTCACTGTACACCAAAAATGGATCGCGTCAGATGGGATCAGTACACTGGCCTATGGGCACAAGGACATTCTGCGTCCCAATGGGTGGAAACCTTTTCCAGTCCTGGAAATAGAACGGCCTCCGCGCGTCATTAAGAACTGAGATTCTATACAGAGGATCGTAAAGATAAATAAATCAATAGTATAGTCAAACGCCACTCAACGCACGCCAATTCGCGAACAAGGGGTTTGAGTGTCAGTAGGAACTATCATAAGTACTTTCCGACCAAACCCCCTATTTGGCGGGCGTGGGTCCAAACCAAGAGCCCCTAACTGCGCAATGGGCGATAATAGACGAAGGGCTGGAGGTCAACGGTTGGAATATACCAGTGGGAAACAACGTTTTTCAGCTCTCTTAAAAGCTCTTCAGAGCTGTCAATATTGCAAAAGCGTGTAACCGTTGTTGAATATAGGTTAAGCTGGTTCAATAGAGTCAGTCATTCGTGTACCTAACTTTACCTGATAAACACCGTACAATCATGAAACCTCATCGTCATATAATAGGGCGAGCCCGTCGACCGTTAACGCACCTCCGGGTCGTGGTGGCAGGTACTCCTGGGAGGAGCCGGACATAATAAGCTCGGTCAGCCGATTACGAAAACAGGAGGGGGTTTCCCTCCGCACTCCGAGGTCTAATGGGCAATGTGTTTTGACCAGAGACCCACCGAATACTTTTGTGGTCGTACACACGTATTTTTTTTTTTTGGGGGGGGGGGGGTTGTAGGTTGTGAGGAGGTGGGGATCTGCCCTCCGGACACTTCGGAAGATTTCAAAATTCCATCAATATTTATTGCGCCAATATACATACACAATTTAAATGACACTGCCAAAATTTAAAAAATTGCCTTGCTAAGAGTCGTTGTCATGGCTACAAGCGAGACAAATGAGTGCATATACACAATTGTACATAGTTAAAAGCGCATATATCTGACAGGTGGATCGGTGCGAATAATGATTTTTCCGTATCATGAGATTTTTAAAAAGTTGTGTAATGCGTAACGTTCAGCCCCGTCCAGTTCCGAAGCACGTCATTAAACGTATCATCGTCTTTGCTGTAATACAGCGCGCCCCAGGATGGCTGCTCGCGGAAATCTTTAACGACGGCTTTATTGCACTGTGCCACAACCCTTACGCTGATGTCCGCGTGCCTGCTAATAAAGGCCAGCCTTGTCAAAGCCGCTTCGCGCAATAGTCGAGCATAAAGTCATTCTTGCCACCGAAGTGACCCGATAGCAAGTTTAGTACGGCGCTGATATCGTGCCCCCGTTGGGTCAAACAAAAAGACCTTTGGATCCATGTGCCCCCTAGCCCACGGTCGGTCGTATGCCTTGCTAGTTTTATCGTGGGGCACAACCATGGTGTACAAAATGGCGACCTTTCCCAAGTATTGGTTTCTGATAGACCGAGTTAGCTCGGTGTTTGTGACAATATCGAACTCAAGCGCAATGTCTGTTATTGAGTATGTCACCAGCGCATTGGACAGGGCCTTGTCGACCGCGGCGGAGAAGCTGTCGTCGCCTGCGCCAATTTGAAGAGCCCCCGTGTTGTCGGCCGGAAGCGCCTGGTACTACAATTTCTTCTCATGCTGTAGGTCAGCCACATGTCTTTGTAGCACGCCCACACATCAAAGTCGTGGAGTGTTTTGAAACTCGGACGCGTCCAGCTTCATTGTTATTTTTCTTATAATCGCGCGTCCGATTTTGGTGACGATTGTGCTATTGGCAACTGTTCCGACCGATAGCAAATTGCGGAAAGCCAGAAGTACTGTCCGAGGAACGATGACATCATTTTCTCCGAAGTTCGGCAGACGCACCGTTAAAATCTCGTTTTGGTTTATCGTTGTAGGATTGTTTGCGAATACCAGCGTGGACTTAATGCCCAAGGGGTCGCCTCGCGGCGCGAAAAGACCTAGTTTGCTGCCGTATACTAACGTTATTATGCCGCGCTATAATTATGCGTAAGTTAAAAATTGCAATTGCTCACAGGCGACCTGTCTTTAAATAGCAATCGCATCAGTAGTCTAGCTGTACCTATCGACAATGATGACGCCGCCACAAAAATATATGTAGATAGTGTTGCTGATCTACTAAGCGGCGGGGCGCTGATTAACTATGGTACTCATAGATACGTCGGACCCAACACTTTTAATACAACATCAAATGTTGATAGTATGATCCTATCCCTGCCTAGCGGAAAAACTGTTCAAAACGGCAAAATTAGGCTTTTGGATATCTGGTTTGAACGGAGCGCTGGAGAGTGGTATTTACGTGGATACTCTTATTTTAATGCTGCTTGGGTCGATCCACGTTAGTTGGTTATCGCGTTCGGAAGCCAACTGGTTGGTCTGGAAATTTTTTAATTAACTATATTGAGTTTCCATGAGTCTACAAGGACCTCGATCCGGGTTTAGGGACAATGGCTCGGTCGCAAACACCGCAAAAATAAACGCGTTGCAGTTACGGGTTAAAGCCAACGAAAAGGCTATTTCTGATAGCAGATTTTTACTGGTAGATTTTGAGCGCAGGCGGGAAGGAGACGCGGCTAGCCCACCAGTTAACGTAGAACCTGCGATTAGTGCGGCCGAAAATGCTCATTAACGTGTTTAACCTAAACCTGGATTATATTAAAAGTGCGCGTGCATGCGACGCGGCCTGTGACGCCGTCTCGGTCAGAGAACCTAGGCTTTTAGACTTGGAGACTGGTCTTAGGCCTGCGGAAACATCGATCAGAAATGTACTCACAAACACGGGTAGTGAGCGCTAGGCCATCAACTGACTCATTAAATTTAACAAAGATGGATCTAACAATGGAGTCTTCTTTCGTACTAAACTATCTGAGACTTTCTTCTAATACCATCGCGTATGCTGAAGACAGTATATACTCGGATTACTATTTGTTAGAAGGACAAGCAATTCTCCTGATAGAAATAAGGCACTAATTGCTAATATACTAACACAGTATTAAATACGGGTGACTTAACCAATCAACTCACGTACTCGTATTCTGACTCTAATACCGTAAACAGATTAGACATTTTCTGGAAACGTGCCATATAGACTAACACTGCAACTCGTGCTGTTTAAAGTATAAAAACATATGTACGTATTTATACACTACACACACCAAGATGGACATACCTATCAGTCCTATCGACTACCGTTTACAATCATAAGCTTTATGGATATGTATCTCCATAATAAGGCAGAGCATCGTCCGGCAATCTATAAAAAGTATAAGCGCGGTCTCAAGGCGTGTGATGGTATTAGCTTCACTCTCTACGTCGTAATGACTGCCAACGGTACAGCTGGAATTGTCACTGCGGTATCTTTTATCGGTTTGCCTGTTTCTCTCGCGCTGCGCTGCGTTACGGCCCCATGCTCTGTAATGACCATCGCATGCAAGTTTGTTCAGAAAAAACTTCAGACCAAAGCGAAAAACACCATCACATTCAACTTTTGGCATAGATCAAGATTAATTCTATCACTAGGACTATTTCACGGGTTCTTAACGAACAATTCTATAGACGAGGTGGAGTTTGAACGGCTTTTGGTTGAATTTCAATCGTTTCTGGTGGAGCGGAACACTATCCGCTCAAAGGCTGATGAAATGGGGTAAATTCGCCTGCCTTTAACGACGGCTCACGACTCGGAGGTTCGCTGCAATAATTAATACCGTGGCCAAATAAAAAAAAACTTTACTAATAACATGCCACGGCGGGTTACAAGGCGTGTCGCGCCTCGCGCTGTTAGGAGACTACCTCTGAGACGTCCAGCTCCTTGACAGCTAAGACTACGTCATATGATTAGGAGACGCTATAAAGAAAAGCGCGTGGCCTGAAGGCGCTATCGTGTAGTGACCTCAATTTAGCTCGAAAAAATTTGGCGTTCGTCACCTCTATTAGTTTGGGACAATAGGCACTTTTTTGGTTTCAGATCAGCACAAATTCCGTTCCGTTCAATTCCCAGCGAAGACTTTCGTGAGCAACCAGGTGGTAGCGTCAGATAATATGCTGTTTCGTTGGTTTAGAGTTTGTCTCCTGGCGATATGACAGCTCCTACAGGACCTTTTAAATTGCTTTCTGGAATGCTTTTCAGTGGCAACCAGATTGATAGAGGCTTTTGGGTTACATTTATTACATATGCGATGCTTGCCATACATTCCAAAGCCACGTTTATAGGAAACCAGGTTAGGACCGATGTTTTTTATAGCTCGTGATGGATGTCGCAGTACTTACGCATGCAGCTTTTGCCACACATCTCCATGGAACTGGGCTTAATCCACTCGTATTTATATGATCCTCTCATGACTATGTACGACACACATAATTCTTTAATTCAAAACAATAATTATTATTAAGAAAACCCATATATAATAATATATTATTTTTAAAAAACTTATTGGGAGTGTGGTACAAATCAGTTTAAATTACATCCTTAGACCATTCTAATGATGTCAACAACGGCTAAAACTATCCTATCGAAACGATGCTGTAGTCATTACAAATACTTAAATTAATTCCTTAAAGAGGGGAAAATATCTAAAATCGACATAATCCCAATACGAATGCAACCTAAAAGATGTTAAACTGCGCTTGACGTATTTTTTTGAGCTTTGAAGGAAACTTGCCAGCGACCTTCTTTTAAAATGGCATAAACAGCTCTTTCTTGTATATTCGTGATTTCTACCGTAACCTAATTAAACAGGCTTTAAAAGAAACGAGCTTCAAAGAATAGGCTGGGGGATTGGGAAGACACATTATCTAATGACTCACTTTTTTTTATACGGGTCATAGCTGAGTGATTTAGGATCCACTAAGTCGTCAGAGTTCAGGACAACCTGATGGTTACTACCGTCTAAATTGGAAGATTCGATTGTGCTTCCGTTTCTGTCTGATATCCAATACAGCAGTCTGTGAAGTTAAACAAATATACATGTATAATTACATTTTTATTTCATTTAAATTTGTAATTACGATTTACTTTAAACCAATAGTATACATTTGTTCGGAAAAAAATAAATTCAAGAGTTTAAGACACGTTGCTTCTATGAATTCTGCAAAGAACTTCATTGAATAATCATAAATAATTATCAACACAAGAGAATAAAATGAGAAATTAAAAACGGGTGTATATTTCTACATACGTATGTATTTGCAAGACATCATTACTCATATATGCATATTTTAATATTTTCCCATGATGTCAGGCATGTTATGGATAGCAGATAAATTACGACAGTCACTCACCATTTATGCAAAACTTTAAACCTTGAAAAGTTTACTTAAATATGTGTACATGAAATTGTTTGATTGGGACATGACGTGTTTTAGGTTTCCAAGTCCAAACCGTTTCGGTGATATAAATACCTGGGTATATGAATATAAATATAATGAGTACTGAAATTCATGAATACCATACCGCTCATGGGGTAGAATCAGGATATCACGTGGTTTATTAAGACCCTCTAGGAAAACTTGTGTGGTTTCAGACTCTCTAGACAGTCTCCAAATGATACCAGTGTCCTCCTCAGTCCAGTACACATTTCTGTCGTAACCATCCCAGGCCAGGCCTTAAAAATGCACATTGGTAACCGCTCTTATTACTGTTGCCTTAATTTCGTGGACTCCTTTTCTCCCGCAAACTTGTCATTTTTCTTTATAGTCCGTCAATTAAGGATGTTTAAATATTTGCCTCTCTCTCTCTCTCTCTCTCTCTCTCTCTCTATCTCTCTCTCTCTCTCTCTCTCTCTCTCTCTCTGACCAACATTTGACCGTTGCAAACTGGGCATCAGATGAGGTAAAATCCCTACAGATGTAAGATTGTTTGACGTTTTGTCCATAGGTTAAGCCTTAAGAAAAGTTACATAAACGGTACATCATACGCTCGCTGCCTGCCTCGATTAGGGTTAGTGTCATTTACGTGGTAGTCCTGAAATTATTAGGCTTCATTGTCTTATCAAGGGCAACATCGGTGTGAAGTTGATGAAGTATTTTCTCTGGAATTTTCAAGCTAGCATGCAAAAATCTATTCTTTTTGTCAGTTTTATAAAAGTAAGTTATGGAGAACTCGTGTTGTTGCACGATAAACACTTTTACTTCCTCAGATTATGGTCATATTGACGTAAGATCGTTAGACCCTTATAACAAAAGGCTTCTTTATAGCTCGTAAGACAACCTATCTGCAAAATTGTGGTGCAAGTATGTCAAGCAAAACTACAGTTATTGCATGAAAATTATTTTGCTATGGTCGGTCACCGTGACCTTAACTTCAGACCTTTTGATCCCTAAATCAATAGGATTACATGTCTCTTATAGGGGGACCCACCTTCAAAGCGTTTGGTAGGTATATAAAGCGTAACTGGTTATTGCGCTATAAATCATGTTATGGTTGGCCGCGGTGACCTTAATCTTTGACCCTCTTAAGGCTTGAATCAGTACAGTTCTTTCTGCACTACAGAACAACCTACCTGCAACGTTTGGTGAAGGTATTCTAAGATGAGCTCATTCTACTTCATGGAAACCAATTTGCTTTGAACGGTCACCATGAGCTTGACCAATGACTTTTAGATCTCCAAATAAATCTAGAATTTTAACAAACGTGATAGAGCTCTGTTTCCGGTAGGTGGAAAGATGCGGCTTTTCTCATATCTTATCGTTAGTCCTTCTTTAAAGTTGCATATGCTACAGTTATTGAATTTATAAAAAAACAATCTTAGCCAAATTTGGGAATACTTTTTAACATTCTATTTGCATTAAATAGTTACGACCAAAACAAATATGACATTCTAGAGATAATGTATCCGTCATTAAATGATCGAAAAGGATTAACATCGAGTAAATTACCTCTTGAAATGAGCAAGTGCAAAAAAACAACACACAGGTATTGATTCGTCAGATGACAGTGATATCGAAAAAGTAAAATAAAAGATATGGTTTCTTTTCAGTTGTACAGTAACCCACCTGCAAAGTTTGATGAAGGTATGTGGAGCAGACATCAACATATCGCACGTCAAACAAACTGTTAAAGAACGGACGGAAGGACGGACGGACATAACTAAAAATAGTGCACGTTTCTGCCTTGCAAATCAGAACCTGTATTTGTATTTGTGTCTCCATCAGTCTTGACAAATAACAATTTCACTCTCAGTACAATATAAAATATGGAAAATATAATATTCTATAGAACTGAATTATTATAAATATTCCAACTGTTAACGTAATTAAATAAATGAAATGTAACATTACCACTGATCGTTCCAGATTGTTCAGTCAGTAGATGCAGTTCAGGATTATCGACCCTTGCCCAGTATATAGCCGTGTCGTTGGCGATTATAACCTGTCTCTGATCAGTATCCAGAATCATGTATTTAGTACCACTGGTTGTCAGTACACACTTGGGATCGTAGGAAAAATGCGTTACAACCCGAATATCAACGATACAAATACTGCTTTCATTACTGAACATCAGTCCGCGATGAAAGTATGTGTTATTCACTGAAAATTAATTGATGCACAAGATTAAACAATTAGCGTAATAGAAGGCTACAAAATATTAAATTATTTGTCACAAGAAATGTGTGGTTCCTAATTCAGTTCTTAAGTAAGTAACATAACACATTTTAATGACAGTGGTAAATCTAAGAAACATCATACATTAAATGAAAGCAAAAGACCCATATCCTCAACATCAGGCGAAATCAGATACGGCTAAATCAAGTAAACAGCAGTAAAGAAAATAATTTATTTTGGTTGCAACTCTATAACATGAAAGCATCATGCAATACATCCCTGTTCTGTTAGATGCTTCCTGTAATATTTGTACTTTTTACCTTGATTAAGGTATTTTGTTTACCTTCAGCAATAAAGAACTGAAATTGAATTCCATAATATTATGAATAAATAAATATATGTTTTGGTCTTGAAGGTAAATGACACCTCAAATACGAAAATGATATGTTAGGACAAACGTCCAGACAATATGACATAATTCGCCAAATCTACTTAGTATATTTACAGGAACATGTTTTCATGTCTTGATTAAGGGAGTATCCGTCTTTACAAAGGCAGGTGGCACCATCTTTCTCCGTCACACAGATCTGTTCACAACCGTAGTTCACACAGTGGGCTACAAGTAGACGTAAAAAGAAATTATTCAAGTTTATATCTTAAAACGTGTATGGGCTATTTCCCCACACTAAACCGTTGAAAATGTATGACGAGAGAGAGAGAGAGAGAGAGAGAGATATTGAGAAAGAAAGAGAGAAAGCCACAGGTGAAAGAACTTGTAGATAAACTCCTGACAAACTGCTTGACAGTCAGACAGACAGAGAGAAAGACAGACAAACAGACGAACCTGTGGCAGATGTGGGCTGGGCATCGGGGTGGAAGACAGCTACTCCATAGTAAGTTTTGCTTGATCTTGACAAACTCTTGTGTAACTCCTCCCCGTTCGTTTTGTTGAAGAAATAAAGTACATCAGTGTATGTATCAGTCACATACAAATAATCCTGAAAACGAACAGAAACATTACTTAAAGAAATTGTATCCAATACAAAACAAACAATGTATAGTATCATTCTCCGGTTACGAAGGAAAAGGCAAACAGAAAAATAAAGTCTTACAAATTATTTATTATAATGGCAGCATATATCGAGTGAGGCTTAACACTGCATGCTAATAAAAAAAATGCATTACCTATCCATTAGCATGACAATTTATAGAGAATTAAAAGACGTTGATTCTAATCTGCAAATACTCATTTGGCAACACGAATATTTACACGCAAAGAGACCATGGATGCGATAGAAAATGAGCAATCAACCTAACAATTGTTGGTATTTTGCTGCCATAGCCCCGGAACATCACTAAACCAGACGATTAATGTTCGCATATACTAAGAGATATATGCACCCATCTGAATTAAAAAAAAACTTGTACTATACTCAGGAACCATAGGCTTTGTTTACCTTATAAATAGCTATATCAAAAAAGTTGCCGTAGGTTTTCCTGAGCAAGAGTTTCCTATCCCGGCCCTCGTAGGTAGCGGTTTCCACGACATCTCGACCGGCGTCAATCAAGTAAAGGCGCCGGGTCATGTAATCAGCAGCCAGGCTGTACGGCATCACTAGGTTTGAATATATCAAGGACTTCCTGTTCCTGCCCGATAAACTCGACACTTCGATCTTGGTGAAAGTTCCAATATCACTCCAGAAGAGAAGGCTGTAGCATAAGGGATAAGCTTCCTTTAGACTTTTGTCATAGTTAATTTGCTTCCTATTAAAGCCCAGTTTAAACTCCTTTTCAAAATCCTTTTCTTGAGCCAACCGTCAATACCCCCATAGTTCATGCTATTGGCACACATAAATAGATTTTTTGTTTTCATCATTTATTTTTAAAAAATTCTTTTCTGTTTTCTTTACTTATCTCACCAAATTTTGTACTCTCGGTTTACAACATAGTTTCAATTCGCGTCTCTCAACAGCCAATTTTGACTTCATACTAAACAGCCATATGGCTTTGTGTCATGGTCAGTAAGGTAGGTAACGACTATATCTACATGCATTGCTGCGTCTGTAAAATGGGTCATATCAAAATTGGAAAGATAAATTTAAAACATAAAATAAAGAAAACCATGTTACCGGCCATAGGTCTTATAGATATCATGATATTGACCAGTAATGGGGAAAGAAGACCCTAGATTCCCACCAGGACCAAGTGAGGAAATGGTGTATATCGTGCACGTGAGTTGACCTATAGTCGCTGGTTTTGAATTTAGATTCCCGAGAAAATAGTCGCTATCATTGGGGGCTTTATTCCATCAATATACAAACTAACACTACGTACATTGTATAAAAAGATCTCACGTTTCATGGGACTCTGGATAACCACTTATAACGAAGCCTATTTCCCAACAAACCAATATTTAATAATTTCATACAGCCTGGGGTCTTCTCGCGAGCCGGGTCGTATAATATATCTCAAAGATAAAGACTTGATACGATAACGAACCAATAATATGCCTCAGCTGGATGTCTTCAGGAATTCATACAGCTTTCAGACTTCTTGCGAGCCAAACCTATTTTTCTCTTGTAGCATTTCATAAGCCCTGTCATCCCAAACAAATCACCGATGCTCGCTGCCAGTGTCAAACTGGATTGAGATGATGCTACTGATACAATATTTCCTGTCTAAAGAAAGCCAGATATGGTACACTAAATCGGTAGCCACGCATCTACGACGCCTTGGTTATATCGCAGTAATAAGCTTCCTTCTAACCCCATGCAGGAGAAGTCATTAATACTAATCTCTCTAATTCTCCCTTTTTGTGACCCGAACATTGTTTCACCTTTGATTGCTGTATGGGGTGATTTTATTGACATTAGATATGATGAAAAAAACAGATTCATGTTTAGAATTCAGCTGAACCCAGGTCACTGAAACATCCGAGTTGTGATTTAAGCAGAACCATATTTTCTGGTCGCAAGCACACAAAAAAACCCCAACACATATGGCTTAATTTCTATACAGATCAGTTCCAGGTGTTGGACTGTAAACATTACCATGTGCATACACCTGTATGAGGTCAAAATTGAATTTAACAGCAAGTGGACTCATCCCATATGTACAGAGAATACTATGACAAGTCAAATATAAGTGACAAAAAAAATAAATATTGTTTTTAATTATGAAAAAATTCAACATTTATTCTGAAATTGCGTACACATAAAAGACCAACCACTCTGGTATCAAAGCTTTTGTTGATTTTGTGGATTTCGACACACCCAGCACCAATAAATTGAGAACAAAAATAGGTTATCATTGCAATCAAACATACGACATAAGTGACAGGGCAATAAGTTAAGAAATTCTTGTGTGTTCTATTTTGATTGCTAAAAGAGGTAATAATCTATATATCAGTCAATTTATCACTAGTAGAGAATTATTGAGATTTGAGCATTAGTAATTAAAAATGTTACTTACATTAAAACGCCACATTTGTATTAATGACTCAATAACGTTAAGACCCCACAATCAAACTAACTTGCTG
This sequence comes from Margaritifera margaritifera, assembly GCA_029931535.1. NCBI lineage: Eukaryota > Metazoa > Mollusca > Bivalvia > Unionida > Margaritiferidae > Margaritifera > Margaritifera margaritifera. The sequence goes on along the minus strand of JAQPZY010001335.1, from coordinate 446,089 downwards.
TAGCGCAGTCCTACTGTTGTGCTATTTGAAATCTTACTACTACACTAAATGGAGGTCGTAAACAAATGTGACACGAAAATACCACCAAACCTGACTGATGAAAGCGAACTATTCTTAGCACATGTGCGCCCCTAAGTTGCACCCTATTTCTCTTAATGTCTGCATTAGTAACTAGACTAGTTGGTAGTGTGTAACAAAAATGCAGAGAATAAGTCTTCCTTCTAGAACATTCTTAAGACAACTAATGTAACCATTTCTAAGTTGGGCCTAACTGTAAGTACAGTCCGGCATGAAGGCTTTGGAGCAGGATTCCACATTCCAATTTTTAAATACAACACAATTTAAGTTATTTGTCATTTATTTGTTGCCATATAGTATCGTATTTATTCATTGTTTTAGTAACTCCAAGCGTAGTATGCCTGAATCAATGACCTATATTTGTAGCTTTTTCTTATTGTCGAATAAGCAAACGTGTTTTATAGTTATGATACCATTTGCGCTTTTTAAGTATCGTTGAGAAAGAGGAAAATAAAGGCAGCGAACAATCTTGAAACACAAAAGGCATTAGAGCATTGATATATTTTTTATTATTATTATTTTTTTGTTGTTTTTTGTTTTTTTTTTTGTTTTTTTTTTTACGAAGCATTGATTTTTTTTTTTACGACGCGGTGAAACCGTACAAGTTTCTTATATATGTCATCAAGGCAATGACCGGCCGAGCAAAATCGGCATATTGGAAAATCGGCTAAGCATTCAAATTACATAGCAGCGGTCTGTAATTTTCTTTTTAGCACACAAAAAAAAGTAAGTCTGTAGAGAATTGAAGAGAAAACTTTTGTCAGCTTTTAGTTTGGGAAATAAGAGTTAAGGAACATTGTAAAAAATGATTTTTCAACTATTGTACAATTCAAGGCACAAACTAACACTAATTTGTTTCAGGAGTTATTGTGCCTTTAAACCATGCCTACAGGGACTGTTGCTTCTCACGGACAAAGCGATTATGAATTAGAAGTGAAAAATCATTGACACAAATGTAAATTACTTCATTCACTGCGTTCGTATTGTTTATCAATGTACTGATAACATATTTAAAAGAATTTTTTGCTATCATTCCACACCAACAGATAAAAGTACTATTAACATACTTATTCCGTCTGTCCATCCAGCAAAAATATAAAATAGTTCACTATATTTTCAAATATGTATAGTGAAATGAATCAAAATGAACACTTAGATACTTGTTGCACGAAAACCAAAGTAAATAAAAAATACTAATTATGGAAGATGGGAAGGAATTTAAACAGCATCATAGCGAAACAACTGAGATATTCATTTAAAAGAAATGTCAGTTAGTGTAGAGTTTCCTGTGGTAACAATAATTTTTTTAATCTTTATAATGACGATCATTGATGTTTGAAGATCAGAATTTGAAACATTCGACAATTTGGTTCTGTCAAAACTCAGTTAGACAAAACGGTCGAACTTATGCAACGACCGACTCAGGAAAAAGAACAAGCTGAATATACACAAAAATTTCTTTTACTACAGAATACGGCTTATAAATATATTGAGTAGAGGTGAAATGCAAACTGTGATAGAGACATTGCTTGAAATATAACACTTACTATATGGACATGGAAAAAACAAGTACAAAATGGATGTTTGACAAGACAGAATACTTAGCAATGCACATACATATCAACTGTTCAAAGGAGCCTCATGCATCGATTTCCCTATCTGGGTTTAGAGCAATAAGGCTGTATGAGCGTAGGAGACAAAGAGGATAAATGTTTTGGGTCTTCTATGTTTAGAATCATTTCTAAATACTCCCCCAAAAGATTATCAGAGACAAAAAAATACAGTTTATATAGACATAATCATTTGTTATATATATATATATATATATATATATATATATATATATACGTGTGTGTGTGTGGTAAAGTAGAAGATAGAAAATATAACAATGAATTTGATATATTTGTAAATGTTTATGTAATGGCTGAACTTTCTTACATTAAACCGGTTAGAAAAACTAAAATATAAAGACAAAAACATGTTGGCATTTTAATCTTATTCCAGTATGGTGATCGTATTGACTATAAAGTGTTGACATTATAATCTTATTCCAATATGTTGATCGTAATGACTATAAAGTGCTGACATTTTAATCATATTTAAATATGTTGATCATAATGAATATAAAGCCGGAAGGTACGATTACTTTGAAGTAAAATATTTTTCAAGATTGGTGTCATCACAAATAAATAAAAATGACAGACAACAACATATTTGTTAATAATGCTTGAGTTTTCTAAACATCAGAACAATTATTGGAACACAACCTACGTAACAATGTAGACAGCTCAACAGATTTAATGAATGAGAAAAGATCAGCTGCAAAATTCAAAAGCTAACAAAAGTAATCAAATGTTCCATATGTAATTTATTGTTGTTGTTTGTTTGTTTGTTTGTTTGTTTTTTTAGGGGGGTTTGTTTGTTTTTTTTTTTTTTTTTGTTGGTTTTTGTTTTTTAAAGTATCATTGTTCTACGGGCATATACGTGTAATAGTTCGATGCACGTATGCCTATGACATAATCAACAATCCGACATATCGTGGACAATGAAACAAACGAATACATCATATCAGGGTGTGATTGTACCTCAAGTCAATCCAAAGAGGTACGAATTAAACAATAGTTCACAGGGGAATATACTGAATGGAACTATGTAACGATGCGTTGAGTAAAATTGCTAAACTAGTGTATGAAGAAATAAAACCGAAAAGTGTTAAACCCATGGTGTTCACATATAATGTGAAGACTGACAACATTTTAACTCAACAAATGAATGTTATATCTGCGACAGAAAAAACAAACCAAAACAATGTATGCGACCATGATCATACATCATGCAAGAATAGAGGTTCAGCAGATAACGAATGCAATTTAAAATTTAAATATCCAAAATATAGACCTTAGTTCAACCATAACTTGTCCGGATATAACAGTCACCTGTTAATCAATATACTGCTCAGAATGATCCAGTTGAAGATGTAAAAATCATGTCAGACGACAAAGAGAAATATATTTATTTCAGTTTCAAATATGGCAAATTTGTCAAAGACGAAAAAGAAATAACAGTTAAAGGGACCATCAGGTCCAAAAATAGTTTTAGATTATGGGATAATCTATAGAACAGTGGGTATGACACGTTAGTGATGAAAAGTTTACAGAAACAAAGAAACAGTTCAAATATTTTAAGAAAGAAAGGCATTTATCCATATGAATGCATAGAAAGCTTTGAAACATATAACAAAACAGCAATACCAGTGTTGGAAATGTTTTATTATTTACTAAACTATTGAAACATACCAAATGATTATTACCAGAATGTACAAGAATGCATGTAACATTTAAATCAGAAAACATTAGGATAGATACACAATTATTATGCAAAAGGAAAGATACTTTGATTCTATTAGACAGTTTTGAAGAATTTTGTAATCTGTGTATAAAAAAAATATGAACTGGATAAAGATGATTATAAAAATGCTCTTAGATTAGCTCATAAATATTAACTTTTGTGATTGAGAGTGGAATACGTGGATGAATTAGCATGATATTGCATAGATACGCCAAGGCAAATCATGAGGACTTCTTGGACAAAGAAGGTAACATGAAAATTGATAGTGAGTACGTATGATTAATGGCATTCTCTGTGTACCTAGATGCCAACAATCTGGCAATCTTTACGATTATGGTATGTCTCAATTCGTGCAGGTAAATAAACTTTCGATGTCCAACTGATGAACACATTAGATGGACAGAAGGATGTGTGTTCCAAATATCGGATGACTATGATACTGTTTGCATTTCATGAGTGACAACTACGTCAAGAAATGCACATTAATATTGTGAGATATTTCTTAAATATTTCGCAATGTCTTTATTAAAACTCACAAGCTAGATCATACATACTATTACGACGCGCCAGGACAAGCTATTGGTGATAGTTTAAAAATATCAGGAGTAGAACTTAAATTACTAACAGAGTATGACATGACTATCGTGATAAGTGTGGAATTTTGGGGTGGGGTGGGGGTGGGGGCATTATCGTGATCTCAAATAGATACTCAAAATCAAATATATGCTGACGATGATGGAAAAATGAAAAAAAATTCACGGAGGGTAAAAATCATATATATGTCCAATATGCTATGTGTCAATACATGCCAGTGGAAAATAAATTCAGTATTAAAATGTAGAAGAAACCAAATGGATAGAGAAAATATGATAAACATCCGGGATAACAATGAAACAGGATATATATTAGAGGTAGACTTGGAGATTTCTGAAAACTTGAACCGTCATTTTAAGGACTATTCACTCGCAACGATAAAAACTTCTTTCAGACAAAAATGGTCTCTCACCATTACAAAGACAACTCATCCAGAAAAGACCACTGATGACAGATGGATGGGAAAAGATACTGGTGTTTATCAGTTAGTTTTGAGTAGATGTCTGTGTTGATTTTTTTTTTTTACAATTCTGGCTGTATTGTCCAGGAATACGTGGCTTGAGTTAGTGTCTTCTGTTGCGAATTTTATTGAAGGGTGGAATATGTCTGCTTTTGATATAAAGTCATCCAGATTGTCTCTTCAGTGTTGGGATTTCATTTCTATATCATCGATGAAGCATAACCATTGGTATGGTGCAAGTCTCATCAAAGCTAAAAGATAACCGACCAGTCTTTCCATACAAATACTAGCATATGAGGAAGCCATCTTTGTACCTATTGCGGTTCCATTGAGTTGGAGGGTATTTTTTTATTGAATATAAAGGTGTTGAGCTTTAAGATTAGCTTCAGAAGTTTAAGCAGGAAATGAGCTGGTGGACCTTGTACATTTCTTGTTTCCCGTGCTTCTTTACACGCCTCTGTCCCTTCACTTTGCGGTATATTACTAATCGGGATGCGACGTCAAAAGAAAGAAGCATTTTATCTGGAGGAAATGGTTCACTTGCTTTGTTTTGTATGAGATAATCTGTCGTGTTCTGAAGATATGTTGGTAATTTGTGGACATGTGGTTCATGAAATTATCCAAATAGTCTCATATCATGTCTGTGGGACGCCCTATACCGAAAGTTATAGGTTTTACAGGTTTCCTTGTTTGTGGATATTAGGTAGAAGATAAAGTCTTTTTCTTCCTAGAATTATAGATATGCACGTCTATATATGTATTATTAATAGTTTCATTTATTGAATATTGTTTAATATTTCATTATTTTTCCTTTGCATTAGTACTAGTACAAAACTTTTTGCTCACCTTTTAAACAATTATAATTTGTCACCTATTATGAATCGTACCGGGGGCCGACTGCGACTTACACCAACCATCGACGCGCGAACACGCACCAATAACATATATAATAACACACAAATTGATAACGGCGCAAATACAAAACAGTTTCCCAACGTTTCGAGCTAAACAAGCTCTTCGTCAGGGGAAGAAACAATTTACATCCACAAAACAAACAATAAAACACAAAAGCCAAGAACAATCTGGACTACTACATGTTTAAATGACGGGGAAATAAACAAACAAAGGATAAACAATAGAAGAAAAAAGAAGACAAAATTAAAAAACGGTTTATAACGGATAAACTACATATCTATGTTATGCTGCCATCAGCCCTACAAAGTTGTGTACAAATAATTTAACGTGTTTATTGTGCGTATCACGCAGAGGACCAAAGTGTTTAAATATGTGTTTATATAGACATAAAGATATATATATATATATATATATATATATATATATATATATATATATATATATAGATAGATAGATAGATAGATAGATAGATAGATAGATAGATATATATATATATAGATATAGTGTGTGAGTGTGTTTGTGTGTCTTCGCTCTCACTCCCTGTCTCTCTCTCTCTCTCTCTCTCTCTCTCTCTCTCTCTCTCTGCTAAAAAAGCATCTATAAAGTTATAAAAAGTTGCAAAATATAAAGAAATAAACTTCGGAGGGGCTAGAGTTAAGGACGAGAATATATTCGAAAAAAAGAAATCTAATAACTTCACAAGATTATGACTTACGCTTCCGTCGGGTCCAGAGCCAAGGCATAAGGTCCCTCCAGGTTTTCATGAATGAGAACACGGTACATTGATGTGTCATTGCCTAAAAGTGATTGAACCGTGATCCACTTGTAATGTGGGTCGGTCCAGTAAATGTTAAAACTGATCCAATCCACCGACAATTTGACATAGTCCTTTGAAATTCCTCTATGGAGAGACGTCCATGTATTGTTTCCAGAGAAGCCAATAGTAAAATTGGAGTCCCTGTATATGGTGTTTGTGTTGTAGTCATACACGTATACGTGCCGTAATGCATAGTGTCCGTCTACGCTGACAAAGTTAACGTCATTGGACAAGACAAGTGACCGGATGTAATCCAGGCTTGGCGTGCCATCCGGATCAGTCGGTATTGTACATATATATTCATTCGTGTTTGGGTATCGTTGGGTCAACGTAACAATCAAACCCCGGTCATTCTCTGGAACAGAATATATTCAGTTAGAAATGTAGGACAATAAGTGCATTTTAGGTAGGTAATCATAAGGAATCACTTGTAAATTGATGGTATATGCATAATGCCCTAAATTAAGACAGATATTCCTAATGTTACAAACAAGTAAACGGTGAAAGTTGTACATTTCATAATGGAAAGATGATTCTGCAACATTAAATTATGATTGTGCATAAAGAGGAAAGCATATGGGTGTGTGTATGTGTGTGTGCGTGTGTGTGTGTGTGTGCAATAGTAATAAATAACGATACTAATTTTTCAGGTTTGAAATCAAAGTAATTTGCCACATATAAACACCAACCATTAGCAGCTAGATCACAGAACACTGCATACAAAAAATGGTGATAAAGCAGGCGATGTTTAAAAGTCTGATATTGTTGCCAAGCACGTCAACTGCAGGCTTTGTTTCTTAAAAGCGAATTCAAACAGCGCAAAGATTGTTTTAGCAATCGATACTTTCGACCAAAGATAAATGCTTATTTAAATGAATAGCATGATTGATTAAATTAAATGTTCTTTATATTCAATGTACTTGCTCTCGAGTAAAAGACAATAACCATACAATCACAAACATACAGATCAGCAAACAGGTATTCGAACATTCCAAATTACCTTTGCAAAGTAAACTCTGGTCAACATCCCATTCCGCGGATGATGTACACGTGATATTTCTTGTAATGTTTGGATTTTTCTCAAAGCCACCCTCACATTCGAATGCGCATATCTCATCTGCCTGAAACTGACAACTGTCTGCCCATTTTCCATGCTCAAAGAAATTGGCGCATAGTCCTTTCCTCTCTGAAATGACGAGCAAAAAACCTTGTTAGAATGTAGAAACCAAGATATCCGAGTGGCGTCGTCTGGATATCGGATTGATTATCCTTTAGACACTCTTTTTCTTTTAAACTACATCTTACAATAAAGAAAGTTATCAATTTTAAAGGACCAAGCACGCTTTCTTATTGCTTACAATATGTTTACAGACAGTATGCGGCTAGTGTAACTCTAACGATGGATAAAAAAGCAGATATATAGAAATTCATTGAATCTAATTTTATGGTAATACTTTTTATCATAACTGATTGACTATTAAGAGGGGCAGAGGTTCTGAAGGCTTCGACTGAACCTTTGTTTCAAGTAACTGTATTAACACGAATAAATCTTAGAATTATAACCAACCTATGCAGGATGGTTCAGCAGAGTCAAGCCAGTTTCCATCGATATTACAGAAGACCGTATTGCCCTTGTATTTGCGATTCAGGTCGAATCCTTGGTTACATGTGAACGGACAATTCGAGTACATACGCCTGTCACACGCAGTAGCACTAACTGTCCCGTTTGGAATTATGGTCGGACAGAGTACCTCTAAAGTAAAAACAAACAAAAAACAAAACATTTAAAGAATTATTTCAAAAGCAATTTTGTTTCTAGAGTAGATTCAGGCCAAAAGGCATGTAAAACGTGTACGATTAAGCTGAGTTTGTTACAAAATTATTTAAGGTGCATCTCTAAATATTAAAACCCCTTGATAGTAATATCCAACGGAATTGCTAATATATTGTCTTTTGGGCACAGCGCAACCTTGCTCCACGATGATATTTTTAACATACATTTGTACGCTATAGATACACAAACAATCGAAATCCTTTTACGGAATAAACCTGCTCTCATATTGAGTTTAAAATCTATCTTTGTAGAACTGAATATATATTCTGCAGTTTTCAAAATACCATCCCGTTTTCTGCGGTCGTCTTTGTATGAGATAGAAATCTATAACGAAAATGAGTGTACAACAGTTTGATTTGTGTATTGAATAACATACTAACATCATAGTATTTATCAATATTGAATGACATATCATGGTATTTACCAATATTTATTTTTAAATGAAAACGGGGTCAAAAAACGGCCATAATTCAGTATAGCCATTTCAACCAGAATAAAGCTACATTAATAAAGTCGGAAAATATCGAACATCCAACCATCCTGGTGGATGAGAGCAATTCTTGTATATACCGATTATGCACGTCCTCAAGAATCTTTCAAGGAATCTGTTTTCCCCGCACCCTTGTAGTATTATGATTTCTCTCACCTTTACACGGCTCATCGGGCCCCCATACGCCATTTTCCTGACACGTGACTGTATTGGCATCGGAGGCCTTTTGAAATCCAAACCCACATTCAAAAGCGCACGCCTCACCAATTTCTAGTGTACAGGATGAATTTAAAAAGCCGTTTATGACTCCGATCGCACATTTGCCTGGAAAGATACAATTCATAGTTGCCTATAGAAACAAGAAAAATTAAATTCATTCACTTTAGAACTGCATAATAAATTATATTTCTTATTGTAAAACAAATATTCAGTAGCTGATAACATGCAATTTATAAAGACGCTATTTTCAATACATTTAGATGTGACTTGATAAATGATTGAAATTAATAAATATACCTTGTATTTACTTAAATTTACCAAGAATCTGGAGATTCCAATATTACTAAGACAGCTTCCAAATATTTTATGACAAAGTCCATTTAAGAAAAATAAAGAGCAATAGTATATTTCATATCATCATGTCATGTCCAGTTTGCAGAGCTTAAGAGCTTTCCGTTTTGTTTCTCTTACGTCTGCAGAGTTTCTCTGTGTTTTGGTTCCAGGCGCCATCTGACCCACACGTGGCGTTCTGTATCCTCGGGTTTCTGTGAAATCCGGAGAAACAGTTGTACGCACAAGTCTCGTTCTCCCTGCTTTGACAGTTATCCCAACTGCCTCCTGGGAAATTATGTGGACATGTCACTTTGGTTTCTGGAACATCAGAAAGGTACAGAACGGTAGCTGTATACGATCTCAAGATTTTATACTACAACTTGAAGGGAGGCATATGCTATTTATGGTCCCGTTTTACAATGGCTTCAGTTAGGAATATATTCTGTTAGCGTTCGGGTGCACCTTAAATAGGGCACATGAAATGATGCTGAATCATAAGATAAGATAAACAAGTCTTTTACATCTCTTTGCTGTATCTGTTTAAAGTTTTATTTAATGTCTTTTTAAGATTCGTTTTTACAATTAGTTATAAAGTTGTGTGTTTTGTTTCGTTTATTTTTTAATCTTTTTTCCCCAATAAATAGTAGAAAGCTAAAAATTAACTGACATCGAATGGGCGCGTGCATACCCTTGCAGCTGCTGAAATCGGTGATCAAACAATGAACAACAGACTTGCAAAGCGAATATTTTACCGCTGCAATACTTCAATGGAAACTTACTTGTACACAGGAGCCTGATGTCAGCATTCCATTGTCCATTCTCGTTACATCGGATGCTGGATATGTTGGGGTTCTTGTTGAAGCGATCATCACAGAAGTAAGAGCAAGTCGTGCCAAATTCCAGGTTACAGCTGATTGGCAGGGAACCATTGGGAAAATTGGCACTACATTTACCCTCTGTAATCAAACAAATTACTCATCTATTGGCAACATTTCCTTCCTTCCCAATATAAGAAAGAACCATTCTGCCACTTTCATTCAAACACACATCTTTCTTATATGTGGCTTAGTGTTGGCATAAGCAATGAAGAATACGAGTATATTCAATAAACAGTATACTTCCAGTTCACGAAATAAATTTGACACTTTTCACAATAACATTTTATGTTTTTTAATATGTTGTTAGCATATATGATGATGTAGTTATTCTGACTTTCCTTCGTTAGATATAACAACAGGGCTTGGACCATCTAAAGCTAAGTTCTCCATGTATTATTTTCAAGCGATTCACTAAAGTATTTCATGAAATTGTTTTTATTTTTGGGAGTACATACTTCTTTCAAACATTTACACACACTCTTAATGAAAACCACTTTAAGTAATTCAAAGTTGAGATGAAATAACTGTCATTGTGTCATGATGCGAAATCAAAAAGTAATTACAATTTAGAAACTGTTGGTCCTCGCATTGATTTATCATATAGAACAAATAATGGACCTTTAATAGCAACAGCGAAATTACAAAGACTTGAGTCTCGTGTGTTCAATTGATTCTGACCGGAATGAGGACTTAATATTTATGTTTCGGATGCTTAAAGAATACTATTTACAGATGCAATATTAAAAGGTAGGCTGTGTCATGCTTCAGCTGATCTTATGCTGTTTGTTTCATAAGAAATGCTAGACCTAGTTTCCTTTCTCTTGGAAATCAGGTTTATGGTTGTCTATTACCAAATATGTAATAAAAAGGCATTTCAAATACAGATGGAATTAAGACTAAAGAAATGCATGTTTATGAGTGAAACATTGAAAAAGGTTTGAGAATTTTACTTTAGGCCTCATGAAGCACAAATCTCAACGGTATGAACGAAAGCTAATGAATTTCTTATAGCATAGGTAATAAAATCAACGCAATTGTCATGTTGAATTAAATTGTGACATTCGATCTGTCAGGTCTATGGTGCATATATCCTTATGTATAAATCAAAGGTCCCTTTGTTTTTATAATTCACAACCGTGCGATTAAAAAAAAGTTTAATGAAATACACTAAAAAGTGTTAGCATATATTTTACTCTTCTAGGTATTTGTTAATTTTAGAACCTCTCTATATAGATGTTATAGATAAAATTATGTAGAGAATTATTCACTTGGATTTTGTATTCCTTATTGTATATGTGCCATTCGTGTTTGCCTTTGATAAAGGGGAGCGTAGTTTGGATGTGACATTCGGTATTGTATATGTGTCATTTGTGTTGCCTTTGATAAAGGGGAGCGTAGTTTGGATGTGACATTCGGTATTGTATATGTGTCATTAGTTTCATATTAGTTTATGCACTGTTCTGTCAGTTTGTCAACGATATAGTTTTATTTTTCGTAAACACAATCTTAAGGAATCCAGTGCATCTGGAAAGACTGTTATTTGTTGTATAAAACGGGTGTGTATCTTTCACAAATGTGTTTTTTAAAAAAATAATAAAAAAACAAAACATTTGCAATCAGCTGAATCTATGAAGGTAACACTGTAACGGACTTCAAACGCACAAATATGTTTGGTCTAGAGTACTTAAAATATATGACAGAACTGAGCCAGTTATATATTTCTGTATCACCATCTCGTATATGATACCAGAACATTAAAAATTAGAATGAAAACTTTAGTAGGCCGGTAAGACGGAAGTACATGTAATACAATGTAGTCGTCAGGGGTTTTGCCGGTAAATAAATGTTACGAAGTGTATATGGGCAGTGTGATTTAAGATATGTTCTGTGAAAATGGAGGACGTGTTTGAAAATAAAATGAAAACTAACTTGACATATCTATAAATGTGCATGAAATATTGGTAGGGGAGACAGCATATGTGAAACTGAAACAAACAGACAAAGATATGTTGATATCTTAATTATATTTAGATGTGCTATTCCTAATAACTATAATTTTGGACGGCACTATTACTTTGAATATTAAAGATATTGGAACAAATAGACAAAGACATGTTGATATGTTAATTATATTTGAATGTGCTTGTCCTAATAATTATAATTTTGGAAGGCACCATTACTTTGAATATTAAAAATGTTTCAAAATAGGTGTCATCGCCGATAAATAGGGGTAACGTACATAATCATATCTGTAAAAAAATACTTAAGTTTATTTACAATACACCAGAAAAATTATCACAACACAAAGTGTATATTATAATATGATAACTAGATAGACATAAAGCCAACAGTGGGTTCAATTGTAAAATGTTTAAAAGCTATCAGCATCAGTTACAATTTCTCTATGTTATTATTGTGTTTTCAGAGTATTATCGTGATCTACCCAGTTACAAGACGCATATGCTGTTTTCTAAAAAAATATTTAATGTTCGAACTATTTAATTAAATCATTCTTAATAACTTTATCAATCTGACATTAATGTCATTATCTCTCGGTAGAGTAACTAACAGCAGTGCAGGATAGAATGAAGGTACAGTTTGCATTTTATCTGCCATTTAAAGGCGTGAAAAAGACAACTTAAACATAGGTTTTTAACAAATTTTTGCAGGGTTTTTTGGTTGCTGAGCGGTGTGTTTATCAGTTGTGTGTTCAAGATCTGGCTTTCCTAATTCCATCAGTTGCATAATTTCCTCAAATTCCATGTTTGTTGATGAATCTGTTGACATCCTAAACATTTTCTTCAAAAACTAGAGTGTAAGAGCTGAGTTACTCGTGCATGGTAAACAGTGTTAAGTATGTTGTTTTGTGATCTGCCATTTATGACTGTTAAATTTCGAGACACTGTTCACTTCGCTTAAAACATTTCATGAATTAGCTTTGTCTGTTCTTTGGTACAGTAACTAATAACATCAGTGTATATGCTACTTCTAATTTAATGAGTGTAAGGTTAATAAGACTGGATATATCAAGGCCTCTAAGACTCCTTCATTAGCAAGGTCATTCACTGTCCCCAAGTTGTCAGATTTTCATGATAAATTGTTAGGAATTACTGTTAGTTTATTTTACGGCAACATTCACTATTTCAAATACAGCCTCCCAACACCACAGTTCAAAATAAAGCAATGTAGATTCGAATACCTCTTTACAGTACTAATTGTCATTAATACATGTGATGATTGATAGAGATTATAGATCGGAGGTTTTCAAGTTTAGAATCGTTATCATACCGAGACACACATCCTTTCTGACCCACTGTCCGTCACTGCCACAAATGACGCTGGTGACGCCGCTGGCTGGTCTGAATCCTGCATCACAGGTGAAGTTACAGACGTCACCAGGACGGCGAGGGCATGATGTCACCACACCTCTATTGACCGTCACTGTGCACTGCACTGTATCATATGAAAGAAAGGAAGACTGAGTTCAAAAACATAAAATGGGAGTAATATTACTTCGATACTAACTTTTTTACAAGACTGCAATTTGTTTTCAATACTTACCATCGACAGATGGGTACACGAAACGAAGAAGATAGATAGGTAGATTGATTGATACTCATGTATGTAGTTACTTAGATACGTAAAGAGGTAAGTAGGTAGATAGGTGGAAATAATGTAGAAATATGGATAGTATATATAACACCCATTTCAAAGAAAATTTAAAGGTGATACTTACCGACACATGCATTTTCTGGAGTCCAGCGACCGTCACTTACACACATTACGTTCATCACTGTGCTCTCAGGTGTGTAGCCAGCGGAACATGTAAAACTACATACGTCTCCTACATTTCCGGCACACGATGTCACTTCGCCATTACTTATTGATGTTGGACATTTTACTGTTGCTCCTGATGAGTTAATGAAAAATGCATGTATATAATATTGATATAAACTAGATTACAATCGATTGTATACCTTAGCAAAGTACCCGCTTTTTGGAAGTGGTGTTTGTCTGAGATTAAAAGCAATTTAACCAGTGCAATTTCGATAGCTTGACATCGATATCCACACTTTCAAACGCCCACAACCAACTTCCAATCCATTATCCCCAAACTACTCCTAAGCAATTACCCATGGGTTAGAACCCAGAATCGATTACATTTATGGTGTACATTCCAGTTATGACTCCATGTGCAATGTTTGGTCAAAAATACCTTAAACAATATCACCTTTTAAACAATTTATATCATTATAACAAATTCTTTAAATCTGCCTCACACCCTGATTTCATCCTTTTTAAAAAAAAGATTAAAATTCATATCATTCTACTATCCTATCACACACTTTTTATTTGACATCCATGATGATATGCTGTAGTGAGATCTTATTTTTCTAACACTTTGAATCCCTACTCCAGGGGCTTATACAGGTGTTACATACATAATATATCCCGAGTTCTTTAAGAACTATATTAGAAGGAAAATAAAAGCTTAAACAACAGAGATAAAAGCATATATATTTTGTACCCTATAATTTATGCCCGGCTGGCCAGGGGTGGATGCGGGGAAGTGGGTTTGTGGGGAGGGGTTTTGGTTGGCGTTGCGCTGATATATCGGAAACTTATTGCCAACAAACATCATCTAAGACAGTCACTTATTGTATTTAAAAGCTGTATCATGAACAGGAAAATAAATCCGTTGACAAGAATCTTAAACTCTTTTAAATTAAGATCTCTGGAATAAATATTAGCATCCTATTTTTTACCAATTGCCCACTGCCCTTGGGGTCCTTCGGTGAGTGAGAGGACTAAACTCCATTCCATGCTAAAGTGCTCTCAAAGAACTTTGATATGCCACCCGTTATTACATGTCTTAGCGATATCTTATTTTGTGACCCGTTGATTCATTTGACCCTCTGCCCAAAGGCCTCTGGTGTCATCTGTTAACAACACGTTACATTTGTGATATGTCTTTAGTAATTCAAAAGCTGCACTAATATGAAACCAAAAAGCATTATCAAGAGAAAAAAAAAGCATTCCGTCTACTTTTGACCCTTAGTCTAGTTCAAAGGCCTCTGGGTTTGAATAATTTAATATCTTCGTACGTTATAATAGATACAGGAACATTTTAGTACTAAGGGGACTTAGAGTTAGAGCTTGACAATATTTAATATTTATAAAATATTAATAATGGTCCGTTTTAAATGAACTAAAGAGTTTACATGAATATGACAAATCTCATACTGTAATATCCGAACTTTTGATGATTTTTTTCTTTTCCTTTTTTACGTAGGCATTTTTGAATTCTTGCTATTAAAGTCAAATAAGGAATTGATAGACATTATCCTTGTAAATAAAAAGTAATATTAGTCGCCGATAGATGGTCAGTATACTCTTTATTCTAAAACTCTGTAGAAACTAATATTCTTAAGATGAATTGTATGTTTATCTTGAAATATTCGAAGCAAAACGTTTGGTCTCAATGAAAAGGACGAGAGTGGAGATTATATTATTTGGGTCGTAACAATCATCAAATTGAAACTGACTGACCTACACAAACAGCAGACGTAAACGTCCAATTTCCGGTACTACCACACGTTATACTCTTGACACCCGCCACCGGCATGAAACCAGAGTTACACGTGAAAGGGCATACAGTTCCAGGCTGACGGGCACATGATGACGCCACCGTACCATTGGACACTTTAGCCGGACACAACTGGGTCTGACCTGAAAATTAGACATCTTGTTACAGCTAGGCTTTCGCTTAATGAAGTTTGTCGAAACTCGATTAATATTTTAAAATGTGATTTGATGCTTTACTCGGTAATCATTTCCCTAATTAGTTTGGTACCTGCCTATAAGCAAATTCCCACTTTTAAAACTCATTCCTTGTGCTCGTATGCTTTGTACCATAACGTAGTCTTAATAAACTATCTCATGAAGCATGGATATTCCTCCGTCCACGTGCATTAACCATTGTTATCTTTAATTCCTACCCCTCCACCTTTAAAAGTATATATTTTCTCTCATTCTTCTGCCTTTATAGTGAAATCACAATTATTTATGTACATTTGCATCGTTGTATTCATTATATCATCATGATATGTTATTGGTACTATCGTGGCTACACAATTAAGTCCTACGCATCTTCTTTACTGGTCATTATGTGTGATTAGTTGAGTCTAGTCTGAGAGCTTAAATGGCATTGCAAAAAAATTGAAATCATGTAATTCAATAAATAAAAATTTTAATTCAAAATCAGAAACTGTAAATAAGTTCATGGAAGACAAAAACCTTCCCTCAATGGCCGCAGCACGACCCAAGAGAAAACTTAATTGGACAAACGGACGGCGTATAAGAGAACAATATCCATGTATTTCCCTATCACATTCTTAGTGGCTCATAATAAATCAGAGGCCACGCACGGGTTGCATATGAAAACGCGTCTACAATAACTCACCTCCCCACAGTGGCAATGACAGTAGCAGCGTCAATAGCTTGGCATGGAATGGTATAGGTCGTTTAATCAGATGCGGTAGACAAAATTGTTATCGTACCAAATAACCATGGAACCTACGTGCCTGATATTCAACGGCTTTTTCTTTCAGGTTCATATGGAATCATGCAGATATAATCTTAGTTTTACTCCAATTTTGTTACTTAAAACATTGTTTAACTAATTGCATATAAATGAAAAACATTCGGTACGTAGAAGAAACGTGTATTTTGGAACAGCAAATATTGTGAACTGGAAAATTAATATATTGTATATATAGTCATTATATCCATATATGGCTCCCACTGAAACTTGACGTTGGCAAAATTTGGATATATCTGAAAGAAAATGTGAAATATGCCTCTCACAAGAAATAGGTGACAAATTTCACTATATTTTATTTTTAGTACCAATGTTTCGCTAAAATAAAAACAATATACACGTATAAGTAGGAAGTGTCTCAAAAATGTTAATACATAAATATTAAACGAGTTGCAATATAACAAAAATGTTAACGTACTTTTTAGGTTAATCTCATATGTCTATTGTTGGACCCGAGTTTGCAATAAAGTTCTGTTCGCTTTCTTGTCTGAACGTAGTGAGCAGGTCTCAAACACGGTTAACAACTACAGGACTGAATTTATGTCTCATCATGTTTTAGTTTAACTTAGTATCTGATCAGCAAAATTCAATAGTATAATATTCATATTAATGACCAAGTATACTCTATGTTGTTGTGTGTCATCTTCAACAGGTTTATTATTTGTTGTAAATAAGAATAGGCAGGAGATCAAAAGGACTGAGTAGTGGATGCTTTCTTTGTGATGCTACAGATGCAATGGGTCTTCGAGCTAATTAGTCACGAATTAACTCAATTGTGGATGAATAGGTATAGTGAATGTTACTCAAATGTTGCTTAAATGTCTGCTACTCCCCCGGATAAATCTGGTTTTTAGGGTGAGAAAATGATGGCAGCCTCGGAATCTTAATTTAAAACTAATGCTTTGAAAATTTTGCAAACAGATTTGCTCTCGAGTTATTACTAGCATATTATAACATGACCACTTTAAAATTTTACAAAATAAGTCTCTGTATTACTGGTTTATAACTTGTATGATCTCTCACGTCTCATACTAACACAGCTGAATTGTATTCGCTGGGATAGGTATCATCATTTTTGTGTGTGACGTTGATTACTGTACCTCATATGTCATATTATAAACAAAGAAAGAAACAACAAAAAAAAAAAAAAAACAACCGTAGCTAAGCACACTATGTTGTGTCCGTGTATGTTGTGTTGAAACTTCTTTATGCAGTTAATTTCCAATAGAAATAAAAAATTCTCACCATGCATAATATATTTTTGCTATTCATCTGGGCTTGATCGGGTCGTCATACTATGCAAAATATATCGATGTTTGTTGAAGAGAAAAGACACACACACACACACACACACATATATATATATATATATATATATATATATATATATATATATATATATATATATATATATATATATACAGGTCTACAGCCAAATTGCTTCCGCAATAAATGTTATAAATGTTGTCAAACTTTACTAATTCTGGGCCACTGAGAACGAAAATGATGCTTAAAATTGTTGATTAGCTCTAGTTTTAAAGATATGATACTGGGTCAGTATATACAACCCTTGACTTGGGAATGGCGGACGATAAGTGAGTTATAAAGGGAAGGGATCTCAATTTAAACCAGAAATGACTAAAATACATTTTTGACTGGATCTATGAATAAATCTATGACTGGGTTTGGACAGAACTTGATTTTTAGGCAAAACAATGAATGATGCAATCTGAAGCTGATATTGCGTCATACATAGAAATTGCATCATGTTATTCCTATAAGTCATGGATGATGCAATCATAACTAAGCTTACATCACTCTGCTGAAGAAATTGCCCTATATCAGCTCTACAAATCATACAGTGTAGTGCTCTCTTATTTGTCAGTGTTTGATTTTGCAAAGGGACATATTTCTGTTTAGCCAATAGTGAGCAGAGATGCCTCGTACTTGTGTGAACAATGCAGATAACTTCTGCTATGCTTGTGGTGAAGTGACTTTTGCATCACAAAAGCGCAGTATAACCACTATGGTTAAGAAAGCCTATCACCTTTATTTTGGCTGCAAAATTGGAGATCAGGACAAGAGGTGAGCCCCACACATATGCTGCAACACTTGTGCAACAAATCTTCGCCAGTGGTTGAACAGGAAAAGGAAATCTATGCCTTTTGCAGTGCCAATGATTTGGAGAGAGCCGACAGATCATATCAGCAATTGTTACTTCTGCATGACGCCTCCAGTTGGGAAAGGTGTGTCAAAGAAGAAAAAGTGGACTGTGCATTATCCAAACATTCCATCAGCTATACACCCAGTTCACCTTCGAGAAGGACTGTCGGTTCCTGTTGCACCAGAATCATTCTCACTTGAGTCAGACGAGGAAGAGGAAGAGGATGAAACTTCTACTCCTGAATCATCAATGTCACATGACCCATATTTTCTCCCATTCTCCTCCTCCGAACCACACCTCATAACACAAGGTGAACTGAATGACCTTGTCAGGGATTTGGAACTACCCAAGAGTAAGGCAGAGCTGTTGGGCTCCAGACTACAGCAGTGGAATCTCCTGGCAGGTGATGTTAGTGTTTCCATGTTCCGTGACCGTCAAAAGGATATTGTCCCATTCTTCTTCATGGAATCTGATCTTGTAGCCTGCAACAACATCGATGGTGTGATGGCAGCCCTCAACATCGTTCATGATCCAGACGAGTGGAGACTGTTCATTGATTCATCAGTCTTAAAGCTGTTTTGCTGCATAATGGCAGTGTTTTGCTGCATAATGGCAGTGTTTTGCTATCAATTACAGTTGGTCATGCAGTCCATATGAAGGAAACCTATGAAAACATGAAACAACTTTTGAGGTGCATAAACTATGACCAACATCAGTGGCAGCTTTGTGGAGATTTCAAGGTTCTTGCTCTCTTACTTGGTCTGCAGACTGGATACACAAAGTACTGCTGTCTTCTCTGCGAATGGGATAGGCGTGCTAGAGATTCTCACTACATCAAGAGAGATTGGCCATTCCGACAGTCATTGGAGCCTGGGATAAAAAGTGTTCAACATCCACCACTTGTTGAATCAAGGAAGATTTTGTTACCACCCTTGCACATCAAGCTGGGTTTGATGAAGAACTTTGTCAAGGCCACGGACAAGCAGCTTTCAGGTACCTCCGTGGAAAATGTCCAAGGTCAAGTGAAGCTAAGATTTAGGAAGGTGTCTTTGTTGGTATTCAGATTCGTGAACTTCTTCGAGATGATGCATTTCACCGTTCACTGCGTGGCAAGAAAAAGACGGCATGGAAAGCCTTCCAGTTTGTGGCAACAAATTTTCTCTATGATTAAAAGTCTACTATGTACACAATATACATAGACGTAACATGTAAAAACCTAAATATCTTGGAAACAGTATCCAATCAGTTGTTTTAATTGTCATACTTGAATTCAGCACATCAAAATCCCTAACAGCACATTTTATCTCTGAAGCAGACGACTTCTAAAAAATTGTAAACCAGTGAATTTTATGTGGAATGTACTTTATGCAATGAATGTTCAATAGATATTTAAGAATTTCACCATGCATAATAGATTTTGATACTCATATGGGCTTTATCGGGTCGTCACTCTTAGCAAGATATACAGATATTCGTTATAGAGTCATAATTATGTATGTATGTATATATATATATATATATATATATATATATATATATATATAGTATTACGATATCTATCTTTGGTATACCACGAGATTTATACATTTTTCATGAAACCTTTATGCAACGAGTGGTATATGAAAGATACAGCGTGCATACTTTAGATACATGTTATTCATTCTATATACAAAAACATATATTTACGTTTCCAACAGAGTTAAGATTGACTACAGAAAACTATTTATTGAAGGAGAGAGTTAACTCTTCACATCCCTTCCCAGTGTGCCCGCTCCAAAAGGTAATTTTCTGGAGCTATTGTAGCTATTTCCACTTTTTTGGAATTGTTAATTTGCTCCTTTTTTGAGCTTCTATTTTCATTCATATTTATTAAATACACAAAAGAGACGTTTAGAATTTCAACATGAAAGTTGGTTTCAATGAAGAAAGTTGAGTACTATAAACACTGCATGGCTATCCGAACAGTGTACAGTTGATCTAAGTCATTATCATACGAATCATCCGCTAAGCTCCTTTTTGACAACGTTTTTGCAACAATGGTCCAGAGAGATAGAGAGAGAGAGAGAGAGAGAGAGAGAGAGAGAGAGAGAGAGTGGGGATAAAACTTTACATGCTGGCTGAAAAACCAACAGATAAACAGAAGGGGAAGGGTGGCCTATGAAAACTGACCATAGATTCTTTGTATCATCCATCATCTCTCTGTTTCTCAGTTGGTCGATTAGTTTGTCAGTTTTTACCATCATAGAGACAGAGAGACAGAGCGTGAGTGAGAAAGAAATCAAAAGAGATGCATTCAGACATTTAATATTTAAAGAGGCTCTGTTTTCCAACTTTATTACAGGTTTTAAAAAATAAAGCATCAAATAAAGTACAGTATATGTGTACCGCCTAGCGAAGGAATGTACAGTACGGCCTCCTCATCTCAAATCGATATTGGAACTTTGCATCATTAATCGCGTGTAACACTGTAGAACAATCTCATGGAAAGTGTACATATAACAATGTAACGACCAGGGTTCCTCTAGGTTACTTGGTATAAATTCAAGTCAAGTTCAAGATTTTCATACAATTCAGATTCTTTTTTTCTCTCTCACTCCACCGATTTCCACGTATTTTTGTCCCTTATGGAGAGAGAGAGAGAGAGAGATAAAGGAAAGCAGAGGGGATTTCTATGCCATTTTGTAACATGTCTAATTCATGCAGAAAACGGTTGTTACTAATATGTTTCTCGTTATTTTCTTATTTTAATAATGATTAATAAATGGATATTCATCACTGATCTAGAGAGTACAGAAGCACACGTTTACTGTTGAAACTATAATTATATGCGTATTCATACGCCATGGCCGAATCACAATTTGATATACCAACAGTATTAGTATATCAAATTGCTTGGTGCCTCACTTTAAAATTGATGTTCATTTTTATGTATTTGGTATATATATATATATATATATATATATATATATATATATATATATATATATATATATATATATATACATACAGGTTATGTTGTTATACATGTGAGATTTGTCATTATAGGGGCCAGCAGGTTTCTCTTGTTATACATGTGAAATCTCTCATTATAGGGGCCAGCAGGTTTCTGTTGTTAGACATGTGAGACCTGTCATTATAGGGCCAGCATGTTTCTGTTGGTATACATGTGAGACCTGTCATTATAAGGACCATCAGGTTTCTGTTGTTATACATGTGAAAACTCTCATTATAAGGGCAGCAGATTTCTGTTGTTATACATGTGAGACCTGTCATTATAGGGCCAGCAGGTTTCTGTTGTTATACATGTGAAAACTCTCATTATAAGGGCAGCAGATTTCTGTTGTTAGACATGTGAGACCTGTCATTATAGGGGCCAGCAGGTTTCTGTTGTTATACATGTGAACTCTCTCATTATAAGGCCAGCAGGTTTAAGTTGTTAGACATGTGAGACCTGTCATTATAGGGGCCAGCAGGTTTCTTTTGTTAGACATGTGAGACCTGTCATTATAGGAACCAACCGGTTTCTGCTATTATACATATTTGACCTGTCATTTATCGGGGCAAGCAGGTTTCAGTTGTTATACATATTAGACTTGTCTTTATAGGGGCCAGGAGGTTTCTTTCGTTATATTTGAGAGACCTGTCATGATAGGAACCAGCAGGTTTCTGTTGTTATACATGTGAGACGTGTCATTATAGGGGCCAGCACGTTTCTGTTGTTGGATATGTGAGACCTGTCATTATAGGGGCCTGCATGTTTCTGTTCTTATACATGTGAGACCTGTCACTATAGGGGCCAGCAGGTTTCTGTTGTTAGACATATTAGACCTGCCATTATAGGAACCAACAGGTTTCTGTTGTGATACATGTGAGACCTGTCATTATAGGAGCTAGCAGGTTTCTGTTGCTATACATGTCAAACCTGTCATTATAGGGGCCAGCAGGTTTCTGTTGTTAGACATATTTGACCTGTCATTTATAGGGCAAGCAGGTTTCAGTTGTTATACATATTAGACTTGTCTCTATAGGGGCCAGCAAGTTTCTTTTGTTAGACACATTAGACCTAACATTTATAGGGTCCAGTAGGTTTCTGTTGTTATACAAGTGAGACCTGTCATTATAGGGGTCAGCAGGTTTCTGTTGTTATACATGTGAGACCTGTCAATATAGGAGCTAGCAGGTTTCTGTTGTTATACATGTGAGACCTGTCAGTATAGGGGTAGCAGGGTTCTGTTGTTATGCATATCATGGCTGTCATTATAGCGGCCAGCAGGTTTCTGTTGTTATAGAGGTGAGACCTGTCAGTATAGAGGCCAGCATGATGCTCTTGTTATAAAGGAGGCCTGTTATTATAGGGTCATCATGTTTCTGTTTTCCTGGTTTGGAAAAGTTAAATAGCTACATATGCTGCAGTGGATTATAGGACCTGGCACACTGTTTTCTATTGTTAAGCATGCTTCAGTGACCAAACACACTGCGTCCCACGTGACTCTACATCAGGTAGTTCATTTTTGTTACATCGGATTCAGTGTATTGCAGTGGTGTAGCAAGAACTTTGCCCACTGTTGTGACCACAGTTCCTGGCGTGATATCACAGAAAGAATGGTTTTGTAATCGTTTATTAGTAGATACGTATTCCCTCAGATTGCAGTACCCTGTGCACAATTAAATATACCAGTCCTATATGACGATGACGAAAAACTTTGGTATGATTGGATATGTCTGACCGTATGTTCTTGAAAGTTCTGGCCCCTTTTCCTTATTACTACATTTGACGAAAAAGATATTGACACCTGGACCAATTTGTTTTACTACTGTATTTCTGGACCACTTTTTCCTACTATTTCATTTGACAAAATTACTAAACTATTTATACTTCCATGGCTATGTACGGAAAATCTAAGGGTTTTTCATTACATGTCTGCCATGCATACGGACAGACGGACAGAAGGAGGGTATCACAATATCCCCGCTTTAAGGTGTGGTTGTAAATAATACCGAACAACCTATCCTTACGTCTGAATTTGACGAAAAATAAAAACCCTGCACCAATTTACTTTTAATTTCTGGACCACTTTTAAGTAGCTTTATATCTGGACCATTTTCTGTACTCTTTAATTTTACAAACTATAGTCCCCTGTAGACCACTTTTCCTTAATATTGCGTTAAAGGTATGGGTCCAACAATAGGTCAAGCCAACAAAGTCCATCTCTCTTTTCCATCCTTGCAAGATAAACTTTTTACGCACTTCAACCATAGGATCGAAGGTAGCTTTCCATAACAAGAAGGAAAGTGTCTGTCTCTACAGTGCACACATTGTCCGTCACGCTTGACGATTATGGTGCAACTGTGCGAGGAAGAACAATTAAAGAACAGAAAAAGATAGACAGAACAAAGCTAAAAGATAATTACTGTTTAGAGTAAGAAAAATAACAAATAAAAAGTACATAAAAAGTTTCAAAGTGTCATAATTTTCATACGCGGGGGTAATCATCCAACTGTATTTCTGATCTGCACCTTGTGTCCAATCTGGCTACGTTGGCTACCTTAGGTAACCTGGGGACTAGTCCCCACCAACATACCACCAAGGAACCCCTACAAACGGCTGACCCCAATCATTAGAGGAAGTAGGATGAGAGCTCCTTTTTCAAAGTTACCGATTCGGGAACCTCAACAAGAGTGGATGGCAAAGTGTTTTATTGAAAGTAGTCCTAGGCAAGTGGGTGTATTCATATGATATCGATTTCTACTGAAAGTAGTCTTATGCTAGTTGATGAATCGATATCATATCAGTAAAAGAGCTCTTTTGGAAGTATTCCTATGCTAGTGGATGTATTAATAGGATATCGGAGAAAGAGCTCTTTTGGAAATAGTCTTATTCTAGTGGATGTATTAATATGATATCGTGCCCAATTTACTACTTAGCGCTATAAAAAAATCCAATGCATTACCATCTCCCTGAGAATAAATTAAGTTGTGATCCTTTCGTATTTGAGACAGTCTGTAATGATCATGCTCTCTCTCTCTCTCTCTCTCTCTCTCTCTCTCTCTCTCTCTCTCGTAAGGTGTTTATGTATGCACTTCTTTAACAGTCTCACAATGTAATATATAAATAAATATTATATTATATTAGATATTTGCAAATGTTCGAGAGAGGTCAGTGCTTTCAATAACTGACCTTTTATAACGGGTGAAACCCAATTTGTAAGCATGGAGCAGTGAGCCGCGTAATAATCATCAGATACCCTGGTTATACGTTCAAAGTTCAGGAGTTTATATAGCTCTATTGTGGAATTTAAGTAAATAAATAATATCATGTTTAATAGAGATAATAGTTTTACCTTGACTAATGCGAATACCTAATGACCATGTCAAGCAATATAGCACATGTAACCCCAAAGTTACGCAAATACGCCGTATACATAAGACGTGTGTTATGTCACGCTTCATGATTATGAGAAATCGCCAACTTGAACTAGGAATGCAGTCATGTATTCATTCTCCAAATTTATCTTTCATTTTATCTATGATAATTACATGCAAAGGAGACTTAGCTACAGGGATTTCCATGACATGAATCGGTTACGGGTTGAGTAGTTAATATGGGATCTATATGCTTGAATTAAAGAGAACCCTAAACAGTTGGAAGTGGAACATTTAAAGTCACCAGTGTTCCTTTCTTATTTGTGTTTAGTATACTTATCCGTACACCTGATCTATTATATACATACTCCTATTTCGAAAAAAAGAGGAAAATTGTGTCGATGCGCGGAAAGAAATAGTTCGATGTCCCAACGTTAATATTTTGTATGAGTGTCTATTATCTAGAATGTTAGTTAAGTGAGTTGGTGGCAAATTCCGTTGAAAAAAAATCCGTGTAAATATTATTATAATGAGCTCTATAATCATACAAGAAGAATTAAGTGTCGATTTTGTCAGCTGCTATCTACTGATAAGTCTGTTACGGGCAGGAGGTGTGATACTCATAGTCAAGATTGCCAAACAGTTGATTGGCACATGTCAGCATTAAATAAAAGTTGCTATGTGTGCTGGATTATAAAAATCAAGTAATTGATGTACACTGGCTATTATATTTGCTTTAAATCCCTCTCAAAAATTATATAATAAAATATTTGATCTGTACATAGCGCAACAGTAGTTTTGTTTATGAAGGTCTTATTGATGATTAACTTATAGCTTGTGGTCGTAGCTCAAGATGTAGCACGTTTATACACTCATACAGGATCCAGGAAGTGAGTGTTCAATCATCGCAAATATTTGTTTGTTTGTTTGTTTGTCTTTCTAATGTGTTTCCAGTTATGTTTTCAAATATATTTATCGATCCTCAAAAGATGTATGCCTGATATTGTACTCTTCATATCAGTAAGGAGTAATTAAGTCCCGAATGCGATGAACGCAATTATTCTACTGAATATTATTCATAAATTGTATAATTTAATATTTTTATTTTTTGGAGTAGAATTAAACTTCAATATCCTTAAAACCTATTCGAGTGTTTAGATACACCAATATAGTTCCATATATTTTCTTGTTTAATCTATTTTTAATAGGAATCACAAAACAGAGCGAATTATACACCATGTCAGGTACTGAGTACATTTTTTATCTTCTCTTAGCATTTGTCGTTGTAGTGTATTCAGACCCGGATTGGTGATGAAATATTTTCCATTTCTAAAGAGATTTTCGACATAAAATTAAAAATGTCATTATAAAAGTTCAACGGCATAAAATAAAATGGTAATGGTCAAACAGGTTTTGACTTTTAATTCACAAAGAAACTGATGACTGGGGTTCTGAAAAAGAGCAAACGTAATTACTGTAATCTACTATCCTAATTTGTAGTAAAAATCAACTGCTTTTTCCATGATTTGTGGCACAAATCAGTGATAGATTAGGGTATATTGACGCTTAGATTTAGGCCTTCCACACTGTTCGATACTATCTTTATCGGCCGGGTGCGTGTGGCGCCGGGGGGGGGGGAGGACTGGGGGAGAGGGGCAGATTTTGTTTAGGTACAGGTGTTTAGTATGTCTAAAAATTTGAGTTGTAGGAAATCAAGTCAAGTAGTTTTCATTTAGAGTGGTACATGCTAAAACAAAGTGAAACACAAGGTCTCATAAGTTTTTCTGCCGACTATAAAACAAGAAGTATTTAAGAACCCAAAAATATAAACTTTTCAACAGCACATATCATGTATTCACAATACTCGGCTCAACAGAACAGTGTACCTACACATATATACAATACTTGGAGAACATTTTTCCAAATCACAAGATTTTTATAGATTTTGTGGAGTCGAAAGTCCCATCTTATATATCATTTCAAGTCCCTTACATATGTGTTCAAGATGTTATAGATATTTTAGAGACACTTGATGGCACCAATGCAACAGGACAAGATGAAATCTCACCAAACATATTCAAACTATCAGCCCATGTTACAGCTCCTTCAGTTGCAAACATCTTAAATACAAGTATTGATACGGTAATCTTTCCAACTAATCTGAAATTAGCCAAAGTTGTCCCAGTCTTGAAACCAGGTGATAGATCGTCAGCAAACAATTATCTACCTATATCAATTTAACCAACCGTATCTAAATTTTTTGATAAACACATCGCCTTTCATATTCGACGACTTTTAAGGAAATATAATCTTCTACATAACTCACAATAAGGTTTCATGCCAAACTGCCCTCTCAATGTTGATTAATACATAGCTAGCAGCTATTGATGACGGGAAAATAATCTGAGCAATTTATTTAGATTTTTAAAAAAAAAAGACTTTGCATACAAAATCTGTGATTATTCGCTTCCTTGGTTTGATTCTTAACTAACAGGAAGGCAACAGTGTGTTTCTCTGGCCAATGCTAAATCTTCTTTACAATACGTCACAAGTGGAGTCCCTCCCTCAAGGCTCTGTTCTAAGCCCTTTGCTCTTTCTCCTTTTCATTAATGATTTACCACTTTATATGGATGACACTGGATCTGATCTTTTTTTGCAGATGACACAACCTTACATACCATGAGTGATACAATCCCTTCTGTTTAACAAAGTTTACAACTGGACGTTGATACTGTTATACTGTGGTGCGAAACCAACAAAATGCAATTAAGCACAGAAAAGAAACTAACTGTATGACAACTGGATGAAGGCAAAGAATAACGAAATTAAAGGATTTAGATGATATCAATATACTTGTTCAGCGATCTAAATTAAATAACATAGAAAAACAACAACTTGAAGGTGTGATTATTGACAGGCATTTATCGTTGGAAAATCAAATAAAGCGCGTGTGTTCTGCAATATCCTCCAGAATAGTCTTATTAAACAGACTGTCTTCGTATGTGCCAGAATCAATGCTAAAATGTTTTATAATGGATATATCTTGCCCTTGTTTGATCATGGTTGTATCATATTGGGGAATTGCAATGCTACAAATCTACATCCGATAATTCAACTCCAAAAACGAGCCGCTAGAATTATTACAAGAAAAGACTATCCATCCTCTCATTTATTTTTTAACTTACAGTGGTTACCATTTAATTATAGAGTAAAGTACTTTAAAGCTATTTTGACATACAAATCTGTTCATAACATGGCGCCACAATATATCAATGAACTCCTAATTCCAGCCCTCAAGATCCATTCACAGAATATGCTGTCTATTTCGTGCTCTCATCTTCATTTGCCTAAATTAAAAACGACTCTTTACAAAAAATCTTTTACACATTCCGCAACAGTATTATTTAGGAATGCGCTTCACAAATTTCTTCCCTACACGTATATCGTATGTATGTTTTAATCTAATGAGTATGTATGTATGTATGTATGTATGTATGTATGTATGTATGCATGTATGCATGTATGTATGTATGTATGTATGTATGTATGTATGTATGTATGTATGTATGTATGTATGTATGTATGTATGTATGTATCTATCTATGTATGTATCTATCTATGTATGTATGTATGTATGTATGTATGTATGTATGTATGTATGTATGTATGTATGTATGTATGTATGTATGTATGTATGTATGTATGTATTTATGCATGTTTGATGATTGAATATGCTAGTATGTCAGACACTGTAGTAAGTAGACCTTTATTTGCACATACACTTAGCATTTATAGTTTAAATATTCTTTTATTGACGACTACATGTAAGATTAGTTGACTGATTAGAAACAAATGTATTATACTCAAATAATAAAATTATTATTATTATTATTATTATTGTTATTATTATTATTATTATTATTATTATTATACATTTGCCATCATGCAGCAACAATGGTGTACATACATACAGTAGCAAAATTGAAAGAAAGCAAAGACAATTTTATCATAGTAGTTCTGGATTTTTTGCGAAAGGCAGCAAGGTAACAGCATTTATCAATGAAAGAAATTGACTCACAGATTGTTATTCCAAACAGAATACCGCAGATCCCAAATGAAAATGACTTTTGTTTGAATGTCGGTATTTTAAAAACGAATATTTTCAAAATGTTTTCGATTTGAACCAGAGAACTAAATGAGTTTGATTTCAGATCACCTGTATACACCTGGAAGAATGTGTCTGGTTTGGCATTATTCATATATATCTAGTCTAATAATTTTTTTCTTCTTTTAACATGAGATTCAATTTAGCGTAATGTATGACAAAATGAAATGTTCCTATGTAAATATTTGTTTCCAAGGTCACGGTACAACGGGCAAACAAGGAGGAAGTGATACTCTATTTTAATCAAATTTTATTAATTAACACACAAAATCTCTCTACACTGGATATGTTTCTATAACGACCTAATTGTGCAGCAAAGTAATTTGATAATGTTTTAAAACGAATAAGAGCTATTCTAAATGTATCAATTGTAATTGTACAAAGGCATGGTTCCAGCTCAAAATTGCTTCTTTAAACAAGTTTGGGGAAATTTTTTAGAAATTGTCCAGCAAGGGCTATTTTTGTAATTTCTGGGCAATGATAATGCACAAATGATCAAATAAGCAAGGAATATTCAAATTTGGTGACGTCGTCGAAATTCACCCATTAACTCATTAACCCCTGGAGATTTTTTTCATTTTCGCGTGAAATAGGGGTAGGCAACGCATTTTTGGGGTTACTTCTGAATTCAGCCAAACAGATCTGCTTAAGAAAGTTTATCGTTTAGCCGGATGCTTAGGTGTATCAAAAACATTGTTTTTCATTGGCTATTATGCTCGCACATGTGCAGAAGGGTAAAAGTTGGACTTCTTTTTTTTTTTTTTTTTTTTTTTGGTATTGGATCCCCGATTTTTGTGTCCTTGCCCCTTTTTTCTCCAAATCTCACACTTATCCTACTTTTTGCAAAGGTTCACCTGTCTGTGTGCAGTTCGGACGGGTCTGCTTTAGATCTAAGGCCAAAAAGTCTAAAATCCGGACACAAACTCCGGTTCCGCAACTGTTAATTTCGACCTAAAAAAAATCGGGTCTAAAAAAATGCATTTTGTTCGCTGTACTTTTTAATGCGAGTAGAAAGTCGACATTATTTGGTATCATTGTAGAGCTACATCTGTCCTCAGTCCTGCAATACCATCCACTTTAGTGTATCTTAAATTATGTTGATGTTACAGAGCTCGGAAGTAGGGTACTACCTCATGATGCGTAAACGTGGCGCTAGGGGTTAATGAGTTAAATAGCATAATAACCCAGTTTACTCAGAGCGAATATAGACTCCCTCCATGATGGTATAAACTGGTCATATAGTCTTGTGTAATTAGACATTGGGCATTACAAAATTACACTAATTTAGCCATAAATATGAAATCCACACACTACAGAATAATCATGAATTACTGAAGCTACTAATGAATCAAATAAATTACATTTACATCATATGAAATATTATACAACTTTTGCAAAGAAGATGAACCATGTTCACTTAAACAATTTTGTGCTCTAAACTATCCTTCATTCTTAAATAAAAACACATAATTCCAAGATATTCAGAAGAATTAAAGGCCTCAAGTAGTTTGTCTCCATAATAAAAAGAAACGGTTGTATGGGTCTCTTTTTTAAGGATGACTGTATGGGTATTCAGTATTCACATATAAAGAGAATATGTCACAATAAGTTTTCGAATCATTTCACAATGATTGTAAAACATCTTTTGATTTAGAAAAAAGGTCAGCATAGTCTGCGCATAACAAAATAAACAGCTTCATTTTAATTAGCACAAGTCGGGTGGAAACCCGATTGATATGATTGATAACAATTAACTAAACCAAAGTTTGAATTTATATTGGAATTTATATTGCCGCTATAATGCAGACACAGGGAAGAAGGTAGGTGCGGGTATGTGATGACCAGGTTAATTAGTTTAGAGTTTTACCTCCTATCACTGCAATAATAGAGCAGTTGTGTATTCGGGTAGTTTGGGGTTAACATTACTCGGCTCTGAGGAAACTTTGTCCTTATCCCTAATACTATCATATCATTTATTTTCGTGGGTCTCAATTTTCGTGCTTTTGAAAACAAATACATTTTGGTGGCTACTTAAATTTGTGCTTTGCCTGTCAAAGTTTGCATATTCGTCGGTATTTAATATCGTGGGTCAACCTCAACAAATAACCCCCCCCCCCCCAAAAAAAAAAAAAAAAAGAATGGAAAAGAACAAAACTATGACGATAACAAACGGCGGCCGCTTCAATATTTGAAACAGTACTACCACCTGTATAAGCACAAATCAAACACCTGTCAAGACAAATCACTTACACTCAACATCAAAGGGAGCCAACGCAGCCAACAACACTAAGCTACTAACCGGTTATTAAAGAACATGTGTATGATCTCTTCCTTGAAACACTGTCCATAAAGTTGCACCATCATTTACTTTCTGATGACCATAGATCCCCGTCAGTTTGGATAATGTCATCATTCCACCTGTGAACTAAAACACGCCCCTTGCTGAATGCAATTAGCAAGCAGTATCAACATTTGATGTGTTCAGAGCCCATCAAAGTGCGAAGATGCTAACTAAATTGGAAAACAATGGAATCACTCCTTTGTTCGAACCTGCCTCATGTACGAACCAACTTCAACCACTAGACTTTGCTTAAAACTTCGTCAATGAAGCCGATTGATGCTGAATGGATAATTGCGGCTCACACGAAAATGTGTGAAATATTGGACCTAATTATCCGTGACCTTGAGAATTCTGGACTTGTTTAATTCAACAATATCAGGATTTTTTACCCGACAAACATTACCAGCCAACTTGATTCAGTGGTTTTGTCCGAAAATCAGTGAAGTATGCGCTTCAATACTCGGCTGTAATTAGGGTATATACACAGTGTTTCATTAGTAATTGTCCTTCAAGCAATATTTCTAGTACTTTACAGTCATGTTGTTCATTGGGATTAAGCATGCATGGATAAAATGAGACGTGCTCTGGAATGAAAAATCGATTTGATGAAGTATTAAATAGTATCATTTCTTGTTCTTTCTTTCATTTTCAGTAATAACAGTGTCTGCATACCTTATGCTTTTCTCGTTTCTCTCTATCCTTACTTATCTCACAACATATCAATTTAAGGCATTGAGTGGAAATTACGACTACCGGATACTATATAGATGCGTGTGCATTGAAACAATATAAAATGCATTATAATTCTTTTTTTTTTTTTTTTTTTTGAAAGGGCGAAAATAAAACAAAAACGTGTAAAGCTTTTATTTTAACCAGATTACAAAAATGACGTCGATTTATCAAATAGCTTTGTTGATCTCTAGGAATGAAACACTGTGGAGAAAAAAACTGAGGTGGTGGGGATTCTTTATCATATGTGGCTAATATTTTGTTCGGTATTTATTGGGACCAGCGGGTTTCCTTTGTTATACACATGAGACATGTCATTATAGGGGCCAGCAGGTTTCTGTTATTAGACATATTA
This sequence comes from Margaritifera margaritifera, assembly GCA_029931535.1. Lineage (NCBI taxonomy): Eukaryota > Metazoa > Mollusca > Bivalvia > Unionida > Margaritiferidae > Margaritifera > Margaritifera margaritifera. The sequence continues at coordinate 413,405 of JAQPZY010001335.1, read as the reverse complement.
GAGCGACTATTTATATGGTGTTTCTGTTGTTATACATGTGAGACCTGTCAGTATAGAGGCCAGCATGTTTCTCTGTTATAAACGAGGCCTGTAATTTTAGTGGTCAACATGTTTCTGTTTTACTGGATTGGAAAAGTTAAATAGCTACATATGCTGCAATGAAATATAGAACATGGCTCATTGTGTTTTTTTATTGTTAATCATGCTCCAGTAACCAAGGACTTTGCGTTACACGTAACTCTACATCATGTAGTTCCTTTTTGTTACAAAGGATTGAGTGTATTGCAGTGGCGTAGCAGGAAATCTGCCCCACCCCCACCCCTGTGCCGCAAAACGTAATTATGGGGCCCCCTCCCAATACCAACAGTTGTTTGATGGGAATTGTGGGCCTCCACTGGGTCCCATCTCATCCATCTACTCCCCAACCCAGAATGTTTGCGGAAGTTGCTTGGGTGGTTGCTACGCCACTGTGCTGACCGCAGTTACTGGCGTGATATCACAGAAACAATGGTTTTGTAATCGTTTATTAATAAATACATATTCCTTCAGATTGCAGCACCGTGTGCACAATTAAATATACCAATCTAATATGACGAAGACGAAAAACTTTTGTATGATTGGATATGTCTGACCGTATGTTCTTGAAAGTTCTGGACCACTTTTCCTTATTACTACATTTGACGAAAAAGATATTGACCGCTGGACCCATTTTTTTTACTACTGGCTTTCTGGACCACCTTTTCTTTGTATTTCATTTAACAAAAATACTAAACTATTGATACTTCAATGGATATGTACGGCAAATCTCCGGGCTTTTAATTACATGTCGGCCCTGGCAAATGGACAGACTGACCTTCGATCCTATGGTGGAAGTGCGTAAAAGTTTATCTTGTGAGGATGGAAAATAGGGAAGGACTTTGTTGACATGACCTATTGTTTGACTCCTACAGTTAACGCGATATTAAGGAAAAGTGGTCCAGAGGGGACTAGAGTTTGTAAAATTAAAGAGTACGGAAAATGGTACAGATATAAAAGTATGGAAAGGTGATCAAAAAATAAAAGTAAGAGAAATCGGTGTAGGGTCTTTATTTTTTGTCAAATGCAAATGTAAGGAAATGTGGTTCACTAATCCTTACCCCAATACTTTCACGCAGGGATGTTGTGATACCCTCTATTTTCCTGAACAAAAACGAAAGTTTCTGACTCTAACGTGCACACATTGTCCGTCAGACTTAACGATTATGGTGCATGGGTGTGAGGAAGAGCAATACAAGAACAGAACAAGAGAGACAGAACAAAGCTAGAAGATAATTACTGAATTTGAGTAAGAACAAATAAAATAAAAAGTTTCCAAGTGTCATAATTTTCATACGTGGGGTTAATCTGATCTGCACCTTGTGTTCAATCTGGCTACATTGGCTAGCTTAGGGGACCTGGGGACTAGTCACCACCAACATATCACCAAGGAACTCTTACAAATGGCTGACCCCAATCATTAGAGGAAGTAGGATGAGAGCTCCCTTTTAAAAGTTACCGAGTCCGGAGCCTCAACAAGAGTGGCTGGGAAAGTGTTTTATTGAAAGTAGTCCTTTGCTAGTGGATGTATCAATATGATATCGGGAAAAGAGCATATTAGAAGTAGTTCTATGTTAGTGGATGTATTAATATGATATCGGTAAAAAAGCTCTTTTGGAAGTAGTCCTTTGCTAGTGCATGTATTAATATGATATCGGGAAAAGAGCTCTATTGGAAATATTTCTATGTTAGTGGATGTATTAATATGGTATCGGAGAAAGACCTCTATTGGAAATAGTCCGATGCTAGTGGAAGTACTAATATGATATCGTTACCAATTTACTACTTAGCGCTGTAAAAATAAATCCAATGCATTAACATCTCCGTAGAAATAAATTACGTTGTGATCTTTTTGTATTTGAAACAGTTTGCAGTGTACATGCTCTCTCTCTTTCTCTTTCTCTCTCTCTCTCTCTCTCTCTCTCTCTCTCTCTCTCTCTCTCACTCATACGGTGTTTACGTATGCACTTCTTTAACAGTCTCACAAAGTAATATATAAATAAATTTTATATGATATTAGAAATTTGCAAATATTCGACAGAGGTCAGTGCTTACAATAACTGATATTTTATAACAGGTGAAACCCAATTTGTAAGCCTGGAGCAGGGAGTCGCGGCATGATGGTCAGATACCTTGTTTATACGTTCAAGGTTCAGGAGTTTATATAGCTCTATTATGGAATTCAAACAAAAAGAATAATACCATGTTTAGTAGAGAGAATGGTTCTATATTTACTAATGCGAATAACTTAACCTAATGACCATGTCAAGCAACAGAGCACATGCAACCCCAAAGTTACGCAAATACCCCCATACATAAGTTTTATGTCACGCTTCATGATTATGACAAATCCTCAACTTGGACTATGTAAGCATTCCTGTATTCATTCTCCAAGTTTATCTTTAATTTTATATATGATATTTAAATGTAAAGTAGACTTAGCTATAGGGATTTCTATGAAATGAATCGGCTACGGGTTGAGTAGTTAATATGGGATCTATATGCTTGAATTAAAGAGAACCCTAAATACTTGCAAGTGGAACATTCAAAGTCACCAGTCTTCCTTTTTTATTTTTGTTTAGTACACTTATCCGTACACCTGATCTATTATGTACATACTTTTATTTCGTCAACCAAAGAGGCAAATGGTGTCGATGTGCGGAAAGAAATAGTTCGATGTCCTAACGTTAATATTTTGTGTGAAAGTCTATCATCTTGAACGTTAGTTGTATATATGTATGTATGTATGTATGTATGTATGTATGTATGTATGTATGTATGTATGTATGTATGTATGTATGTATGTATGTATGTATGTATGTATGTATGTATATGTATAATTGTTTAATGATTGCATGTTAATATGTCAGACACTGTGTTTAGTAGAGTTTTATTTGTACATATACTTTGCAGTTATAGTTTAAATATTCTTTTGTTGATGACTACATGTAAGACTGATTGATTGTTTAGAATCAAATGTATTATCTTCAGAAAATAAAGTTATTATTATTATTATTATTTTTATTATTATTTTTATTATTATTATTATTTTATATTTGCCATCATGCACCGACAGTGGTGTACATAAACACAGCAGCAGAACTGAAAAAGCAAAGGCAACTATATTATAGTAGTTTTGGATTTGTTACGAAAGGCAGCAAGGTAACAGCATTTATCAGTGAAATAAACTGACTCACCGATTGTTATCCCAAACAGAATTCCCCCGGTCGCAAATAAAAACGACTTTTGTTGGAATGTTGGCATTTTGAAAACGAATAGTTTCAAAATGAGTTCGATCCGAACCAGTGAACTAATTGAGTTCGATCTCAGATCACCTGTATACACCTGGAAGAATGTGTCTGGTTTGGCATTATATATATATATATATATATATATATATATATATATATATATATATATATATATATATATATATATATATATAGCTAGTCTAATAAATTTGTTTCTTTAAATGAGATTCAATTTAGGGTAAGGTATGACAAAATCAAATGTTCCTATGATACACTACTTTAATCAAATTTTATCAATTAGCACACAAAATCTCTCTACACTGGATATGTTTCTGTAACGACCTAATTGTGCAGCAAAGTTATTTGATACTGTTTTCAAACGAGTAAGAGCTATTCTAAATGTATCATTTGTAATTGTACATAGGCATGGTTCCAGCTCAAAATTGCTTCTTCAAATAGCATTACTAAGTTTACTCTGAGCGAATAGAGACTCCCTCCATGATGGTATAAACTGGTCATATAGTCTTGTGTAATTTAGACATTGGGCATTACTAAAATTACACTAATTTAGCCATAAATATGACAGTCCTATTTCATATATATAATACGTTTAATTGGGAAAAGCCCAATTTTCACCATTATAAGTTATACCAGAGTCAACATCATTTTTTAAAATATTAAATATATTGCAAGACAGCAACAAACTGAGGTTTGAGTGAATCCCTGTCCAAAATTGTAGCATTCGTATTTTTCGTATTGTATAAAGTAATCCTGTGCCAAGCTCTCCATACAATGCATCCATAGTTTATACATCTCTTAACTTTCAAGATATTTATACAGAATTTCAAATGTACATATTCTTCATTCTTTCCTTGCTGAAATCCACACACTTCAGCACAATCATGAATTACTGAAGCTACTAATGAATCAAATAAATTACATTTTTATGTGATTGGCAAAACACATCATATAAAATATTATACAACGTTTGCAAAGAAGATGAGCCATATTTAATTAAACAATTTTGTGCTATGAACCTACCTCCATTCTTAAAGAAGGACACATAATTCCAAGATATTCAAAAGAATCAACGGTCTCAAGTAGTTTGTCTCCATAACAGACAGAAACGGTTGTATGGCTTTCTTTTTTCAAAGATGATTGTTTGGGTCTTATCAGTATTCACTTATAAAGAGAATCTGTCACAATAAGTTTTTATATCATTTCACAGTGATTGTAAAGCATAGCTCAGCATAATCTGCGCATAACAAAATAAACAGCTTCATTTTAATTAGCACAAGTCGGGTGGAAACCCGATTGATATGATTGATAACAATTAACTAAACCAAAGTAGTTTCCCTCGGTGCTATACATTGGAATTTATATTGCCGCTATAATGCAGACACAGGAAAGAAGGTAGGTGCGGGTATGTGATGACCAGGTTAATTAGTTTAGAGTTTTTCCTCCTATCACTGCAATAATAGAGCAGTTGTGTATTCGGGTAGTTTGGGGTTAACATTACTCGGCTCTGAGGAAACTTTGTCCTTATCCCTAATACTATCATATCATTTATTTTCGTGGGTCTCAATTTTCGTGCTTTTGAAAACAAATACATTTTGGTGGCTACTTAAATTTGTGCTTTTGCCTGTCAAAGTTTGCATATTCGTCGGTATTTAATATCGTGGGTCAACCTCAACAAATACCCCCCCCCCCCAAAAAAAAAGAATGGAAAATAACAAAATTATGACGACAAGAAACGGCGGCCGCTTCAATATTTGAAACAGTACTACCACCTGTATAAGCACAAATCAAACACCTGTCAAGACAAATCACTTACACTCAACATCAAAGGGAGCCAACGCAGCCAACAACACTAAGCTACTAACCGGTTATTAAAGAACATGTGTATGATCTCTTCCTTAAAACACTGTCCATAAAGTTGCACCATCATTTACTTTCTGATGACCATAGATCCCCGTCAGTTTGGATAATGTCATCATTCCACCTGTGAACTAAAACACGCCCCTTGCTGAATGCAATTAGCAAGCAGTATCAACATTTGATGTGTTCAGAGCCCATCAAAGTGCGAAGATGCTAACTAAATTGGAAAACAATGGAATCACTCCTTTGTTCGAACCTGCCTCATGTACGAACCAACTTCAACCACTAGACTTTGCTTAAAACCTCGTCAATGAAGCCGATTGATGCTGAATGGATAATTGCGGCTCACACGAAAATGTGTGAAATATTGGAAATAATTATCCGTGACCTTGAGAATTCTGGACTTGTTTAATTCAACAATATCAGGATTTTTTACCCGACAAACATTACCAGCCAACTTGATTCAGTGGTTTTGTCCGAAAATCAGTGAAGTGTGCGCTTCAATACTCGGCTGTAATTAGGGTATATACACAGTGTTTCATTAGTAATTGTCCTTCAAGCAATATTTCTAGTACTTTACAGTCATGTTGTTCATTGGGATTAAGCATGCATGGATAAAATGAGACGTGCTCTGGAATGAAAAATCGATTTGATGAAGTATTAAATAGTATCATTTCTTGTTCTTTCTTTCATTTTCAGTAATAACAGTGTCTGCATACCTTATGCTTTTTCTCGTTTCTCTCTATCCTTACTTATCTCACAACATATCAATTTAAGGCATTGAGTGGAAATTACGACTACCGGATACTATATAGATACGTGTGCATTGAAACAATATAAAATGCATTATAATTCTTTTCTTTTTTTTTTTTTGAAAGGGCGAAAATAAAACAAAAAGGTGTAAAGCTTTTATTTTAACCAGATTACAAAAATGACGTCGATTTATCAAATAGCTTTGTTGATCTCTAGGAATGAAACACTGTGGAGAAAAAAACTGAGATGGTGGGGATTCTTTATCATATGTGGCTAATATTTTGTTCGGTATTTATTGGGACCAGCGGGTTTCCTTTGTTATACACATGAGACATGTCATTATAGGGGCCAGCAGGTTTCTGTTATTAGACATATTAGAGCGACTATTTATATGGTGTTTCTGTTGTTATACATGTGAGACCTGTCATTATAGGAGTCAGCAGGTTCCTGTTGTCAAACATGTGAGACCTGTCAGTATAGGAGCCAGCAGGTTTCTGTTGCTATGCATATTAGACCTGTCATTTATAGCGGCCAGCAGGTTTTTGTTGTTATACATGTGAGACCTGTCAGTATAGAGGCCAGCATGTTTCTCTGTTATAAACGAGGCCTGTAATTTTAGTGGTCAACATGTTTCTGTTTTACTGGATTGGAAAAGTTAAATAGCTACATATGCTGCAATGAAATATAGAACATGACTCATTGTGTTTTTTTATTGTTAATCATGCTCCAGTAACCAAGGACTTTGCGTTACACGTAACTCTACATCATGTAGTTCCTTTTTGTTACAAAGGATTGAGTGTATTGCAGTGGCGTAGCAGGAAATCTGCCCCCCCCCCCCCCGTGCCGCAAAACGTAATTATGGGGCCCCCTCCCAATACCAACAGTTGTTTGATGGGAATTGTGGGCCTCCACTGGGTCCCATCTCATCCATCCACTCCCCAACCCAGAATGTTTGCGGAAGTTGCTTGGGTGGTTGCTACGCCACTGTGCTGACCGCAGTTACTGGCGTGATATCACAGAAACAATGGTTTTGTAATCGTTTATTAATAAATACATATTCCTTCAGATTGCAGCACCGTGTGCACAATTAAATATACCAATCTAATATGACGAAGACGAAAAACTTTTGTATGATTGGATATGTCTGACCGTATGTTCTTGAAAGTTCTGGACCACTTTTCCTTATTACTACATTTGACGAAAAAGATATTGACCGCTGGACCCATTTTTTTTACTACTGGCTTTCTGGACCACCTTTTCTTTGTATTTCATTTAACAAAAATACTAAACTATTGATACTTCAATGGATATGTACGGCAAATCTCCGGGCTTTTAATTACATGTCGGCCCTGGCAAATGGACAGACTGACCTTCGATCCTATGGTGGAAGTGCGTAAAAGTTTATCTTGTAAGGATGGAAAATAGGGAAGGACTTTGTTGACATGACCTATTGTTTGACTCCTACAGTTAACGCGATATTAAGGAAAAGTGGTCCAGAGGGGACTAGAGTTTGTAAAATTAAAGAGTACGGAAAATGGTACAGATATAAAAGTATGGAAAGGTGGTCAAAAAATAAAAGTAAGAGAAATCGGTGTAGGGTCTTTATTTTTTGTCAAATGCAAATGTAAGGAAATGTGGTTCACTAATCCTTACCCCAATACTTTCACGCAGGGATGTTGTGATACCCTCTATTTTCCTGAACAAAAACGAAAGTTTCTGACTCTAACGTGCACACATTGTCCGTCAGTCTTAACGATTATGGTGCATGGGTGCGAGGAAGAGCAATACAAGAACAGAACAAGAGAGACAGAACAAAGCTAGAAGATAATTACTGAATTTGAGTAAGAACAAATAAAATAAAAAGTTTCCAAGTGTCATAATTTTCATACGTGGGGTTAATCTGATCTGCACCTTGTGTCCAATCTGGGGACTAGTCACCACCAACATATCACCAAGGAACTCTTATAAATGGCTGACCCCAATCATTAGAGGAAGTAGGATGAGAGCTCCCTTTTAAAAGTTACCGAGTCCGGAGCCTCAACAAGAGTGGCTGGGAAAGTGTTTTATTGAAAGTAGTCCTTTGCTAGTGGATGTATCAATATGATATCGGGAAAAGAGCATATTAGAAGTAGTTCTATGTTAGTGGATGTATTAATATGATATCGGTAAAAAAGCTCTTTTGGAAGTAGTCCTATGCTAGTGCATGTATTAATATGATATCGGGAAAAGAGCTCTATTGGAAATATTTCTATGTTAGTGGATGTATTAATATGGTAACGGAGAAAGACCTCTATTGGAAATAGTCCGATGCTAGTGGAAGTACTAATATGATATCGTTACCAATTTACTACTTAGCGCTGTAAAAATAAATCCAATGCATTAACATCTCCGTAGAAATAAATTACGTTGTGATCTTTTTGTATTTGAAACAGTTTGCAGTGTACATGCTCTCTCTCTTTCTCTTTCTCTCTCTCTCTCTTTCTCTCTCTCTCTCTCTCTCTCTCTCTCTCTCTCTCTCTCTCTCTCACTCATACGGTGTTTACGTATGCACTTCTTTAACAGTCTCACAAAGTAATATATAAATAAATTTTATATGATATTAGATATTTGCAAATATTCGACAGAGGTCAGTGCTTACAATAACTGATATTTTATAACAGGTGAAACCCAATTTGTAAACCTGGAGCAGGGAGTCGCGGCATGATGGTCAGATACCTTGTTTATACGTTCAAGGTTCAGGAGTTTATATAGCTCTATTATGGAATTCTAACAAAAAGAATAATACCATGTTTAGTAGAGAGAATGGTTTTATATTTACTAATGCGAATAACTTAACCTAATGACCATGTCAAGCAACAGAGCACATGCAACCCCAAAGTTACGCAAATACCCCCATACATAAGTTTTATGTCACGCTTCATGATTATGACAAATCCTCAACTTGGACTATGTAAGCATTCCTGTATTCATTCTCCAAGTTTATCTTTAATTTTATATATGATATTTAAATGTAAAGTAGACTTAGCTATAGGGATTTCTATGAAATGAATCGGCTACGGGTTGAGTAGTTAATATGGGATCTATATGCTTGAATTAAAGAGAACCCTAAATACTTGCAAGTGGAACATTCAAAGTCACCAGTCTTCCTTTTTTATTTTTGTTTAGTACACTTATCCGTACACCTGATCTATTATGTACATACTTTTATTTCGTCAACCAAAGAGGCAAATGGTGTCGATGCGCGGAAAGAAATAGTTCGATGTCCTAACGTTAATATTTTGTGTGAAAGTCTATCATCTTGAACGTTAGTTGTATATATGTATGTATGCATGTATGTATGTATGTATGTATGTATGTATGTATGTATGTATGTATGTATGTATGTATGTATGTATGTATGTATGTATGTATGTATGTATTTATGTATGTATGTATGTATGTATATGTATAATTGTTTAATGATTGCATGTTAATATGTCAGACACTGTGTTTAGTAGAGTTTTATTTGTACATATACTTTGCAGTTATAGTTTAAATATTCTTTTGTTGATGACTACATGTAAGACTGATTGATTGTTTAGAATTAAATGTATTATCTTCAGAAAATAAAGTTATTATTATTATTATTATTTTTATTATTATTTTTATTATTATTATTATTTTATATTTGCCATCATGCACCGACAGTGGTGTACATAAACACAGCAGCAGAACTGAAAAAGCAAAGGCAACTATATTATAGTAGTTTTGGATTTGTTACGAAAGGCAGCAAGGTAACAGCATTTATCAGTGAAATAAACTGACTCACCGATTGTTATCCCAAACAGAATTCCCCCGGTCGCAAATAAAAACGACTTTTGTTGGAATGTTGGCATTTTGAAAACGAATATTTTCAAAATGAGTTCGATCCGAACCAGTGAACTAATTGAGTTCGATCTCAGATCACCTGTATACACCTGGAAGAATGTGTCTGGTTTGGCATTATATATATATATATATATATATATATATATATATATATATATATATATATATATATATATATATATATAGCTAGTCTAATAAATTTGTTTCTTTAAATGAGATTCAATTTAGGGTAAGGTATGACAAAATCAAATGTTCCTATGATACACTACTTTAATCAAATTTTATCAATTAGCACACAAAATCTCTCTACACTGGATATGTTTCTGTAACGACCTAATTGTGCAGCAAAGTTATTTGATACTGTTTTCAAACGAGTAAGAGCTATTCTAAATGTATCATTTGTAATTGTACATAGGCATGGTTCCAGCTCAAAATTGCTTCTTCAAATAGCATTACTAAGTTTACTCTGAGCGAATAGAGACTCCCTCCATGATGGTATAAACTGGTCATATAGTCTTGTGTAATTTAGACATTGGGCATTACTAAAATTACACTAATTTAGCCATAAATATGACAGTCCTATTTCATATATATAATACGTTTAATTGGGAAAAGCCCAATTTTCACCATTATAAGTTATACCAGAGTCAACATCATTTTTTAAAATATTAAATATATTGCAAGACAGCAACAAACTGAGGTTTGAGTGAATCCCTGTCCAAAATTGTAGCATTCGTATTTTTCGTATTGTATAAAGTAATCCTGTGCCAAGCTCTCCATACAATGCATCCATAGTTTATACATCTCTTAACTTTCAAGATATTTATACAGACTTTCAAATGTACATATTCTTCATTCTTTCCTTGCTGAAATCCACACACTTCAGCACAATCATGAATTACTGAAGCTACTAATGAATCAAATAAATTATATTTTTATGTGATTGGCAAAACACATCATATAAAATATTATACAACGTTTGCAAAGAAGATGAGCCATATTTAATTAAACAATTTTGTGCTATGAACCTACCTCCATTCTTAAAGAAGGACACATAATTCCAAGATATTCAAAAGAATCAACGGTCTCAAGTAGTTTGTCTCCATAACAGACAGAAACGGTTGTATGGCTTTCTTTTTTCAAAGATGATTGTTTGGGTCTTATCAGTATTCACTTATAAAGAGAATCTGTCACAATAAGTTTTTATATCATTTCACAGTGATTGTAAAGCATAGCTCAGCATAATCTGCGCATAACAAAATAAACAGCTTCATTTTAATTAGCACAAGTCGGGTGGAAACCCGATTGATATGATTGATAACAATTAACTAAACCAAAGTTTGAATTTATATTGGAATTTATATTGCCGCTATAATGCAGACACAGGGAAGAAGGTAGGTGCGGGTATGTGATGACCAGGTTAATTAGTTTAGAGTTTTTCCTCCTATCACTGCAATAATAGAGCAGTTGTGTATTCGGGTAGTTTGGGGTTAACATTACTCGGCTCTGAGGAAACTTTGTCCTTATCCCTAATACTATCATATCATTTATTTTCGTGGGTCTCAATTTTCGTGCTTTTGAAAACAAATACATTTTGGTGGCTACTTAAATTTGTGCTTTTGCCTGTCAAAGTTTGCATATTCGTCGGTATTTAATATCGTGGGTCAACCTCAACAAATACCCCCCCCCCCAAAAAAAAAAAAAAAAGAATGGAAAATAACAAAATTATGACGACAAGAAACGGCGGCCGCTTCAATGTTTGAAACAGTACTACCACCTGTATAAGCACAAATCAAACACCTGTCAAGACAAATCACTTACACTCAACATCAAAGGGAGCCAACGCAGCCAACAACACTAAGCTACTAACCGGTTATTAAAGAACATGTGTATGATCTCTTCCTTAAAACACTGTCCATAAAGTTGCACCATCATTTACTTTCTGATGACCATAGATCCCCGTCAGTTTGGATAATGTCATCATTCCACCTGTGAACTAAAACACGCCCCTTGCTGAATGCAATTAGCAAGCAGTATCAACATTTGATGTGTTCAGAGCCCATCAAAGTGCGAAGATGCTAACTAAATTGGAAAACAATGGAATCACTCCTTTGTTCGAACCTGCCTCATGTACGAACCAACTTCAACCACTAGACTTTGCTTAAAACCTCGTCAATGAAGCCGATTGATGCTGAATGGATAATTGCGGCTCACACGAAAATGTGTGAAATATTGGACCTAATTATCCGTGACCTTGAGAATTCTGGACTTGCTTAATTCAACAATATCAGGATTTTTTACCCGACAAACATTACCAGCCAACTTGATTCAGTGGTTTTGTCCGAAAATCAGTGAAGTGTGCGCTTCAATACTCGGCTGTAATTAGGGTATATACACAGTGTTTCATTAGTAATTGTCCTTCAAGCAATATTTCTAGTACTTTACAGTCATGTTGTTCATTGGGATTAAGCATGCATGGATAAAATGAGACGTGCTCTGGAATGAAAAACCGATTTGATGAAGTATTAAATAGTATCATTTCTTGTTCTTTCTTTCATTTTCAGTAATAACAGTGTCTGCATACCTTATGCTTTTCTCGTTTCTCTCTATCCTTACTTATCTCACAACATATCAATTTAAGGCATTGAGTGGAAATTACGACTACCGGATACTATATAGATACGTGTGCATTGAAACAATATAAAATGCATTATAATTTTTTTTTTTTTTTTTTCTGAAAGGGCGAAAATAAAACAAAAACGTGTAAAGCTTTTATTTTAACCAGATTACAAAAATGACGTCGATTTATCAAATAGCTTTGTTGATCTCTAGGAATGAAACACTGTGGAGAAAAAAACTGAGGTGGTGGGGATTCTTTATCATATGTGGCTAATATTTTGTTCGGTATTTATTGGGACCAGCGGGTTTCCTTTGTTATACACATGAGACATGTCATTATAGGGGCCAGCAGGTTTCTGTTATTAGACATATTAGAGCGACTATTTATATGGTGTTTCTGTTGTTATACATGTGAGACCTGTCATTATAGGAGTCAGCAGGTTCCTGTTGTCAAACATGTGAGACCTGTCAGTATAGGAGCCAGCAGGTTTCTGTTGCTATGCATATTAGACCTGTCATTTATAGCGGCCAGCAGGTTTTTGTTGTTATACATGTGAGACCTGTCAGTATAGAGGCCAGCATGTTTCTCTGTTATAAACGAGGCCTGTAATTTTAGTGGTCAACATGTTTCTGTTTTACTGGATTGGAAAAGTTAAATAGCTACATATGCTGCAATGAAATATAGAACATGGCTCATTGTGTTTTTTTATTGTTAATCATGCTCCAGTAACCAAGGACTTTGCGTTACACGTAACTCTACATCATGTAGTTCCTTTTTGTTACAAAGGATTGAGTGTATTGCAGTGGCGTAGCAGGAAATCTACCCCCCCCTCCTCCCGTGCCGCAAAACTTAATTATGGGGCCCCCTCCCAATACCAACAGTTGTTTGATGGGAATTGTGGGCCTCCACTGGGTCCCATCTCATCCATCCACTCCCCAACCCAGAATGTTTGCGGAAGTTGCTTGGGTGGTTGCTACGCCACTGTGCTGACCGCAGTTACTGGCGTGATATCACAGAAACAATGGTTTTGTAATCGTTTATTAATAAATACATATTCCTTCAGATTGCAGCACCGTGTGCACAATTAAATATACCAATCTAATATGACGAAGACGAAAAACTTTTGTATGATTGGATATGTCTGACCGTATGTTCTTGAAAGTTCTGGACCACTTTTCCTTATTACTACATTTGACGAAAAAGATATTGACCGCTGGACCCATTTTTTTTACTACTGGCTTTCTGGACCACCTTTTCTTTGTATTTCATTTAACAAAAATACTAAACTATTGATACTTCAATGGATATGTACGGCAAATCTCCGGGCTTTTAATTACATGTCGGCCCTGGCAAATGGACAGACTGACCTTCGATCCTATGGTGGAAGTGCGTAAAAGTTTATCTTGTAAGGATGGAAAATAGGGAAGGACTTTGTTGACATGACCTATTGTTGGACCCCTACAGTTAACGCGATATTAAGGAAAAGTGGTCCAGAGGGGACTAGAGTTTGTAAAATTAAAGAGTACGGAAAATGGTACAGATATAAAAGTATGGAAAGGTGATCAAAAAATAAAAGTAAGAGAAATCGGTGTAGGGTCTTTATCTTTTGTCAAATGCAAATGTAAGGAAATGTGATTCACTAATCCTTACCCCAACACTTTCACGCAGGGATGTTGTGATACCCTCTTTTTTCCTGAACAAAAACGAAAGTTTCTGACTCTAACGTGCACACATTGTCCGTCAGACTTAACGATTATGGTGCATGGGTGTGAGGAAGAGCAATACAAGAACAGAACAAGAGAGACAGAACAAAGCTAGAAGATAATTACTGAATTTGAGTAAGAACAAATAAAATAAAAAGTTTCCAAGTGTCATAATTTTCATACGTGGGGTTAATCTGATCTGCACCTTGTGTCCAATCTGGCTACATTGGCTAGCTTAGGGGACCTGGGGACTAGTCCCCACCAACATATCACCAAGGAACTCTTACAAATGGCTGACCCCAATCATTAGAGGAAGTAGGATGAGAGCTCCCTTTTAAAAGTTACCGAGTCCGGAGCCTCAACAAGTGTGGCTGGGAAAGTGTTTTATTGAAAGTAGTCCTTTGCTAGTGGATGTATCAATATGATATCGGGAAAAGAGCATATTAGAAGTAGTTCTATGTTAGTGGATGTATTAATATGATATCGGGAAAAGCGCTCTATTGGAAATATTTCTATGTTAGTGGATGTATTAATATGGTATCGGAGAAAGACCTCTATTGGAAATAGTCCGATGCTAGTGGAAGTACTAATATGATATCGTTACCAATTTACTACTTAGCGCTGTAAAAATAAATCCAATGCATTAACATCTCCGTAGAAATAAATTACGTTGTGATCTTTTTGTATTTGAAACAGTCTGCAGTGTACATGCTCTCTCTCTTTCTCTTTCTCTCTCTCTCTCTCTCTCTCTCTCTCTCTCTCTCTCTCTCTCATACGGTGTTTACGTATGCACTTCTTTAACAGTCTCACAAAGTAATATATAAATAAATTTTATATGATATTAGATATTTGCAAATATTCGACAGAGGTCAGTGCTTACAATAACTGATATTTTATAACAGGTGAAACCCAATTTGTAAGCCTGGAGCAGGGAGTCGCGGCATGATGGTCAGATACCTTGTTTATACGTTCAAGGTTCAGGAGTTTACATAGCTCTATTATGGAATTCAAACAAAAAGAATAATACCATGTTTAGTAGAGAGAATGGTTCTATATTTACTAATGCGAATAACTTAACCTAATGACCATGTCAAGCAACAGAGCACATGCAACCCCAAAGTTACGCAAATACCCCCATATATAAGTTTTATGTCACGCTTCATGATTATGACAAATCCTCAACTTGGACTATGTAAGCATTCCTGTATTCATTCTCCAAGTTTATCTTTAATTTTATATATGATATTTAAATGTAAAGTAGACTTAGCTATAGGGATTTCTATGAAATGAATCGGCTACGGGTTGAGTAGTTAATATGGGATCTATATGCTTGAATTAAAGAGAACCCTAAATACTTGCAAGTGGAACATTCAAAGTCACCAGTCTTCCTTTTTTATTTTTGTTTAGTACACTTATCCGTACACCTGATCTATTATGTACATACTTTTATTTCGTCAACCAAAGAGGCAAATGGTGTCGATGCGCGGAAAGAAATAGTTCGATGTCCTAACGTTAATATTTTGTGTGAAAGTCTATCATCTTGAACGTTAGTTATATATATGTATGTATGTATGTACGTATGTATGTATGTATGTATGTATGTTTGTATGTATGTATGTATGTATGTATGTATGTATGTATGTATGTATGTATGTATGTATGTATGTATGTATGTATGTATGTATGTATGTATGTATGTATGTATGTATGTATGTATGTATGTGTATCTTTGTTTAATGATTGCATGTTAATATGTCAGACACTGTGTTTAGTAGAGTTTTATTTATACATATACTTTGCAGTTATAGTTTAAATATTCTTTTGTTGATGACTACATGTAAGACTAATTGATTGTTTAGAATCAAATGTATTATCTTCAGAAAATAAAGTTATTATTATTATTATTATTATTTTTATTATTATTTTTATTATTATTATTATTATTATTATTATTATTATTATTATTATTATATATTTGCCATCATGCACCGACAGTGGTGTGCATAAACACAGCAGCAGAACTGAAAAAGCAAAGGCAACTATATTATAGTAGTTTTGGATTCGTTACGAAAGGCAGCAAGGTAAGAGCATTTATCAGTGAAATAAACTGACTCACCGATTGTTATCCCAAACAGAATTCCCCCGGTCGCAAATAAAAACGACTTTTGTTGGAATGTTGGCATTTTGAAAACGAATATTTTCAAAATGAGTTCGATCCGAACCAGTGAACTAATTGAGTTCGATCTCAGATCACCTGTATACACCTGGAAGAATGTGTCAGTTTTGGCATTATATATATATATATATATATATATATATATATATATATATATATATATATATATATAGCTAGTCTAATAAATTTGTTTCTTTAAATGAGATTCAATTTAGGGTAAGGTATGACAAAATCAAATGTTCCTATGATACACTACTTTAATCAAATTTTATCAATTAGCACACAAAATCTCTCTACACTGGATATGTTTCTATAACGACCTAATTGTGCAGCAAAGTTATTTGATACTGTTTTCAAACGAGTAAGAGCTATTCTAAATGTATCATTTGTAATTGTACATAGGCATGGTTCCAGCTCAAAATTGCTTCTTTAAATAGCATTACTAAGTTTACTCTGAGCGAATAGAGACTCCCTCCATGATGGTATAAACTGGTCATATAGTCTTGTGTAATTTAGACATTGGGCATTACTAAAATTACACTAATTTAGCCATAAATATGACAGTCCTATTTCATATATATAATACGTTTAATTGGGAAAAGCCCAATTTTCACCATTATAAGTTATACCAGAGTCAACATCATTTTTTAAAATATTAAATATATTGCAAGACAGCAACAAACTGAGGTTTGAGTGAATCCCTGTCCAAAATTGTAGCATTCGTATTTTTCGTATTGTATAAAGTAATCCTGTGCCAAGCTCTCCATACAATGCATCCATAGTTTATACATCTCTTAACTTTCAAGATATTTATACAGAATTTCAAATGTACATATTCTTCATTCTTTCCTTGCTGAAATCCACACACTTCAGCACAATCATGAATTACTGAAGCTACTAATGAATCAAATAAATTACATTTTTATGTGATTGGCAAAACACATCATATAAAATATTATACAACGTTTGCAAAGAAGATGAGCCATATTTAATTAAACAATTTTGTGCTATGAACCTACCTCCATTCTTAAAGAAGGACACATAATTCCAAGATATTCAAAAGAATCAACGGTCTCAAGTAGTTTGTCTCCATAACAGACAGAAACGGTTGTATGGCTTTCTTTTTTCAAAGATGATTGTTTGGGTCTTATCAGTATTCACTTATAAAGAGAATCTGTCACAATAAGTTTTTATATCATTTCACAGTGATTGTAAAGCATAGCTCAGCATAATCTGCGCATAACAAAATAAACAGCTTCATTTTAATTAGCACAAGTCGGGTGGAAACCCGATTGATATGATTGATAACAATTAACTAAACCAAAGTTTGAATTTATATTGGAATTTATATTGCCGCTATAATGCAGACACAGGGAAGAAGGTAGGTGCGGGTATGTGATGACCAGGTTAATTAGTTTAGAGTTTTTCCTCCTATCACTGCAATAATAGAGCAGTTGTGTATTCGGGTAGTTTGGGGTTAACATTACTCGGCTCTGAGGAAACTTTGTCCTTATCCCTAATACTATCATATCATTTATTTTCGTGGGTCTCAATTTTCGTGCTTTTGAAAACAAATACATTTTGGTGGCTACTTAAATTTGTGCTTTTGCCTGTCAAAGTTTGCATATTCGTCGGTATTTAATATCGTGGGTCAACCTCAACAAATACCCCCCCCCCCAAAAAAAAAAAAAAAAATGGAAAATAACAAAATTATGACGACAACAAACGGCGGCCGCTTCAATGTTTGAAACAGTACTACCACCTGTATAAGCACAAATTAAACACCTGTCAAGACAAATCACTTACACTCAACATCAAAGGGAGCCAACGCAGCCAACAACACTAAGCTACTAACCGGTTATTAAAGAACATGTGTATGATCTCTTCCTTAAAACACTGTCCATAAAGTTGCACCATCATTTACTTTCTGATGACCATAGATCCCCGTCAGTTTGGATAATGTCATCATTCCACCTGTGAACTAAAACACGCCCCTTGCTGAATGCAATTAGCAAGCAGTATCAACATTTGATGTGTTCAGAGCCCATCAAAGTGCGAAGATGCTAACTAAATTGGAAAACAATGGAATCACTCCTTTGTTCGAACCTGCCTCATGTACGAACCAACTTCAACCACTAGACTTTGCTTAAAACCTCGTCAATGAAGCCGATTGATGCTGAATGGATAATTGCGGCTCACACGAAAATGTGTGAAATATTGGAAATAATTATCCGTGACCTTGAGAATTCTGGACTTGTTTAATTCAACAATATCAGGATTTTTTACCCGACAAACATTACCAGCCAACTTGATTCAGTGGTTTTGTCCGAAAATCAGTGAAGTGTGCGCTTCAATACTCGGCTGTAATTAGGGTATATACACAGTGTTTCATTAGTAATTGACCTTCAAGCAATATTTCTAGTACTTTACAGTCATGTTGTTCATTGGGATTAAGCATGCATGGATAAAATGAGACGTGCTCTGGAATGAAAAATCGATTTGATGAAGTATTAAATAGTATCATTTCTTGTTTTTTCTTTCATTTTCAGTAATAACAGTGTCTGCATACCTTATGCTTTTTCTCGTTTCTCTCTATCCTTACTTATCTCACAACATATCAATTTAAGGCATTGAGTGGAAATTACGACTACCGGATACTATATAGATACGTGTGCATTGAAACAATATAAAATGCATTATAATTTTTTTTTTTTTTTTTTTTCTGAAAGGGCGAAAATAAAACAAAAACGTGTAAAGCTTTTATTTTAACCAGATTACAAAAATGACGTCGATTTATCAATAGCTTTGTTGATCTCTAGGAATGAAACACTGTGGAGAAAAAAACTGAGGTGGTGGGGATTCTTTATCATATGTGGCTAATATTTTGTTCGGTATTTATTGGGACCAGCGGGTTTCCTTTGTTATACACATGAGACATGTCATTATAGGGGCCAGCAGGTTTCTGTTATTAGACATATTAGAGCGACTATTTATATGGTGTTTCTGTTGTTATACATGTGAGACCTGTCATTATAGGAGTCAGCAGGTTCCTGTTGTCAAACATGTGAGACCTGTCAGTATAGGAGCCAGCAGGTTTCTGTTGCTATGCATATTAGACCTGTCATTTATAGCGGCCAGCAGGTTTTTGTTGTTATACATGTGAGACCTGTCAGTATAGAGGCCAGCATGTTTCTCTGTTATAAACGAGGCCTGTAATTTTAGTGGTCAACATGTTTCTGTTTTACTGGATTGGAAAAGTTAAATAGCTACATATGCTGCAATGAAATATAGAACATGGCTCATTGTGTTTTTTTATTGTTAATCATGCTCCAGTAACCAAGGACTTTGCGTTACACGTAACTCTACATCATGTAGTTCCTTTTTGTTACAAAGGATTGAGTGTATTGCAGTGGCGTAGCAGGAAATCTGCCCCCCCCCCTCCCGTGCCGCAAAACTTAATTATGGGGCCCCCTCCCAATACCAACAGTTGTTTGATGGGAATTGTGGGCCTCCACTGGGTCCCATCTCATCCATCTACTCCCCAACCCAGAATGTTTGCGGAAGTTGCTTGGGTGGTTGCTACGCCACTGTGCTGACCGCAGTTACTGGCGTGATATCACAGAAACAATGGTTTTGTAATCGTTTATTAATAAATACATATTCCTTCAGATTGCAGCACCGTGTGAACAATCAAATATACCAATCTAATATGACGAAGACGAAAAACTTTTGTATGATTGGATATGTCTGACCGTATGTTCTTGAAAGTTCTGGACCACTTTTCCTTATTACTACATTTGACGAAAAAGATATTGACCGCTGGACCCATTTTTTTTACTACTGGCTTTCTGGACCACCTTTTCTTTGTATTTCATTTAACAAAAATACTAAACTATTGATACTTCAATGGATATGTACGGCAAATCTCCGGGCTTTTAATTACATGTCGGCCCTGGCAAATGGACAGACTGACCTTCGATCCTATGGTGGAAGTGCGTAAAAGTTTATCTTGTGAGGATGGAAAATAGGGAAGGACTTTGTTGACATGACCTATTGTTGGACCCCTACAGTTAACGCGATATTAAGGAAAAGTGGTCCAGAGGGGACTAGAGTTTGTAAAATTAAAGAGTACGGAAAATGGTCCAGATATAAAAGTATGGAAAGGTGGTCAAAAAATAAAAGTAAGAGAAATCGGTGTAGGGTCTTTATCTTTTGTCAAATGCAAATGTAAGGAAATGTGGTTCACTAATCCTTACCCCAATACTTTCACGCAGGGATGTTGTGATACCCTCTTTTTTCCTGAACAAAAACGAAAGTTTCTGACTCTAACGTGCACACATTGTCCGTCAGACTTAACGATTATGGTGCATGGGTGTGAGGAAGAGCAATACAAGAACAGAACAAGAGAGACAGAACAAAGAGAAGATAATTACTGAATTTGAGTAAGAACAAATAAAATAAAAAGTTTCCAAGTGTCATAATTTTCATACGTGGGGTTAATCTGATCTGCACCTTGTGTCCAATCTGGCTACATTGGCTAGCTTAGGGGACCTGGGGACTAGTCCCCACCAACATATCACCA